>CM055117.1:735161627-736361627 GCA_029206835.1 Rana muscosa
TTTCACTGCCTGACCTATATATCTTAATAATAATAAAAAAAAGGCTGTTAAATATGCTATTTAAGGAAATAGTTTAATGCTCTCACATTCTGTGCTGAAGGTGAAGGCAATTCCTATTAATTAGGCGACAATCAGAAATTTGATATGATACAGCAGTACATTGTCATAGCTATTTAGTGAACAAAACGTGTTAAAAATCCTCATAGGCTTCTGGGGTTGTAGCGGGTAAAACATTACAAGTCTTGCTATGGCTTAGCAGAGGGAGACAAGCGAGCTCCTGTTCTGTACAGTATGGTTGGGTCGGACTAGTGTGGAGGCAGACATCCCATCCACCACATTGGATCCTGCCTGGTCCTCTACATCAATCTGTCTGATGTGTGATGGTCGCCAATCTGATGCCATATTACATATAAATTCCCATGGGAAGGTCGATCAAATGGAGAAAAAAAAGGGCTTTGCAACATTTGTATAAGGATGCAGGGAGCTGAACCTATATGATCAATCTGCAGACCATCCTTCTAGAATGATGCAATAAACACAAATTGGATAAAACGTTTGTACATAAGGTTTTCCTCACATATGCTTTGATTTAGGTCAGGGATCTTCAAACTACGGCCCTCCAGCTGTTATGGAACTACAAGTCCCATGAGGCATTGAAAAAATCTGACATGATTAGGCATGATGGGAATTGTAGTTCCTGAACAACTGGAGGGCCATAGTTTGAGGACCGCTGATTTAGGTGATCAAAACTTAACCCAAACAGTAGCATGTACTAACGTCATGCTTTTATATTTTAAACATACACTCAACTTTGTATACAGATTTTTTTTTTTTCGAATTTGTACATTTTTTTCTCAAACACAAAAGCTGTAGAATTATGTTCTTAACGAAATCGATCACCGAACCCACTGATGTATGTTCAAACATGAAAAAACAAAACAGAAAAAAACGAAAGTACCGCCCAACGTGAATCGGGACAGGGTTCTGTGTGTATAGACTATATATATATATATATATATATATATATATATACCTGGGGGTCGTGTATTACAACTTGACTTTCAGCAGGAGCCTGTCACAGCCAGACTGACCATGACCTTGAACTTGACATTTATGCCTTCTCTAAATCCTAGCGCTGCTATCACATGGACTGATTGAAAATGTTTCAGTGACACATGCTACAGGGGCATGCCCATGAAATACGATAGATAATCTAGGTAGAGCAATAACATTTTTTCCGATGAAATAAAAAGTTACTCTATATGCCAATGTGCATAATTTTCTGTCTAGATAGATTTCTATACCAAGTCCCCCAAATTGCATCAAGCAGTTTGTGGTGGAGACCAATTCTGTACACAGACATCACTGCTTCAATCAGCTACAGTCCCTGTAAAACAAAATCTACTTTGCCTGCTTCCTCCTTCTTCATTTGTGACCTTCAGAATTCTAGAAAATGTATTATTCTATCCATGGGCAACCAAGGTGAGGCATGTCTATAAAGCTTCTATGCCAAATAAATCGCAATTTAAGAAAAGCGACGAATCTTCTCCCCAATGTTATAAAATGCCCTGACAAAGATGCAGTTGTTTTTCTTAGAAAACACATATATAGGACAATGTCGCTTATTTACAGACTGACAAGAAGGCTCCTCTTTTCCTTATGGCAGTGTAATAACCATTGCACCCAGAAAGTGTCAGGTATTCATTTCGTTTGGTAAATGAATGTCATATTGTAACAAAATGATATTCTGCTCTAAGGAGTGTGAGAGTCCAGCAAGCACAGGGCAGAGCATTAGTGTACTATATGTATATGTATACTATATAGTGTTCTGTATATATGTATACTATACTATATAGTGTTCTGTATATATGTATACTATACTATATAGTGTTCTGTATATATGTATACTATACTATATAGTGTTCTGTATATATGTATATGTATACTATATAGTGTTATATATATATGTATACTATACTATATAGTGTTCTGTATATATGTATATGTATACTATATAGTGTTCTGTATATATGTATACTATATAGTGTTCTGTATATATGTATATGTATACTATACTATATAGTGTTCTGTATATATGTATATGTATACTATATAGTGTTCTGTATATATGTATATGTATACTATATAGTGTTCTGTATATATGTATACTATATAGTGTTCTGTATATATGTATACTATACTATATAGTGTTCTGTATATATGTATATGTATACTATACTATATAGTGTTCTGTATATATGTATATGTATACTATACTATGTAGTGTTCTGTATATATGTATACTATACTATATAGTGTTCTGTATATATGTATACTATACTATATAGTGTTCTGTATATATGTATATGTATACTATACTATGTAGTGTTCTGTATATATGTATACTATACTATGTAGTGTTCTGTATATATGTATATGTATACTATACTATGTAGTGTTCTGTATATATGTATACTATATAGTGTTCTGTATATATGTATACTATACTATATAGTGTTCTGTATATATGTATATGTATACTATACTATATAGTGTTCTGTATATATGTATACTATACTATATAGTGTTCTGTATATATGTATATGTATACTATACTATATAGTGTTCTGTATATATGTATACTATACTATATAGTGTTCTGTATATGTATACTATACTATATAGTGTTCTGTATATATGTATACTATACTATATAGTGTTCTGTATATGTGTATACTATACTATATAGTGTTCTGTATATATGTATACTATATAGTGTTCTGTATATATGTATACTATACTATACAGTGTTCTGTATATATGTATATGTATACTATACTATATAGTGTTATGTATATATGTATATGTATACTATATAGTGTTCTGCATACCTCACCATCCGCACTCATGTTATTCCAATATTACTGGAAGATCAGAAGTATCAACACAACAGCTATCTATCCGCTTTCCCTTCTATTAATAATTGAATGTCCTCCACATTGCAGTGGCCTGCTGAGAGTGGTCAGTAACCTGCAGCTCCTGCAGAGCCAGGTTTAGAGACTACTGCCATGTATATTTTACAAGAACAATAAGATCTGAAGCGTTATGTTTTATATATGGCTCTAAATTATATATATACACATGCCTACATATACAAAAAGCTGTAAATAAATCATAACCTACGCAACAGTACAATTATGGCTTTACACAACCAATATTTGAATGTGACAAGTTACAACTCACTCTCCATCGTGTACACACCTCTACTCTGAGATCCTAATGGAATTATTTTATTCGTGTGCACCCACATTTTGGACACAAGTTTGGCCAGCACGCAATATTTATCGGTAAAGTTAGTGGATCCTGATTGAACGCCAATGTAATATATTCTGCATAAGGGGATGTTTAGAGGCAATAAAATAAATGGAGAATTAACCCATTCATTGAAAAGCATACGCAGTGTGTTCCATGCCAACCTCCCATAGAGGCACTGAGCTATGCCCCCCCCCCCCCCCCTCAGATATCGTTCTATGGTAAAGTAATTATGTTAGATGATATTCTACACCACACGTGCAGGTTTGCACATTTCAGGATTTTTTATGCTAACTCTATCGTACTGTCAAGATGAATAAACCAGACTGAAAGCTAATTATAGCATTCAGACCCAGTTCTGATTCCAGAAAACACAACCGATCTGTCTTTGAGGAGAGTATATATCCGTGAACCCAGGGCTCTTAGGAAGTTTGGATAGGTCATCTCTGAGTTACCTACTTCACAATAAATCTTCTTAAATGAATTTTCCTACTTGGCTTTAGTGTCAAGCTCCATTGGCGGAAGTTGTGTTCTGCTGAAGGCTGGTGCAGAGTGGGTGACCTGTAGGGAGAGAGTAGGAAAAGGTCAGCCCCATGCAGTGTCCACACTCCACAGCTCATTGCTAGCGCATGCTGATCCGATATTGATCCGCCAGGCAAGAGAAACACCGGAGCGCTATTCTATGTCATGAATACTAATGAACGCTGCTTGGTCACAAGAAACTTTTACCACAGTCATCTGCCGTCCAACTATGAGACTGGAGCCCGGCCACCACAATCTATACTCCCTGCTTACATTTACAACACTGGGATTAGGCATCTATCAATATACCAGGGTACACTGGGCTTGGTGCTATGCTTTTATTTTGGGTCTTTTGTGCTTGGTTATATTATATTCTTGTATATTCTTTGTAGAAGAAATAGCAGAATGAACAAGGTGTTTTTTTTTTTACAAATCTGTCCACAAGATCTGAGCTTCAAATAAATCTCACAAAATATCTGCATTTCCCCCACCCCGATTGGATTTCATGTTATTTGCTTATTTAAGGAGTGGAGACACTGCAAAGTGTGGCCATATTACTGGAAGGAACTGATAGATTTTATTATTATCAGTATAGTCATATACGGTAAATGTAACTTTGTGTGTGTGTATATATATATATATATATATACACACACACACACAAAGTTATATTTATATGACTATACTGATATTAATAAAATCTAACACAAAGTTGCATTTATATGACTAATGATATTGTGTGTATATATATCTATATCTATATATATTCTAGTAGTTGCCACTTTATCACATTACATTTCAATCCCTTTGAGTGCCGTCTTATCTCCCTATAAATTAAAAATGTAGATCTTTTCTAGGTTTTAGGAATGACATGGCTCCATTAATATGGGTTGCTAATGGTTACAGCACAAATGAACACTTTTTTTAATTCACCTAAATGAGAAACAATTAAGCAAGTCTGGAAATTGACAATTTTAGCAGACTGTGCAGCAGAACAGATTGATAGACGATCAGAGCAACAGAAGATACCGACCAACACTGCGGTGTAATACAGTGCTGAGTATAGGGTGGGGGTAATGCAGATATTTTGTGAGATTTATTTGAAGCTCAGATTTTGTGGACAGATTTGCAAGAAACACCTTGTTCATTCTGCACAAGTCATGAAACGAATGGCACACCCTGCAGAAGAGGCGTTGCTAGACCCTGACACCCAGGACACGTGCTCCCCCCCCCCCAAATTTTAATCGGTGCCCCAGATCTCCTTTGCGGTAATTGTTGGGGGTCATCCCCAAAAATGAGCCTCTAGATCGATCTTAAGTTATCTTGTACACATCCATTTTCACATCTCCACCAATTACTGAATCCCCCCCCCCCCCACACACAACGCCTAAGAAACTGTACATTTAGCAAATATGAGAATTTGGCAGTGAACAAGAATGGCTAGATTCCTATTGTAATGCACATTTCTTTTTCACACGATTAATGACAACTGGCGAACAGGGAGATGTTGCATTCTATGCACAATACACTTTTGGAACATGGTTCTATTTTGGCGATTGCCAATATATTTCTGAAACGACTGATCTGACTGTGTGTGAGGTTATTTTCTTTACAATACCAGTGAAAAGCATGCCCGAGCATTAGGTGCGGTTGAAGCAGTGAAACTGCGAGGTGGTTTGGGGTGTTCCTATGAGTACCGTATTTTTCTGGTCTGGGGTTGATGTCTACAGGCTCAGAGGTACCCCAGATCTTTGAGGACCCTGGTAACGCCTCTGCCCTGTAGTACAGGTGGTTTCTGTGCAGAGGCGGAAAAATCAGTAGGTAGTAGTACAAGCAAATGTTTAAGGAATGAATGGCTTATATGCATGCAATAGAAGAGACTGGTGGCAGATCAGTGGTAGGATTTATTTGCAGTGGAATAAAAGGGGCCAATGTGCAATGCAATAGAAGTTGTCCAGGTCAGTGGAAAGACAACAGGGTGAAACAGAATAGGCTAATATGCGCAGTGGGGTGAAAAGGTCATAATGCAGTGCGTTAGAAAAGACCACATGCAGTGCAAACAAAATAATAGAGAGACCGACATGCAGTGTGACAGAAGAAAGCATGAAAGATAAACATGCATTGTGATAGAAGAGACCACTGCACTACAGCAGAGAGACGCACTGCAGTCCGATAAAAGAAACAAGGCACTGTGCAGTATAGAAACCTGCATGCAGTGAGATATAACAGACCGTTTTAACCATAGCAGAGAGACCGGCATGCACTGCGAAATAAGAGATGTGCGCTGTAGTAGAGAGATTAACATGCAGCGAAGAGTTTAGATGGGGTGGCGAAGCAACTGGTGATGCAGAACGAATTAATATACAGTACAGTGGCATTGATTGATAATACTTTCAGTACAGATAAATATGCAGTACACTGATAGAGGCTGATAATACTTTCAGTAGCATGAATATGCAGTGCAGTGGAAAACCATGATGTGGTTTAAAGGAGATATTGGTACGCAGTATAGTAGAGACTGCTTTGACTTGCAGTAGATGCTATGTAAGACAGTAGTTGGTAAAAATGAATATGCAGCACAGTAAAAGTGATTGATGTGACTTGCAGTGGAAATGAAGATGAAATACAGTGGAAAAGACGCAGTACAGTTTAATATACAGTACAGTGGCAGAGACCGGGTTGACTTGCAGTGGAGATTAATATACAGTACAGTGGTAGAGACTTGTTTGGTTCACAGTGGAGATTAATATACAGTACAGTGGAAGAGACTGATTTGACTTGCAGCAGAAAGAATATACAGTACAGTGGGAGAGGCCGTTTTGGTTTGCAGTGGAGATTAATATACAGTACAGTGGTAGAGACTGATTTGGTTTGCATTGGAGATTAATATACACTACAGTAGAAGAGACTGAGTTGGCTTGCAGTGGAGATTAACATAAAGTACAGTGGGAAAGACTGGTTTGGTTTGCAGTGGATATTAATATACAGTACAGTGGTAGAGACTGGTTTGGTTTACAGTGGAGAATAATATACAGTACAGTGGTAAAAGCTGGTATAACTTGCAGGAAAGTTTAGAATACAGTACAGTGGTAGAGACTGGTTTGTTTTGCAGTGGAGATTAATATACAGAATAGTGGTAGAGACTGGTTTGACTTGCAGCGGAAAAGTATATACAGTACAGTGGTAGAGACTGGTTTGGTTTGCAGTGGAGATTAATATACAGTACAATGGAAGAGACTGATTTGGTTTGCATTGGAGATTAATATACACTACAGTAGAAGAGACTGAGTTGGCTTGCAGTGGAGATTAACATACAGTGCAGTGGGAAAGACTGGTTTGGTTTGCAGTGGATATTAATATACAGTACAGTGGTAGAGACTGGTTTGGTTCACAGTGGAGATTAATATACAGTACAGTGGTAAACGCTGGTATAACTTGCAGGAAAGTTTAGAATACAGTACAGTGGTAGAGACTGGTTTGTTTTGCAGTGGAGATTAATATACAGAATAGTGGTAGAGATTGGTTTGACTTGCAGCGGAAAAGAATATACAGTACAGTGGTAGAGACTGGTTTGGTTTGCAGTGGAGATTAATATACAGTACAGTGGTAGAGACTGGTTTGGTTTGTAGTGAGAAATAATGTACAGTACAGTGGTAGAGACTGATTTGGTTTGCAGTGAAGATTAATGGACAGTACAGTGGGTGGTAGACGCTGGTATGACTTGCAGGACAGTTTAATATACAGTACAGTGGTAGAGACTGATTTGGTTTTCAGTGAAGATTAATATACAGTACAATGGTAGTGACTGGTTTGACTTGCAGCGGAAATTAATATACAGTACAGTGGGAGAGCCTGTTTACGTTTGCAGTGGAGATGAATATACAGTACAGTGGTGGAGACTGGTTTGGTTTGCAGTGAAGATGAATATACATTACAGTGGTAGGGACTGGTTTGGTTTGCAGTGAAGATTAATATACAGTACAGTGGTAAAGACTGGTTTGGTTTGCAGTGAAGATGAATATACATTACATTGGGAAAGACTGGTTTGACTTGCAGTGGAGAATAATATACAGTACAGTGGTAGAGACTGGTTTGGTTTGCAGTGAAGAGGAATATACATTACCGTGGTAGAGACTGGTTTCGTTTGCAGTGGAGATTATTATAGAGTACAGTGGTAGAGACTGGTTTGACTTGCAATGGATATTAATATACAGTACAGCGGCAGAGACTGGTTTGGTTTGCAGTGAAGATTAATATACAGTACAGTGGGAAAGACTGGTTTGACTTGCAGTAGAGATGACTATACAGTACAGTGTTAGACATAGACACTGATTTGACTTGCAGTTGAGATTAACATACAGTACAGTGGAAAAGACTGGTTTGGTTTGCAGTGGATATTAATATACAGTATAGAGGGAGAAAGAGGTTTTGTTTGCAGTGGAGATTATTATACAGTACAGAGGGAGAGACTGGTTTGAATTGCAGTGGAGAATAATATACAGTACAGTGGTAGAGACTGGGTTGGTTTGCAGTGGAGATGAATATACAGTACAGTGGGAGAGATTTGTTTGATCTGCAGTGGAGATTAATATACAATACAGTGGGAGAGATTCGTTTGACTTGCAGTGGAGATTAATATACAGTACAGTGGGAGAGATTCGTTTGACTTGCAGTGGAGATTAATATACAGTACAGTGGGAGAGATTCGTTTGACTTGCAGTGGAGATTAATATACATTACAGTGGGAGAGATTCGTTTGACTTGCAGTGGAGATTAATATACAGTACAGTGGGAGAGATTCGTTTGACTTGCAGTGGAGATTAATATACAGTACAGTGGGAGAGATTCGTTTGACTTGCAGTGGAGATTAATATACAGTACAGTGGGAGAGATTCGTTTGACTTGCAGTGGAGATTACTATACAGTACAGTGGGAGAGATTCGTTTGACTTGCAGTGGAGATTAATATACAGTACAGTGGGAGAGATTCGTTTGACTTGCAGGGGAGATTAATATACAGTACAGTGGGAGAGATTCGTTTGACTTGCAGTGGAGATTACTATACATAACAGTACAGTGGGAGAGATTCGTTTGACTTGCAGTGGAGATTAATATACAGTACAGTGGGAGAGATTCGTTTGACTTGCAGTGGAGATTAATATACAGTACAGTGGGAGAGATTCGTTTGACTTGCAGTGGAGATTACTAAACAGTACAGTGGGAGAGATTGGTTTGATTTGCAGTGAAGATGAATACACAGTACAGTGGAAGAGACTAGTTTGGTTTGCAGTGCAGATTAATATACAGTACAGTGGCAGAGACTCGTTTGAATTGCAGTGGAGATTAATATACAGTACAGTGGTAGAGACTCGTTTGGTTTGCAGTGGAGATGAATATACAGTACAGTGGGAGAGACTCGTTTGGTTTGCAGTGGAGATGAATATACAGTACAGTGGGAGAGACTCGTTTGGTTTGCAGTGAAGATGAATACACAGTACAGTGGGAGAGACTAGTTTGGTTTGCAGTGGAGATTAATATACAGTACAGTGGTAGAGACTGGTTTGGTTTGTAGTGAGAAATAATGTACAGTACAGTGGTAGAGACTGATTTGGTTTGCAGTGAAGATTAATATACAGTACAGTGGCAGAGACTCGTTTGAATTGCAGTGGAGATTAATATACAGTACAGTGGTAGAGACTCGTTTGGTTTGCAGTGGAGATGAATATACAGTACAGTGGGAGAGACTCGTTTGGTTTGCAGTGGAGATGAATATACAGTACAGTGGGAGAGACTCGTTTGGTTTGCAGTGAAGATGAATACACAGTACAGTGGGAGAGACTAGTTTGGTTTGCAGTGGAGATTAATATACAGTACAGTGGTAGAGACTGGTTTGGTTTGTAGTGAGAAATAATGTACAGTACAGTGGTAGAGACTGATTTGGTTTGCAGTGAAGATTAATGGACAGTACAGTGGGTGGTAGACGCTGGTATGACTTGCAGGACAGTTTAATATACAGTACAGTGGTAGAGACTGATTTGGTTTTCAGTGAAGATTAATATACAGTACAATGGTAGTGACTGGTTTGACTTGCAGCGGAAATTAATATACAGTACAGTGGGAGAGCCTGTTTACGTTTGCAGTGGAGACGAATATACAGTACAGTGGTGGAGACTGGTTTGGTTTGCAGTGAAGATGAATATACATTACAGTGGTAGGGACTGGTTTGGTTTGCAGTGAAGATTAATATACAGTACAGTGGTAAAGACTGGTTTGGTTTGCAGTGAAGATGAATATACATTACATTGGGAAAGACTGGTTTGACTTGCAGTGGAGAATAATATACAGTACAGTGGTAGAGACTGGTTTGGTTTGCAGTGAAGAGGAATATACATTACCGTGGTAGAGACTGGTTTCGTTTGCAGTGGAGATTATTATAGAGTACAGTGGTAGAGACTGGTTTGACTTGCAATGGATATTAATATACAGTACAGCGGCAGAGACTGGTTTGGTTTGCAGTGAAGATTAATATACAGTACAGTGGGAAAGACTGGTTTGACTTGCAGTAGAGATGACTATACAGTACAGTGTTAGACATAGACACTGATTTGACTTGCAGTTGAGATTAACATACAGTACAGTGGAAAAGACTGGTTTGGTTTGCAGTGGATATTAATATACAGTATAGAGGGAGAAAGAGGTTTTGTTTGCAGTGGAGATTATTATACAGTACAGAGGGAGAGACTGGTTTGACTTGCAGTGGAGATTAATATACAGTACAGTGGGAGAGACTGGTTTGGTTTGCAGTGGAGATTAATATACAGTACAGTGGTAGAGACTTGTTTGACTTGCAGTGGAGAATAATATACATTACATTGGGAAAGACTCGTTTGACTTGCAGTGGAGATTAATATACAGTACAGTGGGAGAGACTGGGTTTGGTTTGCAGTGGAGATTACTATACAGTACAGTGGGAGAGATTGGTTTGACTTGCAGTGGAGATTACTATACAGTACAGTGGGAGAGATTGGTTTGACTTGCAGTGGAGATTACTATACAGTACAGTGGGAGAGATTGGTTTGACTTGCAGTGGAGATGAATATACAGTACAGTGGGAGAGATTCGTTTGACTTGCAGTGGAGATTACTATACAGTACAGTGGGAGAGATTGGTTTGATTTGCAGTGAAGATGAATACACAGTACAGTGGGAGAGACTAGTTTGGTTTGCAGTGGAGATTAATATACAGTACAGTGGTAGAGACTCGTTTGAATTGCAGTGGAGATTAATATACAGTACAGTGGCAGAGACTCGTTTGAATTGCAGTGGAGATTAATATACAGTACAGTGGCAGAGACTCGTTTGAATTGCAGTGGAGATTAATATACAGTACAGTGGGAGAGATTCGTTTGACTGGCAGTGGAGATTAACATACTGTACAATGGGAGAGACTTGTTTGGCTTGCAACTGATTTCAGTATGCAGATGCAGTCCAGTGAAATAAACTAATCCCAAGTGCAGCAGGGAACGTGAAGAGAAATACTATATGCTGCCTGGCCAGCTGTAATTTGGAAGTTTCCAGCACTGCACACCTCTGGATGACACATCAATCTTTAATGACCAGAGTGCAGCTGGTGTGGCGATGTGAAGCGCCTGTCCACCTAGAGCGGCCAAACATTCCCATACAATGTATGTTTCCTTCTTGCAGAGATCAAACGTGTCCGTGCTCAGAAAACACAGGAAGCCCCGGCAATTTAAACAAAAGCATCGTATCTCTGCAAAAACAAAGACAGAATCAAGCACACATGCTCTGATTCCTTTTAACCCAATTCCAGCTACGAAGAAACAAAACAAAACAAAAAAAAAAAAACGGAAATCAGGTCTACTACTACCGATCCTTTCATATATGTCAGCCATAACAAGAAGTTATCACTGTGAATATAATAAACACATACTAAGCGCTAGACAGGATATATAGTACATCCATGTCAAATATACCCACCTGGACACTTGTTTGAGCACAAAAAATAAATCTATCTGGAGCTTTCCAAACAAAGCTACTATAATATGGGATTATTTCAATGTATCAATGTGCTTGTGCTGGAATAATCAACCCGCACATACAAACAGTGTAGGCATGTATGTTTGTTGGTGATATCATTTGTAAATAAATATTTAGTATCAGTAAATATTATCTTACCTAAAACTTCAGTAATTCAAAATAACAAATGCAATAGACGTATCTACTATATTTTATTTTAACGATTTATAATTGCGAAGACATATTAGATACATTGATTCATTTTATATATATGGATTTCTGAGAAATAATGATGATACTTTTACTACTACTACTAATAATTTATATTAGTTTCACATAAGAATGTGTAAACGATACAACTTTGTAGTTCCTAAATGATTTACTCAGGTATTGTAAAGATGTCTTATTTATACAGCTTACAAATTGATATTTATTTTATTTTTTGTAACTGTATTTTTATTTCCTTTGTTTTTTTTTAGTCTTTGTAAAATAGATAGCGAGTTGAGCGCATACTTATGTGTAACCACAGTAGTAGACTTTATGAAAACATAACCGGTCTGCACACTTTGGAGCATATGGTCGATTTCGTTCGGTATTTTTCTTCAGTTATTAAAACGTTAGAGATTAGTTATTTATTTCGTTAACACTTCTGTAACAGTGGATGATGATTGTTTCAGCAATTTTATTTACAGAAGGGAATAGAGAGCAAACAAGGAAAGAATTCATAACGGGATACAGCTGCAGAAAGCACATTAGAAATCTGCATTGTTGGATTCTTCCTAATCCACTATGGTAGAAAATAGAAAATCCAAACGAAATTTAATGTGCCAATTACCTAAATGACGACTGGCAATAACATAATTTCGTTTAAACAAATCGAATGTTCTACAAAGAAATAGATAAAATAATGAATGTATTGATAAGAAGCCAGCAAACGAACGAATTTATCTGTACGATCTATAAACGAAATGAAGAAAGTTTTGAAGGAATCTTTAGCAGCCCCAAGGAATATATGGAGCAGCCAAGTCCAGGCACAATAAATAAAGAAGTGTTTTTTTTTTGTGTAGTGGGTGTATCAGGTGTTTAGTGTGGTCAGCACTCACAGACAGAGCCAACAATTATCAACAGATTGTCTGTTTCCCCGGCATTAGCTGTGTTCTAGAATGCCCATCTCTCCAAGGTCTGCTTATTGTACTGATAAGTGTATTTCAAGCAGACTAGTATGTACAATACAAACGCGTTTTGTTAAACCTGATGGATACTCTTTTCTTTTTTAACAGGTTTGTAGCAAAGCGGGACAAAGGCAGAATGTATTCCTTTTTAAGGTGCATTGTTCATATAGGTCTATTAGGGCTTCATATAGGCTAATTCTCATTCCCATTACTCAAACACAACAGCCAACAAGCGCCAGCTGCCTGCACCAAAATAGAAATCTAACCCCTTTATTCATGCTCTCCGCAGAAAGGGGAGCCCTACTTAATTCAAATCATTGATGTTTTATTGAAACAATGGAGATTCAAGTTCAAGTGGGGCTCCTCTGATTTAGCCCTCAGAATAACCCCTGTCTACATGTTGAGCTATATGCTTGTGCTGTTGGCATTCTATGGGGAATGGGGAAGGTCTACTTGCAGTGTGTACACCAGTGCTGTCTCCCAGCCAAATCCCATCTTGGTTCCTCAGAGGTACAGGTCACATGATGAGGTATGACAGCAGTTTGGGTGACAGACAAGAGGACACCTTCACTGCACTCAGACTACCATAAGGCTTCCAATACACACAGGAATGCACTGTCATTCAGAGCCCATTCATACCATCATATTGCAGTAACGCACAGTGAGATGCGTTGTGGTGCCATTCATTTTGAATACAGCAGGAGTGATTTCCTGTGCTGTGGCCCATTCAAATTCAAATGAACGCACTTTGCATGCAAAAAATGTAGGAAAATGGCCAATGCGCACATAGAGCAGTGGCCTGCACTCTTCCATGCATGAAGAAGCAAAAGGGCCCCAAAGCACCCCCCCCCCCTATGTTGAGGGCATGTGGCTTGGTGTGGTTCAGGAGAGGGCGCTCGCTCGCCCCCCCCCCTTTTCCTGACCCAACAGTCTGCACGGTTGAAAAAGGGTCTGGTATGGATTTTGGGGGGCGCGCCTTTTTTTAACCACTTCAAGACCAGGCCTATTTCTGACAAGTTAAAATCAGTATTTTTTGCTAAAAAAATAATTATCAAGCCCAAACATGATATATATATATATATATTTTGTGGCAGAAACCCTAGAGAATAAAATGGCGGTCGTTGCAATATTTTAGGTCACACTGTATTTGCGCAGCTGTCTTTCAATTGCAATTTTTTTGGAAAGAATACACTTCAATGAATAATAATAAAAAAAAAAAACGAAACAGTAAAGTTAGCCCAATGTTTTGTATAATGTGAAAGATGATGTTTACGCCAAGTAAAAAGATCCCTAACATGTCATGCTTTAAAATTGCGCACACTCGTGGAAAGGTAACAAACTACGGTACTTAAAAATCTCCATAGGCTTTTATATATATATATATATGTATATATATATATATATATATATATATATATATATATATATATATATATATAAAAGCTCCAACGAGCTGGGCATTCTGATTCCTCCTGTATTGAATTGTATTATATAACTGTACTGTCTGCCCTCCTTGTAAGGCAGTGAGCAAACTGTTAGCCCTATGTAAATCCTATATAATAATAATATATATATTACCCTACTGATCTGATTAGATTACCCTAATAAAACATGTATGTGTATGTAAAATAATAATAAAAAAAAAAAGAAAATCTCCATAGGCGACACTAAAAAAATGTAGCGGTTACGTTTTTAGGGTTACAGAGCAGGCCTTGCACTAGAATTATTGCTCTCTCTCTAACAATTGCGGCAATACCTCACATGTGTGATTTGAACACTGTTTAGATTTGAAGGCGTGATTTACCTATACGTTTTCTGTGGCGTGCGAGCACCGAGTAATGGGCCACTTTAAAAATTGTTTTTTTTACACTGTCCCATTAAAAACATTTTTTTCTGCTCACTTTTATTGTAAACATGCCTTGTGACAGTAATAGGCAGTGACAGGTACCCTGTATGGAGGGATCTGGGGTCTAAAAAAACACAAACCCCTTCTCTGCACTTGAAAGTATTCAAAACGCTAAGATTTGAATAAAACTGGCGCAGTTGGCTGCCGAGCAAAGCAGAAGTGACGTTGTGACGTCGCTTCTGCATTTCTACATTGGAGACCGATCAAAGCTGAATCCGGCTTTGTTCGGGTCTCCAGCCAGCTGACGGAGGTGCTAGCCCGGTGGGACAGGAGACCAAGGCAGTTGCTTAGCCACATTGGTACCAGGCATCACCCTGGTACAACCACTTAAGCAAAATGACGTACTGGTACATGTTTTTTGTGGGAAGTGGTTAATTTTGGGGTGGGGTTCCCCCTAAAATCCATACCAGACCCAAAGAGCCTGGTATAGAATGAGAGGGGGGGGTGACCCCACACCACTGTTTTTTTCTGAATTGTTCATTGCCATCATTCTTTTGTTTACATTTTAGCTGTCAGTGGAGAAGCCCGCTGCCAGCTGATGAGTCATCCGTTGTTAAGGACACGGCATCTGTCTTCCCGGCCGGCTCCTTAACAACCAACTATTGTTCACACAGAATTGAAATTGATAGATCATTTTTCGACCCATCTGAATTTGAATTGTTCCAAAAATTTGGAATTCGGTACAAAATATATAAACAAAATGACATGAAATGAAACAAAGCTAAAGAAATTCCCAAACTAATGAACAAAACAAAATTAGTAACATAACAAATTTATCAGAAACAAAACAAAACAAATTTTTCTGTTCTGCACATGTCCAGAGTGCACTGACCAAGGTGTCACTGACAGCTCCTTGTCAAGGCTTCTGATGTGGAGTATAAATAAATACAAAGCTGTCATTGATTGGCTGAGGTGGAGAGGCAAGTGGATGACATCACAATTACCACCCAGGCAAATCAGAGAAAACCTTGTGATCTGTGATAAAAAAGCAAAGCTTCCTCTGAAAGGCTGAAAAGCACTTAGCCTGATTTTGCTCTGGCTGCAGGCATACAATTCCCCCATGATGCTGCTGGAACACAGAGCTGCTAACTGCATGTAGCTGATTCTAATAGAATATGATACAGTGCTGACAGCAGCAGAAAATCTTAGTTATGAAATTAGTTTGTTTGGGTCAGCTTGGACCAAACAAACTATTTAAAAGTAGGAATGGGCCGAACACCCCTGGTTCGGGTCGCACCAGAACATGCGAACAGGCAAAAAGTTCTAGTGAACATGCAAACTCTATTAAAGTCTATGGGACACAAACATGAAAAATCAAAAGTGATCATTTTAAACGCTTATATGCAAGTTATTGCCATAAAAAGTGTATGGGTACTGCCCTAGGGTCATGTATCAATGCAAAAAAAAAGGTTTTAAAATTACCTTTTTTTAGAAGCAGTCATTTTAATAATGCTTAAAGTGAAACAATAAAAATGAAATATTCCTAAATATCGTGCCTGGGCATCCTCTTAGTCTGCCTGTAAAGTGGTGCATCTGTGCAATGTGTAGAACAGTGCTGCAGCAAAATGACAGCTGTTATATAGGCAAGGGCGGGGCCACTCACTGATGTAACCAGATGACCCAGCCCCCTTTGACGTTACATGATGTCACATGGTGTCAGAAGGGGCGGGGTCACTCGGCTACGTCAACTGGTGGCCCGCCCTTGTCTTTATAACAGTTGTCACAGCCAAGAAAAAGCAGTCACCAGGAGGCCTCCCATTAGACATGTTCAGAACAAAACAATTTGTTTAGTTTTATTTTGTTTCTATTTGTTTAATCCGTTTAATTCATTTTTGGAATTTGTTTCGCTTATTCAAATTGATTAGAATTTTCGAAATCGGATCGCTTCGAAAAAAGTTTGAATCAATTTCAAATAGTCGAAAAGTTTTGGAATTCAAATAGTTTTCCAATTCAAATAGTTTTCCAATTTCCAAAGAGAATAAAATAGAATAGAAAATAAAGGAATATAGTAGAAAAAAATAGAATAGAATAGAGAATAATATAACAGAAAATAAAAGAATATAATTTAATAGAGTAAAACAGAACAAAATAGGATAGAAAATAAAAGAATATAAAGGAATAGAATAGAATAAAAATAATAATAATAATGTATATAGAAAGATTATAACCATCTTCTGAAATTTTAATAGAAAAGAATACAATTAAAAAAACAATAGAATAGAATAAAAATAATATAACCATTTTCCAAAATTCAAATATAATCAATTCGAATTTGAATAGAATAGAAAAGAATAGAATAGAATAGTAAACAACACAATAGTATAGAAAAAACAACAAAATAGAATATAATGAATATAACCATCTTCCTATTCTAATCTAATAAGCCCCCTTCATGCAGACCCCGACAACCAATGGCCAGGGTTGTCGGGTAGAGGCTCTTGTCTCTCTGAACTGAAGAATATATACTATACTATACAGACTGCACTATATACTCTGAACTGCATTATATGTACTATACAGACTGCACTATATACGCTGAACTGCAGTATATATACAATACGGACTGCACTATATACTCTGCAGAAAAATTGGGACTTAGGTGTTGGTGGTGCCAGAACACTGTAACACTGTAACCCCTCAAAGTTACTCGTGTTGGGCGCAGGAATGGGCCCTGCTGTTAAAAATTAGTTAAAAAATTGAAATTACATCCCCCGGTCAAACAGGTGCAGAAAAATTGGGCCTTGCATGTTGGTGGTGCCAGAACATTGTGACCCCCTCACAGTTACTCTTGTTTAGCACAGGAACGGGCCCTGCTGTTAAAAATGAGAGCAAAAATTGAAATCACATGCCCCAGTCAAACAGGTGCAGAAAAATTGGGTGTTGGTGGTACCAGAACACTGTAACCCATCACAGTTACTCTTGTTGGGCGCTAGACATGTGCAGAACAAAAAAAATTGTTTTGTTTCGTTATTTACATAAATTTGTTTAGTTAAATTAGTTTCATTTGTTTAATTCGTTTTTGGGATTTGTGTTGTTTATTCGTTTTCAAATCGATTCAAAAAGTTTTCAAATCAATTTCGATTAGTTTTCAAATTCTAAAAGTTTTCGAATTTGAATTGTTTTCGAATATGAAAAGTTTTCGAATATGAAAAGTTTTCGAATTTGAAAAGTTTTCGAATTCGAATAGTTTTCGAATTCAAATAGTACAGCGCTATAAAACACCACTGTTAGACAAAAATGCAAAAACAAAAAAACAGCAAATGATGTCATGATCATAATAAAATGCATTGTCAAACAAGTGAGCATCATGGGCGTAGCATAAGTGGTTGCAGGGGTCACAATCGCAACCCCGCCCCTAGCTCCAGGGCGCCCCTGAAGCCTCCCTGTCATATTTTCATATTCTCCACAAAGTCCAGCTCTAATCTGCCCTAGAGGCCCACAGGCACGCTCCAGTACTAGGCTTCCATTTTGCCTTCCACAGTCCACACCCCTCTGTTCTCATTGGCTGGTGAGAAGCTGTGAGACATTTCCTGAATGGAGAGGAGCACGGGGTGAGAACAGCCCAGGATGGGGAAGTGTCTGTGCTGTGCGCATGGAATGGTAACCAAGCTCAGCGAGTTAAGAGGAGGAGAGTGCCGTCCTGTAGCCACGATGGGACCAATGTCACTGGTGAGGTAAGACACTGCTCAGTGTCTCCTAGTCATTGGCTGGGATTCTCGATACCCCCGCCCCCCACCCGGGGATGTCCGCTTACCCCACTTCCCTGACAACTGGGGAAAAAACACACACCTCCGGGAGGTGACCTTCCCCCAACACTTGCCAACATTGACAGAGAAACCTTCAGAAATTGCTAAAACAAATCTTTTAACACCTCTTGAAGGGCCCATGAGGGGCTGCAGGCTCCAGATTTTGTGTCACATGGCTTTGCCCCCCCCAGATCTAAGTTGGGCCCCCCCCCACAAAGCCCCCTGACCACCCCCTCTGCCCTGGATGCTATCCCTGGCTGATAATCTCCTTTCCCATTACAGCACTCTATACTGCTCCTCCCCCGCAGTGCTGAAATCACAATCCTTTACAACACAGCCAGTTAGCCACGATCTGTACAAGGTGTATCTGCCTACTGCAACTACACTGCCGTTCCAACCAGAGAATTTCACAGGTCAAAACAGCAACATAAAAGTCAGATAGACCCTGTGAAGGCTGACAGACTGTGTGTAAAGGAATGTGATTTCAGCCCTGTGTAGTGTGGGGGGGAGGAGCTGTATACAGTGCTGGGATGGGAAAGGAGCTCTGCCAAGTGACCTGCCAAGGGTCCCTGTCCTCTGATTCTCCAGTGGTGATCCCTGTCCTCTGATTCTCCAGTGGTGATCCATGTCCTCTGATTCTCCAGTGGTGATCCATGTCCTCTGATGTAAGGAGGAACTCTGGGAACTCAAAACTCTTAAGCCACTTTGAGTATCTTGGCGTGCGGTGGGTGTATCTGCACGCACAGTGAAAGTGGTGGGAGGTAGTGGGGGGGGGGGGCCCAGGTCAACTTTTACATCGGGCCCACAAGCTTCAAGCTACGCCTCTGGTGAGCATCATGCCACTTTTAGTACATCCTTTAGTGAGGAATTCAATGATATCAGAAATATTGTACATCAATATCTACCTATCCTCTTTGAGGACCGGATATGTGCGGATCTACTCAAGGATGGAATTATTTTGATTCCAGACTTGCTCTGACACTAGGTAACTCTTTGTCTCCTAGCTTTTTTGATCCTACCACTATCAGATCCACCACCTGGTTGCATTTCAAAAGCAACTATGGGTGTGGGGCTACTGGATGTTCGTGTTGCAAACATATCATCCAGGGCGATATGGTACGCTCATTTTTAAATGAGAAGGAACATCAAATAAAATCCTTCTGGAACTGCAACACTCAGTACGTCGTATATGTTATCACATGTAGATTGGGCAATGTGCAATATATAGGAAGTACCACAAGGCGACTTAGGGATAGATTCCAGGAGTACCGCATTGAGAAGAATCGCCTGACATTTTAATTGGTACCATAATGGTAGCAGTACAGCAGTGGGAGTTCAGGTTTTTAAAAAAGTCCAAAAGTCCTCTGTAAGCCCAGGTTTACACTGGGCTGCGAGAGTGAAGCTGAACTCGCACGATTTCACTCACCCTGGCAGTCCCGATTTCAGCCATGATTACAAAGACATCTGTGCAGGTTTCTGCACAGATGTCAATGTAAATCGCAAAAAGTAGTACAGAAACTACTTTTTGAAATCGGTGCAGCGCCACAGATGTGGCATCGCACCGATTAGGATGGTGCCATTGCCGGAAATTTGCGGCAAATACTCCCGTTTTTACATGCGATTTGACATGCCAAATCGCATGTCAAAACGCACCAGTGTGAACTAGGGCTAAAAGAGAGTTTTTTTGGATTTTCCATTTCAAAACACGCATACCATTTGGGATGAACGTTGAATGGGACATTCATTTCATGATTTTTTCCCACTCTCTTTCATTCTTTCCCATGGGACTGTAGGCCACACCCGCCCCACCTATTCCCCAGATACAACCACACAAACCAAACACCATACCATGCTTTTTTGGCAGAAATGGCCGCTGCACTTTATTGGTTTACAGAATGTTTTAAAACAACCATTATAAACTAAAACACTTGCATAATAATAAAACATACTTCATCACATAATCTCTGCCCAGTTTTTGGAACTCGGGCAGCTTAACTGTATTACCACCAAATACGCCCCCCCCCCAGATTCCGGGGTGACCCTACCACATAAAATGCTGCGATGGGAAGGGAGGGAGGGAGCCCTTTTTCCTCTTCTTCCTGGGCCACTGCAAAGGAAGCCTTAGACCCTCTGCAACCCTTATATAGCCTTCCCTGGGGGAATCCAGAAGCTTCCCAGGTCTCCTATTTGATAGCCCTGATCCATACTTAAACATTTAAAGGGACAGTGTCCCTACACCCTTACCTACACCTATTAACCCCCTACTACCCTAAAAGGGGGCCAGGTGGCCCCAGTCCCAATAAAGCGGGCCCCAATGCTTTTGCCCGCTTTTTACATGGGACTGTAGGCCACACCCACCCCACCTATTCCCCAGATACAACCACACAAACCAAACACCATACCATGATTTTTTGGCAGAAATGGCCATGGCACTTTATTGGTTTACAGAATGTTTTAAAACAACCAATATAAACAAAAACACTTGCATAATAATAAAACATACCTCATCACATAATCTCTGCTCAGTTTTTGGAACTCAGGCAGCTTAACTGTATTACCACTAAATACGTCCCCACTAGCCAGACTTGTGCAACAAGCCCGGGCCAACCCCACATACGCGGCCATCTCAATGCTGTATTGCAGCCCTAGGTTAAAAATATCGGCACCTATAGCCGAAACGTGGACCCCGTCCTGTCTATACAACCCCAGGATCCCCCCTCCAGATCCACATGCCGATACGCAAAACCCCCCCAAGGACGGCATAAATTTAGCCATTGCCCGATTGACCCTCTTCCTCTTTTTCTCCATTACCCTATGCAACGGAGAAGACAGCCAACTCAGGTGTGGCACGATCTCTGAAATTACAATGGTTGTACCCGGGGAAGTTAAATGAAAATGATAAAGATCCCTCTTAACTGCAAACAACAGGTCCAGCGTACGGGTGTTACCTAAATCATTCCCGCCCAAATGCACTATCAGTATAGAGAGAAGCGGCCAAACCAGACACAACTGTGACAATTGAAAATAGAGTTGGTGCTACTTCATACCCCACACACCTTTCCAGTACAAAGTGAAGGATTCCGGCTGTAATGACAGATTAATCGAATATCTGCGTTTAGCCGCCCGCACGTTTCCGTGCCCAGTATATATAGGAATGGCCCAGAATCCATACATAATGATGAAAACCTATGAAATCAAAAAGAGAGGTTAAGTCTGACATACCGTTTGAAACAATCGGACTTCCATCTACCCATACCCATAATGGCCGAAGCCGGGAGACCCTGAGCAGCCGCTACCCCTATCCTAAAAGAATGAGAAGAGAACTTTAAATTGTGCAAACCTAAATGTGCTATGCAGCGCTTCAGCACATAGGTAAACTGATACTTGGTGAGCGGGGACAGATCCAAATGTACTAGAAAATAGCCCCCCCCCCCCCGACGAACCACCAAGAAACGTCTAACCACCACCACCGGGCACACCAAGACATCTCCACCCGCAGATAAAGTAACCCATTCCCCGCGACCTAACTGGTCCCCTTTCGATTGATGCAGGAAAAGGTACACCCTCCCTTGCTCCACTAAAACATGCTCGTCTAACATCCCACGAGGACACCTCTTGGAAGCCGGAAGCAATTCCGATACCCGAAAAGCTCCAAAATAGGCCAATTGAAAAAGCAAAGCCTCATAACTTGTAAAGCATACCACCGTCGTGGTCTCCCAAATCCATCTTAGCAACTCAAAATGAATGGGCCTCCTCCCACCTGGGGCGAAATGTCGCTTCCTGTACCCCTTCAAAGCCTGCTTCACTGAGAAAAAACTAGAGCAAGGCGGGAGCCGCCGTAGTCGAAAGAAAAAGGATACCCCAGCTAGAGTCTTTGCAATGTAGCTGTAAGAAAATGTCTATCTATCAGGGAGATCAGAAAAGATCAGAAAAGACAAGATAGCAGATTCAGACGGTGCGTCCCAAGCAAAACCAGCACTGCCAGCAAAAGACACCCACCTCCTCCAAGTGGTAGAATAATCCACCCATGTATGAGGAGCCACTGATTGTCTAATAACTTCCAAAACCGGTGTTTAATCAACTCCCACAGGTAGTCTGTGCACTGCGTGCCGTCCTTGTCCGCTTCTGGAAGCAACCGTCGGAAACGCTGCATCTGGAAACGGGAGAGAGAGTCAGCTACTACATTCAAAACCCCCGACGTATATTGCGCCTTAATCCATATATTAAACTTCAGGCATAAAAAAATACAAATGGCGCAGGATTTTAACAACAAATAGCGAACCTGAAGAGAGACAGTTGACCGCGAAAAAGGACTCCCTTATTATCGGTCTCCACCAAAATGCGCTTATTGGCAAATAACTGCCCCCACAGCGCGACAGCCACCAGTATTGGAAAAAGCTTGGAGGAGCACAATGTTCCGCGTAGCTTTCTTGTTAACCCAAGCCTCTGGCCAGGCACCGAAACTCCAATGTGACCCCCAAATAGCCGCAAAGCCCTTGGAACCAGCCGCGTCGGTGAACAAACGAAAATCCACTGCAAAAATAAAATCCGACTGAAAAAAGGACCTACCATTGAAATCTTCCAAAAAGTCAGCCCATACCACCAAATCTTCCTTAAGAGCCCCCGTCAAACGGATGATCGCAAAAGGGGACTTCAAGCCTGAAGTGGTGAGATACAAATAGCGCAAAAAAATTCTTCCTAGCGGCATGATTTTGCAAGCGAAAGCCAGAAGGCCCAACAACGACTGCATTTTCTTCAGAAGAACTTTACGCCGTCTCAAAAAGAAAGCGATAAGGGTTCTCATCCTCGCAAACTTAGCCTGCAGCAGACTAAACTCCATGGCCTCAGTGTCCATGTGAATTCCCAAAAACTCCATCGACGTTGCAGGCAGACAAGTCTTTTCCACCGCCAGGTGAACACCAAAATGTCCTGCAATAACGGTGAACAAATGTAACAAACGGGAACAGAGATCAGACGCCGCTGGGCCGACAAACAAAAAATCGTCTAAATAATGCACCACCGCGTCCTGACCAGACTCGAAACACATGACCCAATGCAGGAAAGTGGAAAAAGTCTCAAAATATGTACAAGACAAAGAGCACCCCATCGGGAGGCATGTCAAAAAAATAAAAACCTTCAAAACAAAAACCCAAGGAACTGAACGCGGACGGGGCGATGGGCAAAAGCCGAAAAGCAGACTTGATGTCTGCTTTGGCTAAGAGGGCCCCACGGCCATGCGCCTTAAACTTGATGATTGCTTCTTCAAATGTAGCATAAGCTACCGAACAAGAAGCAGCGTCAACGTCATCATTCAATGAACCTCCTTTAGGGAAAGAGAGGTGTTGAATTAACCAGAAGGTGTTCGGCTCCTTCTTAGGCACCACACCAAGTGGAGAAATTCGGAAATTCTTGAATGGGGGAAAAGAAAAAAGCCCTGCCATGTGCCCTTCCGCTATTTCCTTAAAAACCTTCTCCCGTACTACCTCCAGAAAGCGTTGCACAGATTTTAAATTCTCTACTACCGTACATCCTTTTCCCGAAAAAAACGGAAGGGGAAAACCGAATGAAAAACCCTCAACTAGTAAACGTGCCTTTATTTGACCACGGGATGGGGCCCAGCACAAACAGAACATTCATGCCTATATTTGCACGTCATATTAAAACAACAGGAATTCTCATTGAAAGAAAAGCAAGAACCCCTGCGGTACCCTGAGTTAACTGGGTTAACCGGGTTGAGCTTACTAATCGTCGGTCTCTGAGGAACGATCAAGTTAAGCCATAGGCTCACATCCTTCATCCCCCACCTCAGGGACGGATGCACCACAAGCTTTTGGCGAAAGGACTCGTCATAGAAATACCAGCCCAGACCGACAAAACTTTTGTAAGCCTCCAACCCATGATCCATATGCTGAAAAAGGCCCCCGCTCAGCTTAGGATGCTTCTCAACTAGCACGCTGGCAAAAACAAAAAATGCCTGCAACCAATTATTAAACGAGCGAGCAATAGGCCTGCGCCTATCCTCCTCCTGTCTATCCTCCCCTTTCTTTTCAGTTTTAAAAATAAAATCCTTAAATGATGGAAGAAGGGATAACATATCCACAAACTCCCCAACCCAAATTTTTTCCTTCACTGACACTGGCAAATGATAACCTAAAGGAGACATCTCACACGGTAAAACTTCCTTCATACTAACTTCAGGCACTGACAGTCTAGCCATCTCCCTGGGCAAGTGTAAATCTGCGCTGTGCAGTGTGCTACTTAAATGGCTGTGTGACACAGGAGCAGTGACATTAGGAGCAGGGGCATTAGGAGCAGGTAAAGAACAGGAGGCAGAGCCAAGGGAGGATGCAGCATATCAGGGAAATAGACACTATGATGCGCATGTGCGCACAAGTACACGCGGCACCATGGTTGGGCAGGCGCGCGCCGGGATTAGGCTGGCACGCACCGGGATTAGGCAGGCACACGCGCGGCGTGTGGACGCGCGGCAATGGCGCACGCCCGGCGTGATGGATGCCCGGCCTATTTAAACCCGCTGCTGACAATGGCGCATCGCTGGTGTATCTTCAGCTTGTCCTAAGTTCCTGTGTCCTGTGTATCTGCTGTTCCTGATCCATGTACCGACCCAGCTTGTCCTGACCTGATCCTTCCGACCCTCTGGCTTGATCCTTGGCTTGCACCTGACTGCTCTCCACCTGCTTCCTGCACCTGATCCCGGCTTGGCTACTGGACTCGTTTATCTTGCTCCCTGAACTTGGCTCTGATCCTGGACTGACTTCCTGTGTTGACCCCTGGCCTGGCTCCTGACTCCGCTATCTAATCTGTCCACCGGTCCCTGCTTCCTGGACCATCCAAGCACGCCTGTCTCCAGTTCCAGCTACCAGGCACCCGTGCTTCTGTGGGCACCACACCTGCTGTGTCACCTTCAGTGGTGTGCTGCGCTCGGCCGCAAGGGGAGCCCTCCTAGCATCTCGGCCTTCTACCTAGTTCCTGACACAGCAGCAGAAGCAGGTAAACCCACAGAAATAGGAATGCCAGCAGAAGAGAGTGCAGTAGAAATTGCAGACAGGTAAACCATAACATCAGGCATCACATTATGCAGCAAAGACTCACCCTGTGCAGCTGGAGCATGAGCTGCTGCTGGAGCCATAGGACCCAGCTGCAGCATGCTGAATAGTGCACACGGGACCAGGTCACTCTGCAGAGCCAACAGCTGAGGGGAAGCCGCAGCCTGTTGCCCGGCGCCCGCAGGGGCAGGCGGCGCCATTCTTCTAGGTCTCTCCACCCGAGGTCTCGAGTTCCCACCCCTCCGTCTTGCAGGGGACTGTGAGCTGGTTCTCCTCTTCTGCCCAGGGCATCTCCTGGGCTCCGCCTCCCCGCCGACCACCTCCTCACTGCCTGCAGGCTCAGGACACTCTCCTTCTTCCCTCGCCGCCGGCCGCTCCGGGGGCACACTCCGCCGTGTGAGCCGCCTAGGAGAAGGCTGTGCTGCCCGACGCCCCCGCCATGCCGCTGCGGATAATCTTCCACCGCCGCCGACACACCGTGCTGGTCCTCTTTTTCCTCCGTCGCAGGCAGTTCCAAGCAGCGCCGCAACCAGGCCTCACCACCTCGACTCTTCCATCGCTCAGGCAAGTGACAAGCTATTTTTCCTCTTCTTCCTGGGCCACTGCAGAGGAAGCCTTAGACCCTCGGCAACCCTTATATAGCCTTCCCTGGGGGAATCCAGAAGTTTCCCAGGTCTCCTATTGGATAGCCCTGACCCATACTTAAATATTTAAAGGGACAGTACCCCTACACCCTTACCCACACCTATTAACCCCCTACTACCCTAAATGGGGGCCAGGTGGCCCAAGTCCCAAGAAAGCTGTCCACAATGCTTTTGCCCGCTTTTTACATTAGTCATCGGTTTATTTAACAATGAAAACGTTTCTTTACACAATGCACTTTTTCACCTATGGAAACATGGTGCTTCCGAACTCTTACTTGTTAGACAACGCATTTTACTATGATCATGACATTATTTGTTGTATTTTTGCATTTTTTTCTAACAGTGGTATTTTATAGCGCTTGGTGTACTCTTTTTAGGGTCCAATGTGCTATGTGGCTTTTTTTCACCACATCATGATATATATCATGGCGTTTGTGAATATGTGCATAGATGTAGTTATATATTTTTATTATATTATATCATATATATATATATATATATATATATATATATATATATATATATTGTAGGGGGATCAGACTTAATGCAGGGACAAACTCACAGTCTCTTTGGGAAAACACCATGTTTAATGCACAGGATATTTCCAAACAGAAAAAAAAGGGCATCTTGCCATCAATCAAACAAAATAAACTTCTGCTCTATCGAGCCTTACTGTGTCCGTAGTCTGACCAGTCCTTTGGTTTGGTAGTAAGTGTCCTTACAATCGCACATACGTGTATCCAAAATCAGGGATAAGCAGCCATGCTCCAATATGCCTCCTCACATGGAGACACACACTCTCTCACTGAGAGCTAGGACCAGCTGCCTTAATCAAGACCTGGAAGGAAAACATTAAACTGCGGTCCACAGACTTGGGAGTCTGTCCCACCCAGAGCTCTATCAGACTCCCAATAAAACCAGTCCCGGAACGGACTTTACCAACACAGGGTAAAGAACTATCCTTCTTTACCCTGAAGTCTCTGCTGGAATTATCTTAGATTATAAATCTAAGAATTTGTGGAGGAACATATATCCCATCAATTACTTCTCCTGTCATTTTAACTTGTTTCACAGGCACGCCGCAACATATCTCCCCCCTCTGCTCAAACTCGGGGGGTTGAGCACCTTGGGCAAACAGACTGTAAACTCTGGAGAGGGCATCCGCGTTAGCTTATTGGCTACCTGGCCTATGTTCTACTAAAAATTTACAATTCTGTAGAGCCAAGAACCATCTGTTAACTCTTGCATTTTTCTCCTTATTTTGGGCCATCCATTTGAGTGGGGCGTGGTCAGTTAGGAGCCTAAACTGTCGCCCTAACAGATAACATTTCAAAGTAAAGGAAGGATTTCTGGATAGCCGCACTCCAAAACTTGTTGCTTTTATTGTAAATAAAAAAACACAAGATACATGCCACAGCAAACAGGGTACAAGATAATATTTCAAAATTTCAAGGGCACACTTGATGGCTAGACATTCGCGTTCTACAATGGCGTACCTTTTTTCAGCAGGGGTCAACTTTCTGCTTAAAAACGCTATGGGGTGTTCTTCCCCATTCAGCACTTGGGATAACACTGCACCTAACCCCACTTTCGAAGCATCCGTCTGCACTATAAATTCCTGTGTGAAATCCGGGGTGATTAAGACAGGGCTATTACACAGGGCGGTCTTTAAGTTATGGAAAGCTTTCTCAGCTTCTGGGGATCAAGTTATCACTGAGGACTCCCCCCCTTGGTAAGATCCATAAGGGGAGCGGCTAATGTAGCAAAATTGGGAACAAATCTTCTGTAGTAGCCTACTAATCCCAAAAAAGCCCTGACCTGTTTTTTATTCAGGGGTCTTGGCCAACTTTGGATTGCTTGAATCTTTGTGACTTGGGGTTTTACTATCCCCCGGCCAATAATGTACCCTAGATACCGAGCCTCCCATAGTCCCATAGCACACTTCTTAGGATTGGCTGTCAGACTCTCACAACAGAGGGCGTTAATAACAGCCTGCACTTTAGGTAAGTGGCTCTCCCAGTCTGCACTAAAAATGACCACGTCATCTAAATACGCAGATGCATAGGTTTGGTGGGGTTTAAGGATGCGATCCATCATCCTCTGAAAAGTGGCTGGGGCCCCATGTAGGCCGAATGGCATCCTCTTTTACTGCCAGTGCCCCTCAGGCATGGAGAAGGCTGTCTTCTCTTTTGCAAGTTCTGTAAGTGGTATTTGCCAATACCTCTTCGTAAGGTCCAGGGTGGTGATATATCGGGCCTGTACTAGACGCTCAATTAATTAATCTACCCTGGGCATTGGATAAGCATAATATTTTGACACCTCATTTAACTTTCGGAAATCATTACAAAATCGGATGCTTCCATCCGGCTTGGGAATAAGGATGTTTGGACTACACCACTCACTATGGGATTCTTCTATTACCTCCAGATCCAACATCCTCCTTATTTCCTCTGAGACTACTTGGCGTTGAGCTTCTGGGATGCGGTAAGGTTTTAAGGTAACTTTCACCCCTGACTCGGTCAGAATATCATGCTTTATTTCTTTATTACTGAAGTTACCCCTGGAAGATCAGAGAAGAACTCCCTATTTCTTAGCAGAAATTCCTTGGTCTCTTGTTTTTGGCTTACGGACAAGGCCTCAGCAATCTCCACCACCGGCATTGTAGAAGGACCTGCGGTAGTCATCGCCAAGGGTGCTTGGGCCATAAGGGATTCTCTGTCCTTCCAGGGCTTCAAGAGATTGATATGGTAGATTTGGTAGGGTTTCCTTTTTCCAGGCTGGTGTACTCTATAGTTAACTTCCCCCACCTGTTCTACGACCTCGTATGGTCCTTGCCATTTCGCCAGAAATTTACTCTCCACCGTAGGTACCAGCACAAGAACTCTGTCACCGGGGTTAAAGGTTCGGATCCTGGCTGAATGGTTATAGACTCTAGCTTGAGCCTGCTGAGCCTGTTGCAAGTGGGACTTAACAATGGGCATGACTTTACCAATCCGGTCTTGCATCTGAGCAATATGTTCCACTACACTTTTGAGTGGGGTTGCCTCTTGTTCCCAGGTCTCTTTTGCTATATCTAATAGGCCCCTCGGGTGTCTGCCATACAGCAACTCGAAAGGGGAAAAGCCAGTGGAGGCTTGGGGTACCTCCCGTACAGCAAACATGAGATAGGGCAAAAGGCAGTCCCAGTCCCTACCATCTGCCGCTACCACTCGCTTTAACATTCCTTTCAGCGTTTTGTTGAACCTTTCCACTAGACCATCCGTTTGTGGGTGGTACACAGAAGTGCAGAAGTGGTTAATTTTAAACAATTTACATAACTCTTTAGTAACCTTTGGCATGAAGGGCGTGCCCTGGTCTGTTAGCAGCTCCCGAGGAATACCCACACGTGAAAATATAAGAGAAAGCTCTTTAGCAATACTCTTAGCTGAGGGGTTTCTTAGTGGAATTGCCTCTGGGTACCGGGTGGCAAAGTCCAAGACAACCAGGATATACTGGTGCCCCCTAGCGGACTTAACCAAGGGACCTACAATATCCATGGCAATCATGTCAAAGGGCACCTCAATGATGGGTAAAGGTACCAATGGACTCCGAAAATGTGATACCAGAGCAATGAGCTGACAAACTGGGCATGATTCACAGTACACTTTTACCTCTTTGGGTAAACCTGTCTAATAAAACTGTTGCAATATTCTTTCCTTAGTTTTATCCACCCCCAAATGTCCCCCAAGAACATGAGAATGTGCCAGGTTCAGTACCATGCGTCTATGAGGTTGAGGTACTAGCAACTGTTCAAGTCTCTCTCCTCGTACTTCATCGACTCTGTATAACAGGTCATTTTCCATAGCAAAATGTGGAAATATGGCCTCCTCTCCTGGCTCTTGGGGTACCCCATTTACCACTTTTACCTGTTCCCTTGCCCTAGCTAGAGTGGCATCCCTAAGCTGGGCCGTGCCAAACTTTTTGCGGGTCGTGGGTAGATCCGGCAGGTCTAACTCTGGATGGGGGTTCTCTGCGTCCCCTGCAAGGACCTCCAAGGGAAAATGGGCAGACTCTTTTTCTTCATTCTACTCCTCCAGCGGTTCTGGGCAGTAGGAATCCGATCCCGCTGGGGGCCTTGCTCCCTTGGCGTTATCCCATAAATCCCAGAAAAAAGGGAAGTCTCGACCCAGGACAGTGTTATACATGAGATTTGGGACTACTCCAACCTCATGGTCCATAGTGCCACAGGGAGACTCAATAGCTACAACGGCCGTAGGGTAGCATTTGGTATCCCCATGAATACAAACCACACCCTCTAGCTGTCGCTGCACCTTTTGGGGGTTCACGAGACTGACATGCACCAAAGTTACTAAACTGCCAGAATCCAGCAAGGCAGTCATCTGGCAACCGTCCACTTTAATGACACAAATCTGTTTCTCAGTGCCGCCGGTTTGTTGTGGGGAGTCACCTGGTGTAGCAACAATAGAGCCTTTCTGGGCCACACTGTAATCCATAGATTCTTGGTTTAGTGGACAACTGGTGGCCAGGTGCCCCGGTTCTTGGCAATGCCAGCACACTATAGGACCCCGGTCCTGGCGGGTCTCCCTTTGGTGATTGAGTCTTTTCACTCCTTGCGCCTCGGGATCCTCAATCGCATTTACTTCCTTCTTCACCCACTTTAGGGCGGGATCCCTTTTTCCCGGGTTGGTGGGCTTCTGTCTCTTGGAGAAGGATTCTGTGGGTACTACACCCCTAAGAAAATCCTCAGTACACAAGTACCGCTCCACGAGGGCCAGCAACTCATTGGCATTTTTAGGATCAGCTCTCCCGGCAAACCGCTGTACAGGGGTTGGAAGGGCTCTCACAAAGTCTACTACAACTCTCTCCAATACTTGATCTGGGGTGGCAACCTGGCTGTAACCACATCCGTGTGAGGTGGATGAGGTCGTACATCTGGGACCTTGCAGGTTGGTCCACCTTACATTTACAAGCATGGACACGCTGGGCTCTAACAGCCATCGTTTTCAGTCTTGAGGCACCCCAGTCCAAGACTTGGTGCAAGTTACTGTGTGTCACACACACACAGACACATGCACACACAGACACATGCACACACACACACAAATGCGCGCGCGCGCACACACACAAATGCATACACATACATACAGACACATGCACACACACATAAATACAGACACATGCACACACATACAAACAGACACTCACATGCGCAGACACATGTATAAAGCCCTTTTAAAATTAATCTAGCTTCTAGCACAGTACTTTCCAGTTTCCTCATTCAGCCGGGTACTGCACTGTAGGGGGAAGCAGAAAGCACAGCACACTACCCTGCACTTTACTTTCACTTTTGAGGCTGACGGAGCTTCTCACAGTGCCGATGTACAGTTCGGCAGGGGATTGGGAGAGCGGGCTCATCTGACAGCCCTTCTCTCCCCTGATCCCGCGGCAAACCTGAGAACCTCTGATGGCACACCAGTGTGCCGCGGCACACTAGTTGAGAAAGGCTGGACTAAGGAATTGTTTAAAGGCATCGGTCAGCCAGCCACCTTCTCTACCGCTCTTCCTCTGACTGAATGAAGCCTCAGAAACACCTTGTCCAGCACCAGGAAATAGTAACCTCTGGAAAGGCATTACACAAACTTTTCTTCCCTCTGCGAAGACAGGAGGAGCTCTGTAACTTTACCCTTGTAACGTGGATCAAGAAGGGTTGCCAGCCAGTAATGATCCCTCTCCTTGATACCACAAATCCTAGGGTCCTTTCGCAGGCTTTGCAGAATCAAGGAGCCCATGCAGCGTAAGTTTGCAGAGACATGAGTCCTCTGGGTCCCCAAGGATGACATTGTCAGGAACTAAGCCTCCTCCCAGCCACGTACAACTCTTTGGGTTTCTGGGGACTGAAAACCATCCTTTGAAGACTGCTGCGTGTTATCCTCTACATCAGTGGTTCTCAACCTGGGGGTCGGGACCGCCTCGGGGGTCAAATGATGATTTGCCAGGGGTCACAAATCCTGGGCTGTTCCTGAAGTCTGCACCGCTCTTCCAGCCTTTTTGCGGCCGCCCAGCGGGGCTGTGCCTGGAGCCTGTGGTCGCCCAGCTGGGCTGTTCCTGGAGCCCACGGCCGCCCAGTCAGTTTATGGCATGGCTGGGGATACATGGAAGGGAGAGGAAAAGAGAGGGAGGAACAAAGAAAAAAGGCAGAGAAAGAATAAGGGAAAGAATAAGAAAAAATGGCTAAAGAGAGGAATGGGGGGAAAAAAAACAAGAAATTAGGATAGAGAAAAGGGAAGGAACGGAGAACAAAGAAAGAGTGGTGCAAAGAGAAAGAGTGGTACATCCTAAAATGTACCATAAGGGGTTTTAATACTGTACGAGTGGAAGGCACTCAGGGTGTGCTAAATGTCCATGTGTTAGGGGCGCAAATTACTTATCTTGCCTTTGGTGCTGACAACCCACGCTATGAAAATAAATTTTACTGTTAAGGGCCCCACAACTTGGAAAATTTTATCAAGGGGTCACGGCACTAGAAAGCTTGAGAGCCACTTCTCTACATCCATGCTGACACAATCCTCCTCCTCTTTTTCCTGTGTGTTTGGCGGCCCTGCAGGAATGCTATCTGCATAAAGGGGACCTTGAGAGAAAAGGAAGTCCTCCTCTTCCTCCCGCTGTTCTACCTCAAGTGCCCTGTCCATGATTCCACAAAGCGTGTGCTCCAGCAGGAAGACTAGAGGGACAGTGTCACTGGTGAATGCATTGTCGCTGCTCACCATCCTTGTGGCCTCCTCAAATGGTGACAGGACAGTGCATGCATCCTTGATCAGTAGCCACTGGCGTGGCCTGCCTCAGAAGATCTCCTAAGCCTGGGTACCTGGTCCAGAAACGCTGCACCACCAAATTTAGGACGTGTGCCAAGCATGGAACATGTGTCAAGTATCCCTGTCGGAGGGCGGAGAGAAGGTTGGTGTCATTGTCGCATAAAGCAATTCCTGGCTCAAGCTGCTGTGGCGTCAACCACCTCTGAGCCTGCCCCTGCAGAGCTGACATAATCTCTGCCCCAGTGTGGCTCCTGTCCCCTAGACAGACCAACTGAAGCACTGCATGGCATCTTTTAGCCTGACTGCTTGCATAGCCCCTTGAACGCTTGGGGGGTACTGCTGGTTCAGAGGTAAATTCTGCAGAAAAGGCCATAGAGGAAGAAGAAGAGGAGGGGGTGGAGCAGACAGATGTGGCAGAATCACCACCAGCTTTTTGGAGGCATGATGGCAGAACAAGCTCCAACACTGAACCCTGTCCTGCATCCTTCCCAGCTGCCAGCAGAGTTACCCAGTGCGCCGTGAAGGAAAGGTAACGTCCCTGACCATGCCTGCTGGACCATGAGTCAGAGGTAAAATGAACCTTGCTTCTGACTAGTGATGAGCCGAACACCCCCGGGTTCGGTTCGCACCAGAACCCGCGAACGGACCGAAAGTTCGTACGAACATTAGAACCCTATTAAATACAATGGATGCGAACGTTCGAATTCTAAAGTGCTAATTATAACAACTATTATGCATGTTATTGTCCTAAAAAGGGTTTGGGAACCCGGGTTCTGCACCAGGGGACATGTATCAATGCAAAAAGAAGTTTTAAAAACGGTCGTTTTTCGGGAGCAGTCATTTTAATGATGCATAAAGTGAAAAAAAAAAAAGTCAAATATTCCTTTAAATATCGTACCTGGGGGGTGTCTAAAGTATGCCTGTGAAGTGCCACGTGTTTCCCGTGTTTAGAACTGTCCCTGCACAAAATGACACTTCTAAAGGAAAAAAAAGCCATTTAAAACTGCTTGCGGCTTTAATGTAATGTCTGGTCCCGGTAATATGGATGAAATTCTTTAAGAAAAATGGCATAGCTACCCCATGACCCCCCCCTACCCCAGCCCATTACCAGCCCCTTTGGGTCTTGTATGGATATTAAGGGGAACCCCGCACATAAAATAAAAAAGGCCCTATATACTCTGAACAGCCGTATACAGGCGGTGCATACAAGACAGGGACTGTAGGTTTGTTCTTATGTAGAATCTGTTTGTAATTTTGAACAGGTACATTGTTGAAGTGTAGCTCCAGCCCAAAAATCTATTTTTAAACTTTTTGGAAAACATAGGTAAGGGTTATCACCCCTGTAACATTTGTTTTGCTGTCTGTGCCCCTGTTCAGAACATTTCACCTCACTTTCCGTCCCAATGACAACTGTTTTTGAAATGTGGTGTTTTTCTTGAAACAAGGATTGCTGATAAAGCATCAGTACAGAGGAGACACCTTTCTCCCATATTTATTCTTACAGGAGAGAATTTTCCTTCCTAGTGGTAGATTTCCTCTCACTTCCTGTTGTCTTCTTGCGTTTGCAAGTAGGAGTCGTTTGTAAGTTGGATGTTTGAAAGTAGGGACCTGCCGTATATACTCTGCAGAAATAGGCCCCTTAGTTGTTGGTGTTGGCACAACACTGTAAGCACTCACAGTTACTCTTGGTTGGTGCTGGAACGCCCTGCTGTCAACTATTATATCAGGAATTTTAATTACATATAATTGTTGAACAGTGGTAGTAAAAATTGGGCCTTTGATGGTGGTGCTGGTGCCACAACACTGTAAGCCCTGACAGTTACTCTTGGTGGGTGCAGCAATGGGCCCTGCTGTGAATTATTAGATCAAGAATTGTAATTGCATGCCCCTGTTGAACAGGGGCTGAAAAATTGGGCCTTTCGTGGTGGTGGTGGTGGTGGTGGTGTTGCCACAACACTGTAAGCCCTCAGAGTTACTCTTGGTGGGTGCAGGAATGGGCCCTGCTGTGAATTATTAGATCAAGAATTGTAATTACATGCCCCTTTTGAACAGGGGCTGAAAAATTGGGCCTTTCGTGGTGGTGGTGGCGTTGCCACAACACTGTAAGCCCTCAGAGTTACTCTTGGTGGGTGCAGCAATGGGCCCTGCTGTGAATTATTAGATCAAGAATTGTAATTGCATGCCCCTGTTGAACAGGGGCTGAAAAATTGGGCCTTTCGTGGTGGTGGTGGTGGTGGTGGTGTTGCCACAACACTGTAAGCCCTCAGAGTTACTCTTGGTGGGTGCAGCAATGGGCCCTGCTGTGAATTATTAGATCAAGAATTGTAATTACATGCCCCTTTTGAACAGGGGCTGAAAAATTGGGCCTTTCGTGGTGGTGGTGGTGGTGGCGTTGCCACAACACTGTAAGCCCTCAGAGTTACTCTTGGTGGGTGCAGCAATGGGCCCTGCTGTGAATTATTAGATCAAGAATTGTAATTGCATGCCCCTGTTGAACAGGGGCTGAAAAATTGGGCCTTAGGCACTGGTGGCACAACACTACAACCCCTCACAGATACTGTACTTGGAGCACAGCAATGAGCCCTGTTGCAAAGTATTGCTTCAAAAATTGTAATGACACGCCCCTGTTAAACAGGGGCTGAAAAATTGGGCCTAAGGCACTGGTGCCACAACACTCCAACCCCTCACAGATACTGTACTTGGAGCACAGCAATGAGCCCTATGGCAAATTATTGCTAAAAAAATTGTAATTACACGCCCCTGTAAAACAGGGGCTGAAAAATTGGGCCTTAGCCACTGGTGGCGGCACCCATAAACAAAAATGATCTTCCAAGCTATCATCATCAATCGTATCATTGAGGACTCGGAGGAGGAGGATAGCCAGTCAACATAACAGCACAGGCACTCAGCATCAGCATCAGTCTTGAAGGGATGTGACATGTTAAAATCAATTAGTCTGTTATATCAGCATCAGGTGTGTGGTAGCTGGTGGTGATCCAAGACTGGTTCATCTTGATGAAAGTCAGTCGATCAACCGAGTCGGTGGACAGGCGCACCCTGTGATCCGTGACAAATCCTCCAGCAGCACTGAATGTGCGTTCCGAAAGAACGCTGGATGCAGGACAGGCCAGTAGCTCAATTGCATACTGTGCAAGCTCTGGCCAGTGATCCATCCTCAAGACCCAGTAAGCCAGAGGATTTTCGGTGGGGAAGGTGTCCAAGTCTGACCTTGCCCCTAGATATTCCTGCACCATGTTTATCAGACGCTGGCGATGGTTGCTGGAACCGATCAAACTTTGGGGCTGCGGACTAAAGAATTGTCTGAACGCATCGGTCAGACGGCCACCTTCCCCACCGCTCCTTCTTTGACTGGCCGAAGCCTCAGCAACTCGTTGTCCAGGACCAGGAGTTTGTAACCTCCCAGTCTCTGGGAACGCGTTGCACAGACCTTTCTTCAAGGCCTCCCGGAGTTGTCTCATCCTCTGCTCCCTCTGCGAAGGTAACATAAGGTCCGCAACCTTACCCTTGTACCGTGGATCAAGGAGAGTGGCCAGCCAGTAATGGTCCCTCTCCTTGATCCGAAGAATACGAGGATCCTTCCGCAGACTTTGCAGGATCAGGGAGGCCATGCAGCGTAGGTTTGCTGAGGCATTCGCTCCGGAGTCCTCTGGGTCACTAAGGACGACATGATCCGCAGCCACCTCCTCCCAGCCACGTACAAGTCCACTGGTTTCTTGGGACTGTAAATCATCCCTAAAAGACTGGTGCTGATGATGCTGAGTGCCAGCCTCCACCTCCATGCTGACACAATCCTCCTCCTCCTCCTCCTCCTCCTCCTCTTCCTCTTCCTGTGCGATGGGTGGGACAGAAGGAACACTGTCTGGGTAAAGGGGGCCTTGAGAGGCAAGGAAGTCCTCCTCTTCCTGCCTCTGTTCTGCCTCAAGTGCCCTGTCCATTATTCCACGCAGCGTGTGCTCCAACAGGTGGACAAGAGGTACAGTGTCACTGATGCATGCACTGTCACTGCTCACCATCCTCGTGGCCTCCTCAAATGGTGCCAGGACAGTGCATGCATCCCTGATCATGCCCCACTGGCGTGGAGAAAAAAAACCAAGCTCCCCTGACCCTGTCCTGGTGCCGTAGTCGCACAGGTACTCATTGATGGCCCTCTGCTGCGTGTGCAGCCGCTGCAGCATGGCCAACGTTGAGTTCCACCTGGTGGGCATGTCACATATAAGGCGGTTCTTGGGCAGGTTCAACTCCTTTTGCAGCTCAGCCAGGCGAGCACTGGCATTATAAGATCTGCGGAAATGCACACAGACTTTCCTGGCCTGCCTCAGGACATCCTGTAAGCCCGGGTACCTGGCCAAGAACCGCTGCACCACCAGGTTAAGGACGTGAGCCACACAGGGCACATGGGTCAGTTGTCCCTGTCGGAGGGCGGAGAGGAGGTTGGTGCCATTGTCGCAAACCACCATTCCTGGCTTAAGCTGGCGTGGCGTCAACCACCTCTCGGCCTGGCCCTGCAGAGCAGACAGGACCTCTGCCCCAGTGTGGCTTCTGTCCCCCAAACACACCAGCGCAAGCACGGCATGGCATCTTTTTGCCTGCGTACTTGCGTAGCCCCGTGAACGGCTACGGAGCACCGCTGGTTCATAGGACAAACCACAGGAAGAGGCCATGGAGGAAGAAGAAGAGGAGGGGGTGGAGGAGAGAGGTGTGTCACAACCAGTAGTAGCATTTTGGAGGCGTGGCGGTGGAACAACCTCCAACACTACTGCACCTTGTCCTGCATCCTTCCCAGCTGCCAAAAGAGTGACCCAATGGGCCGTGAAAGAAAGGTAACGTCCCTGTCCATGCCTGCTGGACCATGAGTCAGCGGTAATATGCACCTTACCGCTGACCGCCCTGTCCAGCGAGGCCAAGACATTGCCTTCCACATGCCGGTAGAGAGCCGGAATAGCCTTCCGTGAGAAAAAGTGGCGTTTGGGAACCTGCCACTGAGGAACCGCACATTGCACAAACTCACGGAAGGGGGCCGAGTCTACCAACTGAAAAGGCAGCAGTTGAAGCGCTAGCAATTTAGCCAAGCTAGCATTCAACCGCTGGGCATGTGGATGGCTGGGAGTGAACTTCTTTCGACGGTCCAGCAGCTGGGGCAGGGAAATTTGCCTGCTAGAATCGGACGTCGGTGTACTGCTAGCAGAGTGGCCGCAAGTACTTGGCTGTGACACACCTAATTCTACACCTTCATTCCTCTCAGTGCATGTTTCAGAGAGGACTGAAGTTATAGTGGGGTTGGAGATCCCAGCTGATGCGATGCAAGGAGAGGTCCGCTTTGTTCTTTGGTGTGGGTCTTTGAGGTAGGCTTGCCAACGAGCTGCATGGCAGGTCAACATATGTCTGGTCAGGCATGTGGTACCCAAGCGGCTGATGTTTTGGCCACGCGATATACGCTTGAGACATATGTTGCAAACAGCAGCTGTGCGATCTGATGCACTAGCCTCAAAAAAGGCCCACACCAAGGAACTTTTTGAATGACGGGCAGAGGCAGCGCCCTGCACAGGCGGAGCTCTGCGGTGTGATTCCGTCGGTGTACTGCCCTTACGCTGGCCACCAAAGGGCATCCTGCCTCGTTGGAGATGTGCCTCCTCCTCATCCTCCTCCTCTCTCCTATTAGGCACCCACGTGGAGTCAGTGACCTCATCATCCCCTCCCTCCTCATCACTGGAGCCAATCTGGCAGTATGCTGCAGCTGCTGGAACATGACTGCCAGATTGGTGTCCTTCTTGAGCATCCCCTCTGTCTGCTCTCACGCTACTGCCTTCCTGTAGCTGGGTTTCATCATCAGACCCTTCGAAACGCTGGGCATCCTCCTGGAGCATGTACCCAACACTGTGCTCAAACAGTTCGGGGGACTCCTCAGGAGAAGGACATGGTGGGTCTAGGGAAGGAGTGACTGATGATGAGTCTGACATTGATACCAGGGAAGAGGACGCTTTGGCAGCTGCTTTGCCAGTACCCTGAGCCTGGGTGAGAGAGGATGAGGAGGAGGAGGAGGGCTTGGTCATCCACTCTACCAAGTCTTCGGCATGATGTGGCTCAACATGTCCAGCTGCCGAAAAGAAGGACAAGCGTGTCCCATGGCCATGTGCTGATGACAATGCACCGCGTCCACGACCAGCACTGTTGCCCCCAGACACAGAGCCTGCTTGCCCTCTTTTATTGCCTCCTGACTGTCTGCCTCTCCTTGTTTGCCTTCCAGACATTCTAATAGATGGCCTGCAGGGAGATGGGAAAAAAGCAATAAGGGCTACCTTCAGGTGTCCTTCTCTGTCCCTTTACTTAAGGATTTCTAAATATGGTTGAGGATTATTGCTTTTGCACAGAATAGCACAACGACAATTTCCCTGACTGTCCAAAAAACAAGGATTTCAAAGATGGTTGATGAGGAATGCTTTGGCACACTATAGCACAAGGAGAAATCCCCTCACTTTCCTTCTTTGTCCCTAGAAACAAGGACTGGCACAGTGAAAGAAACTGACACTCTCCCTACCTACAGTTTTCTGTCCCTAGAAAAAATGTTTTTTTAAAGCACACTATAGCACAAGGAGAATTCCCCTCACTTTCCTTCTTTGTCCCTAGAAACAAGGACTGGCACAGTGAAAGAAACTGACACTCTCCCTACCTACAGTTTTCTGTCCCTAGAAAAATTTTTTTTTTAAAGCACACTATAGCACAAGGAGAAATCCCCTCACTTTCCTTCTTTGTCCCTAGAAACAAGGACTGGCACAGTGAAAGAAACTGACACTCTCCCTACCTACAGTTTTCTGTCCCTAGAAAAAATGTTTTTTTAAAGCACACTATAGCACAAGGAGAATTCCCCTCACTTTCCTTCTTTGTCCCTAGAAACAAGGACTGGCACAGTGAAAGAAACTGACACTCTCCCTACCTACAGTTTTCTGTCCCTAGAAAAAATGTTTTTTTAAAGCACACTATAGCACAAGGAGAAATCCCCTCACTTTCCTTCTTTGTCCCTAGAAACAAGGACTGGCACAGTGAAAGAAACTGACACTCTCCCTACCTACAGTTTTCTGTCCCTAGAAAAAATGTTTTTTTAAAGCACACTATAGCACAAGGAGAATTCCCCTCACTTTCCTTCTTTGTCCCTAGAAACAAGGACTGGCACAGTGAAAGAAACTGACACTCTCCCTACCTACAGTTTTCTGTCCCTAGAAAAAATGTTTTTTTAAAGCACACTATAGCACAAGGAGAATTCCCCTCACTTTCCTTCTTTGTCCCTAGAAACAAGGACTGGCACAGTGAAAGAAACTGACACTCTCCCTACCTACAGTTTTCTGTCCCTAGAAAAAATGTTTTTTTAAAGCACACTATAGCACAAGGAGAAATCCCCTCACTTTCCTTCTTTGTCCCTAGAAACAAGGACTGGCACAGTGAAAGAAACTGACACTCTCCCTACCTACAGTTTTCTGTCCCTAGAAAAAATGTTTTTTTTAAAGCACACTATAGCACAAGGAGAATTCCCCTCACTTTCCTTCTTTGTCCCTAGAAACAAGGACTGGCACAGTGAAAGAAACTGACACTCTCCCTACCTACAGTTTTCTGTCCCTAGAAAAAATGTTTTTTTAAAGCACACTATAGCACAAGGAGAAATCCCCTCACTTTCCTTCTTTGTCCCTAGAAACAAGGACTGGCACAGTGAAAGAAACTGACACTCTCCCTACCTACAGTTTTCTGTCCCTAGAAAAAATGTTTTTTTAAAGCACACTATAGCACAAGGAGAATTCCCCTCACTTTCCTTCTTTGTCCCTAGAAACAAGGACTGGCACAGTGAAAGAAACTGACACTCTCCCTACCTACAGTTTTCTGTCCCTAGAAAAAATGTTTTTTTAAAGCACACTATAGCACAAGGAGAAATCCCCTCACTTTCCTTCTTTGTCCCTAGAAACAAGGACTGGCACAGTGAAAGAAACTGACACTCTTCCTACCTACAGTTTTCTGTCCCTAGAAAAAATGTTTTTTTAAAGCACACTATAGCACAAGGAGAATTCCCCTCACTTTCCTTCTTTGTCCCTAGAAACAAGGACTGGCACAGTGAAAGAAACTGACACTCTCCCTACCTACAGTTTTCTGTCCCTAGAAAAAATGTTTTTTTAAAGCACACTATAGCACAAGGAGAAATCCCCTCACTTTCCTTCTTTGTCCCTAGAAACAAGGACTGGCACAGTGAAAGAAACTGACACTCTCCCTACCTACAGTTTTCTGTCCCTAGAAAAAATGTTTTTTTAAAGCACACTATAGCACAAGGAGAATTCCCCTCACTTTCCTTCTTTGTCCCTAGAAACAAGGACTGGCACAGTGAAAGAAACTGACACTCTCCCTACCTACAGTTTTCTGTCCCTAGAAAAAATGTTTTTTTAAAGCACACTATAGCACAAGGAGAATTCCCCTCACTTTCCTTCTTTGTCCCTAGAAACAAGGACTGGCACAGTGAAAGAAACTGACACTCTCCCTACCTACAGTTTTCTGTCCCTAGAAAAAATGTTTTTTTAAAGCACACTATAGCACAAGGAGAAATCCCCTCACTTTCCTTCTTTGTCCCTAGAAACAAGGACTGGCACAGTGAAAGAAACTGACACTCTCCCTACCTACAGTTTTCTGTCCCTAGAAAAAATGTTTTTTTAAAGCACACTATAGCACAAGGAGAATTCCCCTCACTTTCCTTCTTTGTCCCTAGAAACAAGGACTGGCACAGTGAAAGAAACTGACACTCTCCCTACCTACAGTTTTCTGTCCCTAGAAAAAAATGTTTTTTTAAAGCACACTATAGCACAAGGAGAAATCCCCTCACTTTCCTTCTTTGTCCCTAGAAACAAGGACTGGCACAGTGAAAGAAACTGACACTCTCCCTACCTACAGTTTTCTGTCCCTAGAAAAAATGTTTTTTTTAAAGCACACTATAGCACAAGGAGAATTCCCCTCACTTTCCTTCTTTGTCCCTAGAAACAAGGACTGGCACAGTGAAAGAAACTGACACTCTCCCTACCTACAGTTTTCTGTCCCTAGAAAAAATGTTTTTTTAAAGCACACTATAGCACAAGGAGAAATCCCCTCACTTTCCTTCTTTGTCCCTAGAAACAAGGACTGGCACAGTGAAAGAAACTGACACTCTCCCTACCTACAGTTTTCTGTCCCTAGAAAAAATGTTTTTTTAAAGCACACTATAGCACAAGGAGAATTCCCCTCACTTTCCTTCTTTGTCCCTAGAAACAAGGACTGGCACAGTGAAAGAAACTGACACTCTCCCTACCTACAGTTTTCTGTCCCTAGAAAAAATGTTTTTTTAAAGCACACTATAGCACAAGGAGAAATCCCCTCACTTTCCTTCTTTGTCCCTAGAAACAAGGACTGGCACAGTGAAAGAAACTGACACTCTCCCTACCTACAGTTTTCTGTCCCTAGAAAAAATGTTTTTTTAAAGCACACTATAGCACAAGGAGAATTCCCCTCACTTTCCTTCTTTGTCCCTAGAAACAAGGACTGGCACAGTGAAAGAAACTGACACTCTCCCTACTGTGAGGGGCTTAGCTCGGCAGCGGGTATGTGTGACCCCCGGGATGGGCTCCCCACCCAAAAACAGGCCCAGCAGACGGAGGTTGTGGTTTTCAAAATCAAAAAGGTGCGGTTTATTTTCTATTTACAGTGACAAAAACACAGCAAGGCAAAAAAAAACATAAACAAAATAAATCCTGGTCAACTTGACCTCTGACTAAACTTACAGGTTTCCTAACTAACGACTGGGATCAGCCTAGTGCTGTCCTAGTCCCTGGTTTTAAATGTCCAAGCAAAATGTAGCCACACAGGCTTTCTCTCACCGCACAGGGGTTCACTCTCCCTAGACAGTCCACACAGGTCTGCTTCCAGGCATGAGCTAACATCTAATGAATCTGGGAGTTTTTATAGAGGCCTAAATGAGCTGACAAGCTTCAGCTGGCCTCATCAACTCCCTGTCTGCACGACGCCCAGCCCTCTCCCTAGAGGTATGAGTCATCAATGAGCCCACTAGTCTCAGCTGGGCTTCATTAACTCTCTACCTAGTTGTATAAATCGGCGTAAAGCCTGAATCTGGGCGAAATATATCTACCCCCCTGGATGCAACCAGGTGACTTTACCTTCCTGCTGTCACATACCCCCCCCTCTTGTTTTAACCTCGGGGTTGGAACACCAGCAATCAGGCATTCATGTACTCGAGACAAAGCATCCACATTCCCCATTTGAACGCCAGGGCGATGCTTTACTGTGAAGTTGAATTCCTGGAGGGCCAGGAACCACCTATTCACTCTTCTATTTGTTTCCTTGTTTTGAGCCATCCACTTTAACGGAGCGTGATCCGTAACCATGTCAAAGTGCCTACCTAGCAGGTAGTACCGAAGGGAATCTAGAGCCCACTTCACCGCTAAACACTCCTTTTCAACGGTGGCGTAATTTACCTCATGGGACTTCAACTTCCTGCTGAGGTAAATGACTGGGTGCTCTTCCCCGTTCCAGACCTGGGACAATACTGCTCCTAACCCCACATCTGACGCATCACTTTGTACGACAAAGTCTCTAGAGAAGTCGGGTGAGTACAACACTGGCTGGCTACATAAGGCTTGTTTCAAGAACTGGAATGCTGCCTCAGCCTCGGGGGTCCATTTAATCATGACCGACCCTTTCCCTTTCGTCAGGTTGGTTAGGGGCACAGCCTTAGAAGCAAAGTGGGGAATGAAGCGCCGATAATAACCCGCGATTCCCAGAAAGGCCCGTACCTGCTTCTTGCTGTTGGGACGTGGCCAACTCTGGATGGCCTCGACTTTGTTGAGTTGGGGTTTTATCACTCCCCTGCCAATGGTGTACCCAAGATATTTGGCCTCCTCCTGCCCAATGGTACACTTCTTGGGGTTAGCCGTAAACCCCGCTTCCCGGATAGAGTCTAGGACTGCTTGCACTTTTGGCAGATGTGAGGCCCAATCTGTGCTATGGACAATTACGTCATCCAGGTAAGCCGCAGCATACTTCCGATGGGGCCTCAGTATCTGGTCCATTTTCCGCTGGAATGTGGCCGGCGCATTCTGTAACCCGAACGGCATTCTCTTATATTGGAACGCCCCGTCTGGGGTTACAAATGCGGTTTTCTCTTTGGCCGACTTGGCCAGGGGAATTTGCCAATACCCTTTTGTGAGGTCAAGAGTCGTCATGTATCGGGCTGTTCCCAGCCGGTCGATCAACTCATCTATACGTGGCATGGGGTAGGTGTCAAATTTTGTAACTTTGTTCAACTGACGAAAATCGTTACAAAATCGCCAGCTCCCATCCGGTTTAGGCACCAACACAACGGGACTAGACCAATCACTTTGGGACTCCTCTATCACCCCTAAGTTCAGCATTTTCTGTACTTCCTCCCGTATTGCCTCCCGTCGGGCCTCTGGGATCCGATAGGGTTTTAACTTCACCCTTTCACCGGGCGGGGTAATAATGTCATGCTCTACCCCAGATGTTTGTCCCGGCAGCTCAGAGAATACCTCCTTGTTGCGAAGCACAAACTCCTTAACCTCCTGTTGTTGGGGTTGTGACAAGGTGGCTGCGATTCCAACCTCAGGAATCACGCAACCAGTTTGAGCTGGTGACCAAGTGTCTGCGACTAGGGACTCTCTATCCCTCCAGGCTTTCAACAGATTAACGTGATAGATCTGTTCGGGCTTTCGCCTTCCTGGTTGTCTGACCTTGTAATTCACTTCGCTCACTTTTTCCATTATCTCGTAGGGGCCTTGCCATTTGGCAAGGAATTTACTTTCAACCGTAGGGACAAGTACCAATATCCTATCCCCCGGGGAAAAGGTACGGGTCTTGGCTCCACGGTTGTACACTCTCTGCTGTGCCAACTGCGCTTGGGCCAAATGTTCCTTCACGATGGGCATTACCTGTGCAATTCGATCTTGCATCAGGGCGACATGCTCAATCACACTCCTGTGGGGAGAACTCTCACTTTCCCAAGTTTCCTTGGCAATATCCAACAGCCCTCTTGGGTGTCTCCCATACAGTAACTCAAAGGGGGAGAATCCCGTAGAGGATTGGGGCACCTCCCTAATAGCAAACATCAAATAAGGAAGTAGACAGTCCCAATCCCTTCCATCTCTATCCACCACTTTCTTCAACATTTGTTTTAGGGTTTTGTTGAATCTTTCAACCAGCCCATCGGTTTGGGGGTGATACACAGATGTACGCAATTGCGTCACTTTGAACAATTTACACAGCTCTTTCATAACCCGGGACATAAAGGGTGTACCTTGGTCCGTAAGCAGTTCTTTACAAATACCCACCCGGCTAAAAACAAGAGATAGCTCTTTGGCTATGGTTTTGGCCGAGGTATTTCTGAGAGGGATCGCTTCTGGATAACGGGTGGCATAGTCCATTATAACCAATATGTACTGGTGCCCCCTAGCGGACTTGATTATAGGACCTACCAAATCCATTGCGATTCTCTCAAACGGGACCTCAATGATGGGTAGAGGGACCAGCGGGCTACGGAAATGTGGCATCGGGGCCGACCTCTGACACACAGGGCAGGAGGAACAATAATTTTCTATGTCCTTCATCACCCCAGGCCAATAGAATCTCTGTAATACCCTCTCTCGGGTTTTCTCTGTCCCCAGATGACCTCCAAGAATGTGCCCATGGGCCAACTCCAACACCAACTTCCTGTAAGGTTTGGGCACCACAAGCTGCTCAACGGTTTCTTCTGCCCTTTTTGCCACCCGATACAGTAGGTCCTTCTCTACGCTGAAGTATGGGTAAGTGCCGGTATTATCTGGGTTCACTAACTCGCCATCTATTTTCACTACGTTTTCCCGTGCCTTTATTAGGGCGGGGTCTTTCAACTGTTCTGTGGCAAAGTTTTCCCTGTGAACCTCAAGATCAGAAAACTCCACAGACGGTAGGTTTTCGTCTGAGGAGGTGGGCTCCTCTCCAGTTTCTTGAGTCTCCCCTGCCAATACTGACAAGGGAAATTCCGGAGAGTCCTCACCACTCTCAGGGGAGTTCTGGCTATCACATTCCTGGTACATAGGGGCACCAGTGGGGGGCTCAGGATCATCCCACAGTTCCCAGAACTTCGGAAAATCCCTTCCCACAATGGCGTCATGCGGTAACTGAGATACTAAGCCCACTGGATGAGAGAGGGTACCTTTGGGGGTCTCGAAACACACTGTAGTCACTGGATACTCTCGGGTGTCCCCATGCACACAGATAACGGCTACCTTGCTATTCCCAGAGACCTCTGTTTTAACTAACTCAGCCTTTATCAGGGTCACAAGGCTACCTGAATCCAGCAATACCACAACATTTCTACCATTAATACACATTTTGCATAAATGTTTCTCAGTTCCTCGAATGGCAGTGCATGCGACTGTCGCACACAGCGACTGACGTCTGCCCGTCAGAAAGTCACACTGCATGGGTTCCTCCACAACCGGGCAATTTGCTGCAATATGTCCCGCTTGCCGGCAGCGGTAGCAAACGATCCTTCTTGCCGCCTCTTGAGCTGCTGATTTCCCAGGCTGTTCTCGCCAAACTTGGGGTAGAGCTCCCACCCTCTCACTCTCTCCACCCTTACCCCTTGGAATCATCTTATCCGCCCCTGGGGATGGTCTGGTCTTAGGGTGGAAAGTCCGAGTGTCTCTGGAAGAGGCCGTCAGGTTCTCTGTAGCCAAGTATTTCTCCACACGATCCACAAGACCATCGGCCGTCTCTGGGTCTCCATGGCTTACCCACTTTTGGATGGCAGTAGGAAGAGCTCTCAAAAACCGATCCATTACAACACGTTCCACAATCTTTGGTGCGGACAAAGTCTCTGGCTGTAGCCACTTTCTGCTCAGGTGAATGAGATCATACATTTGAGACCTGGGGGGTTTTCCAAGCTGGAAAGTCCAGTTATGCACACGCTGAGCCCGGACAGCCAGGGTGACACCCAGCCTTGCCAATATTTCAGCTTTTAGCATCACATAGTCTTTTGCTTGGTTAGGCTCTAGGTCATAGTAAGCTTTCTGCGATTCACCAGTTAACAGAGGAGCCACTAGTCCAGCCCACTGCTCCTCAGGCCACTCTTCTCTTTCAGCGGTCCTTTCAAATGTGGTCAAAAATACCTCTGGATCATCCTCTCCAGTCATTTTTGTCAATAAACGACTCACCCCAAAGGACGCGGTATTAGTGGGACGGCTTTCCTCACTGGTCTGCGGACGTTGCTGCATTACTGCTTCCATCTGTTGTTGTAGTCTCTGCTCTTGCTTCTGCAACAGGTCTATGAAGCGGGCCTCAGATTGCTGTTGGGCTTGTTGCTGAGCCTCCAGACTCTGTTGTAAAGTTGCAAGGCTCTGTTGATGAGCTTGCTGCTGGGCTGCAAGGCTCCTTTGCAAACCTGCATTTGTCTGCTGTTGATTGGCATTTGCTAGAGCCAGCTGTTTCAGTATCTCCTCCATGCTGGCTTAAAAAAAACTGCCACTGGTTCTCCACCAACTGTGAGGGGCTTAGCTCGGCAGCGGGTATGTGTGACCCCCGGGATGGGCTCCCCACCCAAAAACAGGCCCAGCAGACGGAGGTTGTGGTTTTCAAAATCAAAAAGGTGCGGTTTATTTTCTATTTACAGTGACAAAAACACAGCAAGGCAAAAAAAAACATAAACAAAATAAATCCTGGTCAACTTGACCTCTGACTAAACTTACAGGTTTCCTAACTAACGACTGGGATCAGCCTAGTGCTGTCCTAGTCCCTGGTTTTAAATGTCCAAGCAAAATGTAGCCACACAGGCTTTCTCTCACCGCACAGGGGTTCACTCTCCCTAGACAGTCCACACAGGTCTGCTTCCAGGCATGAGCTAACATCTAATGAATCTGGGAGTTTTTATAGAGGCCTAAATGAGCTGACAAGCTTCAGCTGGCCTCATCAACTCCCTGTCTGCACGACGCCCAGCCCTCTCCCTAGAGGTATGAGTCATCAATGAGCCCACTAGTCTCAGCTGGGCTTCATTAACTCTCTACCTAGTTGTATAAATCGGCGTAAAGCCTGAATCTGGGCGAAATATATCTACCCCCCTGGATGCAACCAGGTGACTTTACCTTCCTGCTGTCACACTACCTACAGTTTTCTGTCCCTAGAAAAAATGTTTTTTTAAAGCACACTATAGCACAAGGAGAAATCCCCTCACTTTCCTTCTTTGTCCCTAGAAACAAGGACTGGCACAGTGAAAGAAACTGACACTCTCCCTACCTACAGTTTTCTGTCCCTAGAAAAAATGTTTTTTTAAAGCACACTATAGCACAAGGAGAATTCCCCTCACTTTCCTTCTTTGTCCCTAGAAACAAGGACTGGCACAGTGAAAGAAACTGACACTCTCCCTACCTACAGTTTTCTGTCCCTAGAAAAAATGTTTTTTTAAAGCACACTATAGCACAAGGAGAAATCCCCTCACTTTCCTTCTTTGTCCCTAGAAACAAGGACTGGCACAGTGAAAGAAACTGACACTCTCCCTACCTACAGTTTTCTGTCCCTAGAAAAAATGTTTTTTTAAAGCACACTATAGCACAAGGAGAATTCCCCTCACTTTCCTTCTTTGTCCCTAGAAACAAGGACTGGCACAGTGAAAGAAACTGACACTCTCCCTACCTACAGTTTTCTGTCCCTAGAAAAAATGTTTTTTTAAAGCACACTATAGCACAAGGAGAAATCCCCTCACTTTCCTTCTTTGTCCCTAGAAACAAGGACTGGCACAGTGAAAGAAACTGACACTCTCCCTACCTACAGTTTTCTGTCCCTAGAAATTTTTTTTTTTTAAAGCACACTATAGCACAAGGAGAAATCCCCTCACTTTCCTTCTTTGTCCCTAGAAACAAGGACTGGCACAGTGAAAGAAACTGACACTCTCCCTACCTACAGTTTTCTGTCCCTAGAAAAAATGTTTTTTTAAAGCACACTATAGCACAAGGAGAATTCCCCTCACTTTCCTTCTTTGTCCCTAGAAACAAGGACTGGCACAGTGAAAGAAACTGACACTCTCCCTACCTACAGTTTTCTGTCCCTAGAAAAAATGTTTTTTTAAAGCACACTATAGCACAAGGAGAAATCCCCTCACTTTCCTTCTTTGTCCCTAGAAACAAGGACTGGCACAGTGAAAGAAACTGACACTCTCCCTACCTACAGTTTTCTGTCCCTAGAAAAAATGTTTTTTTAAAGCACACTATAGCACAAGGAGAATTCCCCTCACTTTCCTTCTTTGTCCCTAGAAACAAGGACTGGCACAGTGAAAGAAACTGACACTCTCCCTACCTACAGTTTTCTGTCCCTAGAAAAAATGTTTTTTTAAAGCACACTATAGCACAAGGAGAAATCCCCTCACTTTCCTTCTTTGTCCCTAGAAACAAGGACTGGCACAGTGAAAGAAACTGACACTCTCCCTACCTACAGTTTTCTGTCCCTAGAAAAAATGTTTTTTTAAAGCACACTATAGCACAAGGAGAATTCCCCTCACTTTCCTTCTTTGTCCCTAGAAACAAGGACTGGCACAGTGAAAGAAACTGACACTCTCCCTACCTACAGTTTTCTGTCCCTAGAAAAAATGTTTTTTTAAAGCACACTATAGCACAAGGAGAAATCCCCTCACTTTCCTTCTTTGTCCCTAGAAACAAGGACTCGCACAGTAAAACACACTGACACTCTCCCTACCTATCCTTCTCTTTCCCTAAACGAAAGGAATCCAGGTTAAGCAAGAAAGAAATAAATGTCACTGTCCCTGCCTATGCTTGTCTTTCCCTGCTCCGGAACACACTACACTAGGCCGCCGTGCTGGCGGCCTTTTATAGTGTGGGGCGTGTACTAAACACCCTCAGCAATAATTGGCCACAGGCATCCTGCCTGTGGCCAATCATTGCTCTCCTCGCTGCCGGCGCTGTGATTGGCCAAGCATGCGGGGTCACAGTGCATGCTTGGCCAATCACAGCGCCTGGATGACACTGCGATGGCGTAGTGCATTGTGGGCCATTCGCGTCACTCGAATTTGGCGCGAACGGCCCAAATCGTTCGATCTTCGTCGAACGATCGAACAGCCGATGTTCGAGTCGAACGTATGTTCGACTCGAACACGAAGCTCATCCCTACTTCTGACTGTCCTGTCCAACGAGGCCAAAACATTGCCTTCCACATGATGGTAGAGAGCTGGAATGGCCATACGTGAAAATAATTTATTTTTGGAAGCTGCCACTGTGGTACAGCACATTCCCCGCCTGCAGAGCATGCACAATGTCCATGACCACCGATTTTCACTGTAGACACAGAGGCTGCTTGCCCTCTTTTAGTGGCCTGTGAGCGGCTGCCTCTGCTTGGTGGCCTTCCGGACATGATGGGGATTTTTTTTCACACCGCAATACACTGTATTATATACTGTACACCGAATGCACTGTATTATATACTGTGTACACTGCCTGCACTGTATTATATACTGTACATAAACTGCACTGTATTATATACTATACACACTGTATTTTATAGTGTGTACACCACCTGCACTGCATTATATACTGTACGCCGCCTGCACTGTATTATCTACTGTACATCAAAAGATGAGAAGCCATCAACTCACTAAAGTGTGAACACTGCACCACCAGTTGTGTGTGCTTATATGGGCGCAGAGTCCTTAGTATTGCTGACTCACCAATTAGGTGCGGCCTCTGTGACTCAAAACCTGACACACAAAAAGAAATCAGGGGGTAGAGTAGGAAGTCACAGGTGGACCAAGCAGCTTAAATAGGGAAATTCATTAATTGCACAAAAATTATCAAAATAATACACATACAAAAACTGGGTACCCACCACCAACACCTGAATAATGATATTAAAAATAAGACAACGTTGTCTAATTAGAACATCACATCCAATCAGACTATGAGCACACATTATCGTGAGATTTTGAGTGCAAACCTCCTCCCATCAGCAAGGGCATTGAAGATGAAACCTGGCTGGGTCTTTCAGCATGACAATGATCCCAAACACACCACCCGGGCAATGAAGGAGTGGCTTCGTAAGGAGCATTTCAAGGTCCTGGAGTGGCCTAGCCAGTCTCCAGATCTCAACCCCATAGAAAACCTTTGGAGGGAGTTGAAAGTCCGTGTTGCCCAGCGACAGCCCCAAAATATCACTGCTCTGGGCCAACATACCAGCAACAGTGTGTGACAACCTTGTGAAGACTTACAGAAAACATTTGACCTCTGTCATTGCCAACAAAGGATATACAGTCAGGTCCATAAATATTGGGACATCGACACAATTCTAATCTTTTTGGCTCTATACACCACCACAAGACTTTCAGCTTTAATTTGAGGGTATTTACATCCAAGTTAGGTGAACGGTGTAGGAATTACAACAGTTTGTATATGTGTCTCCCACTTTTTAAGGGACCAAAAGTAATGGGACAGATTAACAATCATAAATCAAAATTTCACTTTTTAATACTTGGTTGCAAATCCTTTGCAGTCAATTACAGCCTGAAGTGTGGAACGCATAGACATCACCAGACGCTGGGTTTCATCCCTGGTGATGCTCTGCCAGGCCTCTACTGCAACTGTCTTCAGTTCCTGCTTGTTCTTGGGGCATTTTCCCTTCAGTTTTGTCTTCAGCAAGTGAAATGCATGCTCAATCGGATTCAGGTCAGGTGATTGACTTGGCCATTGCATAACATTCCACTTCTTTCCCTTAAAAAACTCTTTGGTTCATTGTCCATCTGCACTGTGAAGCGCCGTCCAATGAGTTCTGATGCATTTGGCTGAATATGAGCAGATATTGCCCGAAACACTTCAGAATTCATCCTGCTGCTTTCCTTTGGCAGCCCATTGGCAGTTCCATTGACAGCCACACATGCCCACGCCATGACACTACCACCACCATGCTTCACTGATGAGGTGGTATGCTTTGGATCATGAGCAGTTCCTTTCCTTCTCCATACTCTTCTCTTCCCATCACTCTGGTACAAGTTGATCTTGGTCTCATCTGTCCATAGGATGTTGTTCCAGAACCGCGAAGGCTTTTTTACATGTTGTTTGGCAAACTCTAATCTGGCCTTCCTGTTTTTGAGGCTCGCCAATGGTTTACATCTTGTGGTGAACCCTCTGTATTCACTCTGGTGAAGTATTCTCTTGATTGTTGACTTTGACACACATACACCTACCTCCTGGAGAGTGTTCTTCATCTGGCCAACTGTTGTGAAGGGGGTTTTCTTCACCAGGGAAAGAATTCTTCGGTCATCCACCACAGTTGTTTTCTATGGTCTTCCGGGTCTTTTGGTGTTACTTAGCTCACCGGTGCCTTCTTTCATTTTAAGGATGTTCCAAACAGTTGATTTGGCCACACCTAATGTTTTTGCTATCTCTCTGATGGGTTTGTTTTGTTTTTTTCAGCCTAATGATGGCTTGCCTCACTGAGAGTGACAGCTCTTTGGAACTCATATTGAGAGTTGACAGCAACAGATTCCAAATGCAAAAAGCACACTTGAAATTAACTCTGGACCTTTTATCTGCTCCTTGTAAATGGGATAATGAGGGAATAACACACACCTGACCATGGAACAGCTGAGCAGCCAATTGTCCCATTACTTTTGGTCCCTTAAAAAGTGGGAGGCACATATACAAACTGTTGTAATTCCTACACTGTTCACCTGATTTGGATGTAAATACCCTCAAATTAAAGCTGAAAGTCTGCAGTTAAAGCACATCTTGTTCATTTCATTTTAAATCCATTCTGGTGGTGTATAGAGCCAAAAAGATTAGAATTTTGTCGGTGTCCCAATATTTACGGACCTGACTGTATAACAAAGTATTAAGATGAACTTTTGATATTGACCAAATACTTATTTTCCACCATAATTTGCAAATAAATTCTATCCAAATCAGACAATGTGATTGTCTGGATTTGTTTCCACATTTTGTCTCTCATAGTTGAGGTATACCTATGATGACAATTACAGGCCTCTCTCATCATTTTAAGTGGGAGAACTTGCACAATTGGTGGCTGACTAAATACTTTTTTGCCCCAATGTATATACACACACTAAACTGCCTGCACGCCACTAACTTGCCTAATCTAGCTCAAGTTCTCTCAATCTCCTCCACATATCACACTGCATACGGTTGCCGTGTAAGCAGCCTTATATAGTGTGGGGCGTGGACTTGGCCCCCTGAGCCATGATTGGCCAAAGGCACCCTGCCTTTTGCCAATCATGGCTCTCACAGCAGATCCTGCTGTGATTGGCCAAAGCATGCAGGTCAATGCAATCCGATCTCGCAAGCCCCATATGTTCGTTTTGTTCTACAGAAAAGGAAAGGAAAACTGGATTTTGGCTTTAAGGTCCCATACACCTTACAAGAGCCATTTTACCTACCAGCATGTCTTAGGAGTGTGTGAGAAAACTTGCACAAGCCCAGGGAGAACATGTAATCTCCATGCAAATAGTGTTCTGTTTGAGATTTAACCTGAGGAACCTACTGCTGTGAAGCTGACTTTCTTTTTTTTTATTTAAAGGTAAATTTTTTATTACGTTTTTTTTCAAAACAAGACATACAATACACAACAAACAGACACACATGGAGCGAACATCGCCCAATCCAGTACAGTGCAAAAAAAGTTTTTTAGAAAGCTAGTAAACAATTGGCATATATCAGGAAGACAATATTCAGTCACATTTTTAAGGAGCAGGAGAGACAGTGCTCTCAGAATCAACCCAGTAGCCCCAAACCTTCCTGAATTTTTTCGGACACCCTCTAGCCTCATATATCAGTTTGTATAATGATACAGCATGGTTGATATTTGTGAGCCAGAAGGCAATAGTGGGCAAGGATGGAGACTTCCAATGGAAGGTTATTGCTTTCTGAGCATAAAACAATACTATTCTCAGAAATGTTTGTGTATTCTCGGATATACTATCATCATCAATATAACCCAGTAAACACCTTAGAGGATTACAGACATTAGGTAATTGTGTCAATGAACTAATGAAGGCCGTGACCTCCGACCAGAACTGCCTGATCGGAGCACACTCCCACATTAAATGAAAGAACGTGCCATCAGCCATGCCGCAACGAGAGCATAACGCAGAGGGCAATCTATTCAGTTTAAATAGTAAGCATGGAGTAAAGTAGGATCTGTATAACAATTTAGTTTGTATTACTTTATCACGAGAAGAGATGACAGAGGGAACCTGGAGGGGCAAAAGCTCCTGACAGATTTCCTCCGTCAGCTCAGGAATATCAGCTCTCCAGCTGGCAGCCGTCTTGCTCAGCCTTTGAGTCGTGGAATGCAGAAGGGACCTATAATATGTAGAAACTAGCTTGGTGTGAGAGGAGTCGGTCAACATACGTTCCAGTGGGGAGAGTTGAATGGATATGTTGCGAAGACCAAACTGCATTGCTGCAGTGTGGCGTATCTGTAGGTAGAGGAAGTAAGCTGTGCATGGTAGATTGTAATCTCTACGAAATTCATCAAAAGAACGGAACACATTGTCTGAGAATGAATGCAAAATAGTTTTTACCCCCCTTTTTGACCAGAATCCCCCGTCTGATCTGCGGAAGAACTCTGGTAGAGTCGGGTTCCCCCAGAGTGGAGTGTTTGTCGAGTAAGTATTACTGTCAGCGAACGACTGTAGTTTTGTTAGCTTAATAAGCCTTATAGTCATTGCCAGGACACTCGTACCCTCCCGCCCTCTAAGGGACATACGATAAATCAGGTTCTGCAGGGATTCATAGGAGGTAAGGATAGCAGCCTCCAAAGCAGTGGCTGCGTTGTTGGCTTCAGGAAAAAACCACCAATGTGCATGAGCTAATTGTGAGGAAATATAATAGGTGTGGAGGCAGGGTAAGGCCAATCCCCCCTCCAATACCGGTAACTGGAGGGTGGTCTTGGCAATCCTGACTACTCCCCCCCTCCATAAAAAGGAAGTAAGGATGGAGTCTATTTCTTTAAATTTAAGCTTAGTGACATATATTGGTGAATTACCCAATACATACAGAAATCGTGGCAGGAATATTATTTAAAAAATATTAATCCTGCCCAATAAGGTAAGTGGGAGATTTGCCCAGGTTTTGAATGTGGTCTTCATTCTTCCTATAAGGGGGTCTATATTGAGTTTAGCATAAGAGGTAATAGGGAGCTGTACCATAACTCCTAAATATCGGAAGGAGGTGACTATTTGTAGTGGGCAAGAGGAAGGTAGCCTAGGTGGATCTGCCTGGTCAATCTGAAATAGGATGGACTTGTCCCAGTTAACCCGGGAACCCAGAGAAATGCCCAAACTTGCCAATAATCTCCAGCAGGACTGGGAGAGATGACTGGGGGTCCGACAAATAGATCAACATGTCGTCAGCATAAAGAGACACCTTCTCCTCCAGACCCCCAATCGTCAGTCCCGCAACCTCCCCGCAAGATCTTATCAGTGCTGCCAAGGGCTCTATCGCCAGGAAGCTGACTTTCTAACCACTAAGCCAATGTGCTATTCTGATGATTGGTTTACCAGAATCACCCAATATCTTAACAGTAAAATAGAATGGCAGTTTTGAAAACATAACAAGGCTACATACCATCTAGTTAGGGCCTACTTATAATAGTGCCCTTTAAAACACATATTTGTAACTGCATTTTATAATGTGACCTATTGTCAAGCTTAGAGCGTTGCTCAAAGCATAGAGAAAGCCAATCCGATTGGTCCTCAGAAATAAGAGTGCCAGCATGTGTGTTCACTCATCCTCCAGAGATAGATCCAATGTGTGCAAAGAAAGCCGCACTCCCCAGTCTAACCAAAGTATAAACATCAGTGTGAAACGGCATCAGATAGCTCTCCTTCGCAGGCCACACCCCCAGACACATTTTGCCCCACCCACAGGGCTTAGTCATGACTGAATAGAACAGAGCAGCCCTGATCCTCCTCTTCTCAGGTCCCTGGCCAGCACTCTTGGCCCCTCCCTCTTGCCTAGTTCCCCCAGAGCAAGCAGCTTGCAATGGGGGCACCCAAGCAGGCTCGTTCACAAGCCATGGCCCTGCGTGTCAATTCACACACAGAGCTGTAGCTAATTCCCGCCCCTCTCTCTCCTTATTGGTTCACTGGCTGTGATTGACAGCAGTGAGAGTCAATAGCTCCCACTGCTGTCTCTGCCAATGAGGAGGGAGAGCGCTAGGATAGCTGAGGCTTTCATGCACATCGCTGGAGGAAAATTGGGCTCAGGTAAGTATTATAGGGGGGGGGGGGGCTGCTGCACAGAGGTTTTTTTACCTTCATATATAGAATGCATAAAGGTAAAAAAAAACTTAAGCCTTTAAAACCACTTGTTTCCAAGACATCTCCAGTGGGTGGTATGAAAACCAGCCTCACTGGCTTGTGGCCGGTCGGTTGCTGATGTTTTTTTGCCTCAGTACCTCTGGCATAAAGTGTTTTTTTTTTGCATACAGATGTTTTTGTGTCCATACTCTAACATTACATTTTTGTATCCATTTTCTTGTGAAAAAAAAAAATTATACCCATATCCCCTTGACCTACAACATTATTTCACAAAAGAACACAAATTTTTATATTAACTATATAATTTTGTTCTCCCAGTCTGACAGCACTTTGGTGGACATATACAGTATGTCCAAAGGAAACTAATTAAATAAACCATATCACATAAAGATATTTTATGCAGCACCACTCCTAAACCTGCCACCTGATGCAATCAGCTCACTTTGCCTAAGGCTGGGTTCACACTTGTCCGACAAACGCTCCGACATTGGGAGCTCATGTCGCATGACGTGTGAAAATCAATGTTTCCCTATGAGAGCCGTCTTAACTGGTTCCGACAAAAGTCGGTCCGACTTTGAAAATGCTCCCTGTACTACTTTGGTCCGACTCTGATCCTACTTCAGCCCATTGAATATCATTGAAGTCAGATAAAAGTAAGATCCTTGTCCTAACCATCCGACTTTTGACATCCGACATGGTGATTATAGCAGCAGTAAAAGAAATTTATCTCACGCTGGGATTGTTTTGATTGGTCAAAGGACAAGTCAGACTATCACAAAGTTGTATCAAAGTAGTATCCTGTTCATTCAAGTCGGATGGATGTAGGACCAATGTAGGACTGATGTCGCAGAGCAAAGTAGGATGAAAGTCGAATGACTGTCGTGTAGTATCAGTGTGAACCCAGCCTAATGGCAAGTGCATTGTTTTGTTTAGGCTATCTTCCCACTGCTCCATTGCAAAAACGTGGTAAAAACACATATGCTTTTTTTCTGCGTTTTATTCTGTGTTTCTGGTGCATTTTGCACCTGTGAAAAAAGGACACGTGACTCAAAAAATGCACCAAAAATGCAAATGTGAGTGCGTTTTTGCAGCATTTTTTTATGCATTTTTCATTCCCTTCAATGAAGAGGTGCATCAGCTTGCAGGACTATTTTAACTGCTTAAGGACTGCCCATAGCACATTTACTGCTATAAGGTGGCCCCCCTGTGCAGAATCACATATACCTGTATATACAAGATTCTGCACTTCCGCCTAGGGGGTGTGCACGTGCGTGCCACCAGCGGGCCGCTTCTGCTGTGATTACTCACAGCAGAAGTCGATTGGTAGGTGCTGGGCACTGGATGTCTGCCGGCACCCGGAAATCATCAGGCAGAGACATAAACAAGGCAGATCTCCGTTTTGACAGAGGGAGAGGGATGTATTTTGTGTCCATACAAAGCAGGGAATAAAATACATCACTTCCCTTAGTAAAAGCACCTAACACAATACACATAAACACTGGCTAGGCACACAGTTAACCCTGGTTCCCACAAAGTGTCAGTTTGTGTCCGACTGTCTTCCGCAGCCCCGCTACAAGTCGTTGATCGCCACCATTACTAGTATATAAAAAAAATCCAGTATATATACCATGGTTTGTAGATGCTATAACCTTTGCCCAAACCAATCATAATACACTGATTGGGATTTTTTTCCCTAAAAATATGTAGCAGAATACATATTAGCCTTAAATTTATGAAGAAATTAGATTTTTTTTTATTGGTTATGTTTTATAGCAGAAACTAACAATATTGTTTATAGCACAAAAAAATAAAAAAAACACAGTGGTGATCAAATCCCACCAAAAGAAAGCTCTATTTGTGGGAAAAAAAGTATCTAAATTTTATTTGGGTACAGCCTTGCATGACCACGGAATTGTCAGTTAAAGTAACGCAGTGCCATATTGCAAAAAAATGGCCTGTTCGTTAAGGGAGGTAATTCTTCCAAGGGTCAAGTGGTTAATGGTCATGTGCATTTTTTATGCTTTTTTTTTTTAATGCAAAAACAGAAGAACAACTGATCAGTGTGAAAGTAGCCAGTAGCTAGTAGCCGTGAAAGTGCAAAAAAACCCTATTGTCAAGAAGTTAATTATCTACACCAGACTAGTATCAAAACATGTACATCAGCCCTCGCTATAAGGGTGCACTCACACCTGCAAATGCACCCTGATTAGATGCGAGAACTCTTGTTGTGGTTTCAAGGATTAGCTCGGTGGGGCAGCCCCATTGAAACGAATGAGAAGCTTTTTTTTTTAAAAGGCTTGCACCTTGTACGGTATAGGATTTCATGTCATCTGTGCTCAGTCTTGCCACAAAGAGTTAATACAGCTCTGAACAGTCCTCTTATCTTTTTTCTGTGAGATAAAAACCAACACACAGAGAAATAGGAGTCAGTTCTTCCCCCTTGCTGTGAGTGACAGGTGATTTACATATCTCATGCACTAGCCTGAGAGAGACATTCTGTGCACTTCAGATCCCCTCCTCCTTTCTTCTCCAGCTCTCCCAGGATTGGCTGCTCCACACCTCAGCATGATTGGTCATGCTAAAGTCTGGGCTTTGACTGGATGTTAGTGATCATGGCAGAATTCAGTGTAAGAAATACACGGGAGAAAATGCATGTTGACAAGGGGAGTGTAGAGGTGGGCGGGGAGTCTACTGACATCACGACTCCACCCACCAAAATCTGGGCAACAGACCCACCCACAGAATCTGCAGTTTTTCGGGTCTCATAACAGACAGAGGGGAGACATTTGACAGGTAAGGATACATGCAGGAGGCATGTATATCCTTATAGATAACCACTATGGCAGTAGTTTAGAAAGAAGGAGAGTGGGTTTACATCCACTTTAATGCAGCCATCACATGCGAGTGATCGGCCCTGGACGCTGACTGCCTGACAAGAAACCTGTCAGAAGAGAATCATGGGTGCTGCCACTGTTGATCCCTTTTGGAAAATGCTATTTGTCCAGCTGTCTTGCAAATCTTGTGTACTATTGCTTTCAGAATGACTACCTAGAACATGTAGGCAGATCAGTATTTCTGTTTTCACTTAGAGAAAGACACCATTCTCAGGAGAGGGGCAGCTTTTGTAAGAACCTCTTACAACTTTAATTTAAGTGGTGAACAAAAAAAAACCTAGGTATGAAGAGGTCAGATTACATTCACTAGCTTTGGGCACACATCAATTTATTATTAGTGAATTATCACACTTCCTCCCCTGAACTGCCTTTTCTTTATGGACCTTAGAGTAATGACTTGAGTATATCTATTGATATTTCTATACATGTTTCTACAAAATATCAGCTTAAGAACAAAAAAACAACATGTTAACCCTAGCAAAATGAAAGAGCTGCAACACAAAGCATTTACAGATAGAAGCTCATTGATTGACACGCACAGCTACAGTTTTGATACATTGTCCTCAGAGTTCAGTTGAAATATGCATAGTTGCTTGAAGTTGATAATTACACCTGCAGAGTAAGGCCCCTTTCACACGGGCGGCTGTTCTGCCGCAGTTAAAAGCATGTTTCTTTCTTTTGAAATTCAAGACCCCAGACACAGCGATCAGCTGCATTTGTACACTGCTTTTAGCTGCGTTTACGTGCGTTTACGTGCGTTTACATGCGGCTGCGTTTCAGCTGCATTTGGCCATTATTGTCATCCCCATAGCAACCATTTTTATTTTGATGTGCTTCCTGTTGTTTTTTCTTTTCTTCACGCTGCTATCCGCAGCTGACACAGTGCACTGCGATTACCTGCAGTTATGTGCAGATAGCTGCGCTACATCGCACCTGGACGCATTCAATTCTATTTTTTCTATTCGCACCGAACCGCATGTAACGAAATCGCAGCTAAACGCTGTGTGTGAATGGGGCCATAGGAAAGCATTGTGTGCTTTTAGCTGCGGTAGAAAGCTAGAAAATCCGCAGCTAAAAGCACCATTCTATCCGTCCGTGCGAAAGGGGCCTAACTCCACTTATGTTGAAAAAAAACTTTGTTGCAGCTTCCTACCTTTTGGTATTCTGAAGAAATAGCTGTTTGTCTGTTTCTATGTTCAAAGTGAGTGTGAATGGGAGTGAATTTATAAAATTATCAATCAGCTGTTGCACTTTATAGCATCCCAGTCTGAGGCTGGGTTCACACTTGTCCGACAAACGCTCCGACATTGGGAGCTCATGTCGCATGACGTGTGAAAATCAATGTTTCCCTATGGGAGCCGTCTTAACTGGTCTGACACATGTCGGTCCGACTTTGAAGATGCTCCCTGTACTACTTTGGGCCAACTTTGATCCTACTTCAGCCCATTGACTATCATTGAAGTCGGATCAAAGTCAGACCGCAGTCTTGCATGATCCGACTTTGGCATGCGACTTGTGCTCTGGTGATCTTGAGGGGGAACTCCACGTCAAATTTTAAATAAAAAAACGGCATGGGTTCCCCTCCAAGAGCATACCAGGCCCTTCGGTCTGGTATGGATTTTAAGGGGAACCCCCTAATCCGAAAAAACAGCGTGGGGGTCCCCCCCAAATCCAAACCAGACCCTTATCCGAGCACACAACCTGGCAGGCCGCAGGAAAAGAGGGGGGACGAGAGAGCGGCCCCTCCTCCCTCCTGAACCGTACCAGGCCGAATGCCCTCAACATGGGGGGTTTGGTGCTTTGGGGCAGGAGGGCGACCTGCGGCCCCCCCACCCCAAAGCACCCTGCCCCCATGTTGATGAGGACAGGGCCTCTTCCCGACAACCCTGGCCATTGGTTGTCGGGGTCTGCGGGCGGGGGGCTTATCGGAATCCGGGAGCCCCCTTTAATAAGGGGGCCCCCAGATCCTGGCCCCCCACCCTATGTGAATGAGTATGGGGTACATTGTACCCCTACCCATTCACCTGGTGGAGAAACATGTCAATAAAAAAACACTACACAGGTTTTAAAGTAATTTATTACACAGCTCTGGGGGTCTTCTTCCAACTCCGGGGGTCTCTTCCGACTTCGGGGGTCTCCAGGGTCATCTCCGCGCTCTCCGGTTCTTCTCTCACTCTCCGGTTCTTTCTTCCTTCTGCCGGGCCTCCACTATCTTCTTCCAGCTCTTTTGCTAGCGGGGCCCGGTCTTCTCTGTCACCTTCTTCCCTCTTCTCCTCTTCGATGTTGACACGTCGCTTCCTCCCGCTGTAATGCCGGGTGTGCGGTGCGCTCCGATTTATATAGGCCTCTCATGACGTCACAGTCACAAGCTCCGGGTGGCCCCAGAGCATGTGACTGTGACGTCATAGGAGCATGTGGCCACCCAAAGCATGTGACTGTGACGTCATGAGAGGCCTATATAAATCGGAGCGCACCGCACACCCAGCATTACAGCGGGAGGAACCGACGTGTCAACATCGAAGAGAAGAAGAGGGAAGAAGGCGACGAAGAAGACCTGGCCCCGCTAGCAAAAGAGCTGGAAGAAGATAGCGGGGGCCCGGCAGAAGGAAGAAAGAACCGGAGAGCGAGAGAAGAACCGGAGAGCGCGGAGACGACACCGGAGACCCCCGAAGTCGGAAGAGACCCCCGGAGTTGGAAGAAGACCCCCGGAGCTGTGTAATAAATTACTTTAAAAACCTGTGTAGTGTTTTTTTATTGACATGTTTCTCCACCAGGTGAATGGGTAGGGGTACAATGTACCCCATACTCATTCACATACGGTGGGGGGCTGGGATCTGGAGGCCCCCTTATTAAAAGTGGGCTCCCGGATTCCGATAGGCCCCCCGCCCGCAGACCCCGACAACCAACGGCCAGGGTTGTTGGGAAGAGGCCCTGTCCTCATCAACATGGGGGCAGGGTGCTTTGGGGTGAAGGGGGCCGCAGGTCACCCTCCTGCCCCAAAGCACCAAACCCCCCATGTTAAGGACATGCGGCCTGGTACGGTTCAGGAAGGAGGGGGGGGGCGCTCTCTCGTCACCCCTCTTTTCCTGCGGCCTGCCAGGTTGCGTGCTCAGATAAGGGTCTGGTTTGGATTTTGAGGGGGACCCCCACACCGTTTTTTCGGCTTAGGGGATTCCCCTTAAAACCCATACCAGACCGAAGGGCCTGGTATGCTCCTGGAGGGGAACCCATGCCGGTTTTTTTATTTAAAATTTGACGTGGAGTTCCCCCTCAAGATTCATACCAAACACAGTGCCTGGTATTGGCGGGGATCCAAGTCGGATCCCCGTTCATTGAAAGTCCGACGTATGTTGGCTTCATGTCGCAGGGCAAAGTCGGATCCAAAGTAGGACGGCTGTCGTGTCACACAAGTGTGAACCCGGCCCTAGTCCATAGGGTTCAATATTGAGTTGGCCCACCCTATAAAGCCCTGTACACACGATCGGATTTCCGATGGAATCAAATACTATGGATTTTTCCCTCGGAATTCCGATGAAGCTGACTTCCATCAGTCTTGCCTACACACCATCAGACAAAATTCCGACCGTCCCAAAGGCTGTGACATACAATGCGTACGACGGCACTATAAATGGAAAGTTCAAATCCAATGGCGCCACCATTTGGGCTGCTTTTACTGATTTCGTGTTACCGCGTGTTAGTAAAAGTTTGGTGTTAGCCGATTCGCGCTTTTCAGTCTCCGTGCTTTTCAGTCCGTTACAGCATGACGAATATGCTATCTCCATTACGAACGCTAGTTTTACCAGAACGAGCGCTCCCGTCTCCTAATTCAGTCTGAGCATGCATGGGTTTTTTCTCTGATGGAGTTCCACACAGACGATCGGAATTTGCTATAGTTTTTTTTTCCAATCGGATAAATTGAAAACATGTTCTATTTTTTTTCACCGATGGAAAAAAGTCCATCGGACTGTTTTCATCTGTAAAACCGATCGTGTGTACAGGGCTTTACAGCTTTAACTCTTCTGGGAAGGCTGTCCACAAGGCTTAGTGTGTCTATGGGAATGTTTGATCATTCTTCCAGAAGCGCATTAGTGACGTCAGGCACTGATGTGGATGAGAAGGCCTGGCTCACAGTCTCCGCTCTAATTCAAGGTGTTCTATTGGGTTGAGGTCAGGACCCTGTGCAGGCCAGTCAAGTTACTACACCCCAAACTTTCTCATCCATATCTTTATGGGCAGTCAGATATTCCCTGGAGTATCTACAATAATATTACATGTAAACCAGTGGCGGCTGGTGCTCAAAATTTTGGGGGGGGCGCAAACAAACTGAAAAATTCTGAAAAAACCTCATCAATTGCAGCCTCACTGTGCCCATCAAATGCAGCCACTGTACCAAACGCAGCCACTGTACCATCAAACGCAGCCACTGTGCCAACAAACGCAGCCACTGTACCCATCAAATGCTGCCACTGTACCCATCAAACGCAGCCACTTTGCCCATCAAATGCTGCCACTGTGCCAAACGCAGCCACTTTGCCATTAAAACGCAGCCACTGTGCCATCAAACGCAGCCACTGTGCCATCGAACGCAGCCTCTTTGTCCATCAAACGTTGCCACTGTGTTCCTAATGCTGCCACTCTGCCCATTAAATGCTGTCTCTGTGCCCCAAATGCTGCCACTGTGCCCCCGACCTGATAGGCGTCCAATCACAGCGCCTGTCGTTTCAGCCAATCGGGTGACAGGTAACAGACCCGAGCACCTGATTGGCAGAGAGGCGGTTCAGTGTTAGGAAAACGAATATTCATTTGCTTTCCTAACACACAGCTGAGTGAACTGCGAGCGTCCAGCATGGCGCTGGCTGTTCACCTTTTTTGACGCCTATTAGAGCCTATGGCTCTAATCAGGCGATTCAAAAAAATACCCCGCCGCCGTCATGGATAGATTCATGAAATGCACGAATCTATCTATTTGTCATAGAGAGGTGGCAGGAGAGAGGGGGGCGGCACCCGTGCGCCCCTTATGGACGCACCACCACTGATTTAAACAATAATAGCCATTCAAATTTTGGCTCTGCGCCCGCCCACCTCAAAGCACCTTGTCCCCATGTTGATGGGGACAAGGGCCTCTTCCAAAGAACCGTGAGAGGTGGTTGTGGAGGTCTGTTAGCAGGGGGCTTATTCGAAATCTGTAAACCCCTTTAACAGGGGGGCCCCCAGATCCCAGCCCCCCCCTATGTGAATGAGTATGGGGTACCCCTACCCATTCACACCTTAAAAAAGGAGTGTATTGCAAATAAAAACAAGAGACGGTTTTTGACAAGTCCTTTATTGAAAGCGGAGAATGTCCCCCATCGTAGCTTCAATGTGTCTTCTTCCTCCGGTGAAGTGTTCTTCCTACGGTCATCTTTCTTCTCCGCCGTCATGTGACGTCACAAGGGGGCGGAGTCTCATGGTGATGTCACCAGATGGCCACGTCCCATGGCTATATAAGAACTGGCAGACATCGCAGGAGGCACAACTGTGGGAGCAGCTTGCTGAGAGGCTAAGCCAGTTGAGTGGATCACGACCATATGGTCGCAGTCTTTCCCCAGCCTGGACTGGCTCTGTGATGTCAGCTAACAGCGGGTAGAAAACGGGTAACAGAAATGCAGAATGAACTGGGCTCCTGTGATCCACAGGAGAAGTACAGCCAAACAAGCATTGGCTGTACTTCTCCTTTAATACCATTTTCAGCCAATTATGAGAGACCTGCTCTTCTAAACTGCAATAAGAGCTCTGCACCTTCCAGCCGTTGTTCCTGATTTAAAGTAGAAGTCCACCCTAAAACTAAAATCTCTGCATCTACAGATATCGACGATCTACCACTAACCGATCTAACCCTGTGAAATAAAAATCAGTATACTTTTCTGCAGGTGATACGACCCAATCCCACGCTGAGCTGTCACCCGCGGCATCGCTGTGAAGGCGGGTGCAGTAGACATGTCTGAACAACGGAAGCCCCCATAGTAACTTTATGGGTGACATCACTCCCCATTCTTTTCACAGCTGTGTCCTCTGCAGAGCTTCCGCTGCTGTAGATCGGGTCAGATCAGCTTCAGAAAAGGTATGTATACTGATTCCTTCTTTACAGGGATAGATAGGTTAGTGTTAGAATGTGCATGTCTGTAGATGCAGGGATTTTAGTTTTAGGGTGGACTCACACTTTAACCGCTTGCCGACCAGCTCCTGTACATTTACGTTGGCAGAATGGCACGGCTGTATCCCCTATTTTGTAGACGCTATAACTTTTGCGCAAACCAATCAATATACGCTTATTGTGATTTTTTTAACCAAAAATATGTAGAAGAATACGTATCGGCCTCCTCAGCAGGTCTTTGCATGCCACAGCCTCCTGGGGGGGGGGTTTGGGGGGGTGATGTTCCTGGTTCTGAGGTAGGTCAAATTGCTGCTAGCACCCAGCCCCGCAGCCTGAGCCAGTCACGCGGGTGCGCCCTGCCTCCAAGTCTCCAGTCTCTGAGAGTTGTAGTTTCCTCTGCGCTTGAGCGCAGACTACAACTCCCAGAATGCAACAGTGGCCGACTGCCGTGGCTGTGCCCCCCGGCCTGACTTCCTAGAGAAGGAAAAAAAATGGCAGCGGGAGTCAGACGGACAGACAGCTTTCTTGAGAGTCTGCAGGAGCTCTGCTTTGCATCCATGATCTGCTGCTAATTGCGGTGCAATGCTCTGCAAGCTCCCTAGAAATAAATAAATAAATGCACATTTTTTACTTGCAAAAAAATTGCATTTATTATTTTTTAATAAATGGGGAACTTATCCTTTAAGTTACCTCACAATGAACTGTATGTGCTCCTATATGAAAAGCAGCAGTTTGTTGTCTATATTTAGCAGCCTCTCTCTTTCTCTTATTCTGCACTGTTATGCCGCGTACACACGATCGGAATTTCCGACAACAAATGTTCGATGTGAGCATTTGGTCGGATATTCTGACCGTGTGTAGGCTCCATCGGACATTTGCTGTCGGAATTTCCGACAACAAATGTTTGAAAGCTGGTTCTCAATTTTTCCGACAACAAAAGTTCTTGTCGGAAATTCCGATCGTGTGTATCCGATTCCGACGCACAAAAATCCTACGCATGCTCGGAATCAATTTGACGCATGCTCGGAATCATTGTACTTCATTTTTCTCAGCTCGTCGTAGTGTTGTACGTCTCCGCGTTTCCGAGCAACATTTGTGCGACCGTGTGTATGCAAGACAAGTTTGAGCCAACATCTGTTGGAAAAAAATCCACGGTTTTGTTCTCGGAAATTCCGATCGTGTGTACGCGGCATGAGAATTAAAGGCAAAGTCTGCCACTTATACATGTTGGCCATTGGGGCTGATTTCTGAATACTTGAGCCAGCTGCTTAATAATGTCATATTTATCGTTTAGTTTTCCCAGGGCATGTAAAATGAAGCCTGATTGGTTGTTATAAGTGTCAGCTTTACTTTTTATTAAAATTATTTTTTTATTTTACTTATTTAAACAATTCATTCTCTGATCTAATGCTTTTTGTTACATCTGTTAGTGTTCAAAAATGTTTATATATAAATCGCAGATATTACAGTCAACTGCACAAATGAACCCGAATAAGTAGCTACATGCTAGCTGGCATTATACAATGTGCACATCAATATTCAAATGAATAACTACATATCGATTTTCTTGCCATTTCACATATATATCATTAAATATTCAAATGAGTCAGTTATTGTCTTTATACCTTTATACATTTTGAATAGAACTCTAGCATTTGTCTACCAATTATCACTAGCTGGAGACTGTTGTTGGGTAATTAATGAGATTTGAATATGACACTGAATGCACTGACTAATGAGAAGACTTTTATTCCATTTCAACAGGACACCTGATGCTTTGCAGAAATGAGAGCGAAAATGTGACTAGTACAAAGACAAAAATAGAAGCAAAATGCATATGACTGTAGACATTTCTTGCGATATTCAATTTTTTTGTATACAGTTCACGAATATGTAAAGATATGTTAAAGGTTATTCATATATTTACACTCCAGCCACTTGCAGGTCAGGCAAAAAGGAAAAAAAGGTGAATCCATCTACAGGTATAATGAAAGAAGAATGTAGGTCTAAACAAAACTCCAAATAGTAGTTCTGTAAAGCCCCGTACACACGGTCGGACTTTTGCCCAACAAACTTCGTTTTGAGCAAGTTGGACCAACAATCCGACCGTGTGTACGCTCCATCGGACAAACTTTTTTCGTTTGGTTTTGGATTTCATCAGACAAAAGTTGGGTCTGCAAACGGACAAACTTTTGCCCAACAAAAGTCCGATGGAGCAAAGTCCGACCGTGTGTACAGAAAACCATCGGACTTTAGTCCGATGGACAAAACAACTAATGTTAAAATCAACCAACAATAGCAGAAGTTGACCAAAGGGTGGCAGTAAAGAGCAGAAAAGAGCAGAAAAAACACGTGATGTTGTAAGAAGTTTTAAGAAAGTTTGCAGAAAAGTCAGAGCATGTGTATGCTATGGGTGTTCCCAACCAACTCCGTTCGGACAAAAAACCACGGAAAAAGTCAGATGGAAGTCCGACCGTATGTACGAGGCTTAAGATTTTTAAATATAAACTAATTGTTTCAGTGTCTGAAGCTAAGAGAAATTGTAAAAAAGGAATCTGGATACCTAAATTAGACACCCAGGATTATTTGTTTCCCAGTCCGAAGATTGCATGTGAATAATTTGTGCATTCATACACAGCCAGCTGGTAGGGCTTGAGGGTTAATTCACACAGAACAGGCAGCTGCTGGAGAGGTAAACCGCAGTGGTTTTCTTTCCGGTGTCTTGTCGACCTAGTTCCGCTAATCTGCGCAGGCGCTGCCGAACAGCTGTTCAAGCTCGGAGATTTCCGTCGGCTTGGCTTGCGCCTGCGCAGTCAAGAGGGAACCAGATCGATAGGAGGAACCATAGGCTCGGCAGCTGTGGACGCGCTCGCCCCCGATGCTTCATTACACACGCCACTTTCCTCTTCATACAGCAAGGGGCGGCTCAGATGTGATATTGAGCAGTGCGATTTGTTTGTTTATACACGACGCTCTATCCAGCCCCTTGCTGTATAGAGCGGTGAGTATAAACAAACAAATCGCACTGCTCAATATCACATCTGAGCCGCCCCTTGCTGTATGAAGAGGAAAGCGGCGTGTGTATCTAAGCAACGGGAGCGAGCGCGTCCTATCGATATGCTTCCCCCCCATTGACTGCGCAGGCGCTGCCGAACAGCTGTTAAAGCTCAGAGATTTCCATCGCCTCGGATTGCGCCTGCGCAGTCGAGCTCGGAACCATACAGATAGGCGGAACCAGCTTGGCAGATCACCGGCAGCTGTCTGCTCAGGCTGCGGTAGGGGGTAGTGTGGTGCAATATTCAGCGCTTCACACAGCTCCCGACAGCCCTGGGCTGCATTACAGTCTCAATGGGTCACACAGAAAACAAATGTTTTCTGTTTGTCCTTGCAGTAACAGGCACTTTAAATGCAGTAAACCACCGGCCACTGCACATAGTGTGAATTTAGCCTGAGTTTACCTATCCACAGTCATTGTGAAGCCAGTTTATAGAGTACAATAACCCAAACTAAAAAGTAAATGAGACAGAGCAGTATCAGTTTAAGAGGTAAACACGTTCTGCTGTGCTATCTCTTTAGAGCCGGTTCACACAGGGGCAACACGACTTCCAGTGCGACTTTGGGAGGCAACTTGGACACGACTTTAGCATGAATCACAGCGCGACATGAGGCAACTTACAAGGCAACTTCAAGTTGCCTCCAGGACAGGCGACTTTCCAGTGGCCAATCAAACAATAATCAGCTCTGTGGGAGGGAGGGGTTTGCCTGGAAAACTATTTTTACTTCCTGGAAAGTTGCTTCAGTTAAGACAGGGGATCCGACTTGGAGGCAACTTCCATTGAAATTAATGGGTACAAGTAGAGTTGCCACCTCATCCCTTTAAACCCGAACACATATGAATTACACAGGTTCTGTGGATGATTAAGGTGGTAATTAAACTCACTTGGTGTCGTATCTGCATTTAATTAGCCTCAGAACCTGTGTAATTTATATGTGTTCGGGTTTAAAGGGATGAGGTGGCAACCCTAGGTACAAGTCGCCTAGAAGTCGGATTGAAGTCGTACAGGAACCTTTTCTGAAGTCGAGGCGACTGCTGTAGTGTACATTAAGACAGCTCCATTCACTTACATTGATTTTCTGATCCCGGGGGGCGTGGTCATGGACATGGCGGTGTGAGGATCTGCTCGCTCTGAAACCTAGATCTCCTCCGACGGATTATGTGATTGAATGACCCGGGAAAAACTACGGAATGCGCCCAGCTAAGGCCCGGAAAGACCAGGCAGTTATTTCCATTTCAACAGGGCCCGTCATTGAGGACTATTTCCCGGGAGTACGGACGCGTAGTGCCCGGATAAATATGACGGCGGCAAAGGGAGATAAGCTGCAGACCGCATTATTAAAGGGCTTAATGGAATCTCCCTCTATAGCTGAACCCTTGAAAGGGAGCGTCGGACATGCGGCATCTATGGATGAATCAACGCGGACTCCCCAGAGGGAGACGGGGATGGAGAAGCCCACTCATTACCGCGAGGAGATCACGGAGATTAGAGAGCTTCTGCGGGCACTTCCTACGAGAGCAGATATCGAAGCTATAATCCTCCGCATGACGGAAGCTAACCGACAGGGGCTGCAGGAGGTATGCTCGGAAGTCCGGCAACTATCCGACCGAGTTACAGAGGGAGAAGCCATGGTGGAGCGCGTGGAGAAAAGGACAGGTATAATAGAACAAGGGTTGATACGCCAGGCAGAACAGTCTAAGGCCATACAGCTGCATACCGAGGAAATGGAGGACCGTAGCCGCCGGAAAAATTTACGGCTCCGTGGAATTCCCGAAACTGACGTGTCAGAAGACCTAAGGGAAACAGCAATTAATATATTTAAACGTGTCCTGGAACCCAATTCACCAGAGAAAATAGAAATAGAACGTGTTCATAGAGCACTGGGCCCCAGGACAATGAATATGAATAGGCCACGGGATATTATTTGCTGCCTGCATCGATATACTGACAAGGAGGATATTGTGTGCAAAGCGTGGGCAATGAAGACAATTGACTTTAATGGGACAAACATTAAAATCTTGCCTGATCTATCTAAAGCAACCCTGCAACGCAGAGCAATACTACGGCCATTACTGAATCGATTACAACAGATGGGCTATACATACCGATGGAGATTTCCATTTGCACTGACCGTACGGAAGGGGTCATCCTCATTCACATTGCAGCGAACGTCAGATCTTCCAGAGATGTTCACCTTTTTAGAGATACCACCATTCCCGGTCTCGGACTGGTTGCAACCTTTACAGCCTTACTTTCAGCGAAGGAACTTTTCGAGTGAAAGGGGGGAGCATAACCGTACAACAGTAGACTAAGGTATAAATAATAATAAGACTGTGCAATTTTTTTAATTTTTTTTTTTTTTTCGGGGGCTGTAATGAAATGTTAATTGGATACTATGTAGATAGAGGACCTTTTCTTTTTGTTTTTTTGTTTTTTTCCTTTTTTTTTTGCTATATGACTTAGGGCTCCAGAACTATATTGTTGTTTCTAAACCCACCCTTCTCATTATTACCCCTTTTTTTTTTTTTTGTCATAAAGCTACAAAGATTTATGTGAAAGACGTATGCAAAAGACTTTTATGAACTATAGGAGTATGTTAATCTAACTTGGTTATTTATTTAAGTAGACAAAATAAGTAAGATTTTTGTTTTTCAGGTTTGCCCGCATTGGGGGGAGGGGGAGAGAGAGGGAGGAAAATGTTTTAAACTCTACATATTTTTTCCCTTTTTTTTAACACTATAGATCACTATAGATCATAGAGGTATATAGGTTTGGGTGATTATCTTAGAAGAATCACCTGGTAAGGTAGCACGGACCTACATTCAGGGTTATTAGAATGATTGTAGCACTATAAATGTTTTTCTTTAAGGAGGTTATAGGAGTTATAAACACACCATGTGGCAAGGGAGTAGTAGAGCACATTACACATGAGGGGAGGGAGGGAGGGGTGGTAGTAGGTAAACAAGTAAGGGTAGGGAGGGTATAGATTCACACATTTTAGCTGTGGGTTATATTATTTTATATATATATATATATATATATATATATATATATATATATATATATATATGTATATATGTGTGTGTATGTATGTGTGTATATGTATATATATTTTTTTTCCCTCTCTTTCTCCCCTCTCCTCCCGGTGCGGAGGGTGAGACAGGGGTTGATTTCTATATTGATTTTTATATTCCTATAGATTCCTATATTGAAGAAGATCTGGTGGACTAAAAGAGGCCAGGAGAAAGGAAAAGGGGGGTAAAACTATTGTTAGTTAGGGTAAAGGTTGCCTGGGTGGGGAAGGAACAATAGTAGATAAAATAAGAAGGGTAATATGAATATCGATACAAGATGGCGGTGGGTGGGGGGAGGGGGGATTGGTAAATGCAGGGGTGGAAAAAGGGGGGGGGCTTGGTTGGGGGTGGGTAAATATTTTGTTATATATAATTTATTTATTTTTTCTTTCTGTTGTTGTGTAAAGCACCTTTTAAGCACTTTTGAAGTAATAGACAAATTAAGTGGGGGGGGGGGGAGGTAGAGGTATATATAATAGTTGGATTAATAAGTGCTGAGATAAGACAGCATTTTCAAAGGGGAAGGGAAGGAAAAAAAGGGAAAAGAGAAAGGGAAGATATATTTTTTTTTTCTTTGGCACTTTCTGGGTATAGGATTTATGTATAGGATTAAATTGGAATAGGGGGTAGGTACATGTATGTGTATGTGTATGGATACATGTAAGATGTATGTATGTATGTATATAGGTAGGCACAGTAGTTAAAGGTACAAGTACCAAGTGAGAGGGTACTCCTATATGGATCTGTGAAAAAAAATTGTTTTTTTTTATTTACACTATATATACATATATGTACTTTTCTACACTATAGTGCACTTTTTCACTGCAAAGAGGCCCCACCCCACAAAATGATGATGGTATTAGGTCGGCATCATATTAAGGCCCCGGGAGTGAATTAGCTATGCAATGCCCCCACAATATTATATGGTTAGGGATGGAACTGGGGTTCTTCTAATTAGGGTAAATAGGGTAAATAGTGGCTACGATGGAATAATACATAAGGAGTCCTAAAATAGATATGAGCTGAAGCGGAGAAACCTGGACATTTTATATTTATATATATATATATATATATATATATATGTTTTTTTTTTTTTTTTTTGGGAGAATTGCACAGAAGTGAAGTGTAAGAAATAAGGATTACATTTTACAGATGGGTTATTGAATATGGATTAGATGGAGATGTAGGGGGAGGAGGGATGAGGTCTCTTACCGTACATTCCTGATCACGTCCCCACTTAGGGTTGCGCTCACTTAAGTGGTAAACCATATGTGAGCGCTATTTAAAAAAAGGATTTCTTAATCCCTCTTCACCTGTAAGAGGGAGAAGCGAAGGACCAGCGGGTCCACCGCTAATACATTTGGGTTAGTAGGACCCTTTTGTTTTTCCCCCCTTTTTTTCCTTTTTTTTTTTTACCTCACCAGAATAGGAGAGATGGAGGTGTTAACGGTAACTTCTTTAAATGCAAAGGGCCTGAATGTACCGGAAAAGCGGAGGATGCTTATCCAAGAGTTAAAATGTTCTCATATTGATGTGGCGTATATCCAAGAAACCCATTTTAAAGAGGGTAAGATACCAATTCTGAAGAGTAACTTATACCCGTTTACATACCATGCATTTAATAGGGTATCCAAATCAAGAGGGGTATCCATCTTGATGTCTAGGCGAGTCCCCTGGAGACTGATAGACTCCAGAAAGGACACGGAGGGCAGGTTCCTGTTTCTTAAGGGTATGGTTGGCGCCACTAAAGTAACGTTAGCAACGGTATATGTACCTAACTGTAATCAAGATCAATTTATTTGCTCCACGGTAAATAAGCTTATGAAATTTGCAGAGGGAAAACTTTTGCTAGGGGGAGATTTCAATCTCCCCCTGGATCCAAGGGTAGATACATCGGCCGGAAGTTCATCAGTGGCAACCAATCTTCGTAAACGAGTTTTACATACTCTTCATAACAACCAACTCACCGACGTGTGGAGATTGTACCATCCTGATGAAAGGGACTACACCTTTTATTCGTCTCCACGTAAGGTGTATTCCCGTATTGACTTGTTTATTATCCCTCATTATATGTTAATGATGGTTAAAGCAATAGATATAGGGAATATCACGTGGTCGGACCACGCCCCAGTGACATTAACATTGTCTATGAATGAACATATATCTTCAAAAACTAGACAATGGCGTCTTAATGAGAGTCTGTTGGAGGACAAGTTAGTAGTGGAAGAGATTACTAAAGAAATACAATTTTATTTTCAAGATAACAATACTCCAGAAGTAGATCCAGGTATAGTATGGGAGGCGCACAAAGCGGTAATAAGGGGGGCACTTATTAAACATGGATCTAGAATTAAAAAGGTAAGGGAAGCTGAATTGACTAAGCTACTGACTGATATACACACACTGGAGACCCAGCATAAACAGAATCCTGGAGCTCCAGTGGAGGTGGAACTCTCCAACCTACGGAGACAGGTAACATCTCTCCTTCATTATAGAGCGAAGGCAGCATTACAGTCATGCCGGAAATATTACTACGAGGTGGGAGACAAGTGCGGGCGTCAACTAGCCAGAGCCCTACAGGATCAGAGAGCCCAATCTTATATACCTTATGTAGTGGACGAAGGGGGAAGAAAGGTGCATACCCCCAATAAAATTGCAGCGACTTTTCGTGAGTTTTATCAATCTCTGTATAACTTATCCAATAGATCCCCGCCACAAAATAAGATGGAGGAATACATATTATCTTCAGGTATCCCTCAGTTGCCAGACCAGATACGAGGGGATCTGGAAGCTGCAATTACTCTTGAGGAGTTGCAAGAGGCAGTAAGGGCACTCAAACCTGGAAAATCACCAGGCCCGGATGGTTTTACACACAAATATTATCAGGTGTTCCTCCCTCAACTTGGTAAGCAGATGACCCAAACATTTAATGCTTTAGGATATGATACAGTTTTCCCTTCGGAGACATTGAAGGCACATGTTACCCTTATACCTAAGGAGGATAAGGACCCGTCAGCCTGTGGTAGTTATCGGCCAATTTCTCTATTAAACGTGGACCTTAAGCTATTCACAAAAATTTTAGCTACACGGATCCAATCACACCTGACAGCATTAATACATCTCGACCAGGTTGGTTTTATACCAACCCGAGAAGCACGAGATAATACGATTAAAGTATTGAATCTTATTCGTATGGCTGACTCTTCTAATACACCGTCTGTGTTTTTGGGTACGGATGCCGAAAAGGCATTTGATAGGGTCAATTGGCCCTTTATGTTCTCGGTCCTAAGACATGTAGGATTTGGAGAGAAGATGATGGGTTGGATTTCGAGTATATACCTGAGACCTACGGCACAAATCAAAGCAAATGGGCTCTTATCAGAGCCCTTCTCGATATCCAATGGAACCCGTCAAGGGTGCCCCCTATCACCTCTCCTCTTTGCCCTTTCATTAGAGCCATTTCTGTGTAGAATAAGGAAGAACTCAGACATAACGGGGATACAAACCGGAGGTGAAGATTATAAGGTATCTGCGTATGCAGATGATCTTCTATTTTCACGAACTAAACCGTCCATATCTCTACCAAACCTCCTAAAAGAATTACATCAATATAGTGAACTATCCTATTTTAAAATAAATATGGCTAAATCAGAGGCAATGGGGGTATCTATGTCGGTTAGGCAGATAAATACTTTAAAAACAAACTTTAATTTTAGATGGACCTCCACGGCCCTTAAATATCTGGGTACTTATATCCCCCCTAAATTAAATCAAGTGTATGAGAGGAACTTTCCACCTTTACTTAGTAGAGTAAAGAGCTTACTAGATAAATGGCAACATAGTCCTTTTTCATGGTTTGGGAGATGCAACATAATTAAAATGTCAATCCTGCCCAAATTTACCTATCTATTTCAAACATTATCGATTTATATTCCCCCAAAAATTTTCAAACAGATTAATGCGCTGATAACTAAATTTATATGGAATTATAAGAGGCCGAGACTACAACGAAGATTAATGATCATGCCTAAGCAACACGGTGGTTTAGCAGTCCCGGATATGCAGAAATATTACCAGGCGGCCCATATGGGGAGAGTAATAGATTGGTGCAGGCATACAGAGCTCAAATTATGGCCTAAGATTGAGCAATCACAATGTAGGGTTCCACTGAAACGGGCAGGTTGGTGTTTTGGAGATCTTGATGGGGCTCTCAAAAAGCATCCAACCTTGGGGCCTACCTTGCGGATATGCTTCCGGATATGTACGACTACTCGATTACCCTATATTGGGGAACCCTCGCTTTCTACCGGGATTACAAGAAGGACCTTTTAGGAGACTGTTAGAGTCACAATGCTACCAGGCATCGCATTTTGCACAATCTGCGATGTGGCCTTCACTCGCTACCCTGACTTCAGTAAATGACCGTTTTGGTCTGGACTTCTGGAGTGGAGTACAACTACGACACTTTTTTAAAACATTACCACCCCCGGATAGATTTCAAAGACCAATGACTACTTTTGAAAAATTATGCGAGGAGACGGGTCCATGTTCTCATACACTCTCACAAATCTATGCATTACTAGTGGCACCCTCAGACGAGTATGTCCCCCCTTTTTTAAAGAAATGGGAAACAGTATTAGAAAGGTCTTTCTCTCCTTTACAGCAAAGGCAGATTATACATAATGTTTTAAAATCATCAATATGTACCCGGGCACAGGAAACAAATTTTAAAATTATGACGAGATGGTATCGTACACCCTCGTTATTACATAAATACTCGCCCTTGATCTCGGATTAATGCTGGAGATGCCAAATAGAGAGGGGGACTTTACTTCATATTTTTTGGGCATGCTCGAAGCTGGAACACTTCTGGAGGGAGGTATACCGAATTTCACAGAAATTTACAGATTACACCCTACCTGAAGATCCAGCTTTTTTTTTGTTACACGTTTCTAGCATACCGGGGAAAGAATATAATAAATCAATCTTGCGGCATTTTCTTAATGCTGCTAGGTCGTGTATTGCACGGCAATGGAGAGACGTGAGATCTCCTACAATATCTGCATGGCTTATAAGAATTGAAGAGGTAAATAAGATGGAAGAGATGGTATTATTGGGACAAAATCGATATGAGATTTATTTACAAACCTGGGTTTCTTGGAATATCTTTAAATTTTCGGTGGAAGGAAAAACCCTATTTGCAGCGGGCTCGACTTAATATTGGTGATTTACTAAACCTCCCCTTTTCCTACTGGCGGGGTCGGTTGGGGTTTTTTTTTTGTTTTGTTTTGTTTTTGGGTTTGTTTGTTTGTTAGCTTTTTTTTCTTTTCTTGATGGTGAAAGTGTTTTTTTTTTTTTATCCAAAAGAAAGGAACTTTATTTGAAGGAAAAAAACATACAGTTCAAATGACCACATTCAAATGCATCATTGTACAATGGAAAGCCCCTACTCCTCCCTCTCACCCACTCAGCATATAGTTATACAAACATTGTTACATTCTCCTGTCCCCGACCCGCCTCTTCCCTCCCAACCAACTGCCTTCTCCCCCCTCAATACCATGAGCGCATTTCTGTAGTCTTATTCAGAATTTCAGTCAACTACGGAATACATTTTCATCACACCGGATGTAACACTTCTTTAGCAATATTCCCATAATCAGATTATATCTAATAGCCTGTCCATGACCATATCTTCCGGTGCCAAGCCCGGAGTATCTAACCACGGTCCCCAGAGCTTCTCAAATTTCCGCGAACAGCCTCTATGTTGATATATAATTTTTTCCATTCGGAGCGCATGGTGAAAGTGTTTAAAGTAAAGTGGATAATTTGTATATTTAGGACAGTAAGGGACTGAGTCTAGAGTATAGACGGATCTATTTAAAGTTTATGTTTTGATATGGGCATATTGGTTCGTTCTGTATGATAGTATATATAAGTTTATGAATTTGGACTGATGCGATATATTTGAATTGAGATAAAATTTTGTTGTGTTGATGACTAGGGGTATTAGATCAAATGAAATGACTGTCCTATGTATAATGGAATTTTTTCTTTAAAATTTTTTTTAATATTAAAATACATTGATTTTCTAAACCGTGCGACTTGGGGTGACTTGAAGTCGGATCCCAGGACGCCCCTGTGTGAACCGGCTCTTAGAAAACCTACAAGGCTCTGGGCATCCTGTATTAAATATGTATTTGCAAAATAAAGATGTTTTAACCGATTACCGACTGCTGCACGACGATATACATCAGCAGAATGGCACGGCTGCGCAAAGGGATGTACCTGTATGTCCCCTTTAAATCGCGGCATAGTGGGCACGCGTGCCGCACGCTCCGTGACCGTGTCCACAGGAGCGCCGAACTAGATGCTCGCCTGCGGCCCGCGATCGTGTCACGGAGAGGCAGAACGGGGAGATGATTATGTAAACAAGGCATTTCCCTGTTTTGCCTATGTAAACAAGGCATTTCCCTGTTTTGCCTAGCAACATGACAGAGATCTACTGCTCCCTGTCATCGGGAGCAGTGATCTCTGTCATGCTGTAGTGAGCCCATCCCCCCACCGTTAGAATCACTTCCTAGGACACACTTAACCCCTTGATCGCCCCCTAGTGTTTAACCCCTTCCCTGCCAGTGTCATTTACACAGTAATCAGGGCATTTTTATAGCACTGCTCGCTGTATAAATGACAATGGTCCCAAAATAGTGTCAAAAGTGTCCAATGTGTCCGCCATAATGTCGCAGTCACGATAAAAATCACAGATCGCCGCCATTACTAATAAAAAATAATATTAATAAAAATGGTATAAAACTATCCCCTATCTTGTAGACGCTATAACTTTTGCGCAAACCAATTAATATACGCTTATTGTGATTTTTTTTACCAAAAATATGTAGAAGAATACATATCGGCCTAAACTGAGAAAGAAATTAGTTTTTTTATATATTTTTTGGGGATATTTATTATAGCAAAAAGTAAAAAATATTGCTTTTTTTCTCGAAATTGTTTCTCTTTTTTTGTTTATAGCTCAAAAAATAAAAATTGCAGAGGTGATCAAATACCACCAAAGAAAGCTCTATTTGTGGGAAAAAAAAAATGTCAATTTTGTTTGGGTGCAACGTCGCACAGCCACGTAATTGTCAGTTAAAGCGACGCAGTGCCGGATCGCAAAAAGTGCTCTGGTCAGGAAGGGGGTAAATTCTTCCGGGGCTGAAGTGGTTAAGGAATAAATATATACATTTAAATTAAACAGGACCAAAATTATTAGTTCCCCTTTAATATTAATCAGAGTGTTAGGCTCCAGTGTATTCACCCTCCCTTACCACTGCATGATTATATCTAACACCACTGCATCTCAGAAACATGCATTACAGCATTCATATAGTTCTAAAAAGGACATTTAAATGGATTAAAATGACCATTAAAGTGGTTGTAAACCCTATATATTTTTTTTTTCCCCCATAACCACCTGTAAGAGAAAGGCATAATGAGCTAATATGACTAGCATAATAGCTCATTATGCATCACTTACCTTAGATCGGGGCCCCCGAAGCCATCCTCGTCTCCCTCTTCAGCCACATCCATCGCTGCGGCGATAGCCGGAAGGTTACTTCCGGGTATCGCCGCACCAGCCAATCACAGCGCCGCTCCGGCGCTGTGATTGGCCGGAGCGGCGGAGACGTCACTCTGCGCATGCACGCGAGAGCCGTCACAATCGGCTACGCCCAGCTATTGCTGGGAAGTAGCCGATTTTGTGAATGGGATTAACCCCATGAATGCGCCGTAGACAGCGGCGCCTGTCATTTTTAGTAAATATCTCCTAAACCGTGTAGGTTTAGGAGATATTCCTTGCACCTACAGGTAAGCCTTAATCTAGGCTTACCTGTAGGTGCAAGTTGAAAAAGTGGGTTTACAACCACTTTAAATGTAAATATAAAGGCTAAATATCAGAATCAGCCTAGTGGCACTTGGGAATTAGCCTAGTGACAGTGCTATGTCCTTGTGGTCATATGTTTTCTCAAAAATTGCTATAGAAATACCTTTTCTATGCTTTATGTTTGTCCTGTAACGACAAATTCTCTGTCTCATGTACCTTCCAAAGTTCCAATGATGGTAGTAGGTGTGAAGTTTAGCCAGGCTAAGGCCTGATTGACACCTATGCATTTTTAGTGCTTTTTGCATTTTGCAGATTTGCACTACAGTCCATTTATTATGGTTTCCTATGAAACACGTTCTGTAGTACAAATCTGCAAAATGCAAAAAGCACTAAAAATGCATAGGTGTGAATCAGGCCTAATGTAAAAGCAGGACAACTTCTCTAGCACTGTCAGATTAAAAGGAAGTCTTCCCAATGCAAATACATACAGTAAAAAAAAAACCTGACAGGGGTTCTAACCATTCCCCCTACTATACAAAACTAAATGGAATTGAGCTTTAATTATATGATTATACTACCTTCCTAGGTGGCCTGAATAGGATAATCTTTACTTTATTAACTGCAATTATCTGCAGAATCCTGTTTGTTACATGCACAAGAGACTACTACAGGAATATATTCTTTTATAATAACAGCAATTAATAATTCAGTAATTTAAAGCGGAGTTCCGCCTAAAAAAAAAATATTAAAAGTCAGCAGCTACAAATACTGCAGCTGCTGACCTTTAAAATAAGGACACTTACCTGTCCAGGGCACCCGCGATGTCCTCACCCCAAGCCGACCCATCCCTTGGCTCCGGGTGCAGGCGCCGGCATCTTCAGTAAGGGAATCAGGAAGTGAAGCCTGGTTCCCTACTGCGCATGCATGAGTCACGCTGCATGTTCTGAATGGTCCCTGCTGCCTTCTGGGAATTGTGTGTCTCCCAGAAGACAGCTGGGGGCCGGACATGGTGTAGTTCACAGCGGATTCTGCGGCGCTCTTTCACCGGAAGTGGGAGCAAATACCTGTATTAGACAGGTATCTACTCCCCCTCCCCCCTAAAAGGTGCCAAATGTGACACCGGAGGGGGGGAGGAACTGGATCAGCGGAAGTTCCATTTCTGGGTGGAACTCCGATTTAAGTAGACTGACCCCAGGGATGGATCCAGAGTCTAGTCTCGGGAGGGGCACTACCAGAAAATATATTTTTTTGGGGCAATTTATCAGGGAAATGACTGGTGTTAGCGCTTCAATGATCACGGCACAATGGTTGTTATGGTGTCAGGATGATTGAAGCGCATTATTTATATTATTACATTGTAATATAAAATTAAATGTTTCAACTCACCATAATGCCGAATCCGTGGGTGCCCCGAGTGTGTCACTTGCCACGTCACCTGCCACCAGATGCAGCTTGTCACTTGCCACGTCACCTGCCACACTTTGCGGATTGTCACTTGCCACGTCACCTGCTACACGCTGCAGATTGTCACTTGCCACATCACCTGCCACATGTTGCGGAATGTCACTTGCCTGCCACCAGATGCAGATTGTCACTTGCCACGTCACATGCCACATGTTGCGGATTGTCACTTGCCACAAGTTGCGGATTGCCACTTGCCACATGTTGCGGATTGTCACTTGCCACATGTTGCGGAATGTCACTTGCCTGCCACCAGATGCAGATTGTCACTTGCCACGTCACCTACCACAAGTTGCGGATTGTCACTTGCCACAAGTTGCGGATTGCCACATGTTGCGGATTATCACTTGCCACAAGTTGCGGAATGTCACTTGCCTGCCACCAGATGCAGATTGTCACTTGCCACCTCACCTGCCACACCTTGGCAGATTGTCACTTGCTAAGGTGGTGTTTTGCTTGTCAGAGTCAGGCAGCAGAGAGATGATGTAATCTCTCTGCTGCCTGCACAGTGAGGGCGGAAGTTACTGCAGAGATGTAGGGCGGGCGCGGGGCTGTGAGAGATGATGTCATTTCTCTGCTCCCCGGCCGCCGGCTTGCTGATTGGCCAGCCGCCCGCTCACCCACAGAGCCGACCAGCTGACCGCTCACTCTCTGACTCTCACTCGCTGCCTGCCCACACACCGTGGCACCCGGCAGCCCACGCTGTCACCCGCCCGTGGAGCCGACCGCTCAGACTCTCAGGCGCCCGCAAGTTCCGCAACTACCACACGCCCAGATTCTCAGGTGCCCGCAAGTTCCGCAACTACTGCACGCTCAGACTCTCAGGTGCCTGCAAGTTCCGCAAATAAAACGAATTTCTCAGGGTTGGCAATTGCCCCCCCCCGATCTGACCCTGACTGACCCTAGGTAGATTTTTCGCAGAGAGCTCATAGTTATGCAATCAATGTTCAATCAGGTTTGTGCATGGCTGACTTAAGACAAGCCAATATCTTTATTGCATACACTGAAGAGCACCAGACAAAAAACACAGTATACGTATGTAGCGCCCCCCCCAATATTTGGGGGCACCATGTGGAAATTTAGGGGTAGTCTAAGCCAATAGTTGGGCTTAGACCAATCAAGAATTCGATTTTGCTTCTGCTCTGGGTGTGATACTGCCTGGCAGTAGTCTTTTCCGTTGCCTGTAGGTGGCACTGTCACCGCCAGCATAGGTTAAACTACGGGGGGTATCGCAGCACCTCGGGTGTCCTCTCTCGGCAGCCGTGCAGTGGGCGCGGTCAACCTGCTGTGCATGCTGGGAGAGGGTACAAAAGGGGCAGACGCCATTTGGAGTGAGGCGATTCCAGGGGGACCTCTGGTCCAGTGAGTGTGCCTCGTGGCCAGCATGGCATGAGGTGCGCTAGTGTGTTTAGGCCTCGGGCACCTTCAGCCCGAGGCACTGTTGCTGCATTGTAGGCCCAGCTCCGCTGACAAGGGCCTACGCTTCAGAGAAGGATCCCAGGCTGCCCATTTGTAGGGGGCCCATCTTGAGGAAAGGAGTCCAGGGGAGGATCAGTCCCAGGAGATTAGCGACGGTACTGCTGTCTCGGGGAGAAACCTGTAAACTCGCCTAAAGAGGGATTCATCGCCTCTGATATTCGTGCTCCATCCTGGCTGCTAGGACCGTTCTCATAGGGACTATCCGGGTGAGCAGTGCCCACTCAGGCTTGATGGCGACGAATGTAGATACCGAACATAGGTGTTGCGAGCCTGAACCTTCCCCTACTTCCTTCAACTTTCTGCTCTCTCTCTCTTCAAGATGACTCAAAGAGAAAAATAATAAAGCCTTGCTGATTAGGTTTTACTCATGTGTGGACATTGGCCTTATTCCTGGAGAATTTTGTTTGCCTAGACAACGGAGCTAAAGGATCCAATCCAGAGAGGGAATTGCTGCAGGCCCAAAACAAAAAAAAAACAGCCGGTCCCTTAAATGGAGGTAAGTGCTACACATAAAAAAGGAAAAAATGTCAAGCTCATCTAGAATATAAAATGTATTTATGTTTGTTTTATGTTGGTTTTATGTTGGTAAAAATTGAATTATCGCTCCAAATTTGTTGAATGACTGTACCTAAATCAGTGCTTGCTCATTTCAAATCTACTATGCATATTAATTATGGAGTCATTTTGTACACTATTTTTGTTGTTTTATTTGATATTATCTGCTTTTAAAAAACACCTGGAATGTAAATGTTAAAATGAATGGTAATAAATTGCTCAAAGAAAATATGCTTAAGCTTTACAACACTTTTTATTAAACATGAGGCTAGCCTCACCACCTCATTCTGTCCATCCCAGCTATAGTTTACAAAACGCACCTAAGAATGACATAGAACCTTGTCTAACCTTGCCACGTGGGCAGCTCTTCTATCCTCCACTGAACTGACATAATGTGCATGCATAGCCTTTACTGACATATTCTATGTACAGTGGAACCTTGGATTATGAGCATAATCCGTTCCAGGAGAATGCTCGTAATCTAAAGTACTCGCATATCAAAGCGAGTTTCACCATTGAAGTCAATGGAACTAAAATAATTAGTTCCGCATTGACTTAAATGATATGCAATACTGCATGCGGCCAGAGGCGGGGGGGGGCACCGGAGAGCCTCGGAAACGGCCGGAAAGGCCAGAGGACACTTCGGCTGACCTCGGAAAACCTCGGAAAGACTTCGTTCACGAGCCTTTCCGAGGTTTGCCTAGGTCAGCCGAACTGTTCTCGGGCCTTTCCGAAACGCTGCCGAATTGGCTCCAGCGCCCCCCACCTCAGGCCAAACGCGGTACTGCACCCACTTTGGCCTGAATCCTGCTCATTTTGCGAGACAACTCGCAAACCGATTCAGGATTTTCGAAAATACAGTGCTCGTATTGCGAAACGCTCGTTAACCGCATTACTCGCAATCCAAGGTTCCACTGTAATAAATTAGGCTTCATGTATACTGCTGCTGGTAAACGGATGTTTAAGAGCAGTTGGGCATTTTTTTCAGCTTCCCCTGAACTCTCCTCTATGTTATCTTATCAGTAAATGTACACAGGGTCGTTTATAGTCGTTTCTAGGCAGTTTAGTTTAGAAGAATTTTTTGGAAATCCAAAAAATTTGTTCAGGACGGATGTTCAGAAGCATTTGAAACATCAAATGCCTGTAACAGCTTGTAAACACGTGAAAAATGCGCTAACTGGCGTTTAGCCACGTTTCGTTTACAGGCGTTTTTAATGGAGATATATTTTTGACTATTTAAAAAAAAAAAACTCCTAAACGCAAATGCAGCTAAACGCAACTAAAAGTTGGCTACTATCTGTCAAGTTAAATCGTTCAGGAGAGGTTTTAAAACATTCCGTGTACATTTAGCCTTACAAGAAGGTTGCTCAGAAAAAATACTTACAGAATGACATGGTGCGTTTGGGTCTAGGCTTGATGAACTTGAGGTCCTTAGGCCAGTCACAGGGAGGCACTTGTTTCAGTGTGAGATTTTCCCTCCCATGTCATGACTGTCTCAAATTCAAAAACATCACCTTTTTTCCCCCAAATTATATTGTTCGCCTTTGCAATTGTAAACTTATAATTGTAAACTTCATCTTGGAAGAATTCCATATGCAAGATGCAAAGGAAATGAAAACCACTAAAGACCAATGAAGCAGAAAACTTGCTACCCAACAATGACATGTATCGTAGAGCAATCGGTAAGCTGCTATATGTTGCCACTGTAACAAGACCAGACATAGCCGCAGCAGTGGGCATACTATGCAGGAAAGTTTCCTCTCCCTGTCAGCATGACTGGAACGCAGTAAAAAGGGTGACGCAATACCTCAAAGAAACAATTCAGATAAAGTTACGGTTACCAGTAACATCACATCCAAAACTGGTTGGATATGTGGATGCTGATTGGGCCGGGGACTGCACAGACTGCAAATCCACAAGTGGATTAATCTTCCAGTATGGGGAAGGAACCAAAAGTTGGTCTAGTCAAAAGCAAGCAACTCTCGCTCTATCTTCAACTGAAGCAGAGTACATTGCAGCAGCACACACTTTTCAAGAAGCGATATGAATTTGTCAACTTGTAGGGTACACATGTCAAAACAAATTCCCATTTTTGAAGACAACCAGGGATGTACGCAATCAGAAAGGGTCAATCCTAGGACCAAACACATTGATGTCAAGTATCACCTACTGAGGGACAATCAAGAGCAAGGTGTAATTGACATTCAATACTGGTCGTCAGAGGAGATGACTGCTGATGCACTCATCAAGCCTTTGTTGAAGGAACGTCATAGTTGTTTCCAGAAGAAGCTGAATATAATTTGACAAAGCACATGCTGTTAACAAGGGGTGTTGGAAGAACAACAACATGTAATGTAAAGTACTGCAAACTATAGATAGTGTATGCATTATACCTATCTATGCAGCAGATGGCACTGTAGTATGCATCTATGGTAATGTATTTAGAGGAAGTGTTATCTCTCTAAGTGAATGTAGTTGTATGCTCCTTGTTGCTGTTCCATGATAAAAAGACATGTTCTGATATTCCTCCATGAAAGTAAAGCATATTGCTGTATATAAGAAGCTTCCAGTGCATAAATCAATACTCTGATGGAGGTGGCTCGGGTACATTTCTTAGGTGGAGTTGAGGTAGGCTTCCCTGAATAAGTGAATTTTCAGGGAGCGCCTAAAGGCAGGCAGGGTAGGGGCTGACCGGACATACTGGGGCAGGGTGTTTCAGAGGATGGGAGAGGCTCTGGAGAAGTCCTGGAGGCAGGGATGGACTGGCCATAGGGACTACCGGGAGTTTCCCGGTGGGCCGATGGCTCAGTGGGCCGTTTTAAAAAAAAAATATATATATATTTTTTTTTTTCATGTGGGCCGTTTTTTTATGCAGTTCGGCGGCAGCGGGAGCGTGGCAGCAAACAGCGGTCCTCACAAAAAAAATTTTTTTTTGTTTTTTTGTGGCCCTTTTTTTTATGCAGTTCGGCGGCAGCGGGAGCGTTGGAAGCAAACAGCGGTGGGGATTCGGGGAAGGTGGCCATCGAGGAGGGCAGTTGGATGTAAAATTCCGAGGGAGAAGAGCTCCACCCCCTCCCTGACCACTGACGAGGCGGACAGTAGCGAGCGCGGCCACCCCGGCGCTCCCAGAACCTCGATTCCTCCACCTCCTCTCTGCTCCAGGAACCATGCGGCCTGGGCCAGAGGGCAGGCTGACTGGGAGCCCGGAGGAAGAGAACATGCGCTGCTGTAAGGAACAGAGCAGCGTGAGCACCCCCCGGATCAAGACGGAGACTCGGCGCTGCCGCTGATGGCCATCAGGTACCTGGCATCCTACACAACATGCCAGAACACTGAGACAGCGGGGAGGTGAGCAGAGGAGGGACTGCAGAAAGGGACAGTGCTATGTGGTCTGTCTCAGCCCTCCCCTCTGTCTCTCTGCACCCTCTGTCTCTCAGTCCCCCCCTCTGTCTCTCAGTCCCCCCTCTTTCAGCCCCCTCCTCTGTCTCTTAGCCCCCCCCACTATCTCTCAGACCCCTCCTCTGTACATTACTACATTCATCTTTTCCTCATTCCTGACTAGTTTCCCAGTTTCTGCCACTGAAAAACATCCCCACAGCTTGATGCTGCCACCACCATGATTCACTGTAGGGATGGTATTGCACAAGTGATGAGCAGTGCCTGGTTTCCTCCAGACATTACACTTGTCATTCAGGCCAAAGAGTTCAATCGTTGTTTCTTTGACCAGAAAATTTTGTTTCTCATGGTCTGAGAGTGCTTCAGGTGCCTTTTGGCAAACGTCAGGCGGTCTGTCATGTGCATTTTACTGAGGCGTGGCTTCCGTCTGGCTTCTCCTCTCTCCACAGAGAAATGCTGGGAGCTCTGTCAGAGTAACCATTGGGTTCTGACTAGGGCCCTTCTCACCCGATCGCTCAGTTTGGCCGTGGGCAGCCCGCTGTATGAAGAGCCCTGGTGGTTTTAAACTTCTTCCATTTACAGATGATGGAGGCCACTATGCTCATTAGGACCTTCAATGCTGCAGAAATTTTTCTGTACCCTTCCTCAGATCTGTACCTCGATACAATCCTATTTCAGAGGTCTACAGACAATTCCTTGAACTTTATGGCTTGGTTTGTGCTCTGACATGCACTGATAACTTTGGGACCTTATATAGACAGGTGTGTGTCTTTCCAAATCACGTCCAATCAACTGAATTTACCACAGGTGGACTCCAATCAAGTTGTAGAAACAGCTCAAGGATGATCAGTGGAAAAAGGATGCACCTGAGCTCAATTTTGAGTGTCATGGCAAAGGCTGTGAATAATTATGTATTTGATCCCCAAGCAAAGCATGACTTAGTACTTGGTGGAGAAACACTTGTTGGTAAACATAGAGGTAAGACAATTCTTGTAGTTGGTGATCAGGTTTGCACACATCTCAAGAGGGATTTTGGTCCACTCATCTTTACAGATCTTCTCTAAATCCTTGAGGTTTCTTGGGAACTCAAAGTTTCAGCTCCCTCCATAAATTTTCTATAGGATTAAGGTCTGGAGACTGGCTAGGCCACTCCATGACCTTAATGTGCTTCTTCTTGGGCCACTCCTTTGTTGCCTTGGCGGTATGTTTTGGGTCATTGTCATGCTGAAGACGCATCCACGACCCATATTCAGTGTTCTGGCTGAGGGATGAAGGTTCGCATCCAAGATTTTACAATACATGGCCCAAGCCATTGGCCCCTCAATGCGGCAAAGTCGACCTGTACCTTTAGCAGAGAAACAGCCCCAAAGCATCATGTTTTCACCTCCGTGCTTGTCTGTAGGGATGGTGTTCTTATGCCGCGCACACACGGTCAGAAATTCCGCCAGCAAAAGTCTGATGTGAGCTTCTGGTCGGAAATTCCGACCGTGTGTATGCTCCATCGGACTTTTGCTGTCGGAATTTCCGCCAGCAAAAGATTGAGAGCTGGTTCTCAAATTTTCAGAGGGAAAAAATTCCAATCGGAAATTCCGATCGTCTGTAGCAATTCCGACACGCAAAACTACGACGCATGCTCCGAAACAATTTGACGCATGCTCGGAAGCATTGAAATTAATTTTCTCGGCTCGTCGTAGTGTTGTACGTCACCGCGTTTTTGACGGTCGAAAGTTCAGAGAACTTTTGTGTGACCATGTGTATGCAAGCCAAGCTTGAGCGGAAAATCCGATCGTGTGTACGCGGCATTAGAGTCATAGTCCGCGCTTTTTTTCCTCCAAACACTGCGGGTCCCCCTCCTCAAGAAGGGACAGGTGCAGTCATGCCAATGAACATCTAAATGATTCAGAGATGGATTGGGAGAAAATGCTGTGGTCAGATGAGGCCAAAATTTAGCTCTTTGGCATTAACTCGACTTGCCATGTTTGGAGGAAGGAAAATGCTGACTATGACCCTAAAAACACCATCCCTAAAGTGAAGCACAAAGGTGTTTATTCTGGATTTTTGGATGATATTCTGTCTCTATCATTTAAAATACACCTATGATAAAAATTAGACCCTTCATTTCTTTGTAAGTGGGCAAACTTACAAAGTCTGCAGGGGATCAAATAATTATTTTCCCCACTGTATACTGGTCAGGAATTTTGACTCCACTAGCTACTTTCTTGTTTCAGGTTGGTGAATTGAAAAAAAAAGTACTACTGTTACAGGATCAGAACAAAAGCTGGGTAACTAGCATTCTCACAAAAAAAGCAGAATTTGCAGAACCCATATTTCTCTCATGACAGCTTTATTTTAAACAGATATGGCACGGACAAAAGAAGGAGGCAAACTACTGCAGGTATGAAGGACAGACACCTGAAGCTGCATCTAGGCACTTGCAGCAGGCTCCCAAACCTTCACACTCCATATGCCAGGTTCTTACACTTGTGGGAATTATCTGAGCATGCCACAACCCCCGCCCCACAAATTATTATTGGCTATCCCTATTATGGATGGCCTCACTAGCAAATAGAAATGATCCGTAGGCTGTAACAGATGTTTCTCAATTTAATTCAATAAATAATGTGTTAAAGCTATAGACAGACCAAAATCCTTAAGGTTAGAATAGCCACCGACATAATAATTTCATCTACTTACTTTTTCTGATGAGAGTTCAAAACTAATTTTAGAAAGTATTATTTTACTGAAAGGGTGGTTGATGATTGGAATAAACTACCAACATAGGTAGTGAGACAGTCAACAGTATGTGGCTTCAAACATGAACAAGGTTAATGAAAAAATAAAAAAAATAAAAAAAAAACAATAAAATAAAATAAAATGGGCAGACTCGTTTGACTACTCGAAAGACTGCAGTCTTTTTCTGCCATCACTTTTCTATGTTTTTATGTATGTTTGGGGCAAAAATAGGCAATTTGTGTTAGAACACAATAGCAAGTGATTTTCTCAGCTTTTAAAAAAAATAAAAATTCAAGTAAGTAGCTGGTGTGAAAATAAGTGAAAAACTTTTACTTATTATCTGGATCACTGGCAGGAAGCAAGAAAGTCTGCAGTGGCATAGGTTTTAAAATGTGGCTCATGTTGAGTGACAATTTTTTTAAAACATTCTTGAATTAGAAAACAACTTAAAGCAGTAGTAAAGTCATTTTATTGATATATACCTACAGGTAAGCCTGTAGGTACAGTAAATACCTTCTCAACATGCTTTGTTTAGGAGATATTTACTTTAGTAGCAGCACGTTAACGTCACGGCACATGCGCACTGCTCTCGCAATGGATGGCATGTCATCCCTTGCCCACCCACTCTCCTGTAGCCTTGGTTGCAGGACCATTCACAAGGTGCTCACACATGTGCAGTGGGGAGCCAGCTGTGGCTCCTCAGGAAGCCAAAGCCAGCTCCTATATCCAAGATAGTGGCACCAGGGACCCACAGAGGCAAGCAGTTCTGGCCGCGGGAAGACAATACTGGACCCCAGGCACTGGTAAGTACCTGATTTGTAAAAGTCAGCAGTTAGAGTATATGTAGCTGCTGATGTAAAAGAAAAAAAACAAACACTAAAAATACAAACTGAAGTTCCTCAATAAAGCTGACTTTATTTACAGACAGGGCAGCCATCAGGAATTTTGGGGTCCCTTACACAGCTTCAGGCATGGGCCCCCTGGAGCCGAGGAGAACCGGGGTGGGGGGGGGGGGTGCTGCCGCCGCGAATTGAGAAGCAGGGGGGGCTGCCACAAATTCAGAAGGGGGGGCTGCCACGAATTGAAAAGCAGGGGGTTTGGGTACTGACGAACACAAAAAAAAACAGAAGAACAAAAAAACTAAAAAAAGGGGGGTTGCCATCCAGGGCCCTGGGGACCTCTGGGCCCCTTACAAAAAAAAAAAAAATTATAAAAAAAAAGGGAGGTTTCCATCCGGGGCCCTGGGGACCTCTGGGCCCCTTACAAAAAAATAAATAAATAAATAAATAAAAATAAAAAAATTAAAGAAAAAAATGTATAATATTTTTTTTTTATAAAAAATAAATAAAAAAGGGAGGTTTCCATCCGGGGCCCTGGGGACCTCCGGGCCTCTGGGGACCTCTGGGCCCCTTACAAAAAAAAAAAATTTTAATAAAATAAATATATAAAAAAAAAATGAATAATAAAAAAAATATATAAAAACATTTTTAAAAAGGGGGGTTGACATTTGGGGCCCTGGGGAACTCCGGGCCCCTGGGGACCTCTGGGCCCCTTGCAAAAAAACATTTTTTTTTTTAAAAAACACAAAAAAAAACAGAAGAACAAAAAAAACAAAAAAAGGGGGATTGCCATCCAGGGCGCTGGGGACCTCTGGGCCCCTTACAAAAAAAAATTATAGAAAAAAAAAATTATAAAAAAAGGGAGGTTTCCATCCGGGGCCCTGGGGACCTCCGGGCCTCTGGGGACCTCTGGGCCTCCTACAAAAAAAAAAATATTAAATAAATAAATAAAACAAATTAAATAAAAAAAAAGAATAATAAAAAAAATATATATAATTTTTTTTTTAAAAAAGGGGGGTTGACATTCGGGGCCCTGGGGAACTCTGGGCCCCTGGGGACCTCTGGGCCCCTTGCAAAAAAAAAAGAAGGGGGGGCCATCCGGGCCCCTGGGGACCTCCGGGCCCCTTACAGGTGTACTGCCTGTACCCCCCTGATGGCGGCCCTGTTTACAGAATGCACATTACTTAGAAAAAATATAAGGCATTCCTTATAGATTAATAGATTGTAGGTTATTATCTTAGTAATTACAGAGTACAAGCAATTTATTTAATTTCATTAATACTATGTACCCAGAGAACAAAGTATATATAACTTGAAATTGCATGTATCAAAAATCTGTACTAGGAACTTAACATGATTAGAAGTAATACATCGATGCAATTAAATTCTGGGTCTTGGCTCTCTGTTGCAACATGTGTGCTATTCATACAGTATATTAAATCCACATATAGTTAAGTCACATAAAGTAGTCTATTACAATGCATTTAAGAAAAAGGACCAATTACAGCTCTGAGACTTAACAAAGGACACTTAGCAATCCACTAACACTTTTCAGCATTATAAAAGGCCAGCAAAAAGGTCACAGTGAACGTGACTTATCTGGATAAATAAAGATTTAAAATAGCTGTTTGCTTAAGACAGCTTTCTGTTAAGGAAAATTCATTTCTTGCTACTATTTTGCTTTAAAAAATGCCTTATGGTTAATCCAACATGGTATTTAAGAAGATTAATATTTTTTATATATATTTTTTAAGGTCAAATACCAGCCATATTTTTTTCTTTTGATAGAGTGAGTGTGAGTTATGATATTTGTCAGGGAGTTTTTATTTCACATCCTGACCAACAGATGTCAGTGCCACAAGGAGTGAAGAGAAAGCTCTACACTGGGCATACAAAGTGGAATAAAGATGCAATTTTTTGTAGTGGATAAAGCCTCGTACACAGGATCGGACTTCCAACCAACTTTTCCATGGATTTTGGTCCGAAGGGCATTGGCCGTGAGCAATTGGTGAGCACGAACAGCCAACATTTGCTGTCGTTAATTAAGCCAATAATAGTCTGATGGAGCATACACACGATCGGATTATCCGACACAACACATCCGTCAGACAATTATGGCCATAAAGTTGGATCGTGTGTATGAGGCTTAAGAGTCAGAACTTCTTTGATAGTTTTATTGCTGTGTCTCCATTAGATAGATGTAAATTGTGGTAGTTGCGCGCTATTATGGTAATGGTGTAAGGATTAAAATAAATAAATAAAATAATAAGTGAAACTTGCTGATGACACTATTTGAACTTAAGTGATAATTAACCTTGTGATATTAAAATATCTGTGCAAAATACTGCAGCTGCCACTAATGTGCTAATATAATATAGGTGTAGCAGCGCTGTATAACTGGACAATGGTGAGATAAGAAAATATAAAACAATAACAACTGACAGTAATAAATGATAAAGAAATTACATAAAATGTCCATAAATATGAAACAAATATATTCCACGTGGTGCATAAAAAATAGCTTGCGTGATGAATCTTCAAACAAACTTCAAGGAAAAGTGATCCCACCACTAGATTGCTCGCTTACCTCTTTTAGGTGACCCTGCAAGGAGTCAAATACGCATATATACCCTCCAGGAAATTGCCAGAAGAAACACAACTGCAGATAAGTACTCCTTCCACAATAAAGCTCCAGACTTTGAAGAATCATCACTCAAGCTATTTTTTATGCACTACGTGGAATATATTTGTCTCCATTGGATGGCTTTCCCCTACTTACAATTGTCATGAATCACTGGGGCAAAAACTGAGCCAAAATCTGTCTAATAGGATCATACAAATGAAAACTTGGCACAGGTTCTAACACCTTCCAAAAGGTTTTAAGGCTACAGAATTTATTAAAAACATGTTAATTTTAATCATTAATTATAAATATTCATCTTTCTATATTTTACAACAAAATAGTCCAAGAATAGAAACAGGCATAGGAAATTATCAGCTGAAATAAAAAAATGAATTAAATAGATTTTCTATTATTCCATTAACAGCCTATGTGCCAGCTAACAAAGAAGGGTGTTTCAAAAGATTCAAAAAGGGGTAGTAAATATTAAATGAATTACCTTTTCTCACCAGCAGCAAAATTACGAGTACAAAATACCCACCAGTACCCTTTTCTCAACCGTACTGGAAAGGAGGCTTATTTACAAACTGGTAGACAATGTAGAGTCTGTTTTGCTTGTACTGTTTGTTGCTTCCCTCAGGATAGATTGTTTATAATATACCAATAAGGCTTGGTTCACACTGCTGCAATCCAACTTTGATTTAATTTCAGTGTGATTATGTAGAGAAACTTCGATGTGCAAGATAGTACAGGACTTTTTTCCATAATCACACTGTGCTGAGTTGCAGTGGTGTGAATGGGCACCATTGAAAAAAAAAAATAGGATTTTTTGTACTCACCGTAAAATCCTTTACTCTGTCGTCCATGGACGGACACAGCCTTCTCAATTCTTGACATATGGGTTATGTTCCTGTTCATAGGAGAGGACTAGGCAGAACATGTTAGATATTTAAACACATGTTACATTAATCAGAGTTGAACAGCCCGGCCCAGGGGGCGGTCCCTGCAGACATAACCCACCGCCCTGCAGTCAGCAGCTCAGTTCGTAACAAGCAGTATAAACCTAAAAAGGAGGGGTGGGTGCTGTGTCCGTCCATGGACGACAGAGAAAAGGATTTTACGGTGAGTACAAAAAATCCTATTTTCTCTTTTCGTCCATGGACGGACACAGCCTTCTCAATTCTTGACATATGGGACGTCCCGAAGCAGTGTCAAAAAAACGAGGGGTGGGAACAGTATCAAAAACAACTAACTTCACCCCAAACAAGCAGATCTCCTCAACGGAGGAGATGCAACCCTAAAAAGCCGCCTGCAAAACCTTGCGGCCGAAGGAAGCATCTGGAGATGCACTCACATTAACCTTGTAAAATTTTGAGAAGGTGTGCACGGACGACCAAGTCGCCGCCTTGCACACCTGTGAGACAGAAGCTTGATGTTGGAAAGCCCAGGAAGCACCAATTGCCCTGGTTGAATGTGCCGTGACCGGAAAGGGAGGCGCCCGCCCCTTAAGGTTATAGGCCTGTATGACGGTCTGCCTGATCCACCGAGAAATGGTGGCCGACGAGACCGCCAGGCCCTTTTGTGGACTAGACACCGACACAAATAGTGAGTCAGACGTCCGAAACGGAGCTGTAACAGACAAGTACACCCGCAAGGCACGTACCACGTCTAAAGTATGGAGCGCAGTCTCCCGGGGATGCGACGGCCGAGGACACAAGGACGGTAGCACAATGTCCTCATTTAGGTGAAAAGCCAAAACCACCTTCGGAAGGATAGAGGGTTGCGGGCGTAGCACCGCCTTATCCTTATGAAGGACCAAGTATGGTGACTTGCAAGACAAGGCCGCCAATTCAGAAACCCTTCTGACAGATGTAATGGCCACTAGAAAAGCCACCTTCTGAGATAGTGTCAAGAGAGGAATCTCTCTGATGTTCTCAAAAGCAGGTTCCTTAAGAACCGAGAGCACCAGATTTAAATCCCATGGAGGAAGAGGTGGTCTAATTGGGGGAGCCACATGTTAAACCCCCCACACAAAGGTACCCACCAGGGATTGGGTCGCAAAAGGTCATTGAAAGAAAACAGCCAAGGCTGAAATCTGACCCTTAATGGTGCTTAAAGCCCCGTACACACGATCCGAATATCGTACGAAAAATGTCGTCCGAGGAAGAATCGTACGATAATCGGATCGTTAGTACAGAGCTTCGAGAGCCGATCATGACAGTTCATCCGATATTATTTAATCGGACGTGCGCGAAAATTTTCCTCGTACGATAAGAAATCGTACGATTTTCGTTTAGTCAGTACAGTTGTTGTCTGAAAATACAATACAAATACATTACAACACATGACATCACTTCTGATTTATTTTTTTTGTCATACGAGAATTTTTGTGACTTTAATAACCTATTTAATTTTACTTGCGACTATTAAGCGAAAAAAGTCGTATGATCTGTCGTACGATATTCGGATCGTGTGTACGGGGCATAAGGCAAGTTTCTGATCCACTCCACGCTGTAAAAACAGCAGGAACCTGGAAATCGAATACGTCCGTGGACGCCACTCCAACTCTTCACACATAGAGATGTAGGCCTTCCAAGTACGATGGTAGATCTTCCTGGAAGAAGATTTCTGTGCCCTCAGCATGGTTGGAATGACCGAATCCAAAAGCCCTCGGTCCCTTAGTACCTGGCTTTCAATAGCCATGCCGTTAAAGCCTGCGACTGTAAAGCAGGATGAAGTATGGGACCTTGAGACAGAAGGTCCTCCCGCATTGGCAGCCGTCAGGGTATGTCCGCCACCAGGCGCACGAGGTCGGCGTACCAAGGATGCCAGGGCCAATCTGGAGCAATTAGAATCACCGGGATCCCCTCGGTCTCCACTCTGTGGAGCAGACCCGGAAGCAACTTCAGTGGGGGATAGGCATAAATTAGCCGATACTGACCACACGGGGCCACCGATGCGTCTGACGCGTCTGCCCAGGGATCTCTGGACCTGGCCACGAATCTCGACACCTTGCAATTGAGTCGAGAGGCCAGTAGGTCCACGTCTGGTGTGCCCCACCTCCGACAAAGGAGTTGAAACACCTGCGGATGCAATGACCATTCCCTCTGGTCTAGCATCTGGCGACTCAGATAGTCCACCTGACAGTTTTCTTCGCCCGGAATGTAGACGGCCGACAGAGCCAGCACGCTTCTTTCTGCCCACCACAGGATGTGAGCGACCTCGGACGCTGCAGCCGAGCTCCTTGTTCCCCCCTGATGGTTGACATAAGCCACCGCCGTGGCGTTGTCTGACTGAATCCTGATCGGGCGTCCCTGTAGTCTCCCCGACCACGAGGAGAGACACAGTCTGATCGCCCGAAGTTCCAGGACATTGATCGGCAGATGGGATTCGTCCGGAGTCCAGCGACTGAACTCCCCAGACTCCCCCCCAACCTGTGAGGCTGGCGTCCGTCGGAATCACAGTCCAATGGAAGGGGAGGAACGACTTCCCGGACTGAAGAGCTAGGGATCTCAGCCACCAACTCAGGGAAGCCCTGACCAGGCGACTGACCTGAATCTGATGATCCAGAGACAATGGAGATTTGTTTCATTTGGACAGGATCTCCCTCTGCAAGACTCGAGTGTGTAATTGGGCATACGGTACTGCCTCGAAGGAGGCTACCATGAGACCCAGAGATCGCATGCAAAAACGGAGAGACGACTATTTGCAGGATGTCAACAACCTCACCGCAGACTGGAGAGTCTGCAATTTTTCCAAAGGAAGGAAGACTCTCGCCTCCTTGGAGTCCAGAATCAACCCTAGATACTCCAAACGCTGAGTCGGTGTCAGGACCGACTTCTGAATGTTTAATACCCAACCAAATTCTCAAAGGGTCTGACTGGCTATAGCCACATCTTCCTCCAATTCTGAGCCAGAAGCTGCTCTCAGAAGAAGATCGTCTAAGTAGCCCACGATAGCAATGCCTCGCTGTCTCAGCAAAGCCAGAATCGTGGCGAGCACCTTGGTGAAAACCCTCGGTGCTGACGCTAGGCCAAAGGGAAGAGCCACAAACTGATAGTGGTCTTTGCCGATTGCAAAGCGCAGAAACCTCTGGTGTCTTGTGCAGATTGGGACATGCAAGTATGCGTCCTTGATGTCCAGGGATGCCAGAAAGTCCCCCGGATGGAGCGCAGCAACCACTGAACGAATGGATTCCATGCGGAACTTCCGAACCTTTACAAAGACATTTAAGGCTTTGAGGTCCAGGATCGGACAGACTCCGTCCTTCTTTGGGACCACAAACAGATTCAAATAAAAACCCTGAAACCTCTCTTCCACTGGTACAGGTAAAACCACTCCGGCCCTTAGTAAATCTTGCACTGCCCCCAATAGGGCAGACAGATAAGCCGGAAGAAGAGGGAGATTTGAGGGAAAGAATCTGTTTGGCGGACAGGAAAGAAACTCGATCTTGTACCCCGAAGTGACCACCTTGAAGACCCACTGGTCAGAGAGCAGGGAGGTCCACCGTGCCGTGAACCTGCGAAGCCGCCCCCCCACCCATGAGTCGGACGGGGGCAAAACTTCATACAGTGGCAGGCTTGTTTGCTGGCTTGTTGGGCTTGCGCACCCAGGGACGCTTCTGTCCTCCAGCTGGACCTTTTTCAGCTTGGGAGGGTCTACCCGCGTACCCTGACTGACGAAAATACCGCTTCTGCGTGGGAAAGGAAGGACCCGGCTTACGGCGTGGCTCCTTCCCCTTAGTGGACTGAGGGAGAAGAGTGCTCTTACCTCCAGTGACATCCTTAATAATGTCACCCGGTGAGGTGCCAAAAAGCCTCCCACCTTTGAAGGGCAAGTCTGCCAAGGCTTTCTTAGAAGCCTGGTCAGCGGACCAGCATTTCAGCCAAATTAGGTGACGCATTACCACCGCAGATACAGAGGCCCTGGAGATTAAGGGGGCCGCATCCAGAGTGACATCACACAAGGCCCTGCACCAACAGACCCCAGCAAGGTGAACATGGACCTGCTCAGTGCCTCGGACCTCCTATCATTATGGTCCTTAAATGCAGGGGTCCCCTCTACAGGGAGAGTGATTACTTTATTTAACCAAGCGACCGGGGGGGTCAACAACCGGAGGAGAAGCCCATTTCTTCAAAAGGCTCTCCTCAAAAGGATACCTGACCGCCAGGCGCTGAGGTACCACAAAGGACTTCTGCGGCTTTTCCCATTCCTTATCTATGAATTTATCAAAGAAGGACACATCGGGAAACACCTTCACAGAGTGGATCGATTTGTGCGACCCAAAAGAGACTGACCCCTCCGTGGATGCCTCAGCTGCACCTTCCAGCTTAAGGGAGTCCCTCACAGCATTGATAAGCGCACCAACAAGTGCCCTATCATGCGCTGACCCGGATGAAGGGTCTTCCTCACAAGGAAGGTCCTGGTCCGCATCCTCTGATAACCCAGAACCGGGGTCCTGTGCCGCAGCTAGGCCCGGGTCTGAGTCAGAGCATTCCCCTGGAGATGGCAGGGGGAGGGGGCGCTTTTTACCCCCCTTACACTCGCACGCCGCTTCCACCCTGGCAACAAAGGATTCCAGGAAGTGTCCATGGCAACAGCAGGTGCAGCGGCACCGGCTGCCGCCTCTGGAATGTTTGGGGAAGAAGGGCCAGATACTGACTCCATGATACACTGATAGCTCTCAGGGACTCAGTCAAAAAAACTGAAGTGTCCACCCTCCTTGCTGCACTAACCGGGGGGGGGTTACCCAGAGGACTCACCACCCAGCAAGAGACCGCTCAGCGCTGCTGCCCGCCTTCCGTCTGTACACAGCGTGTGTGAGGAAAAACTGTCTGGAGAATTGTGCTGCGCGCCATACAGGAAGCCAGCACTAGAGGCCAAAACCCCATCCAAAATGTCCGCCAGACGCCTCAGAAAGAAAAGGGCACAACCACAAGAAAATGGCAGCACGCAATAACAACCTGCACCACAGCGCGGCCACGGCAAGATGGCCGCCAATGGGGAAATAACATAGAACAGCAGGCATACAAGAAAATGGCATTGGCGCTGCAAAAATGGCGGCTGAGCACCGCGATGTGGACGAGAAGGCCGAGTACAGGGACTTCCCCGGAGCAGAGCACCCCTCACAGAAAAACGGGCCCGACACCCCACAGTCCCCCACCAGGATCCGGAGCCCCCCCCACAGGTACGTCCCGGTCGCAGCGCGCTGCTAGAGCAGAAGGGAAATTGTGACAGAGAGCAGGGAAAGGGAGGACAGGAGAACCCCAAGTCCCTGAAACGCCCAGCCATTCCCACCTGCCGAGGCAGGAGGACTAGTACTTACCTGTCCTGGGAGGACTTGCTGGTGCGTCCCTGACAGGCCTACAACCGAGTTGGAGTAGCTGTTGGGCCGGTCCACTGTGAGTGAGACAACAATCAGCCCAGTCATATGTGGACCCCGAAGCATGTGCTCACCGGTCACCCCTGGAGTCATGTGGCACGTCGTGGCAGAACCAGCGCGAAGGACTGGCATGCTCGATGGCCGATACTGGGAAGACTACAAGGATCTATAATATCCAGCCTGTCGCCCAGCCGGCAGTTGATAGAAGATATCACAAAAAAAATTAAAATAAAATAAAAAATTCTTCAGGACTCTGGGCCCAAAGGGAGCCACGTCCTTCTCCTCTGCTAGGCAGAAAAAAACTGAGCTGCTGACTGCAGGGCGGTGGGTTATGTCTGGAGGGACCGCCCCCTGGGCGGGGCTGTTCAACTCTGATTAATGTAACATGTGTTTAAATATCTAACATGTTCTGCCTAGTCCTCTCCTATGAACAGGAACATAACCCATATGTCAAGAATTGAGAAGACTGTGTCCGTCCATGGACGAAAAGAGAAAATGTGATTTCCATTGTCATGCAATTCTGTATGACTCAAGTCGCATCTGAAATCGTACTAGTGTGAACGGAGCCCAAGTGGCAATCATACTGCTTAACTATTAAGTCAGCTGTTGTTCCTACTGCTAATAATGCTGCAGGTGTTTATAAGTAATAAGAGAGTTTTTTATTATTAGGTCTCATTCACATGGCCATAAAAAAAAGCAGTTACAACCATTTTTAATTTTCAATCTTATTTAATTTAATTTTAAATATAACAATACAAAAAGAACCGGCCATAAATAGTTCAACGTTTTCCACCTTACAGAAAGGAAGGCCACAAAATGTAAAAACAGTGTTATAAAGAAGTGGTGGGAAAAGTTGTGTGATCAATAGAAACGTTATGGGGAGGGGCAGAGAGAAAGATGAGGGGGAGGGAGAGGGTGAAGGGGATCAAGAACAATTAAAGCGGAGGTGCAGTAATTTTTTATTTATTTTTTAAAGTCAGCAGCTACTAACAGTGTAGCTGCCGACTTTTAATAAGGACACTTACCTGTCGTACTTGCCCGCAATGTCGGTCCCGCCATGGCGATCAATCGCTGCTGTCAGGTCCCGGCTCCTCCATCCTGACTAAGGGAAACAGGCAGTGAAGCCTACGGCTTCACTGCCAGTTTCCTACTGCGCATGTGCCACTCGCATGGCGCTTTGTGAATGGGCGGCTTGCCTCCTGGGATACACACAGTTCCCAGAAGGCAGCGCGCCCCATTCACAAGAAGAGGAAGCGGAAGGAGACCCACCGCGGACGAGAAGAGGCACATCAGAGGCAGATTAGGGGACTTCCGCATAGCAACAGGCATTTGTGAGTATAATTATTTTTTTTTATATTAATTTTTTTTATTTTTATTTTTTATTTTTAGGATTTTTAATGAAAACGATTTTTCAGGGTGGGCCTCCGCTAAAAAGACATAAACTATAGACACCACAAAACCATTCAGACCCAAGTTCAAGAAAATGACCTGGAAAGGCATACTATTAAAGCGGAGTTTCACCCAAAAATGGAACTTCCGCTTTAAGGGAAGGTGACCCCCTGACATGCCACATTTGGCATGTCAGTTTTTTTGGGGGGGGGCGGAAACCCTATTTTTAGAGGGTTTCCGCTCCTACTCCCCCCCCCCCCCCGGGGCACCGCGGCTTCGGAAGGAAGTTCACCTCTCCCTCCTCCTTCTCGGCAATCATCTGGGACACATCACAGGTCCCAGATGATTGCCCGGCCAGTCACAGTGCGCAGCGCGGCTCGCACATGCGCAGTGCGTGCCCGGCTGTAAATTTACAGCTGGGCACCCACAGTAATGCTGCCGGCGCCGCAGAGAGGAGGGGGAGAGGAGCGGGGCTTTGTACGTCCGCATTGCTGGACCCTGGGACAGGTAAGTGTCCGATTATTAAAAGTCAGCAGCTGCAGTATTTGTAGCTGTTGACTTTAACATTTTTAAACTCGATACTCCGCTTTTGGATAGCCTGGTACAAGAGTGCGAACGCAGTAATAGGGGATGACTCTAATCAAGTGGTTCTCAACTCCTGTCTCCAGGACCCACCAACAGACCAGGTTTGCAAGATAACTGAAATACATCACAGGTAGGGTTGAGCGGACACCTGGATGTTCGGGTTCGACGGGTTCGGCCAAACTTCAGAAAAAAGATTGAGTTCGGGACCCGAACTTGACCCGAACTTGACCCCGAACCCGAACCCCATTGAAGTCAATGGGGACCCAAACTTTTGAGGACTAAAATGGCTCTAAAAAAGTAATGGAAAGGGCTAGAGGGCTGCAAATGGCAGCAAAATGTTGTTAAGAGCATGGCAAGTGCTCTGAAAACAAATGTGGATAGGGAAATAATAACTTAAAATAACATAAAATACATAAAAATAAAAAATAATAATCTTGACCTAGGAGGACGAGGTCCATATGAAGTAGGAGGTTGAGGTGGCGGTGGATGTGGCGGTGTAGGTGGAAGCTGCGGTGGAGGAGGACGAGGTAGCCAACACTGGTTTTTTTTTTTTTTTTTTTTTTTTTTTTTTTAAATTAGGGTACACCCCAAAAAAAGTGAGAGAGATCAAAAATACATGAATGGCTGGGTAAGGCCGGTATACATGTCTATTCTGCACAAGGTATGGACAAGTCCTGTGGGATCCATGCCTGGTTCATTTTAATGAACGTGAGCTTGTCCACAATGGCTCTGGACAGGCGGCTGCGCTTGTCTGTGATAACGCCCCCTGCCGTGCTAAATACACGTTCAGATAATACACTGGCTGCAGGGCAGGCCAGCACCTCCAAGGCGTAAAGGGCAAGCTCAGGCCATGTGCCCAATTCGGAGACCCAGAAGTTGAAGGGGGCAGACCCATCATTCAGTACGTGTAGGCGTGTGCACACATACTGCTCCACCATGTTGGTGAAATGCTGCCTCCTGCTAAGACGTTCCATATCAGCTGGTGGTGCTGGTTGTTGTGGCGTGCTGACAAAGCTTTTCCACATTTCGGCCATGCTAACCCTGCCTTCTGAGGTGCTGGCGGTGCCCCGGCTGTGTTGGCGACCTCTTCCTCCTCCTCTGCCTTCACCTTGTACTTCCACTGTACCCCCGCTGTCAGGTGGGAATGCCACCAGCAGCACATCTACCAGCGTGCGCTTGTACTCGCGCATCTTACAATCACGCTCCAGTGAGGTAATTAAGGATGGTACGTTGTCCTTGTAATGGGGATCCAGCAGTGTGGCCACCCAGTAATCAGCACCTGTTAGAATGTGGGCAACTCGGCGGTCGTTGCGGAGACACTGCAGCATGTAATCGCTCATGTGTGCCAGGCTGCCCAGAGGCAACGAAAAGCTGTCCTCTGTGGAAGGTGTATCGTCTGTGTCCTCTGTATCTCCCCAGCCACGCACCAGTGATGGCCATGAGCTGGTCTGGGTGCCACCCTGCTGTAAACATGGTTCCTCCTCTTCCATCTCCTCCTCATCCTCCACCTTGTCATCCTCCAGAACTGTGCCCTTGCTGGACAATTGTGTACCTGGCGTTTGTTGGTGCAGGAACCCACCCTCTGAGCCACTTGTGAATGACTGCCCTGAAAGCCTTGGAAATGATCCCTCTTCCTCCTCCTCCTCCTCCTCCTGTGCCACATCCTCTTCCATCATTGCCCGAATAGTTTTTTCAAGGAGGCATAGAACTGGGATAGTAATGCTGAGAACGGCGTCATCGGCACTGGCCATGTTGGTGGAGTACTCGAAACAGCGCAACAAGGCACACAGGTCTCAAATGGAGGCCCAGTTATTGGTGGTGAAGTGGTGCTGTTCCGCAGAGAGACTCACGCGTGCGTGCTGAAGCTGAAACTCCACTATCGCCTGCTATTGCTCGCACAGTCTGACCAGCATGTGCAAGGTGGAGTTCCACCTTGTGGGCACGTCACATATGAGGCGGTGAGCGGGAAGGCCGAAGTTACGCTGCAGCGCTGACAGGCGAGCAGCAGCAGGGTGAGAACGCCGAAAGTGCGCACAGACGGCCCGCACTTTCTGCAGCAGCTCTGGCATATCGGGGTAATTTTTAAGGAGCCCGGGCACCACCAAATTCAGCACATGCGCCAGGCAAGGGATGTCCGTCAAACCGGCTAAGCCCAGAGCTGCTACAAGATTTTGCCCATTATCGCACACCACCAGGCCGGGCTTGAGGCTCACTGCCACCAACCACTCATCGGTCTGTTGTTCCATGTCCCTCCACAACTCCTGCACGGTGTGGCGTTTTTTCCCTAAACAGGAAAGTTTTAAAACTGCCTGCTGTCGTTTACCCCTGGCTGTGCTGAAGTTGGTGGTGAAGGTGTTACGCTGACCGGATGAGGAGGCGGTAGAGGATGAGGAAGCAGAGTAGGAGGAGTTAGCAACAGGAGGCAAACTGAAGCGCCCTACAATCCTCGGTGGTGGAAGGACATGCGCCAAACTGCTATCCGCCTACGGCCCAGCCGCCACTGCATTTACCCAGTGTGCTGTTAGGGAGATATAACGTCCCTGACTGGTCCACGTATCCGTAGTTAGGTGGACCTTGCCATAGATGGCGTTGCGCAGTGCACACCTGATTTTGTCCCTGTAACGGGAAGGCCCGGGGAACTCAGAATCGCTTAGAAAGTATGAGATACCCTTGCTTCAGCTCCCCCAATGCCTCTTATGTGTCAACCACCCTGTGTCTCTATTAGGGGCACAGGGTGAATGAAAACCCCAATATGGTCTATGATAGCCATATTCAATGCTGCACATACATTGTATCTAGATTGGATGTGTACTGTGAGGGGGGGGGGGGTTGTGTAATCATTGCTGTGAGGTGTTAAGGTGATTTGCATTCTATTGTCTATTATGAATTAAGTCTGCTACTGTGACGATGTGGATTGGAGCTGGTCGACCGCCTGGCTGCATATTATGGGATGTTGAAGTGTCTTCTGTGAGGAGGGGGGGGAATCACCCCTCCTGCTAAGACTGTTTACTGAAGGAGAAGTTTGAACACACCTGACCTGTATCACCATTGTCATTGGACAGTTTAACCCGCCCTGTTCCCCAAGGATGGGATGGAAGGGTTTTGAAGAGAAATGTGTTACCATGTGTTTTGAAAATAAAGTCATTCCCTGTTTTGGAACTTGAATACAGAGCGTTGTCTCGTATCTGGGGGGAGAATCATTTGTATGGGGTCTTATTCGGCTGGTTGGAGTGTCTGGTGGCTGTCGTGTGGTTGGAAAGGGAATATCCTAACGGTGTTAACCCCTTTCATACTTGAGGTGCCGTTACAGTCCCCCACTTGGTTGTGCAGGGAAGGGATGGCTCGCCTGGAAAAGTAGTGGCGGCTGGGCACGACGTACTGTGGGACAGCCAATGCCATCAGGCTTTTAAAACTCTGCGTCTCCACCAGACTGAATGACAGCATTTCAAAGGCCAGGAATTTTGCAATGCTGGCATTCAGGGCCAGGGATCGCGGGTGGGTAGAGGGGTACTTCCTCTTCCACTCCAGTGTTTGGGAGATAGAGAGCTGAACGCTTCCATGGGACATTGTGGAGATGGTGACCCAGGTGGTACTGTTGCTGGCAGATCCTCTGTTTGCAGGGTGGCAGGTGCCACTGTCACTACAGAGGTGGATGAAGAGGCTGAGACTGCAGCAGAAGAGGAAGCAGGAGGAGCCAGAGACCTTTCTTGGTTTTTGAGGTGTCTACTCCACTGCAGCTCGTGCTTTGCACTTAGATGCCTGGTCATGCAGGTTGTGCTCAGGTTGAGAATGTTTATGCCTCGCTTCAGGCTCTGATTGCACAGCGGGCAAACCACTTGTGTCTTGTCATCAGCACATTGTCTGAAGAACTGCCACGCTAGGGAACTCCTTGGACCTGGCTTTGGTGTGCTCGGTCCCTTGCTGCCTTGGGCAGTAGCAGGCGTACTGTCTAGGGGACGGACGCTCCGCTTTTGCACCCTGCTCCCTCTTCTGCTGTGCTGGTGGCTCTGTACGACCACCGCCTCTTCCTCCGAACTACACAGGTCACCTGCAAGACGTTGATTCTATGTGGGGTCGAGGACCTCATCGTCCTCCGCATCATCTTCCATCCAGTCTTCACCCCTGCCCTCCTTGTTGGTCTGCACAATTGCGAAAGCAGCAGCAGTTGGCACCTGTGTTTCTTCATCATCCGAGACGTGCTGCGATGGTCCTCCCATGTACTCATCTTGAAACATAAGTGGTTGGGCATCGGTGCACTCAATCTCTTCCACTTCTGGGGCAGGGCTAGGTAGATGGCCCTGGGAAACCCTGCTAACAGAGTCATCAAAAAGCAGAAGAGACTGCTGCATGACTTGCGGCTCAGACTGCTTGGCTGATTTGCAAGGGGGTGAGGTGAAAGACTAATGGACATCTGCTGCAGGTGCCAACTCTGATCTTTCAGCAGTAGACTGGGTGGGAGACAATGTGAAGGAACTGGAGGCACTGTCAGCAACCCAATCTACTATCGCCTGTACTTGTCCTGGGATTGGCCTCAACATTTGTAGAGCTGCATTAGGCCAGACCAAATACCGCTGCAGGCTCTGACGCCTACTCGCACCTAAGGAAGGTGTTTCACTTGTGCGTGTAGCTGGCACAGATCGACCACGTCCTCTCCCTGCAACAGGAGCTCCACCAGCAGCACCACGACCGGGGCCACGTCCCTTATTTGACGGTCTCCTCATATTTCTCAAGTTTAGGATCTTGCCCTAAATGGGTGTTTTTTGAATAGCAGAATAGAGCAACAGTATCTAAAGGGTGTATCTCACAGGTACAGATTGTCATGGATATGCATTAATGTCTGTCTGCCATCTTGCCTTTCCTCCTCATGTGTTCATCTTAGAGACCAGACCCCCTTCACCTAGCTTCCTATAGGATCCCGGTTGTGCTCCTCTGGTCCCGCTTTCCACAACCACCCAGTTTCCTATCCGCAGCAGTCAGCCATAGGGTTCACTACCTTGCGGTGCACTCCTGTCCCCCTACGGTGTGCATCTGTCACCTGGCCGTAGGTGACCTGACAGTTTGATCAGCCATGAACCCGGCTGACATGCAGGGCATAGTTCGCAGACTTGAAACCCAGGAATCGAATCAGACTCAGGTGATACGATTCCTCCAGGATCTGGCTTCTCGATTCGAACAGCTTCAGGCCTCCTTGGGAACCCCGAATCCGCAACCTCAAGTACAACCAGCGGTTGTACCTATCGCACCAGTCGCAGCCACACACTCACTAACACTGCCAGCTCTGTTCCGTTTCTCTGGGGACTCCAAGGCCTGCAGGGGGTTTCTCAGCCAATGCACGATTCATTTTGAGCTTCAGCCTCAAAACTTCCTGTCTGACCGGGCTAAGGTAGCCTATATCATTTCCCTCCTCTCCGGTGAAGCTTTGGCCTGGGCTGCCCCCCTGTGGGAGAGGAATGATCCGGTGGTTTCCAGCCTGTCCGACTTCTCGAAGCTCTTTCGTAATATCTTCGAAGAGCCGGCTCGGGCTTCTTCAGCGGCTAGTGCTGTCTTACGTCTTCGCCAAGAATCTAGTTCAGTGGGACAATATGCTCTTCAGTTCCGTATCCACACAGCTGAATTGAGCTGGAATAATGAGGCCCTGGTCGCTACCTTTTTACATGGCCTCTCTGACCGAGTGAAAGACAAATTAGCGGGAAGAGCCATTCCCGTCGGTCTGGACGATGTAATTTCGTTATGCAATCAGATCGACATTCGTTTTCAAGAGAGGTCCTTAGAAAAAAGACGCCAGCACTCTCTGGGTCCTAGCCAGTCTGAGCTCCCCTCCCTTCGTCCCGTGGAGCATCTTCTGCCTGCTGAGGGACCTATGCAGCTGGGCCGGACCAGACTAACCCCCGAAGAACGTGCTAGGTGCAGAACTCTGGGCTTGTGCCTCTATTGTGGGGGCAAGGGTAATTTTCGTGACTTTTGCTCGCTTCTGTCCGGGGCACGCTCGGGCTTAATACATTTGGAAGGTGGAGTATTGGACCCTGAAACATCACCTTCTCGCCTTCTCCTGCCGGTGTTCCTTCATGTAGGCACTTCTCCTCAATCAACCCTTGCATATCTGGATTCAGGGGCAGCCGGCAATTTTATGGATTGGGGAACTGCTTCTTCCATGAAGCTTACACTTTCACCTCTCGCTACCCCATTGGTAGTCTCGGCAATTGATGGCACTGTTCTCCCAGGGGGCCCTATTCGCTTCCAGACGCTACCCATTAGGATGTCGGTAGGGATTCTCCACCAGGAGTGGATATCCTTTTTCATTCTACCCAAGGCCTCTACCCCCATTGTATTGGGCCTTCCTTGGCTGCAGCTCCACTCTTCACATGTGGACTGGGCCTCTGGGCAGGTCCTGGCTTGGGGTCCCTCATGTTTCTCGTCATGTCTTCTCAAGGTGGCCCCCAAAGAGAGACTTCCGGTTGCTACCACTTCTATTTCTTCTGATCTTCCCGCTGCATACAGTGATTACTGGGATGTGTTCTGTAAGAAATCAGCTGAGGTGCTTCCTCCCCACAGGTCTTTTGACTGTGCTATTGATCTTGTCCCCGGAGCAACTCTGCCCAGGGGTCGTACCTACCCTCTGTCCATCCCAGAGACCAAGGCCATGTCTGAGTATGTTGCAGAGAATCTGGAGAGAGGTTTCATCTGGAAATCCGCATCACCTGCAGGGGCAGGGTTCTTTTTCGTTGCCAAAAGGGATGGTACCCTAAGACCCTGTATCGACTATCGAGGTTTAAACGCGGGTACTATTAAAAATCGATACCCCTTACCCTTAATATCTGAACTATTCGATAGGTTGAAGGGTGCCTCCATTTTCACCAAGTTGGATCTCAGAGGCGCGTACAATCTCATTCGAATACGGGAGGGTGACGAATGGAAGACTGCATTCAACACTAGAGACGGGCATTACGAATACCTGGTGATGCCTTTTGGTTTGTGTAATGCCCCAGCTGTGTTTCAAAACTTCGTCAATGAAATCTTCAGAGATCTGCTGTACCAGTTTGTTGTCATCTATCTGGATGACATTCTGATCTTTTCTGAAAATCTGCTCGTCCACAGAAACCATGTCCGCACTGTACTTCAGCGTCTTAGAGAGAACAATCTCTATGCCAAGCTGGAGAAATGTTCCTTTGAATGTTCGGAGGTCCTGTTTTTGGGGTGCTTTGTCTCATGTTCGGGTCTTCGTATGGATCCTGCGAAGGTCTTGGCTATTACCAACTGGCCTCTTCCTGCTAGCCTCAAGGCCACACAACGCTTTCTTGGCTTCACAAATTATTATAGGCAGTTCATAAAGAATTACTCTTCCATTGCCGCGCCTATTATCGCTTTAACCAAGAAGAGTGCGAATGCCAAAAACTGGCCTCCCGAAGCTGTCTCTGCATTTCACGACCTGAAACAGGCCTTTGTTTCTGGACCTCTCTTGAGGAGACCAAATCCTGGGGAAGCATTTTTTATTGAAGTGGATGCTTCCTCAATGGGGGTGGGAGCTGTGCTTCTTCAATTCTTTGAGAAGAGACGTCAACCATGTGCGTTCTTCTCCAAAAAAAATTCTCAGGCAGAGAGGAATTATGCCATCGGTGATCGGGAACTTCTCGCGATTAAATTGGCGTTAGAGGAGTGGCGTCATCTCTTGGAGGGTTCCCCTCACTCCATAACGATCTTTACTGACCACAAGAATTTACAGTATCTGCAGAATGCTAAACGTCTGAATCCTAGACAGGCCAGGTGGAGTCTCTTCTTTGCCCGTTTTAATTTCACGATTACTTACAAACCTGGTTCCTGCAACGGTCGGGCTGATGCGCTCTCTAGGTCATTTGACACTTTTGACGAGGAGTCCGCCCCTGAACCTGAGCCGATCATTCCAACCTCGTGCATTGCTGCCCACTCTACCACCCTGAAGTCTAAGATTCCGCCTGGTAAGACCTTTGTCCCCACTGAGCTAAGAGCTAAAATCCTTCGTTGGGGACATGATTCCAAGGTGGCAGGTCATTCTGGATTCCTCCGATCCTTCGTACTCATTAGTCATCACTACTGGTGGCCTAATCTCTGCTCAGATGTCAAAGACTACGTTAAGGCTTGTCATGTCTGTGCTCAGTCTAAATCCTCCACACAAGCTCCTGCTGGTCTCCTCATGCCCTTGCCCATCCCTAAAGAGCCCTGGGCTCATATTGCCAAGGATTTTATCACTGATCTCCCACTGTCTGAGAATAATACAGTCATTTGGGTGGTAATCGATCGGTTCTCCAAGATGGCTCATTTTGTTCCTCTTCCTGGTCTTCCTTCTGCTCCTGCCTTGGTTCCCATTTTTATTCGAGAAATTTTCCGCCTCCATGGGGTTCCTTCTCATATTGTTTCCGACAGGGGAGTCCAATTTACGTCTCGTTTTTGGAGAGCCTTTTGCAAATCCCTCAATATTGTCTTGGATTTTTCCTCTTCCTACCACCCTCAATCCAATGGACAGACTGAGAGGGTTAATCAGGAGTTAGAGGTCTTTCTTCGCACCTTTGTGTCTTCTCATCATGATGATTGGTCCTCTCTACTTCCGTGGGCAGAATTCTCCCATAACAATCATGTGAATACCAGCTCGCAGAAGACACCCTTTTTCACTGTTTATGGAAAACACCCTCAACTTCCTCTTCCCATGACCTGTTCTCCAGATATTCCAGCTTTGGCTTCGGTTCAGGAGTCTCTCAATTCTGTTTGGGGTGACGTTCATGATTCCCTCCGGGCAGCTGCTGAAAAATTCAAAGGCTTTGCCGACCGCCGCAGGCGTAAACCACCTTCTCTTCAGCCAGGGGACAAAGTCTGGCTCTCCACCAGGAACATCAAGCTCCGAGTTCCTTCTCTGAAGTTTGCTCCACGATTCCTTGGTCCATACACTGTAACTGCTAAACTGAATCCAGTTTGTTTCAAACTCCAGATTCCTAAGAGCCTTAAAATCACTAACTCCTTCCATGTTGCCCTTCTGAAGCCTTTAGTCCTCAATAAATTCTCTCGTCCTCTCCCTACCGGGGCGCCTGTCTCTGAGGATAATCAGGAGTACGAGGTCAGTCAAATTCTGGACTCCCGACTTTGTAAAGGCATTCTGCAGTACCTTGTTCATTGGAAGGGGTTTGGTCCTGAGGAGAGGTCTTGGATCGCTGCATCTGAGGTCTTTGCACCTCGTCTGTTAAAGGAGTTTCATCTGAAGTTTCCCTCCAAACCTGGGCCCAGGCGGGGTAGGGGGAGGCCTCGTAAGAGGGAGGGTACTGTCATGGATATGCATTAATGTCTGTCTGCCATCTTACCTTTCCTCCTCATGTGTTCATCTTAGAGACCAGACCCCCTTCACCTAGCTTCCTATAGGATCCCGGCTGTGCTCCTCTGGTCCCGCTTTCCACAACCACCCAGTTTCATATCCGCAGCAGTCACTCCTGTCCCCCTACGGTGTGCATCTGTCACCTGGCCGTAGGTGACCTGACACAGATATGCAGAAAACGCACCAAAAAATATTTTTTTGCCCTAAATTATAATTTTTTGGAAGATCAGAATAGGAGAACAGTATCTAAAGTGTGTATCTCACACGTACAGATATGCAGAAAATGCACCAAAATACATTTTTATGGCAGAAAACGCACCAAAAAAATTTTTTTTGCTCTAAATTATTCTTTTTTTGAAGAGCAGAATAGGAGAACAGTATCTAAAGTGTGTATCTCACATGTACAGATATGCAGAAAATGCACCAAAAAAATTTTTTATGGCAGAAAACGCACCAAAATAATTTTTTTTGCTCTAAATTATTCTTTTTTTGAAGAGCAGAATAGGAGAACAGTATCTAAAGTGTGTATCTCACATGTACAGATATGCAGAAAATGCATCAAAATAAATTTTTATGGCAGAAAACGCACCAAAAAACATTTTTTTGCCCTAAATTATTATTTTTTTGAAGAGCAGAATAGGAGAACAGTATCTAAGGTGTGTATCTCACATGTACAGATATGCAGAAAATGCACCAAAAAATTTTTTTTTGCCCTAAATTATTATTTTTTGAATAGCAGAATAGGAGAACAGTATCTAAAGTGTGTATCTCACAATAACATATGCAGTGCTGGTGCACTGAGCATGCATAAAATGCCCGTCGAAGCCAACCTAACTGACAGACAGATAAAAGTTATCTTTTCTCTGGCACTGGGCTCAGGGCAGGATAAAAAGATTGTGCACTGCACCCACACAACAAAAGCAAGGTAGATCGCTGAGTAATTTGATTTCTAAATCAGGACTCCTATCTAATTCTCTCCCTCAAAGCAGCAGCAGTAGCAACCTTTTCCCTACACTAACTGAAGCAGAGAGACGTGCTGTGCTATGTGCCTCTAGCTTATATAGAGGCTCGGTCACATGCTGCACTGGCCAATCACAGCCATGCCATTAGTAGGCATGGCTGTGATGGCTTCTAAGGGCACACAAGTTAAACAAATGTTGATTGGCTGCCCTGCAGCTTTTTAAAATGCGCCATTACATTGCCGAACACCGAACCCGAACATACAGTACATTGTTCGGGTTCGGGTCCGGGTACCAAAAACCAAAAAGTCCGGTACAAACCCGAACTTTACAATTCGGGTTCGCTCAACCCTAATCACAGGTGATATCAATTGCTGCGCAGTGATTGCAGTAATCTAGTCTGCATCTCCCCAAGGTAATACCTAAAATCTGGCCTGTTGGTGGGTCCTGAGGACAGGAGTTGAGAACCACTGCTCTAATCAGACACCCAGCGAAGATGCTAAGAAGGTATGTGATGAGCACATACTGTACATAAAGTGCCCAAAGAGGGAGCACAACTTTGCAGCTACAACCATTTTTTATTTACGGATCTGAACACAGCTCCATTGTTTTCAATTGACACATTCACTCAGGTGCATAAACATGCACTTTATTCAGATCTGTAACCAAAAATCTGCATCTGAGGACATGAGTATACACGTATACCATTGAGATAAAGAAAATGAAAATTTTTATGCAAATGGTTCTACTTGCTGATCATTATGCAGGAACTTTTGTTCCTGGCTGTAACCGCTTTAGGACCACTCGCCCACATTGTACTGCAGATGGGAAGCTTCTACAGGAACAGAGATGTACCTTTATGTCACTCCTATCTTCTGAGTTCAGGCACGATCCTCTGCCGCTGACTCCTTCTGTGATTAGACAGGATTATGTCAGCAGGTCCCGGTCAATGATTCATGGTCGGGACCTGCTGAACAGCTGCAGAGCTCGGCAAATCCCAAGCGCTAGGTCACCCGACTAGAAATTGCATCCTGGCATCTGGATTTTTGTCAGCCCATTCTCAGGCATAAGCAATTCCTATTGCCTAGAAAAGGTTTTGGTACCCCCATAAAAAAGGGGACTTTAAATTGGCAAAGGCACTAATAAATTGGTTAAAAAAGCATATATTTATTATACAAAAAAGACAGCTAAACTAAACTAAAAAATCATCATCAATGATAATTGCCACATTATACACTGACAAAAACACAATTACACATAAAATATCTTGCAAATGGAATATAGTAGTATGCATACAAAGCAGTTTCACTTCAGTATCCGATAGTACTTTCCGGTGAACAACCGGGATAAGTTCTAGCGGTACCCAACGCATTTCAGGTTCAAAGTCCTTTCATCAGGGGTAATTTTATAGGAGGATTTGTGTTCTAAACAAGGTGAATATGCTGTTTTTAAAGTTCTCTCTGGATATCATCCAATCACAGCGGCCCTTTAACATGTGATAAGCTGTGTCCAATAACAACTGATCACATTGTAAACAGATTTTCCAGTTATCAGCAGTACTTTTCTCAGGCGTTGTCACAGTCAGGGCCGGACTGGCCCACCGGGATAGCGGGAAAAATCCCGGTAGGCTTCCTGTCCTGGGGCTACTTTGAGCTGTGGCTGACTGCAGCGCTCCCCTCCCTCTCTCTCTCTCTCTCCTATGTATCACACACACCAGGCATCTCCCGCGCTGTGTGTGAGAGCTGGGTCTGTGTTCGGCTGTGCTGCCTGTGGAAAGGCCCCGCCCCTCTAGACAGACTCGTGTGATAGGCGAAACACTGATTCAATCAGTGTTCCCATCTACTATCACACGAGCCGGTCTAGAGGGGCGGGGCCTTCCTACAGGCAGCACAGCCAAAGACAGACCCAGCCAGCTCTCACACACAGCGCGGGAGATGCCCGGTGTATGTAATCCAGGCAAGTATCATGTATTGAAGGGCTCAGTAAGGCTGCATTTGATTACAGTAAGGCTGCATTCATGGGCTGCATACGATTACAGTAGGGCTGCATTCATGGACTGCATTCATGGGCTGCATTCATGCACAGTAAGGCTGCATTCATGGGCTGCATTCATGGACAGTAAGGCTGCATTCATGGACAGTAAGGCTGCATTCATGGGCTACATTCATGCACAGTAAGGCTGCATTCATGGACAGTAAGGCTGCATTCATGGACAGTAAGGCTGCATTCATGGGCTGCATTCATGGACAGTAAGGCTGCATTCATGCACAGTAAGGCTGCATTCATACACAGTAAGGCTGCATTCATGGGATGCATTCATGCACAGTAAGGCTGCATTCATAGGCTGCATTCATGGACAGTAAGGCTGCTTTCATGGGCTGCATTCATGGACAGTAATGCTGCAATTATGGACAGCAAGGCTGCATCCATATGCTCAGTGAGGCTGAATTCTTATGGACAGTAAGGCTGCATTCATATGCACAGTAAGGCTGCATACATGGGCACAGTGAGGCTGCATAGATGGGCACAGTGAGGCTGCATTGATGGGCACAATGAGGCTGCTTTCAAGGGCACAGTGAGGCTGCATTCACGGGCACAGTGAGGTTGCATTCATGGTCACAGTGAGGCTGCATTCATGGGCACAGTGAGGTTGCATTGACGGGCACAGTGAGGCTGCATTGGTGAGCACAGTGAGGCTACATTCATGGGCACCGTAAAGCTGCATTTGATGGGCACAGTGAGGCTGCATTGATGGGCACTGATGAGGCTGCATTGATCTCCTGTACCATGTCTGCATTCTCTGACCATCTCTTGTACCATGTCCCCAGTCTCTAACCATCTCTTGTACCATGTCTCCAGTCTCTGACCATCTCCTGTACCATGTATCCAGTCTCTAACCATCTCTTGTACCATGTCTCCAGTCTCTGACCATCTCTTGTACCATGTCTGAAGTCTCTGACCATCTTTTGTACCATGTCTACAGTTTCTGACCATCTCCTGTACCATGTCTGCAGTCTCTGACCATCTCCTGTACTATGTCTGCAGTCTCTGGCCATCTCTTGTATCATGTCTGTAGTCTCTGACCATCTCTTGTATCGTGTCTGCATTCTCTGACCATCTCTTGTACCATGTTTCCAGTCTCTGACAATCTGTTGTACCATGTCTCCAGTCTCTGACCATCTGTTGTACCATGTCTCCAGTCTCTGACCATCTCCTGTACCATGTCTCCAGTCTCTGACCATCTCCTGTATCATGTCTGCAGTCTCTGACCATCTCCTGTACCATGTCTGAATTCTCTGATCATCTCTTGTACCATGTCTGCAGTCTCTGACCATCTCTTGTATCATGTCCGCAACCTCTAACCATCTCTTGTCTTATATCATGTCTGCAGTCTCTGAGGGAGTCTGGAGGGAAGTCAAGAGAGGGAGTGCTGCCGGGATGGGGGTCATGGGAGAAGTCAGACATGTGTGGACTGTGGAGAGGAGACTATAGGAGCTGACTGACTGATCCATGGTGCACCTGAGAGGAGGTCAGTGACAGCGCCACAAGGCCAGTCCGAGGGGGGGGGGTCACTGATGTAAGGGGGGGGAGTGAATACAACAATGTAAGGGGGAGTTCTGATATAAAGGTTTCCCCCTATATTAGTAAACCCACCCCCATTACCTTAGTGTATTCTTTCTGCAGAAGGTGTTCTCTGGTCAACAGAGTCCCCCTCCCCCCACGTTTCCAGAGTTCCTGGGGTCCCCCTTGATGATTGACCACTTTTAGCACTTTTAACTAGAATTTGCTTATATAAATATATATATATATATACGAAACTTTGGGTTGGTTACTTCCCTTTCTTCTTTCTAGGAATAAAGTGGAGAGCCGTCAAGGTGGACTCCCAAATTCCACCGTCAATAATTAGTGAGAGTAAGAGGGACGCTGACTCCAATTGTATTTCAAAGATTTCTTCTTTATTGGTCGATCATTTGCAGACAAAGCATAATATAAATGGCAGCCACTGTACAGTTCTGAGCATCCCTGCTCTTCCTCAGGCTAATCAGGCTAGATGTGAAACTAAAATCTAGAAAGGATTCCGATTTATCCCCACACCTGCGGGCGTCAACCCACAGGTGTATCCCATATCTCCAGATCAAGTAACAGTCTAACGAGAAGTCAAAAACCTCATTAACCCCATATGAGTGAAGGAACAAAAAAAATTATTTTTGTATACCTCAAATTTCTCTCCTGCATTTGACCAACGACATAAGTTGCAATATAACATTAATAACGCAAAAAAATTGGCCTCCATAATTGATTCTTATTAGTTCTGTACAAAAATGCACAAAAAATAAATATAGATCTATTGCTTCAGAAATAAATCAACAATCCGTCAATACATTTTCTCTTAAAGAAAGACTTCCAATCTCTTATAATAGAAGTGAGTATTCCTCAAGCAAAAAGATAATTTCCTTAATTTCTTTCCCGATCCAGACCAGACACGGTTTGATCATCATCTATAAAAAAGATTATATAGATATATATATGTATATAGAAAAATCTAAAATCCAAAATCAACTTCATGTTACAAAAATAAATAAAGGTCATAGTCCCTGTTCATCCCATCCGGATGTAGAGACTGTAGCCTATTAATCCACCAAACTTCCTGCTGCTTTAATCGTAATATCCGATCACCCCCTCGTTTATCTTGTGGGATTTCTTCCAAGATCATAAACCTTAGATCAGAATCTCGGTGTCCCCTCTCCAAAAAATGTTTGGAGACAGGCAACCCAGGTTGTTTATGCCTTATAGTACTTCGATGTTGAGCAATTCTGTCCTTAATTTTCTGAGTAGTCTCCCCAACATAAATCATATTGCATGGACAGATAAGGATGTATATAGCATAAGAGGACTGACAAGTGAGGAAATTGTTTATCATAATTCTCTCCCTATTAATGGGATTAATTAAATGATTACCCTTAGCCATAAGACTACATTGAATACAATTTAAACAAGGATAACATCCTTTCCTTTTCTTTCCCAAGAAGGTGGTCCTTGCTTCCTGTTCTCTAGATTTGTATTCAGATTTTACTAAGGAATCACGCAAAGTTTTGTTCCTTCTATAGGCTTTAATAGGAGTCTGCTAGAAGACCTCAATCTGCGGGTATGCACGCCTCAAAAGAGGCCAGTGTTTATTAATTATTTTAGATATATGATTACTGTAACTGTGAAACTGCATGGAAAAGGGTAATCGTACCAGTGATGTTTTATTACAAAATCTTTTTTTCTCATTGTATTGTATTTTGTTTAATTCCTGAAGAATTATTTTTTTGGGGTACCCCCCGTTCACGAAATTTGGAACACATTTCTTCAATTCTTATCTCCTTAACAATCTCCTTGCTGACTATGCGTTTTACTCGTAACAGTTGACTCTTAACCACTTAACGACCGCCCACCGCCGATTTACGTCGGCAGAATGGCACGGACAGGCAGAATCACGTAGATCTACGTGATCGCCTTTGTGCAGTTGGGGGGTCCATCCGGACCCCCCTTCACTGCAGTGAGCGGCCGTTAAGTGTTCGGGAGCGATCAGGCATGAGGGGGCGGCCGCTCGATTCCGCCCCCCCCCCCCTCGCGATCGCTCCCGGCCAATGAAAATGCTTCCTCCGCCATGTGATGTAAACAAGGCTGGAGGAAGTGATGTCATCTCCCTCGCCGCGGTCTTTCCGTTCCCGGCGCCGAGCAGAGAAGAAGCAGGTTAGTGCACCAACAGTCCACTGACACGTAGGTACACATAGGCACACAAATCACCCCCCAGTCACCCCCAGATCACCCCCCAGGTCACCCCAAAGCCCCCAATCACAGTGTCACTGATTGCAGTGATCATTTATTTTACTGATCACTGCATTTAGTGTCATCTGTGATTGTAAAAAGTTGCAGGGCAGTTAGGATTAGGCCCCTTTAGGTCCAGGGTAGCCCCCTAACCCCCCCTAATAAAGGTTTAACCCCTTGATCACCCCCCAGGTAACCCTTTCACCCCCTAACTTCAGCGTCACTAAGCGATTGTTTTTCCGATCGCTGTATTCGTGTCGCTGGTGTTTTAGATAGGCAGTTATTTTTTTTTAGGTTCGCCGCAGGTTTTCTTTAGTGTCAGGTACCCCCATATATTATTTTAACCCCCTGATTGCCCCTAGAGTTAACCCTTTCACCAGTGATCGCCGTATAAGCGTCACTGGTGTCACTGGTTAGCCAGTAAGTTATTTAGTTATTTAGGTTACCCGTCAGGTTTTTATATAGTGTCAGGTACCCCCATATTTAACCTAATAAAGGTTTTAACCCCCTGATTGCCCCTAGTTAACCCTTTCACCAGTGATCACCATATAAAGGTTACGGGTGACGCTGGTTGATTAGTTTGCTTTTTATAGCATCAGGGCACCCGCCGTATATAACCCAATAAAGGTTTAACCCCCCTGATCGCCCGGCGGGTGAGATCAATTAGGTTTTAGCGCCAGAGAGGGTCTGCGTCGCCCCAGGCAGTGTTAGGTTAGTGACAGTAACGCTAACACCCACGCGCAAAGCATACACCCCCCTTAGTGGTATAGTATCTGATCAGATCTGATCAGATCTATACTAGCATCCCCAGCGGTTTAGGGTTCCCAAAAACGCAGTGTTAGCGGGATCAGCCCAGATACCTGCTAGCGCCTGCGTTTAGCCCCTCCGCCCAGCCCAGCCCAGCCCAGCCCACCCAAGTGCAGTATCGATCGATCACTGTCACTTACCAAACACAACACACATAACTGCAGCGTTCGCAGTGCTTGGTTTTTGGGGCCCTGTACGCGGCTAGGCTCCCAAAAAGTCCCACACATGTGGTATCCCCGTACTCAGGAAAAGCAGCAGAATGTATTTTGGGGTGCAATTCCACATATAACCATGGCATGTGTGAGCAATATATCATTTAGTGACAACTTTTTGTACATTTTTTTTTTCTTTTTGTCATTATTCAATCATTTGGGACAAAAAAAAAAATATTCAATGGGTGTCAACATGCCTCTCAGCAAATAGCTTGGGGTGTCTACTTTCCAAAATGGGGTCATTTGGGGGGGTTTTGTGCCATCTTGGCATTTTATGGCCTTCAAAACTGTGATAGGTAGTGAGGAGTGAAATCAAAAATTTATGCCCTTAGAAACCTTGAAGGCGGTGCTTGGTTTTTGGGGTCCCGTACGCGGCTAGGCTCCCAAAAAGTCCCACACATGTGGTATCCCCGTACTCAGGAGAAGCAGCAGAATGTATTTTGGGGTGTAATTTCACGTATGCCCATGGCATGTGTGAGCAATATATCATTTAGTGACAACTTTGTGCAAAAAAAAAAAAAGTTTGTCATATTCCCGCAACTTATGGCAAAATATAAAATATTCCATGGACTGAACATGCCTCTCAGTAAATAGCTTGGGGTGTCTACTTTCCAAAATGGGGTCATTTGGGGGGGTTTTGTGCTATTTTGGCATTTTATGGCCTTCGAAACTGTGATAGGTAGTGAGGAGTGAAATCAAAAATTTGCGCCCGTAGAAATCCTGAAGGCGGTGCTTGGTTTCCGGAGTCCCGTACGTGGCTAGGCTCCTAAAAAGTCCCACACATGTGGTATCCCCGTACTCAGGAGAAGCAGCAGAATGTATTTTGGGGTGCAATTCCACATATAACCATGGCATGTGTGAGCAATATATCATTTAGTGACAACTTTTTGTAATTTTTTTTTTTTTTTGTCATTATTCAATCACTTGGGACAAAAAAAAAATATTCAATGGGCTCAACATGCCTCTCAGCAATTTCCTTGGGGTGTCTACTTTCCAAAATGGGGTCATTTGGGGGGGTTTTGTACTGCCCTGCCATTTTAGCACCTCAAGAAATGAGATAGGCAGTCATAAATTTAAAGCTGTGTAAATTTCAGAAAATGTACCCTAGTTTGTAAACGCTATAACTTTTGCGCAAACCAATAAATATACGCTTATTGACATTTTTTTTTACTAAAGACATGTGGCTGAATACATTTTGGCCTAAATGTATGACTAAAATTGAGTTTATTCAATTTTTCTTATAACAAAAAGTAGAAAATATCTTTTTTTTTCAAAAGTTTCGTTCTTTTTCCATTTATATCGCAAAAAATAAAAATCGCAGAGGCAATCAAATACCATTAAAAGAAAGCTCTATTTGTGGGAAGAAAAGGACGCAAATTTCATTTGGGTACAACATTGCATGTCCGCACAATTTACAGTTAAAGCAGCGCAGTGCCGAATCCCAAAAACAGGCTTGGTCCTAATGGTCCGAAATGGTCCGGGGCTTAAGTGGTTAATAATAGATCTAAATACATGCGGGGGATGAAAACTATCAAACAATAGTAACTGATTTCTATAAGTTGGTTTAATGTACAGGTCTGATTCTAAACGACCCTGTTCAAGATATATCCTAGTATCCAAAAAAGGAACTGACATACCCCCAACATTAATTTGAAATTTTATGTCAGGACAAAAATTGCTCAACATGATGTCAAATGTATTTAATGATTGCATGTCGCCTCGCCAGATTGCAAACACGTCATCTACTGTATATAGCGCCACCATGTAACGCAATATTTCTGAAATAGATCATTCGAAAAAATATATTTGTGTTCAAATTCATTCATAAATGTGCATGCATATGGCGGTGCGACATTGGAGCCCATCGCAACTCCCATCAGTTTTATAAAGAACTGATCCTTGAACAAAAAATAATTGTTACACAATAACAACTGAAATAACTTTTCAAAGAGCGAGATCTGCGATTCAGAATACTGATGACTACTCCTAATTAAGTTAATAGCGGCATGAATGCCCGCTTGATGGGGAATGGATGTATACAAGCTTGTGACATCCCACGTAACCAAAATTTCGTCCCCTTTACATTGTCTGTGTTTTTTAATTTTTTGCAAAAAATCATCAGTATCCCTAATGTACGATCTCGTCTCCTTGACAAGGGGGGATAAGATTTTATCCAAAAATTGAGCAATAGGGACAAAAATTGAGCCCCGTCCCGATACTATCGGACGACCTGGTGGAGAACAACTGTCTTTGTGGATTTTGGGCAAAATATATAAAACCGGGATACGTGTATGGGCAGGTAAAAGAAATTCAGAAAGGTCACGGGCGATCACCCCATTTTTTAATGCTGGCTTCAGAATGTTTTCCAACTGTTTTCTTATTTGCCAAGTGGGATCCAAAGATACTTTTTTATACACAGATGTATCTCCCAACTGACAAAGGATTTCCTCCTCATATAGTTCGGGATCCATCACCACCACTTTGCCCCTTTATCCGCTGGTTTAAGTATCACATCATTCCTACGGCTGAGATTTTTAAGGGCAATCCTCTCTTCACGAGACAGATTATTAGGGATATGATCCCTATAATCTATATGAGATACCAGCTGTTTAATCTCCTGGGTCACCGTCTGTACGAATGTTTCAACCGGGGCATATGTGGTGGGTGGCACCGATTTGGTTTTCACCCATAGACCTAAAGATTTACAATTGAGTGCACCATTGGTGGGATCCTCCTCAATGAACGGTTTGAGTGTGAAATGAACCCTCCATCTAATGTTGCGAAATAATCGATAAAGGTCCTGATCAAGTTCAAATACATTCAAATGGCTCTTAGGGCAAAAAGATAGACCTCGATTAATCAGTCTTACCTCCTCCGGGGATAGAACGTGCCGTGAGATGTTGTGGATTAAGTCTGACGAGCTTGACCCCGATATCCCCGAGGGGGGCGATATCGGTCTGATCCGGGCGCCTCGTCCCTGTTGGTCCGGGATTGCGTCTCGATCCGCGAGGATCCTCCTCTCCGGCCTTGTGTTAAAAAAGTGGACGAAGAATCCGTATCAGTATTAGCAGAGGAATTGTCGGATCCATCTCTACGGGTTCCACCATAGTCGGGACGACCCCGTCTGTTATACTGGCGCGGCCAGCGATATACTTGATTCCTCTCGTAATCTTCAACATCCCGATCAAATTTACTGCGCTTTCTTATCTCAAGATCTGCTCAATGTTTGTTCACAATCCCATCGACTGATTCTTTTAGTTTAACAAATTCTTCCGAGGAAATAGAGGTTTTTAAATCCTGCTCCACTTTAAAAAGTTGCTCCGATACAACAGACAGTTCTTTATGAATGTATGAAATGGTTAGTGTCATTAGATCAAAGGAACATTTGTTGAGAATCTGCATAAAAGTAGCCTTGTATTCCTCATTATCACTAAATAGTATAGGGGTCAATCTTACCCGAAGGCCTCGAGGGATGCTCCGATGAAGCTTGATGAAAGCAGTTTGATGCTACATTTTATGTAGTTCCTGAACATGGATGTTCCACCCATATGACTAACTACCGAATCATCTGCCCCGATCATAATACCATTACCTCTTGATGTGAAGATACTTCACCGGCACGTTAAATACCTAAGGTCTACAGCTACTCTATGGAGACATCTACGGATCCAAGTAAATGAATGGGTGTGAAGCAGCCCCACACAACAGAATTTAGATGTGACTCATTGAATCATCACCGGATTGACACGCAGTAAATTGGTGAGTGTTTGTTACATATGGGATCATATGCAAACCAAAAGGCTATTGATCTGGATGGCTGAGTGACCGAGTGACCCAGTGAAGACATCTAAGGTGAGCTGTAGGATCGTGTTTTCTGCATCAGGCACTATTCTTATAGCATGCTCCTGTGTACACTATGTCCAGCCAAGCTATCCTTTTGTCAGCCAGTAAATATGCGTGAACACTAACCGGTCCACCTTTTTGATTCACCTAATAGACCAATCCGGTAACCATACTCTTGGAGCCATTATTTGAATTATCTCCATTCACCAGGACTATTCAATTGATATTGATGAACATTTTTTTACATTCTCAATACCGGTATTACTATTAAAGATCATTAGCGGATGAATGAATGCGGTGTGTATGGTTGATCGGGTGGCCATCCTTGTTTAGTGTTTTTGTTGACTAGTCTCATTTTAATCAGGTGTTCTTGATGTTGTGTTTTGTTTAAAACTAATTGAATAAATTAATGAAATTTTCTACTTCACTAATTGCGGTTCACTCATTATAAGTCTGTATAACCAGTTGAGCCTTGTTGAAGAATTCTTTTGCTGAAGGACTTTTTGATCCTTCAACTTTCTCCCCCTTTTTTCTATATGGTTTTGCAATTCAGAGGCCAACTTGATGGATAAACCCCTAAATTATTGGGTATTTAATAAATAGTGGTTTTTATACTTAGCAAATCACTTATATTACCTAGCATTATACATTGGATGAGCTTAATACATACCTACCCTTTTGTTTTTTCTGTGTAATTTAAATTTACATAGTGAAGGAAGTTCCCCGCTCAAGCCAATGACGTAGGCGGGTCCGACATACCGAGGGGGCGGACCTGATGGGGGACTGCTCTCACTTTGGTAATACATGTATAGACCCGCCCCTTCTCATGTTCCGCATCTCGTCCGCTGAGCGGACCTGATGGGGAACTTTAGAAGGGGCGGGTCTATACATTTAAAATACTGAGAGGGAGTTCCCCATCAGGTCCGCTCAGGCACAACCAATTAAGGACAGCGCTGGACATCGGGATCGCCGCGGGACACTGGATTTCACCGCTGGAATGTTTTTTTTTTGTTTTTTTTAAATAAAGGACTTTTTCAAGGTGTTTGTGTGTTTTTTTAAACATTTTTTTACGCTTTCTTCGTGAAATGGTAGGGGTACAATGTACCCCTTACCAATTCACATAGGGGGGGCCGGGATCTGGGGGTCCCCTTTGTTAAAGGGGTCTTCCAGATTCCGATAAGCCCCCCGCCCGCAGACCCCCACAACCACCGGGCAAGGGTTGTGGGGATGAGGCCCTTGTCCCCATCAACATGGGGACATCCTCCCCATGTTGAGGGCATGTGGCTTGGTACGGTTCAGGAGGGAGGGGGGGCGCTCTCTCGTCCCCCCCTTTTCCCCTGCGGCCGGCCAGGTTGCGTGCTCGGATAAGGGGTCTGGTATGGATTTTTAGGGGGACTCCACGCCATTTTTTTTTATTTGGGGTGGAGTTCCCCTTAAAATCCATGCCAGATCTGAAGGGCCTGGAATGGATATTTGGGGGAACCCCACGTCAATTTTTTTTTAAAATTTGCGGCGGGGTTTCCCTTAATATCCATTCCAGACCTGAAGGGCCTGGTAATTGAATTCTGGGGAACCCCCACGCTTTCTTTTTTTTTTTTATCAATGACTTTTGTATGTATTGCCGGGAGCCGACAATTCATTAATAGCCGCGAGTCAGTTTTAAATGCATTTTTTTCTTTCAAAAATGACATTTTATGCAGGGACAGTTCTAAGCACGGGAAACAAGCGCCACTTCACATGCATATCATACACACCCCCCAGGTACGAAATTTAAAGGAATATTTCACTTTTATTTTTTCATTTTAAGCATTATTAAAATCACTGCTCCCGAAAAAACGGCCGTTTTTAAAACTTCTTTTTGCATTGATACATGTCCCCTGGGGCAGGATCCGGGTCCCCAAACACTTTTTAGGACAATAACTTGCATATTAGCCTTTATAATTAACACTTTAGATTTCGAACGTTCGAGTCCATTGTATTTAATAGGGTTCTAAAGTTTACACGAACATTTTGTCTGTTCGCAGGTTCTGGTGCGAACCGAACAGGGGGGTGTTCGGCTCATCCCTGGCTGTGGGTAAGGTGAAGGCTGGCACCAGTATCTTCCTCGGGCCAATGTGTGTTAGTTATGAAGCTCAGTCTTGCTATGCTGAAACCTCCCTTGCTCCCATTAACCAGAGTCCATACACCGATGCAGCGTCCAACACTTGTTTATTATACTTCCACAACAAACAGTTCTTTCACAGCCGATTAGTTGCGACCCATAACACAATGCAAACGGTGGGATGAGCAGGCCGAGGCACTATCCTGATTTCAATCTAAACCCCTGTGGTTTCACCAGGGGTTATAGCAGTTTTGCTTAGCACAGAACATAGAACTTGTGAGTCTCTACCAGCAACTCCATAGAACATAGATGGGAGTACCTTCGCTGCGTTGCGGCCCCTATCAGGGGAAGATGTCCCTCTAAGGGAGTTACCGGAGGCCCATCCGTCACCGGGTTGATGCTGCTCCGGAATCTCCGGACGGGTGACCTCCCTGGCCTCCTCACCTCAGATGCAGGTCCCCTCGCAAGGCGGCACCCTCGGATCACTTCGCCCTCGCGGGACCCAGTCGAAGTTACTGGGCCCCAGGCCTACGATATAGTACCTCACCCCAGGCTGAAGGTGCCTGGGATGGACCCCAACTTCATTCCGGTCAGGCCTAGGGCGCCTGAGCCGGAACCTTGAACTGCCCGCACCCAGGCCTAAGGTGCCTGGGTGCGTGAAGAGAAAATCCTCGAAGACCTCGTGGCGAGGGCGTCTCCCCCTTTTATCTCCTCCCATCAACACCACGGCGGGTTCCCCGCCCCAGCCGTACCATCTCCGGAAAGGGACAAAAAGGGTAGCACTGCGGCAGTGATTCTACCTTGAGCCTGTAGGTACCCCGCCACCCACAGGCCAAGGAGAATAATACACCACCCAATCCTCCACGAATTACAAAAGGGGTCCAGAACCTTCACAATTACACACCTGGGTCACTCTACCCCCAGGTGTACCCCAACTAAATTTAAAGACCCCGCTACACTTGTTTAAATTGTATTCAATGTAGTCTTATGGCTAAGGGTAATCATTTCATTAATCCCATTAATAGGGAGAGAATTATGATAAACAATTTCCTCACTTGTCAGTCCTCTTATGTTATATACATCCTTATCTTTATGCAATATGATTTATGTTGGGGAGACTACTCAGAAAATTAAGGACAGAATTGCTCAACATCGAAGTACTATAAGGCATAAACAACCTGGGTTGCCTGTCTCCAAACATTTTTTGGAGAGGGGACACCAAGATTCTGATCTAAGGTTTATGATCTTGGAAGAAATCCCACGAGATAAACGAGGGGGTGATCGGATATTACGATTAAAGCAGCGGGAAGTTTGGTGGATTAATAGGCTACAGTCTCTACATCTGGATGGGATGAACAGGGACTATGACCTTTATTTATTTTTGTAACATGAAGTTGATGATTTTGAATTTTAGATTTTTCTATATACATATATATCTATATAATATTTTTTATAGATGATGATCAAACCGTGTCTGGTCTGGATCGGGAAAGAAATTAAGGAAATTATCTTTTTGCTTGAGGAATACTCACTTCTATTATAAGAGATTGGAAGTCTTTCTTTAAGAGAAAATGTATTGACGGATTGTTGATTTATTTCTGAAGCAATAGATCTATATTATGTATTTTTTTGTGCATTTTTGTACGGAACTAATAAGAATCAATTTTGGAGGCCACTTTTTTTGCGTTATTAATGTTATATTGCAACTTATGTCATTGGTCAAATGCAGGAGAGAAATTTGAGGTATACAAAAATAATTTTTTTTGTTCCTTCACTCATATGGTGTTAATGAGGTTTTTGACTTCTCGTTAGACTGTTACTTGATCTGGAGATATGGGATACACCTGTGGGTTGACGCCCGCAGGTGTGGGGATAAATCGGAATCCTTTCTAGATTTTAGTTTCACATCTAGCCTGATTAGCCTGAGGAAGAGCAGGGATGCTCTGAACTGTACAGTGGCTGCCATTTATATTATGCTTTGTCTGCAAATGATCGAGCAATAAAGAAGAAATCTTTAAAATGCAATTGGAGTCAGCGTCCCTCTTACTCTCACTATATATATATATATATATATATATATATATTTATTTTTATTTATTTTTTATGGTCGGAGCCCTCTGTCTGAAGAGATATGGATCACATAAACACGTCACAAGACTAACAACACAAATAAGACCTGAAGTGTGGTCTGGCCTGCTGGACGGTATGCCAATAAAAGGGGCCATACCTTAAGATAGAAATAATGGATAATTCTGTTGAGAATTGTTTAGAGAGAAGTGCCCTAAAAAGGGGTATGGGTGGGTGGGTACCGCGCACTAGAGCCAACGCTGACCATCGTGGATGATCTGCTTAAGTACCCCTCAAACTCCTCCCATAATTTCAGGCCAGCATACTGGCCTTCCTATTTATGGTCGGAGCCCTCTGTCTGAAGAGATATGGATCACATAAACACGTCACAAGACTAACAACACAAATAAGACCTGAAGTGTGGCCTGGCCTGCTGGACGGTATGTCAATAAAAGGGGCCAAAAATTACACTTGGTTAGGGAAGTATTGATTTATTGTGTAAGATAACAAACTACAAAGTGAGTCTGTTGAAGGCTCATGATATTCCTGTTTGAGGATTGGGGATGTATCGAGCAAAACACGTGGATTTCCACCTGCCCATCTTTCTGATTATGTGATCTGGAACTCCGTTTCGCGAGGCTGCTGAGGCTGCTCCAATGCGAAAAGAATGTCCAGAGTAACGTCCTGGGTCAAGGCCTAAGATGCGCAGCAGCGTTCTGACGTGGCTGGTGAACTGGTTCCCGCTTAGGGGTTCAGTTGGAAAAGGTAGTAGAGGGCTGTCCTCTGATAGGTCGGACAGGAGGGTTACCAACTGATCTAGAATGGCCACGGGGCACCAGGCATTGTGCGTCTGAAAAAGTTTGACGTCTACTCCGGGACCGGATTGTTGCGTTTTCGATACCGTCAGGTGAAGGACGAAGTGACTCTGGTGGCGAGTCAGGTGGTGTCTGCGTAGTACTTGGCAGCTAGGGCTGGTGACAGTAAATTCGCTGGGGCGTAAGAAGCCGTAAAAGGCTAGGTAAATGGCTGCTTGAATGACCAGGCTGGGCCGTACACCGAAGGGAGAACGATAAAGAATAGCGAACATGTCCCAGAATATGGCACTGGTCGCTAGTAAGCGTTTTGTACTAGGGTGTGGTTGCTGCCTGTGAATGCCACGTAGTATGGCTTTAACCGCATGAGCGGCGAACAAGGAAGATTTGGTAGGGTCTTGTAGGGAGATGAAATGCTGGATGCCGGCTAAATAGAGTCTGATGGTATTGTGTGACAATGTGAGCTGAGTGTGACAGTAGGAAATGAAGGCCAAGATATGGTTGAGATCTCCTGATACCGTGCCGGGGTTAGCGGCTAGGAACCTGTCGTAGGTCTTCCAGGTGGCACGGTAGGCCTTTAGTGTATTGGGAGATAAGGACGCATTGATGAAGGAGGTAGCATCATGAAGGTGCTGTTTCAATCCAGAGTTAGTTGCGACCAATGTGGGATACAGGACATGGTCGGGTCGGCTCCGGGTTCCTGTGAAATGAATGTGGCATAGTTAAAGCGAGATAGTGCGTCGGCCGAGGTATTGCATTTACCTGGGATGTGGATACAGAGGACATTGAACTGATGTTGTAGGGATAGTAGCACCAGCCTACGCAGGAAGGACATAATGGCCAGTGATTTGGACCTGCCTTTGTTAATAATTGTGGCTGTGGCCTGGTTGTCTGTGGCGAAGGTGACGGTCTGTCCTGCCCAAGTGCTGCCCCAAACTTGAGCTGCTGCGACTATGGGGTAGATCTCAAATAGAGAGGAGGACTGACTAAACCTGGGAATTGTGAGTATCTCTGACGGTGACGGCCCCGCAAACCAATGATGGCCAAAAATTGCTGCAAAGCCTGTGGAAGCTGCTGCGTCTGTAATTATTTGTGGTGAAGAGGGAGATGCTGATGGGATGAACATAGGTGAAAAAGGTATATTGCGCTGAGAACAAACAAAAACAAAATCAGCAGCCAACACTGTTGTAGAAAAAAGCGAATGAAGTGTATATGTAATGTGCAGCGCTAACTTTGCAAACAAGTGTATAGAATAAACCATAAACACCAATGTGTATAACATATGAATAAACCATGTGATATATAAAAAAGTCCAGTAAGTAAAAGTCCAAAAAGAAAAAGGTGATGACTCTGATTCTTAATGAGGAATATTTAACTTATATAATATCCGTAGAAGAAAAATATCCAAAATGAAGTGTTTAAACTTGCAACACAAAATATAAAGAGTTTATGTGTGAAAAGGATGCCAAGGAACACCGCCACCAAGGATCGCCACCACCAATAATGAGTTGAGAGGAGGCTTACCAGAAATCTCAGACTTGGACAGGCATATACTGCCCAAGTCGAGATAAGCTTATTGGTTAAGGAACCCGATGTAAACCGTTGGTCTTGGATCCAGAAAGATATTTCCAATTCGGTCTGCAGCAGGGTGCTGATGGCTTCTTCGTCGGAGGCTGCTGAGAGCAGGTTTTTACACTCGTGGGTAGAGTCAGGTAGTGTGATGAGTCCGGTGTGGAACACTGTAGTGAACCCCTGCACTAGGAAGGCTGCTAGAGAGGGGGTTGGGTGTGAGGAGAGGTAGAAGCTGAGCCACCCAACGTGCACGCGGCCTAGTCACGATTGACTCTGCTGCTTAATGCCGCAGGTATTTCTAGGGTGAGCCTTCTGGCTCAGGAGGCAGATGTGCAGGAGTTTGCAGTGAGGGTAATTGCAACCCTTGAAATTAAAGTTGTTGCAGATGGCTGCGCCTCCCAGTGCTTGAATTGGAGGTCCTAGCCTGTCTGACTGGGATGACTGTGTGTAGGTTCACGTCCTTGCCGTCCAGGATGTCCTTCCTGATGCCCGCTGGGACAAGGTGTGACGGAAAGATAGTGGTGCCGACGTCGGGCGTACCTGTAAGTGGGGGTACGGTAATGATGGTGGAGACTGGAGCTGGTGAAGGCGCAGCTGGTCGTGTTTCCAGGGCTCCTACTCTAGCCTGGACATTGGTGACTGAAGTTGACAGCGTGGTCACCAAGGCGTGCAGCTGGGTAATTGCAGAGGATATCGACTGCAGTGAAGCTTGAGTGTCTGGTAGAGCTGCTGCTGGTAGTGGGAACAGCAGCCTAAACAGCTCAGCTTTCCTGGCTGTGGCAGGGTAGGGAATACCCCTACGTCGCAGTTCGGCCGTAAGCCTGGGGATGGTCCAAGCTCTGGGAGACTGTGTAGTGCAGTCCGCTGGACCCGCGAAGGGTGATGGTGGGGCGGAGACGAAGTCTTCGCTGTCGGCCTGCAACATGGTGTCGGCTAGAACAAGGAGTAGAATGCATATGTTTTAGGATAAGTTTGCATGGTTGGAGGGGATAGCAGGGTTCAGAGAAGGAGAGGAAGAAGGAAAGCAGGGTGGATAGGACAAGGAGCGATAGGAGTAGATGACAGCTAGTTTGCGTGCGAGCGCTCGAGTGTAATTTAGAAACTCAAAAGAATGCGTGGCAACCGAGGTGAGCCAGGAGGTGACTGGCTAGGTCACCGATAGCTCGGATGCCCGTCTGTGCTCGGCACAGACTAATGAACCAGAGCCCCCAGGGCGGACAGGGGCGGGTAGCTAAAGTCTGGTATTCTAAGTAGGAATGTTGCGATCTGTAGTTGGTTGATGTGTGCTCGGTCTGCTAACGCTTGCACTGTTTTCTGTTGCGCCGGTATAATAATGCTATGGGGCTGGTATGAATTTTTTTCCAGGGCTGGTTTTTATTCCCAGTCCGGCCCTGGTTACAGCATAAGAAAAGCAGAGCCGGTAACCAGCAATTCTGACAGGCACATTTACACTGATAATCAGGACATTGATTATCAGTGCCTCCTCATCAGTGCCTATCAGTGCCCCTATCAGTGGCTATTAGTGCAGCCAATCAGTGGCCATTAGTGCAGCCAATCAATGCCCATCAGTGCCTCCTCATCGGTGCCGCCTATCAGTGGCCATTAGTGCAGCCTGTCAGTTCCTCCTCATCAGTGTTGCCTATCAGTGCAGCCTCATTAGTGCCACCTCATTAGTGCAGCTTATCAGTGCCCATCAGTGCAGCCTCATCAGTGCATATCAGTGAAGAAGAAAAATGACAAAAATGCCAAAATTCCTAACAGAAATTAAGAAAAAAAACAAATTTGGTGATTTTTTGTTTGTTAGCAAAAAATGAAAACTCAATTGGTGATTAAATACCACCAAAAGAAAGCTATATTTGTCTAATATGATAAAAATTTCACTTGGGTACATTGTTGCATGATCACGCAATTGTCGTTCAAAGTGTGACAGCGCTGAAAGCTGAAAAATTGGCCAGGACAGGAAGAGGGTGAAAGTGCCAGGTAGGCAAGTTGTTAACATTTTGTGGGAACAAAATTATATGCATTTTATTTGGGTACTGCGTTGCATGATTGCGCAATTGTCAATTAAATTAACGCTGTGCAGTATTGCAAAAAAATGGCATGGTCAAGAAGGAGGTAAATCTTCTGAAGGTCAAGTGGTTAAATAAATACTTCCATACAATTGCACTACAAAACCTAAGAGCAGTCAAAATAAAGAAAAATAATGTGTGCCTTGTGCCTCTTCTGTTTGCTGAAATTATGTTCATTGACCCTAGCACCTACTCCAACGTGTGCATTGGCATCTGATGATCTTACCCTACCCTTGCGAATACATTACCTAAAATTTCTTTATAGCGGTTGTTTCTATTATGGGGTATGTGTTATTATCATGAATACTCTCTAGATTGCTCTCAACTCACCACTGTTATGTACCCCTTTTTGCTCTAGATAGCCTCAATTCAATTGTTTGTTCTTCTTATTTTTAAGCCAGTAGATTATATAGTGGATAGTAGTTATATAGTGTATCACATATAGTATATTGAAATGAGTTAACGCCGCCCATTTTTGATTTTTCACTCTATATAATGCTGTTTTTAAAGTTCTCTCTGGATATCCTCCATCGTTAAAACAATTTAATGGTAAGTTACATTCCTTTTTTAATTCATCCTTTGTGGGGCAGTTTCTTTTCTCCCTTAAAAACACATACACCAAAAAAAATATACAGTAAAACCTTGGATTGCGAGCATAATTCGTTCCGGAAGCATGCTTGTAATCCAAAGCACTTGTATATCAAAGCAAATTTTCCCATAAGAAATAATAGAAACTCAAATGATTCTTTCCACAACCATTTATTCATAGGTCTTTCAGTTTATAGTCCATATAAAAATATTATAGCAATGTGACAGGTTGTGGACTCAAATGTCCATCCACAAATGGAAGCCAGCCCAAGAGGATTAGAAGCAAAATCCAGCAGGAGCTACAGAGTATAAAAGAGAAGAGAGGCGCCTCTAAGTGTAGCAATATGGTTACATTTAATGAAGGTACAACATTTAGCAACTCACATGGTTGATGATTAAAAGAGGCACATCTAAGTATGCAGGCATCCAGGGTAAAGCGATCCACATAGACCGTCCTCCTCACCGCCGACTCTCACCACTATCAGTCTGCAATCATGACCGGGAAGACTACCCTGCAGTAGAGGGATCTAAAAGCGAGGCTTAAACCGCTCGTGGAAAGGACGACATCAATGGCGGTGAGGAGAATGGTCTATGTGGACAGCTTTACCCCGGATGCCTGCATACTTAGATGTGCCTGTTTTAATCATCAACCATGTGAGTTTCGAAATAAATGTTGTACCTTCATTAAATGTAACCATATTGCTACACTTAGAGGCGCCTCTCTTCTATTTTATACTCAGTTGTGACATAACGCTACTCTTATATCAAGACATTGCTTGTATATCAAGTCAAAATTTATTTAAAAATTTTGCTTGTCTTGCAAAACGCTCTCAAACCAAGTTACTCTCAAACCAAGTGTAACGACACCCCCAAATATGAAAGGGGTTAACGCCGTTTAGATATCTTCCCTCTCCTGGACACACCTTCGCTGCTGATCCTCCACACTCAGATGACCACTTCCCATAGGAATTAATCCTTCCGAAAGAACGAGACGTACTCTGTATCTTTCCAACATGAACTACTTTTATTATGAGAAAACCCAGGTCTTTTTATACACTCAACGAATACTGCATTAATCTACATGAACAATGGTCCAACTCCACCCACAACATAACAAGGCCCAATACACATTATTTTGACACCTCCTAGAAGACAACAGGTTAGCTTTTGTCTCCCAATACCCATCTGACCAGACCCAATTTACATGAGTCAATTAGCTACAGCTGCTGTCTCAGAGCCATGACCTCTAGACTAGCCTTAATGATTACACAACCCCCACACACAGTATACATCCAATATATGCCCTGTATATACCGTATTGGATATGGCTATCACAGATCATGGTGGGGTTCTCATTCACCCTGTGCCCCTAAGTGAGACACAGGGTGGTTTACACATAAGAGGCATTGGGTAAGCTGAAGCAAAGGTATCTCATACTGTCTAAGAGATTCTGGGTTCCCCGGGACTTCCCGTTACACCAAGGTTTTACTGTATATATATATATATATATATATATGTAGCGCCCTCCTCACTCCCCTCTTTCTCTTCAGCTCGTCTGTCTCTTGTCTAGGGGTATATTTCAGAGGGGAAGGGAGCGGGGACACCACGCCTGGCCTTCACCACAGGTGTCAGTGTGATATAAGCAAAGTTATTTTACCTTCGGGTCAGTGTTGTGCACCTGGAGCCTCCACCGAGAGTTACCTTGAACAATGTCTGTCAGGAAATAAGCCCCACACCATTAAAGTTCAACACTCCTTTATTCTTCTCGAATGAACACAATCAGCTGAACTCCCTTGGTAGAAACAGAACAGAAAAGGAGGTGGGGATGCGAGTAGGCCCAGACACAATGTGTTCTCCACTTTCCTCCCTGAAAGTGGGCTGCGGTCTCCGAGCGAGGGGGAATTTCCTTCCAAGCGGTCTCCGATGAGAGACTCACCCGTCACTGGCAATATGCTGCACCAGGTCTTCGAGTGAGGAGCTCCCTCCGGTCCATTACGCCTTCCGGATTCGGGTACCCAATCCCGGGGTTCCCTAGGATCTCCTTCCCTCGCGGAACTCAGTGATGGGCACTGAGCCCCAGACCTCCATCCGAGTACCTCACCCCAGGCTAAAGGTGCCTGGGATGGAACACGACCTCCGGCTGTCCTCTAGGCCTAGGCCCGCCTAGAGAACAGACACGAACCACCGTCCACAGGCTGAAGGTGCCTGGGACTCGACCCCGTGACAAAGATGGCCTGCTCCTTTATACCCTCTCCCAGCAAGCACGGCGTGTTCCCCGCCCCACCATACCGCTGCCGAGGGAGGACAAAAAGGAGGCGCGACACACAGCAATGATTCAACCCCAGCCCAGAGCGACAGCGCCACCTACTGGGCTGCAGGAAATTACACAAGCAGGATTATCTGGAAGAAATGAACAGACTATTGGCTGATAGGGACACTTATGTTATTCTTAATCGTGACCCCACCTTTGGATATAAAAAACAATTGGATGGGCTGATACAAGAAGGTTTTAGAAAAGGTATTATTAATCAGAAGGAAAAATAATTTTTAATTCCTCTGGCACCCAAGATGCCGATTATTTATTACCTACCCAAAATACACAAAAGTTTAACAAAGCCCCCTGGTAGACCAATAGTCAGCGGTATAGAGTCCCTCACGTCTAGAATTGGGAAATATGTGGACTTTTTCCTGCAACCGGCAGTTATCAAGACTCCAGCATTTTTGAGGGACTCTATGCAGCTCATAAATGAAATATCGCAATTGGATGTTGAAGAAGATGTACTGCTGGTAACGGCGGATGTGTCTTCTTTGTACACGAATATTCCCCACGTTTTGGGCTCCCCAGCAGCAAGATTTTTCTTGAATAAAAATGGATCGGTGGACAAACCAACGATGGAATTTGTGTTGAAACTATTAAAATTTGCGATGGAACACAATTATTTCCTTTATGATGGTAATTATTATCTACAGCAAACTGGCATGGCGATGGGGGCTAAATTTGCCCCTAGCCTCGCCAATCTTTTTATGGCCTTATGGGAAAATTACCACATTTTCTCTTGGAGATGTCCCCGGTTATTATATTGGCGAAGATTCATTGATGACGCCTTTTTTCTCTGGAAAGGTGATGTAGAAACTCTGAAAACCTTTATGGAGATGATAAATACCAATCAATGGGGTATTAGATTTACATACGAAGCAAGTATCTCCTCTGTCAATTTTTTGGACTTGGTGATCATAAAGGATGGGGGGAAGTTGGTCACCAAGACCTTTTTCAAAACAACTGACAGAAATGGGTATATACCGATAGGTAGCTGTCATCATCCCAATTGGTTAAAAGCGATACCCAAAGGGCAATTCCAGAGGATAAGGAGAAACTGCTCACGTTTGGAAGATTTTAAAGAACAGGCAATTGTTTTGAAAAATCGGTTCATAGATAAAGGATATGATTGAGAACGATATTACTAAAGTCACCGAAATTGAAAGAGAAACATTTCTGAAATCAAAGGTTAAAAATACAGAAAACAGTGGAGGATTTGAGTGGGCATTCATAACCAGCTTCTCTTCGCAACATTGGTGGGTAAAAAGGATTATGAAGAAGCACTGGAATGTTCTCAAGGGGGATGATATATTAGGACCAGTCCTACCTACCAAACCAAATATTGTATATAGGAGAACTCTGACATTAAAAGATAAGTTGGCTCCAAGTGCAATAGATATTCCACCCAAAATTAGTATGTTTGGGAATATGAAAGGTTTTTTCCTGTGTAAGAGATGTAAAGTCTGTAGGAGATCACAGACTATTAGAACCTCTTCCTTCAGTTCTCAGATTACATCTAAAACATACAACATTAAAGATTTCATTACTTGTGGGACGATTGGGGTTGTATATCTCCTAACCTGTCCATGCGGGTTACAGTATGTTGGTAGGACAATTAGAGCTCTTAACGTGAGAGTGGGGGAACACTTAGGCAATATAAAGAGAGGTTTTGTTGGACACAGTGTATCCAAGCATTTTCGTATGTTTCACAATAGGGATACTTCCCTACTGAAAGTAGTGGCTATAGAAAAGTATACCCCGCACTGGAGAGGTGACAACCTCAAAAGGCATATTTCCCGTCGTGAGACTCGATGGATATATGACTTACAGTGCTACCATCCGTTAGGCCTAAACGTGGAATGGGATATAAATTGCTTTATTAACAATCAATGATTTTTATTTATTTTTTTCCCCCATGTCCTTTTGATTTTAATTTGTAATTTTATTATATATTTTGAATACATATATATATATATATATATATATATATATATAATACATTTTATGAATTTTATCGTAACTTCCTATATAATTGGTTAATATTGGTGTAGTGTATTGATATACATCTACACACTCTTGTGTATGGTACAATAGAGAAAGATATTTGGTTTAGGAATATACATATATGTCTTCAGATTGTTGTTTTTATTAATTTCGTTTTTTGGTTAATGCTGAGCGTGTTAAAGTAATGTGATGTATTAATCCAGCTAAAAAATTTGGAGAATTTAATATGTATGAATAACTTCAATCCTGGTGACACCATGATGAATTCAATTAATTTGACTTCCGGTGTCACGGCTGCCATTTTGAGTATAAAAGCATGATGTGATGACGTGGGTAAATCAGCCTCCGTTCCCAGTAGAAGCCATTTTTGGGGAAACATGTCGGGTGGAGCATTGAATACTAACGTTATCACGTTCACCTAGCTGGTGGTTTGTTCCTCGGCTGGTTTAAAATATTTTTTTACCGTTGATTCGTTTTTTTGCCTTTTTTTGCCTTATCATTTGCTGTGGACACTTGCTGTCATTTTTAAAAAAATTAACATTTTGATGTGAACATTGCTGTGTTTTTACAAATAAATATCTTGTTTTTTTTGGATATACTACACTATGAAGCCTTCTTTTTAATTTTTTCCTGCCGAGCCACCGTTCCTAAGGAACGTATCTGGAAAGTTGGAGTGATTTCTCACCTGTGTTCTTCCTTGCCTGACACGGGGTAATGAACAGCTGAGAAGGGCTATCTTCCCCAGGATTCGGATGTGAAGATCCCTTCCTCCATCTAGGAACAAGTGATTGTTGTTGGAGCCGGCAGGCTGATGCACACGCTTCTGTGATCTCTATAACTTGAGATCCCAACTATCCGGTAAGCGGCAGTAATATCATTTAGCTTGGCTGCACAGTAATCAAGACTTCTGAATATTTCCATCGATTGTCCTATATTTGAGTTGAACTCCAGAGATCATCTATTTTTGAACAATTTCTATCCATTTGGGACACGTTTATTTTGGTTGCACTGCACTGTTTTTCCATTATTCAGTTATCTGGACTATATTAGTGCTTGCACTTCACAAACATTTATTATTTTTAGTTATTTGGATTATTAGTGATTGCACTTCACAATAATTTGGATTAAGTTATATATACATTTTTTGTGTGGTAATTTACATAGTGATTATTGATTTATTCTCTTGTTTTTTGCACTTGTGGTATTTGCAAGAGGATCATTCTTGTTGCAAACCTTTTTTTTTTTTTTGGTGATTGCGCACTTTTTTCTTTTTATTGCACGTAAGTTGGTTGGTCTTAAGTATTTAGGCCTTTTTTTGAAGTTGCTGCATGTTGTTAAAACAAAACACCAGAGTGTTATAAGGTCAAGCGCAGAATTAGTTTTATTATTTTTTATTTTTTGCAGGGAATTACACATCACTAATGTCTCTGCCAAGTTCAAATTTACACCCGGGAAAGTACATACCCGCTACACTCTCCCCCTGGTGGTTTGACACTGGTCCCCAGTGTCTGGAGTAAATCATGCCCTCAACGGCTGACATAATCCAATCCAGAGACCAACTAACAATTGTACAAAAATAAAACTTTTAGAAAAACTACCCAACTAAAACATTGTGTCTGAGCCCTGTAATAAAAAAGGGAATACAGAAAGAATAAAAACAACAGCATTAAACCACACTTCGAATCACATATTCACATTTTACTTTACCCACCCATCCTGACTAAGAACCACCCCATACTCAGTGGTCTTGATGGGATGCTCTCCTGCAGAGGGAAAAGAAAGGGGATTAACACATATAACCCTGACACATGTATTCGTGTGAGGGAAAAGAAACTTCTCCTGGAAGAAATCCCTTTTCTCCAAAGAGTGAGTGCGTGAAAAGTGTTTAACGTTGTGCAACACTGCCACCTGGTGACAGCACCGCGGTAACTGCACTCGTGGAACTTTCCTCTCTTCTTTGGCCCTATCTACCCAGAGTCCATGATCTCTTGCAGGAAAGTGAAGAACAACAGGAACAGTCCTTCATTCCTCTGGGCACAAAAGCAACGGGCCCCAGAAAGTTCAGCAGCATAACAAGAACGGAGTCTCTTCTCTCCTACAGGTAAAAGCAAGGATGCGGCAGAACAAGTGGCTTCAAGTGTTGATCCATGGTCTCCAGATGATACTCCACATCTTCTCCCTCCTTGCGCCGGATCAACACCTTGTCTGCATGGATGTGCCGTCCCAACATCCACTCTGCCTTGCAGTCTTTAAAATGTTGAGAGGCCTTTGGAGAGCATGCCAGGTACCTGCGGGCGTGGGGAACCTGAAGGTGGGTCCACACAAAGTCATTGTACCAGCGCTCCCGGCACACTTCCACCTCATAGAGCAGTTCCTTCGACAAGTATGGATACTCCCATCCGTACTCTGCAGCAACCTTCTGGCCAAATAGGCGCTGTAGTCTCGCCAAAGGAGGCATGGTAGCTTTGTCCCCTTCGCCAGGCAAAACGATCGAGTCCGGGTGGCGAGGGACCTTGATCACATCTGATCTGGGCATGGGTGCCCGCAGTAACAGTCTCTTTTCTCCTGTCTTCGGTACAGATGGCACCGGAGATGTAGAGGCAGGCTGGGGATGGGACCTCTCTTCAGGCGCTGGTGCCTCCACCCGGGGTGTACTTTCCCCTGTAGACATGGGTGGATCCCTGGTCCTCCGGAATGAAGCGAGAGGTACTTTGTCCCAGCCATTTTCTGCAAACAGTTCATCTATTGCAACGTCGTCTCCCATGTCCGAGAGCGACTCTAGGTCAGAGGTGTCACACTCCTCCGCAGGCAGGTACCCTGTAGTGGAGACCGAGCTTTCACCTCATCCCACACACCAAATCTCTCCGCCTGGCTTACCTCGACCTTTACTTGAACCGGGACGTCCGGAATTCTTGTCAACGGATCCATCCGGGCCGGGCGTAAGAGGGCGAGACGGTCCACCACAACCGCTGGTCGGGGCTACCATACCTGTCTTTCTCTTCGGTGGTGGACGCTGCGAGATCGTGGTGACGGAGTCAGCATCCTCGGATTTCTCCCGTTGAGTTTTTACGACCTCCTCCGTGGTCGCTGCAGTGTGCGCAGGGATGGCTGTCACAGCAGTGATTCCTCCTCTCTGAGTGGTGTTGCCCGTAGCATGGCCAGGGTAGATGGTTCTCGGCTTCTCAACCGCCGGATCCACTTTGAACAGGAACTCCCCACAGGCCTCACATCACCCGAATGGCTTCAGCTGGCACACCAGTCCCGAACAGCCGGGACAAATCACACCCAGGGCCTCAACGTCCATGCACGAATACAGGGCAAATCGACCCCTTGGCTTTAGCCGGATCCCCGTATCTGTTACCGGAGCAGCAGCAGTCAATGTTGTGGTGGAAGGGTGAACTGGAATCCACGATGTATGTCCAAACATGGCGACCTGTTGCTGATCCATCACACACTGCAAAGTTTTTTTTTGCGCCAACGTCCCACGTGTAGTCCTTCACACGTATTGGACTCCTCCCCTTTGCTCCAGTTTGCAGGCTTTTCTTCTTTTCTGTTTCTGAATCACGCCCACGAACTAAGCGATGGGGGTGTGCCTGGTGGCGCAGTGCAATAGAAGCCCCCACGTGTAGTACTTCACACGGCTGAACTTCCCCCTTTTTCCACTCTTCTGCGCGGGCCTTTCCCTTCATTGGGTCATGTCCACGACTTCGAGTAGGGATGCACTTTGGCCAGTGAGGGCCTGCCTACTCGTAACTCTTCCAGCAGACACGTTCAATTCTGTGGTTCACAAACACTATATCGGACCCGAGCCCCCACGTGTAGCACCCTCCTCACTCCCCTCTTTCTCTTCAGCTCGTCTGTCTCTTGTCTAGGGGTATATTTCAGAGGGGAAGGGAGCGGGGAGACCACACCTGGCCTTCACCACAGGTGTCAGTGTGATATAAGCAAAGTTCTTTTACCTTCGGGTCAGTGTTGTGCACCTGGAGCCTCCACCGAGAGTTACCTTGAACAATGTCTGTCAGGAAATGAGCCCCACACCATTAAAGTTCAACACTCCTTTATTCTTCTCGAATGAACACAATCAGCTGAACTCCCTTGGTAGAAACAGAACAGAAAAGGAGGTGGGGATGCGAGTAGGCCCAGACACAATGTGTTCTCCACTTTCCTCCCTGAAAGTGGGCTGCGGTCTCCGAGCGAGGGGGAATTTCCTTCCAAGCGGTCTCTGATGAGACTCACCCGTCACTGGCAATATGCTGCACCAGGTCTTCGAGTGAGGAGCTCCCCCGGTCCATTACGCCTTCCAGATTCGGGTAACCACTCCCGGGGGTTCCCTAGGATCTCCTTCCCTCGTGGAACTCAGTGATGGGCACTGAGCCCCAGACCTCCATCCGAGTACCTCACCCCAGGCTAAAGGTGCCTGGGATGGAACACGACCTCCGGCTGTCCTCTAGGCCTAGGCCCGCCTAGAGAACCGACATGAACCACCGTCCACAGGCTGAAGGTGCCTGGGACTCGACCCCGTGACAAAGGTGGCCGGCCCCTTTATACCTTCTCCCAGCAAGCACGGCGGGTTCCCCGCCCCACCATACCGCTGCCGAGGGAGGACAAATGGAGGCGCGACACACAGCAATGATTCAACCCCAGCCCAGAGCGACAGCGCCACCTACTGGGCTGCAGGGAATTACACATCACTAATGTCTCTGCCAAGTTCAAATTTACACCCGGGAAAGTACATACCCGCTACATATATATATATATACAGTGGGGCAAAAAAGTATTTAGTCAGCCACCAATTGTGCAAGTTCTCCCACTTAAAAAGATGAGAGAGGCCTGTAATTGTCATCATAGGTACACCTCAACTATGAGAGACAAAATGTGAAAACAAATCCAGACAATCACATTGCCTGATTTGGAAAGAATTTTTTTTGCAAATTGTGGTGGAAAATAAGTATTTGGTCACCTACAAACAAGAAAGATTTCTGGCTCTCACAGACCTGTATCTTCTTCTTTAAGAGGCTCATCTGTCCTCCACTCATTACCTGTATTAATGGCACCTGTTTGAACTTGTTATCAGTATAAAAGACACCTGTCCACAACCTCAGTCACACTCCAAGCTCCACTATGGTGAAGACCAAAGAGCTGTCGAAGGACACCAGAAACAAAATTGTAGACCTGCACCAGGCTGGGAAGACTGAATCTGCAATAGGCAAGCAGCTTGGTGTGAAGAAATCAACCGTGGGAGCAATAATTAGAAAATGGAAGACATACAAGACCACTGATAATCTCCCTCGATCTGGGGCTCCACGCAAGATCTCACCCTGTGGGGTCAAAATTATCACAAGAACGGTGAGCAAAAATCCCAGAACCACACGGGGGGACCTAGTGAATGACCTGCAGAGAGCTGGGACCAACGTAACAAAGGCTACCATCAGTAACACACTACGCCGCCAGGGACTCAGATCCTGCAGTGCCAGACGTGTCCCCCTGCTTAAGCCAGTACATGTCCGGGCCCGTCTGAGGTTCGCTAGAGAGCATTTGGATGATCCAGAAGAGGATTGGGAGAATGTCATATGGTCAGATGAAACCAAAGTAGAGCTGTTTGGTAGAAACACAACTCGTCGTGTTTGGAGGAGAGAGAATGCTGAGTTGCAACCAAAGAACACCATACCTACTGTGAAGCATGGGGGTGGCAACATCATGCTTTGTGGCTGTTTCTCTGCAAAGGGAACAGGACGACTGATCCGTGTACATGAAAGAATGAATGGGGCCATGTATCGTGAGATTTTGAGTGCAAACCTCCTCCCATCAGCAAGGGCATTGAAGATGAAACGTGGCTGGGTCTTTCAGCATGACAATGATCCCAAACACACCGCCCGGGCAATGAAGGCGTGGCTTTGTAAGAAGCATTTCAAGGTCCTGGAGTGGCCTAGCCAGTCTCCAGATCTCAACCCCATAGAAAACCTTTGGAGGAAGTTGAAAGTCCGTGTTGCCCAGCGACAGCCCCAAAACATCACTGCTCTAGAGTAGATCTGCATGGAGGAATGGGCCAACATACCAGCAACAGTGTGTGACAACCTTGTGAAGACTTACAGAAAACTTTTGACCTCTGTCATTACCAACAAAGGATATATAACAAAGTATTGAGATGAACTTTTGATATTGACCAAATACTTATTTTCCACCATAATTTGCAAAAAAAAAATTCTTTCCAAATCAGACAATGTGATTGTCTGGATTTGTTTCCACATTTTGTCTCTCATAGTTGAGGTATACCTATGATGACAATTACAGGCCTCGCTCATCTTTTTAAGTGGGAGAACTTGCACAATTGGTGGCTGACTAAATACTTTTTTGCCCCACTGTGTATATATATATATTGTGAGGGGGTTAGCTCGGCAGCGGGTGTGTGTGACCCCCGGGATGGGCTCCCCACACAAAAACAGGCCCAGCAAACGGAGGTTGTGGTTTTCAAAATCAAAAAGGTGCGGTTTATTTTCTATTTACAGTGACAAAACACAGCAAAGCAAAAGAAACATAAATAAAATAAATCCTGGTCAACTTGACCTCTGAGTAAACATACAGGTTTCCTAACTAACAACTGGGATCAGCCTAGTGCTGTCCTAGTCCCTAAGTCCCTGGTTTTAAATGTCCAAGCAAATAGCCACACAGGCTTTGTCTCACCGCACAGGGGTTCACTCTCCCTAGACAGTCCACACAGGTCTGGTTCCAGGCATGAGCTAACACCTAATGAATCTGGGAGTTCTTATAGAGGCCTAAATGAGCTGACAAGCTTCAGCTGGTCTCATCAACTCCCTGTCTACACGACGCCCCACACTCTCCCTAGAGGTATGAGTCATCCATGAGCCCACTAGCCTCAGCTGGGCTTATACAACTCTCCACCTAGGTGTATAAGTCGGCGTAAAGCCTGAATCTGGGCGAAATATATCTACCCCCCTGGATGCAACCAGGTGACTTTACCTTCCTGCTGTCACAATATATATATATATATATATATATATATATATATATATATATATTTTTTAAGATGAACTGGATAATGGCTTTCCAAATGCAGGAATGTATTGTAAGTGTTGATTTTCTTTGTATATTTCTTTTTAGGTTTCCATTTTAGTTTTTGTATATGGTTAGGCCCAAGAACTTTAATTCATCTAATTATACTTCACTTACGAAAAACATTCCTAAATTCTGCTTATTCAGTATTTTCACAAGTTCCTAAAGCATATTTTTTAATCCCCCCTACAGTATAAAACTGTCATCATTAATAGGACCCACAATAGTATGCAGGATGTACTGTATATCAAATTATATCTACCTTAAACACAATATTTTCTTCCCTCCTTTCCAAAAATAGGTTCATATGGGTGGAGCACAGCAAACGCCGATGCTGTGTCTCTTTTTTGCTTATAGATTGTATCATTAACCACTTACCACCCGCCTTATAGCAAAATGATGGCGGCAAAGTGGTTTCAATATCCTGACTGCGATCGTTGTTGCGGGATGTCAGTCTGACACCCCGCAACACCGATCTAGGTAAAGAGTCTCTGACGGAGACTCTTTACCACGTGATCAGCCGTGTCCAATCACGGCTGATCACGATGTAAACAAGAAGAGCCGGTGATCGGCTTTTCCTCACTCGCGTCTGTCAGACGCGAGTATAGGAGAGCCGATCGGCTGCTCCTCTGACAGGGGGGGTTTGTGCTGATCAATTATTAGCGCAGCCCCCCCCCGAGGATGCCTACACTGGACCACCAGGGATGCCACCAGACCACCAGGGATGCCCACCACCAGGTATGCCACCCTAGACCACCAGGAATGCCAATCAGTGCCCCTAATGGATGCCAATCAGTGCCCACAATGGATGCCAATCAGTGCCCACAATGGATGCCAATCAGTGCCCACAATGGGCATCACTGATTGGCAGGCATTATTGTTTGGCACTGATTGGCATCCATCATTAAAATACATTACAGTACATCAGTGCCACCTATCAGTGCCCATCCATGCCCATCCGTGCCACCTATCAGTGCCCATCCATGCCCATCCGTGCCACCTATCAGTGCCCATCCGTGTCGCCTATCAGTGCCCATCCGTGCTGCCTATCCGTGCCCATCCATGCCGCCTATAAATGCCCATCCATGCCGCCTATCCGTGCCCATCCATGATGCATATCAGTGCCCATCAGTGCCACATATTGGTGCCCATCAATGCCACCTCATCAGTGCCACCTCATTGATGCCACCTCTTTGGTGCCACCTCATCGGTGCCCGTAAATGCAGCCCCATCAGTGCCCATCAGTGAAGGAGAAAACTTACTTATTTACAAAGTTTTGTAACTGAAAAAAAAAGAACATTTTTTTTTCAACATTTTCGGGCCTTTTTTTTATTTTTTTTAGCAGAAAATAAAAATACCAGAGGTGATCAAATACCACCAAAAGAAAGCTCTATTTGTGGGAACAAAATGATAAAAATTTTGTTTGGGTACAGTGTAGCATGACCGCGCAATTGTCATTCAAAGTGCAACAGCGCTGAAAGCTGAAAATTGGTCTGGGCAGGAAGGTGTATAAGTGCCCTGTATGGAAGTGGTTAAAAATAAGCTTTACAGAGATTTAAATGGAAAACAAACAAAGATACACAGGAAAGATATACAGCAAACCAACATCAACCAGTACATTCATACATTGGGAAATCCACCATCCAGCTCCTGTAAAAAAAATGTGTTCCAGTGAGACAGTTTATTATGGTGAAAAGAATTTGCTTCATAAAGGATGCATTTAAAAAGGAATGTTTAAGGAGAGAGGATATATGGAGAGAACTTTAGAAACCACATACCTTGAAGCAAAAAAGATTTAAAAAAAAAGGGGTTAGTTGTTAACTAATTTGGAGAAGCAGGATAAGAAAAGTATTTAAATGATTGTATTTTTTTTTTTGGCACAGGCAAGTAAGATACTGTATTATCAGATTTTTATCAAATACTGCCTGATCTTTTAAAAAGATGATGATTTTAAAATTCGATTGTATTACATGTCATAGGGAAAAAACATACACAATAAATTGGTACACTGTACCTTTGAAACAAATAAAAGGAATAATGGCAAGAATAAAGCTGGCCACAAAATAACCCCAAGGGATCATAGCATTGTGGACACTGGAAGGCATGTCAATACATGCCTGTGAAAAAATAAAAGTGTATAAATTGTAAAGACAGATCTTTCTTGTAATTGGATTACTATTTATGGCCAAGTGTCCTTGTCCTCTGTCTCTCTGTATGTGGGAAACCTAATTAGGCAACCAAGAAGAAAAAATCAGAACATACAAATGGCATTAATCTAAAATAAGGTAAATCTGTCCTACATCATATATAGGAAAAACATAACAGAAAAAAAATAGTATTTACAATTCTAGGGTCTACAAGGCCTTCAAATGGACCCCAGAGAAGGAAATATAGATACAACATTTTTGTGGATTGGGTATTTACCTCGGAATCAAAGAGTCCCACTGGACCAAATGTAGACATTACATACCTCCCTTTTGTGCAAATAATGTAGTAGTGTAGCAGTAAAAGATAAAAGAACAATATGGACCCAATGTGATAATATATACAGTAGATTATATACACATATATATATATATATATATATATATATATATATATGTGTGTGTGTATGTAGCGGGGTATTCCCCTATGTTGGGAAGAAACTACATTACCCATAACCCCATTCTTGTGATGTTCCACCGCAGAGACTCATGGGAGGGGTTATAAAAGGAGGAGGCGAGGCCGGGCTCGGCCTCTTTGGGGACACGAGACTTCACAGACGGATCCTCCTGTGCGGATGTTTTGGAGTGCAAGGCCTGAGGCCTTGCTCTGCACCAAAGAGCCTTCCACCCTCCCCTCTGCGAGCCTGGGTGGCATCTGACTTTGTGAGCTACAGCCTTGTCGGATCGGGGGCCCGATCGTTGGAGAGATCGAGTGTGTGTGACACGACCGGTGGAGGTTTCCCGGACTGGATCCGTAGTCCGGCGGGTGAGAGGGCGTAAGCCCAGCTAAGATACTGTTGCTGTATATAGGCCTATAGACTGCCGTGGCCTACAAGTTATTTTCATACCCCTTGGATTACAAAGTTATACTCTGTTTAAAGTGCACCACCATTACAGACCTGCCGGTGAAGAAAGAAGGACTAAGTTTAAATATTAGAACCAGGCCTGGTGGGGATTCTAGCGTGTTTGATTACTGCGCCATAGGGCACTTAGTTAACGGTCGCCCGTATGGCGCACCTGTAGCGTGTGTTACTATATAGTGTGTTAGAGTGGCAGGACGCTGCCCTTAGGAGTGATTATCTTGAACTGTGATTACTGTTACCCCTTTATCCATATTGAGAATTAATGAGTAAAACACTTTACCTATTACAATTCATTACTGTGTCCTTGCTTAGTTATTCTATTGCATAGGACATATCATTGATTGTTAGTACTAGCTGTGCCAGAAGGGGGTAGAGCCTATTGCCGGGGGTTGGCGGAGCTGCACTCAGGGCCCAAATCTAATTCTGCGGCCTCCTTAGTTGGAGGTATCGCTACACGTGGGGGTTCTCGTCCGGGATCCTGATGCAGCAAGCGAACGCCAGAAGTGCCGGCATGGACCCCATGGATCCAAGAGCGGTAGAAGAGTGGTGCAAAGCCGCTAATACAGAGCCAAAACAGTCGATAGCCATTAGTCTCCCTGGCGAGAAATGGTCAAGTGAGACGGTAGAGGAACTGATGAGTTCAGTGTCCCCAGATCACACACCATGGGTGATAGACATGAAGACAGACCCAAACATCTCATATCAATACGCATTAGTGGAATATTGGGACGGGATGCCAGAGGCCTGTAAGCACAAGTGTCTGCGGATGCCAGACAACAGAACATTTAGGCTGGCGCACGCAATAACTGTAGAAAGGGAACCATCCCCTACGGGATCGCCACAGGCTGCGGCCCGAACTACACCTGAAAGAGAAGACAGGGCGACACCCCCGGTGGCACCTGCATCGGCCACTGCTATATCACCAGAACTGATAAATGCAATAGGGGATTTGCTAGCCAAATGTCAGAAGACAAGCACGGTGCATGTGGAAACTAGCTACCGGAGACTAAAAATATTCTCAGGGAAGCTCCCTGTCCCGGCAGGGGAAGAAGATTTTGATACTTGGGTGGAACAGGCATTACAGGCGGTGGAGGCATGGGAGGTGCCTGAAGCACAGAAGAGGCAGCGAGTGTTAGAAAGCCTTAAAGGTGCAGCAGCAGAAGCAGTGAAAAGTTTCCGGTTTGGGAATGCAGGGTGCACGGCGCAGGATTGTCTAGCTATGCTGCAGGAAGAGTTTGGTCAATTAGACAAGGTGACAGAGACGGTCTACCAGTTTGAACACACTTTCCAAAAGCCGGAGGAGAAACTTTCCGAGTATGTCAGAAGGCTAAACAGGCTGCTGTGCAAGATTGTGTTAAAGAAAGGGATGAAGCCCCAAGATGCCGATGCGGCAAGAATGAAGCAAGTCTTAAAGGGAGCGCTACGCTCCGATCCAGTCTGGCTGTACCTGAAAACCTTGGGAGGAGGAATGTTGCTGACTTATGCTGATTTAATAAAAATGATCAGAGATGAGGAGGCGCTGCAACAGGACCAGCAGAAGGATAAGACAATTGTTGTACCCGCACAGGTGCTGGTCAATCCAGTAATGACCCCTGAAAGAGAGGCGGAGATAGACACCCTAAAAACTCAGATGTCCAAGGTGTTAGAGATATTGACCTCTCTGATAGCAAAAGACACAGAGTGTCCCAAGAAGAAGGAAAGTCCAAGGAAGGAATTGTTCCCGATTGCCTCAGCACCCGAACCTTTACAAGAATGGGGAGATATAGTCTGCTTCAACTGTGGGGGAGTTGGCCACATTGCAGCCACATGTTCTAGTCCGAAGAAGAAGAGACCAGACAACCGCAAGCCGGCGGGAAACTCCAGAGGGCCCCGGTGAAGGAGTCAACCGGGTGCCCACCATCTTCAGTAAACTCCAAGCTGAATGCGAAGAAAAACAAAAAGAGAGATAGAACACCAAAGGGGAAACGCAATACCCCTCAACAAAGCTATACTCCAAGAGGAAGGGGGGAGACCCCTCAGGAGAGGCACGGCACCCCCCAAAGGGGGTGCCCACCCAGGAAAGATAGTGGTACGCCTCAGCGGGTTCCTACACCCATTGAAAGGAGGGAGGTCAGTGCATACCAGGCTCAAGAAAGGTTCAAGTCCAAAGGGAATAGGACAGGAGAGAGTCCAAGGGGAAAAGGTCTGAGGAGGGCGGCTCCTGCCGGACCATATCCAGAGAAGCTGGTAGGCCCATCCCCTATAGTGCCCATTCAAGTGGAGGGAGTCTACACCAGGGGCCTCCTGGATACCGGGGCACAAGTGACCCTACTATACCGGGACTTCTACGACAGGCACCTGAGTCATCTGCCTATCCAGAAGATAGAGGAGCTGGAAATATGGGGAATTGGAACCCAGAGTTTCCCTTACGACGGCTACCTTCCCATCCAAATGACCTTTGACCCATCCGTGGCTGGGAAGGCCGAAGTGTTTGACACCCTGGCAGTTGTGTGTCCTAGGCCGCCTGGAGCCAACAAGAATTCCCTTATAATAGGGACAAACACGGACCTGGTCCGAAGACTCCTGACCCCTCTCGTGACAGAAGAAAGACAAGCAGCTACCAAGATCCATCCCATGCTGAAGACAGCCTACCAACGGCTGGTCCAAGAGCGGGAGACCCCTGGAGAGGAGATAGGGAAGGTGTGGAGACTTGGAAGAGAAGGGGTAGTGTTGCAGCCCGGTGAAGTAACCTGTCTCAGGGCCACTGTGAAGCTTACTTGGGAGCAGCCTGGTCCCTTTGTCATGCTGGAGTCAGACCCAAGGGGTGAGTCCTCAGGCCTGGAGGTGATACCGGAAGTGATTCCGCTGAAGGTCCTGAAGAAGGCCCATTATAGAGTTCCAGTGAGTGTTAGGAATACTACCAAAGACCCCATGGACATCCCAGCCAGAATGTTGCTAGGCCAGGTGAGCCCGGCGGCCCCTGTTACCCTGTCAGAAGTGAAGAGGACAGGTGAAGAAGGGGATGTTTGGGAGAAGCTGACCATGGAAAACCCGAATCTGTCCAGGGCTTGGAAAGAGAGAGCCAAGGCCCAGTTGAATAGATGGGAGAAGATCTTCTCTAAGGATGAGTTTGATGTGGGGTGTGCAAGGAGTGCCACCCATCGGATCCGCCTCCAGGAAGATAAGCCCCTTCCGAGAGAGGGTCAGGCGGGTCCCGCTAGCAGATCTGGAGGATCTGAGGGAACAACTTGCAGAACTCAAGAGGACTGGTGTGATACGGGAGTCCAGAAGCCCCTATGCCTCTCCCATAGTGGTGGTCCGAAAGAAGAATGGATCATTGAGGCTCTGTATAGACTACAGGACTCTCAACAGGAGAACCATACCTGACCAATACACCACTCCGAGGATAGAGGATGCCCTACAGAGCTTGTCTGGAGCCAAATGGTTCAGCGTTATGGATCTCAAGAGTGGGTACTATCAGATTCCGATGCACCCAGCAGACAAGGAGAAGACAGCTTTCATAACCCCAGTGGGGTTCTTTGAATTCGACCGGATGCCCCAAGGTCTGTCTGGAGCCCCAGCTACTTTCCAACGCCTCATGGAGAAGACAGTAGGGGACATGAACTTGATCGAAGTCCTTGTATACCTAGACGATGTCATTGTCTTTGGGAGAACCTTGGAGGAACATGAAGAGAGGCTGGAGAAAGTGTTGAGAAGACTCAGTGAGGAAGGACTTAAGCTTTCGCCTGAGAAGTGTCGGTTCTACCAGTCTTCTGTGAACTATCTGGGGCACATAGTATCTGAAGAAGGGGTGGCCACAGACCCTGAGAAATTGGAGGCAGTTACCTCCTGGCCACAGCCCACCACAGTAACAGAACTCAGATCCTTCTTGGGCTTCTGCTCCTACTACAGGAGGTTTGTGGAGGGATTTGCCCGAATTGCTAGACCATTGAATGAGTTGCTCAAGACTGAAGGAGAGGAGGATGGATCAGGGCCCAGGAGGCCAGGAGAGTCCATCAGAGATCAGTGGAATCAGAAGTGTGAAGAAGCTTTCCAGGAATTGAAGAGGAGCCTGACCACTGCACCAGTCTTGGCCTATGCAGACCCAACCAAACCCTATGAACTGCACGTGGATGCTAGTCATGACGGTCTGGGAGGAGTACTCTACCAAGAACATGAGGGGCAATTGCGGCCTGTTGCCTATGTGAGTAGGAGCCTGACCCCCTCTGAGAAGAACTACTCCACTCACAAGCTGGAGTTCCTGGCCCTCAAGTGGGCAGTAGTAGACAAGCTCAAAGACTACCTGTATGGAGCAGAGTTCACTGTGAAGACCGACAACAACCCCCTTACCTACCTGTTCACCACGGCCAAGCTGGATGCCACTGGACACAGGTGGCTGGCCGCACTGTCTGGATTCAACTTCAGCCTTAAGTATAGACCAGGAGTGGGGAATCGAGATGCAGACGCCCTGTCCAGAAGATCTCATTCCCCGACCATTGAAATAGAAGATTGGACCCAAGTGGCACCGGACGGGGTGCAGGCCCTTTGTCAAGGAGCTGCATTCCAAGCCCGAGGATGCTCCAGAGCAGAGGAAATAGGAGTTACCACGGTGGGAGTCCCCAAACACTACTGTGGAGTAGCTCAATTGGAAGAGGACAACCTACCAAGACTGTCCAAGAAGGAATTGAGGTGTGACCAATTGGAAGACCCCATGGGGAGATTGGTCCTGGAGGCCTTGAAAAATCAGGATCCAAACATACTCATGCGTCAACCTTCAAAAGAAGCTCGCCTACTGAGGAAGGAGTGGGATAGGTTGCAGTTACATCAGGGAGTGGTCTACCGAAGGGGCCCCTCTGATGACTCAGAAGATAAGTGGCAGATGTTCCTCCCAGAGAAACATCGGGAGACTGTTCTGATGGCCTTGTATGACAATCATGGCCACCTAGGGGCTGAAAGGACCTTTCAACTTGTCAGAAGTCGGTTCTATTGGCCCTGCATGAGGGCAGAGGTAGAGGAGTACTGCCACTCATGTGCGCGATGCATCCAGAGGAAGACTTTGCCTCATCAAGCTGCCCCAATGGGCCATCTACAGAGCCAAGGGCCCATGGACCTGGTGTGCATTGATTTTCTCTGCCTCAAACCCGACCTGAGTGGACTAGGAAATGTTCTGGTGATAACCGACCATTTCACCCGATATGCCCAGGCCTTCCCCACCAAAGATCAGAAGGCCTCCACCGTGGCCAAGGTACTTATGTAGAAGTATTTTGTCCATTATGGGCTGCCACAGAGACTCCATTCGGACCAAGGGAGGGACTTCGAGAGTAAGCTGATCCGGAAGCTCTTGGATTCGTTGGGGATTAAGAAGACTCGAACTACACCTTACCATCCTCAGGGAGATGCTCAGCCGGAAAGGTTCAACCGAACCTTGCTCAACATGTTGGGGACTCTGGAAAGCGAGAAAAAGCAACATTGGAGCAAACACATAGCAGCCATAGTACATGCTTACAACTGCACCATCAGTGATGCTACAGGCTACTCCCCATATCGACTCATGTTTGGGAGAGAAGCGAGACTACCGGTGGACCTGGCTTTTGGCACCTCACTGGACCATTCCTCAGTCACCTCCCACAAAGGATATGTGGACAGGCTCAGACACAGCCTGAAAGTAGCATATGAACAAGCTCAAGCGGCCTCAGATCAAAGGGGACCTCGGAATAAAAGAAATTACGACTTGAAGGTCCGGGTACAAGACCTACAGCCCGGGGATCGAGTACTGTTGCGCAATCTGGGAGTCCCCGGAAAGCACAAACTTGCAGACAGATGGAGATCTGAACCCTATGTCATCTGCAGGAAGTTGCCGGGCCTACCTGTCTACAAGGTGAAGCCAGAGGGAAAGGTAGGCCCACTGAAGACATGGCATCGAAACCACCTGCTCCCACTTGCGGAGGCAGTTAGAATACCTTCCGTGGGAGACTCCCCTGCACCGGCCTCTATCTTGGATACTCCTAGGCCGCAGACTCGGTCACAGACCTCCCGAGCTGGAAATGGAGAAGCCTCCCAACTTAGTGGAGATGAAGAAGGAGAGCTTGATTGGCTGTGGTCTTCCCCAACTCCAGGAACTTCTATCATAGATCTTCCAGTCACCCAAGATACCACAGATGAAACACTGAACCCAGAGGCTACAGAATTCATCCCTTTCAGTCCTTCAGCAGATTACTGGGAAGATGCCCATGATAGTTGCTCCGAGGAAGAGGAGCCTGTGGCGCCAGAGCCAGAGATTCCAGGAGAGCAAAGAGCTCGAAGAGTCATTCGACCTCCTAAGAAGCTGACCTACCCCCAGATGGGGAACAGTTCGGAAGACTCTGTGGTCACTGCTAGGAGAAATGCTGAGATTCCGGATCCCTCCACTGTCCATTTGGTGGAGGGCAACCCCAGCTCACTCTCTGGCACAGTTAGGCAGGCCACCCATGATAATGTGACCTGTGGGCAAGGGAATTCAACCCCTCAGTTATGGTGGGAATCCCCTATCCCAACATCGTTTTCAGAATTGTCCAATGTTGTATATAGTTGTTGCTAAAATTTATCTTTGGGGACCAAAGAGTTTAAGTGGGGGGAGTGTGTAGCGGGGTATTCCCCTATGTTGGGAAGAAACTACATTACCCATAACCCCATTCTTGTGATGTTCCACCGCAGAGACTCATGGGAGGGGTTATAAAAGGAGGAGGCGAGGCTGGGCTCGGCCTCTTTGGGGACACGAGACTTCACAGACGGATCCTCCTGTGCGGATGTGTCGGAGTGCAAGGCCTGAAGCCTGAGGCCTTGCTCTGCACCAAAGAGCCTTCCACCCTCCCCTCTGCGAGCCTGGGTGGCATCTGACTTTGTGAGCTACAGCCTTGTCGGATCGGGGGCCCGATCGTTGGAGAGATCGAGTGTGTGTGACACGACCGGTGGAGGTTTCCCGGACTGGATCCGTAGTCCGGCGGGTGAGAGGGCGTAAGCCCAGCTAAGATACTGTTGCTGTATATAGGCCTATAGACTGCCGTGGCCTACAAGTTATTTTCATACCCCTTGGATTACAAAGTTATACTCTGTTTAAAGTGCACCACCATTACAGACCTGCCGGTGAAGAAAGAAGGACTAAGTTTAAATATTAGAACCAGGCCTGGTGGGGATTCTAGCGTGTTTGATTACTGCGCCATAGGGCACTTAGTTAACGGTCGCCCGTATGGCGCACCTGTAGCGTGTGTTACTATATAGTGTGTTAGAGTGGCAGGACGCTGCCCTTAGGAGTGATTATCTTGAACTGTGATTACTGTTACCCCTTTATCCATATTGAGAATTAATGAGTAAAACACTTTACCTATTACAATTCATTACTGTGTCCTTGCTTAGTTATTCTATTGCATAGGACATATCATTGATTGTTAGTACTAGCTGTGCCAGAAGGGGGTAGAGCCTATTGCCGGGGGTTGGCGGAGCTGCACTCAGGGCCCAAATCTAATTCTGCGGCCTCCTTAGTTGGAGGTATCGCTACATATATATATATATATATATGCAGCGGGTATGTACTTTCCCGGGTGTAAATTTGAATTTGACAGAGACATTAGTGATGTGTAATTCCCTGCAGCCCAGTAGGTGGCGCTGTTGCCCTGGGTTGGGGTTGAATCATTGCTGTGTGCTGTGCCTCCTTTTTGTCCTCCCTCGGCAGCGGTATAGTGGGGCGGGGAACCCGCCGTGCTTGCTGGGAGAGGGTATAAAGGGGCCGGCCATCTTTGTCACGGGGTCGAAGTCCCAGGCACCTTCAGCTTGCGGACGGTGGTTCGTGTCTGTCCTCTGGGTGGCCTAGGCCTAGAGGACAGCCGGAGGTTGTGTTCCATCCGAGGCACCCTTAGCCTGGGGTGAGGTACTCGGATGGAGGTCCGGAGCTCAGTGCCCAACACTGAGTTCCGCGAGGGAAGGAGATCCTAGGGAACCCCGGGAGTGGGTACCCGAATCCGTGAAGGCGCAATGGACCGGGGGGAGCTCCTCCCTTGAAGACCCGGTGCAGCATATTGCCGGTGACAGGTGAGCTTCTCGTCGGAGACCGCCTGGAAGGAAATCCCCCTCGTGCGGAGACCGTAACCAACTTTCAGGAAGGAAAGTGGAGAACTACATTGTGTCTGGGCCTATTCGCATCCACACCTCCTTTTCTGTTCTGTTTCTACCAAGGGAGTTCAACTGATTGTGTTCATTCGAGAAGAATAAAGGAGTGTTGAACTTTAATGGTGTGGGGCTCATTTCCTGACAGACATTGTTCAAGGTGACTCTTGGAGGGAGGATCCAGGTGCACAACACTGACCCGAAGGTAATACAAGAACGTTGCTTATACCACACTGACACAGGTGGTGGAGGCCAGGCGTGGTGTCCCCGCTCCCTCCCCTCTAAGATACCCCTAGACAAGAGAAAGACGAGACGAGAGAAAGAGGAGAGTGGAGGTGGCCGCTACATATATATAATGTAGCACACAGACCCCTATTCCTCACCTTTGGCTCACTTGTAGGAAAAGGGGCACACCATGCCACATGACCGTACCCTCCTGTGTGAAGAGGTTGAGCGGTGTAATGTACCTGAGTCTCTATGGTCAGGTTCTCCAGAGAATGGTTCCCGTCTTCACTGCAATAAAGACAAGTCTCTATTCCCCAATAACTCCAAGGTCCACACCAATTGCAACTCCAACGTAGAGTTTATTTTTCTCTTATGCATAGTCATTTAAATAGGAAAGGTTGGAGGAAGATCAGGACAGCAAGAGGTGTTGGAGTAGGTCCAGGCACAAACGAATACTTATTCACTACCCATAGCTTCAGGTAGTCTCAGCTCATCCGGATAGTCTCCCATTAGAGTGGATCCTAGCAGCCGGAGTGATGCTCGAATTAGATTACACACATATTCTCTGCGCAAACTCTGACACAGATCTGGTGAACGTTAGGTCTCTGCCACAGACCTGATGAATGTTTGGTCTCTGCCACAGACCTGATGAACGATGGTTCTGGTATTAGGCCTCTAACAGGAAGATGACATCCCTCCAGAGAGTTACCAGGCCCCTTCCTTCACTGTAATCTCTCACCAGTCCCTCGGAACGGCAGCACCCTGGGATTCCTCCTCCCTCCGTGGGCTCCAGCCAAAAGATGCTGGACCCAAGGCCTTCAGTTGCAGCCCCAGGGCTAAAGGTGCCTAGGACTGATCCATCAGTGTACTGGACCAGGAACTCCACCCCAGGGCTAAAGGTGCCTGGGGTGGCCACGAACAGGACAACACACTCCCGGGGTTGGACCCCGGGAACTCACCCCCTACAGACAGGGTCTGCCCCTTTTATATCCTCTCCCGGAATGCACAGCAGGCCGACACGCCCACCATACCACCACTATAAGGGGACATCCAAGGCACAGCACTGTACCAGCGGTTCAACCCTAGCCTCCGATGGCAGCGCCATCAACAGGCCACAGGGAACTATACACCAGCATCCCACCTGTAGTAAAAGAATGGTTTTACAGAACCCTATCAAATAGTGTGTTTGAGTACAACTACCACTCAAACATTCCCTTAGATTTAAAGCCCAGCTACATATATAATTACACATACTATATTGCCAAAAGTATTGGGATGCCTTCCTTTACATGCACATGAACCTTAATGGTATCCCAGTCTTCATCCGTAGGGTTCAATATTGAATTTGCCCACCCTTTGCAGCTATAACAGCTTCAACTCTTCTGGGAAGGCTGTCCACAAGGTTTAGGAGTGATTCTTTGGAAATGTTTGACCATTGTAACAGAAGTGCATTTGTGAGGTCAGGCACTGATGTTCGACCAGAAGGCCTTGCTCACAGTCTCCGCTCTAATTCATCCCAAAGGTGTTTTTTACGGTTGAGGTCAGGACTCTGTGCAGGTCAGTCAAGTTCCCCCACCCCAAACCTGCTCATCATGTCTTTATGGACCTTGCTTTGTGCACTGGTGCGCAGTCATGTTGGTACAGAAAGGCACCATCCCCAAACTGATCGCACAAAGTTGGGAGCATGAAATTGTCCTAAATGTCTTGGTATGCTGACACCTTAAGAGTTCCCTTGACTGGAAGTAAAGGGCCAAGCTCAACCCCACACCATAATTCCCCTCCACCAAATGATTTGAACCAGTGCGCAAAGCAAGGTCCATAAAGACATAAATGAGTGAGTTTGGAGTGGAGGAACTTGACTGGCCTGCACAGAGTCCTGACCTCAATCCGATAGAACACCTATGGGATGAATTAGGGCAGAAACTATATATATATATATATATATCACACACACACACGGTTAGGTCCATATATATTTGGACACAGGCACAATTTTCATACTTTTGGCTCTGCATGCCACCAGAATAAAATTAAAACAAAACAATCCAAATGAATTTGAAGTGCAGACTTTCAGCTTTAATTCAAGGGGTTGAACATAAATATCAAGTACAAATTTTAGGATCTACAACCATTTTTATACAGAGTACCCCCATTTTCAGGGGCTCAAATGTAATTAGAAAAATGAATATAATCATAAATAAAATGTTCATTTTTAATATTATGTTGAGAATCCTTTATTGGTAATGCCTGCCTGAAGTCTGGGTTTCCTCCTTTCTGATGCTTTGCCAGGCTCTACCTGCAGCTGTCTTCAGTTGTTCTTTGTTTGTGGGTCTTTCTGCCTTAAGTTTTGCCTTCAGCAAGTGAAATGCATGCTTAATTGGGTTGAGATCAGGTGATTGACTTGGCCATTGCAGAATATTCCACTTCTTTTCCTTCAAAAGCTCATAGGTTGCTTTTGCACTGTGTTTTGGATCATTGTCCATCTGTACTGTGAAGCGCCATCCAATCAACTTTGCTGCATTTGGCTAAATCTGGGCTGACAGTATATCTCTAAACACTGCAGAATTCATCCAGCTGCTTTTGTCTTCTGTCACATCATCAATAAACACAAATGACCCAGTGCCACTGGAAGCCATGCATGCCCATGCCATCACACTGCCTCCACTATGTTTTATAGATGACGTTGTGTGCTTTGGATCATAAGATATTCCAAGCCTTCTCCTCACTTTTTATTTCCCATCATTCTGGTACAGATTAATCTTAGTTTTATCCGTCCAAAGAATGCTTTTCCAGAACAGTTTTTTTTAGATGTTTTTTGGCAAAGTCCAATCTGGCTTTTCTATTCTTCAGGTTTATGAATGGTTTGCACCTTGTGGTGAACCCTCTGTATTTGCTCTCATGAAATCTTCTCTAGATTGTAGACTTTGACAATGATACGCCCACCTCTTGGAGAGTGTCTTTCACTTGTCTGGATGTTGTGAATGGGTTTTTCTTTAACATAGAGAGGATAATGCGATCATCCACCACTGTAGTCTTCCGTGGACATCCAGGCCTTTTTATGTTACTGAGCTCACCAGTGCGGTCTTCTTTCCTCAGAATGTACCAAACTGTTGATTTGGTCTGTTCCTGCTATCTCTCTGATGGATTTGTTTAGTTTTTGAAGCCTTACAATAGCCTGTTTCACATGCATGGGCAGCTCCTTTGAACGCATGATGTTGGTTTACAGAAAAAGAGTCCAAATGCAAATACCACCCTTAGAATAAATTTCCAGACCTTTTATCTGCTTAATTGATGAAGAAATAATGAAGGAGTAGCCCACACCTAGGCCATAAAACAGATTTTGATTCAATTGTCCAGTTACTTTTGGCCCCTTGAAAAAGGGGGAATGACTATTCTTAAGAGCTGTAATTCCTAAACCCTTCCTCCGATTTGGATGTACATACCCTCAAGTTAAACCTCAGAGTGTGCACTTTCAGTCCATATCGATTATATAACTATTGCTTCAATATGTTTTGGTAAATACCTGACAAAATCTAAAATTGTGCCTGTGTCCAAATATTTATAGACCTAACTGTGTATATATATATATATATATATATATATATATATATATATATATTGCATTCATAAAGTATTCAGTCCCCCTTTACTTTTTCAATTTTGTTATATTGCAGCCTGAGGTTTCATGAAACTCAAAAATCTCATGATGTCGGAAATCCACACTCAATGGGATATAGCTTTTTTGGAACAGTATGTGGGTGATGCCATGGTACCTAGAAGTCTTAGATGGGATGTGAGCCCTCAAAAGGGAGAGTTGGAACTACAAGAGTGGTTTAAATATTTTAACAAAGCAGGTGTCAAGTTTTTAGAATTCTTTAAGTGGTTGTAAACCCATCTAAAAAATTTTTTTTTTGTAGCTCACCTGCAAAACAAAGCTATAATGAGCTAGTATGACTAGCATACTAGCTCATTATGTACCACTTACCTTAGATCGGGGCCCCCGAAGCCGTCCGTGTCCCTCTCTCCAGCCGCAGCCATCGCTGCGGCGATAGCTGGAATGTTACTTCCGGGTATCGCCGCTCCAGCCAATCACAGCGCCGCTGTGAATGGCCGGAGCGGCGAAGACGTGACTCCGAGCATGCGTGCGGGAGCCGTCAAATTCGGCTAAGCCCAAGCATTGCTGGGAACTAGCCGAATTTGTGAATGAGATTAACCCCATGAATGCGCCGTTGTCTACGGCGCGCATGCGCGGTAGACAGCGGTGCCTGTCATTTTAGTGAATATCTCCTAAACCGTGTAGGTTTAGGAGATATTTCTTGCACCTACAGGTAAGCCTTAATCTAGGCTTAGCTGTAGGTGCAAGTTGCAAAAGTGGGTTTACAACCACTTTAATTCAAAGAAAGAATAGCAAATTGACCCGGTTGGATATAGAGATCAAATTGATTAGGGATAAACTCTCATCCCACATCAACAGTGAAGAATATAAGTGTAAGATGACACTATGCTTCTCCTTGGGGATACCTCCACTTCACTGACTGTGGCCATGACTATAGTGCGGCAATTCGGTACATACTCCGGGTTAGTTATTAATTGGACTAAGTCCTCCCTCCTGTTGTTGGATCGGGATCCTTCGGCATTCTCTCCGACCTTGCAGGACATCCCTGTTGCTAAGTCCTTTAAATATTTGGGCATCCAGGTCACAGCTTGCTTGCTCGAATATGTTAATCTTAATCTCACCCCTCTGATCAACCGCTGTCGCGATCGGGTAAAGGTGTGGAGCAAGTTGAGGCTGTCACTGGTGGGGAGGGTGAACCTGATAAAAATGATCCTTATGCCGCAGCTGCTGTACGTGCTACACAATTCCCCCATGGTTATCCCTCTGAAAAAGTTTAGAATTATTAATTCGATCTTTCGATCACTTATATGGCTCTCCAAACCCCCTAGGGTCAAACTTGAACAATTGCAGCGCTCCAAAGACAACGTGGGATTGGCATTGCCCAATCCCTGGCTGTACTATTTAGCTTCACAAATGCAGCATATTGCACGAGTTATATCCCCTCGCCAGGACCTGGTACTGAATTTGCTGGACCCCTCGGTCCAACTGCTTAGCTACACGACGGGGGAGGGGGGGGAGTGGCGGATGGTCTGGAGGCCCTGAGGTACAGTAAATCTAACAAGCTCTTCCCCACGTATGCACTCATGCAAAAAACTTGGAATAAGGTCCGGATGCTTCAGGGAGTGACTGGCTTTACCGTCTACAGTCCTATATGGGAAAACCAATACTATAGGGAAATTGCCAAATTGCCGTATGGACAGAGGTGGGCGCAGTATGGGGTGTCACATATGACTCATATATTTAGAGATGGCAGGTTAAAGACTTTTCAGGAGCTAAGGATGGAGTTCCGACTGCCGGTCTCCATGCAGTTTTACTATCTCCAGCTTAAGCACGCAGTTGAAGCGCAGAGGGAGACGGACGTTTGGTCCTTGGACTCGGTGTCGGTCTTCAACTACTTGTTTGAGGTGACGACATATAAGGGGTTCATCTCTTGTTGCTACGCCAGGTTGCTTAACCTCTTTCTACAGGGCGCCCCTTTGAGGGCAGTGTCCCTGTGGGAACAGGACGTGGGCGCGTTCGAGGAAGAGCAGTGGGAGGAGGCTTTACAAGCGGTCCCCTCGTGCTCCCTGAACGTGGCTCATAGGTTGTCTCAGCTCTATATTCTTCTGAGGGTTCACTACACACCGGCTAGATTGGCCCGCATGGGGATGACCCCCGATCCGTCCTGCACCAGGTGCTGCAGGGATCACGGGGATCTCATTCACTTGCTGTGGAGATGCCCGAAGCTTCACTTGTACTGGACACGGGTCGTTGACACTATCAATGGCGCTTTCCACTCTCAGATACCACTGGACCCTCGGGTCTGCCTGCTGGGGATACTAGATCACCTCCAGTTGGGGGGTATCCCCAAGCAGGCTATTAGTAGGGCCTTATTCCAGGCCCGTCTGATGATTTTGAGACATTGGAAAGATACTGCGGCGCCCACGGTACAGGAGTGGATCACACAGATGGGGGTTACGCTTAGGATGGAAAAACTTGTCTACCAACGCAGAGGGACTTGTACGAAATATGACAAACTATGGGACCCATGGCTGAGTGTTCCAGGTCTGGCACCTTTGGATTTGATATATGATCGATTGTTCTGACCTTGTTCAGGACCAGTATACAGGAGGTGACTGTGATCTGGGGGAGGGCAGGTGGGGAGGGTTGAATAAAGTGTATTTGGGTGTGCTGAGTCACACTGATTGGTCATACTGTTGGTTATCTGGAACTGTGCGAGGATGTAATCTGTCTTTTGTTTTTACAACTGCTCAATAAAGAACTTGTTTGAGATAAAAAAAAAAAGAATATAAGTGTAGCGGGGTCTCTAAATTTAGGTGAGACACCCAGGTGTGTAAGTATGGGAATAGTGGACCATTTGTGTTCGTGGAGAGGATTGGATGGTGTAAAAATCTCTTTGGCCTCTGGGTGGCGGGGTACCTGGAGGCTCAAGGTAGATTTGCCATGATAGTGCTACCCTTTTTGTCCTTTTCTGGAGATGGTACGGCGAGGGCGGAGAACCCACCGTGGTGTCGATGGGAGGAGATAAAAGGGGGAGATGCCCTAACCACGAGGTCTTCCGGAGGATCTTCTTCACCTAAGGTGCCTGGGTGCGGGCGGTTCTGGATTCCGGCCCAGGCGCCCTAGGCCTGACCGGAATGGAGTTTGGAGTCCATCCCAGGCACCTTCAGCCTGGGGTGAGGTACTAAACTAGGAGGCCTGGGGTCCAGTGACTTCGACTGGATCCCGCGAGGGTGGAGACGTCCAAGGGTCCCTGAGGTGGATGGGGCCCTCGTCTGAGGTGAGGAGGCCGGGGAGGTTACCCGTCCGGAGAGTCTGGAGCAGCTTCAACCCAGTGACGGATGGGCCTCTGGTAACTCCCTTGGAGGGACATCTTCCCCTGACAGGGGCCGCAGCGCAGCGAAGGTACTCCTTTCTACGTTCTCTTGAGTCGCTGGTAGAGACTCTCAGATTCTAAGTCCTTTCTAGCTGAATGCTATAGTAACCGCTGGCGAGATCGCAGTGGTTTAGCTAATAACCAGGATAGTGCCTCAACCTGCTCATTCCCCGTATCAAAATGTTATCAAGTCGCAACCAGTTGGCTACTGAAGCACTGTTTATTGTGAGATGTACAATAAAGCATGAGTTGGACGGTGATCGGTGTGTGGAACTCTGGTTAATGGGAGCAGAGGGAAGTGTTGACACAGCAGGACTGTATTCTAGACCAAAGCACATAGGCCCGAGGAAATATCTGGTGCTGGCCTTCACATCACCCACAGCTATGGGGAGGATATGGGCCGTAGTGCATCTCACCCTGTCATGTGACATACCCCTAGACAAAGGAGATGGGGTGAGGCCGCTACATAAGGAAAGGTCTATTAGCCTCAAAAAACTTTTAGAAAAAGAGGAGATTGAAAAATAAAATAAAAAATTCAATAGAGATGTAGGAGATTATAAAACTGGGATAGTTTTTGAGTGGCAGAGTAAAATCATGGTTGGGGAGAGGGAAACAAAAGTGGTAGTTACTGTCCCTCCATTGAGACAAGAAAACGTAAGTCAGTCAAACACTTACGCACACTCTCAAACCTAGAATGTATCTAATACTACATCTAGAAGAGTCTCATATAGATCTCCGGATAGGGACCATAGACCCCCACCTCCCCCTCAGAGACCTAGGCCATCAGTAACCAAAAGGACCTTCCTCTAAATCTCCCAATTGGAGAAATAAAACTAAAAATCGTAAACCTCAATACGCCCAACAACAGAATGACCATGGTTACTATGGACCCCCTAGGAGACCAGGTGCAATGCCCCCTGACAGGTGTCGATTAGCATAAGCAATAGTAAAAGGTATCTGTGTAGCAGCTGTAAATGGGTAAAATTTAGTCCTAACTCTTCAACTGGCTAGTGGTGGGGCCAAGCTCTTCTTTTCTCCCCCCCCCCTTTTTTTTAATCCCCCCACGACGGTGCTTTTATGTTGGAACATCCTCATTGCCCTCAACAAGTTCACCATCACACATTTACCCTTTTTCATTTTTTAAATTTTCTCACTTTTCATTGATAGCGTTCTTAACTTTGGAGCACTTTATTGCTTTCAACAGGAACCAGGAACATCTTGCATTAGGCAAAATGCACCTTCAACTCCTTCCATTCAGGTAAATTCATTGTCCCTAATCGCACACTCCTTTCTTTCCTTCCCCTTTCTTATTTATCTTCTTGCACATTTTTGTTGGCACACAGTCCCCTCTATTCACTATGACAGTGTTCCCTATGTTGGAGCATTTTTATTGTTTGCAACACAGCTTCACTATCACATATAATTGATAGCGTTCACAATGTTGGAGTATTTCCATGTCTCCAACATAGCTTCACTATCATACACCCTAGGCTGCGCCCTCCCTTTCTCTTCTTTTCTCCCCCCCCCCTTTTTTTAATCCCCCCACGACGGTGCTTTTATGTTGGAACATCCTCATTGCCCTCAACAAGTTCACCATCACACATTTACCCTTTTTCATTTTTTCAATTTTCTCACTTTTCATTGATAGCATTCTTAACGTTGGAGCACTTTATTGCTTTCAACATAGCTACACTATCACATATTTTAGATATTCTGTTTATTACCACCCCTTCTCATTCTCATTCACATTCACTTTTTACCCTTCCACTGCTGTACATAGGGTCCATCACCCTTCAGCAATTTAACACACAAATTCTTTGCATTTCACATTCATTTTCAGATGGCCCAGGAGTCTTTCTGCATGTGCCCCTTGAACCTGGAGAAGATCACATGTTCAGCTCACACAATGATGCCTGCCTCCTTGCTGCGCCACCTGTTATGCCGTCTCAGCTCCCATGTCGGACTGTGTCCCCGGCCGCCTACATGTCCCCTGCCGTGCCCATACCATCACCCGACCTGTAAGTATGGGCTGTTGATTTAAGTGCATATTTCTCTCCCCCTTATATATAATTTTTCCCCTATAAGCCTAACCTATCATTTGATACAATGTTCTTGTATTATAGACATCCATTAACTATCAGCCCCTGATGAGTAGCGTGACAGCCACGAAACGCGTCGAGCTTCAGATGCCAAATAATATTTATCATGCAGTTCTACCTCATGTTTTTACTGTTTTACTCAATTTATTTACGAACAAATGCTAATGACCTAACTAACCATGTTGGGTGATGGAATATGTACCATGGTGTCTTATGTATTTTACTGTATAATATTTAATAAATTTACATTATCTGATTCACTAGCTCTGTTTGGTTTTCAATCCGCATGCTTTATATAAAGTCCCGACCCTTTTCTGTCTTCGTATTGACAGGGATGGAGGCCTAGTGACTTAATTGTCTCAGGCCTCATTCAAAGTCCCAACCTTTTCTTTTTTCCATTGAAATAATTAGGGATGGAAGCATGCGTTTTTGAATAGCATCCAGCTGACACAAGACCCAATGTGCCAGCCTTGTTTTCCTTTCCCCCTATCCCTGCCATACTGCGGGATAGTTATTGGATGGGTTTCTCTGAGCATTCTGACACAACACCCCAGTGTCAGAAATAGTTTTCTTCCCCTACCATACTGTAGGCCAAGTTAAGAAAATGTTCCTTGTCTTGATATTTCTCAAGCAAATTATGATCCATTTAGACACCCCAATTCACAGCCCCAGGGTCCGGTGTTGTTCGGGGCATGGCGTGATGGGCCTGGTAGTGTGAGTTGGGGCCTTTTCTGACATTGGGAGCTGCGATGCGCATCGGGGGTCTTCCCCCTTCCCCCTGGCGGAGGGGGGGGTCGCCCAGCTGCGCATCGGCGCCACGCATCTGGCGCGTCATGTCTGACGTCCACCCTGGTCGACGTCATCACATGAGCGCCGTGTTTTCCATCTGGCGGTCAACATGGGGGAGTCCTTTGGCGCCACTCGCCGGCCGTCCGCTGCCTGGGAGATGACACCACTCCTCCCTCATACTCGCCAGCGTGACGTTGGCGGCTACAGGGCGTTCGCGGCGAGGCAAGCATTTCCTTTTTGGCACAGGCACCAACAAAAATAGTCAGGGGTTGAGGAACCAGGAACATCTTGCATTAGGCAAAATGCACCTTCAACTCCTTCAATTCAGGTAAATTAATTGTCCCTAATCGCACACTCCTTTCCTTCCTTCCTCTTTCTTATTTTTCTTCATGCACATTTTTGTTGGCACACAGTCCCCTCTATTCACTATGACAGTGTTCCCTATGTTGCAGCATTTTTATTGTTTGCAACACAGCTTCACTATCACATATCATTGATAGCGTTCACAATGTTGGAGTATTTCCATGTCTCCAACATAGCTTCACTATCATACACCCTAGGCTGCGCCCTCCCTTTCTCTTTTTTTCTCCCCCCCCCCTTTTTTAATCCCCGCACGACGGTGCTTTTATGTTGGAACATCCTCATTGCCCTGAACAAGTTCACCATCATACATTTACCCTTTTAAATTTTTTAAATTTTCTCACTTTTCATTGATAGCGTTCTTAACGTTGGAGCACTTTATTGCTTTCAACATAGCTACACTATCACATATTTTAGTTATTCTGTTTATTACCACCCCTTCTCATTAACATTCACTTTTTACCCTTCCACTGCTGTACATAGGGTCCATCACCCTTCAGCAATTTAACACACAAATTCTTTGCATTTCACATTCATTTTCAGATGGCCCAGGAGTCTTTCTGCATGTGCCCCTTGACCCTGGTGAAGATCACATGCTCAGCTCACACAATGATGCCTGCCTCCTTGCTGCGCCACCTGTTATGCCGCCTCAGCTCCCATGTCGGACTGTGTCCCCGGCCGCCTACATGCCCCCTGCCGTGCCCATACCATCACCCGACCTGTAAGTATGGGCTGTTGATTTAAGTGCATATTTCTCTCCCCCATATATATAATTTTTCCCTAATAAGCCTAACCTATCATTTGATACAATGTTCTTGTATTATAGACATCCATTAACTATCATCTCCTGATGAGCGGCGTGACAACCGCGAAACGCATCGAGCTTCAGATGCAAAATAATATTTACCATGCAGTTCTACCTCATGTTTTTACTGTTTTACTCAATTTATTTACGAACAAATGCTAATGAACTAACTAACCATGTTGGGTGATGGAATATGTACCATGGTGTCTTATGTATTTTACTGTATAATATTTAATAAATTTACATTATCTGATTCACTAGCTCTGTTTGGCTTTCAATCCGCATGCTTCATATAAAGTCCCGACCCTTTTCTGTCTTCACATTGACAGGGATGGAGGCCTAGTGACTTAATTGTCTCAGGCCTCATTCAAAGTCCCAACCTTTTCTTTTTTTCCGGTGAACACAAGAACATTCCCAGTCAAGCCCACAGGCAGCAGTACGGCTACTAGTTGATTATATGGTCAGTTCCTAAAGGGCTTAGTCTTCCTAGCAGCAGATAGTTAATCCTCACAGCAGAAGCTCACCAGTCCCAGCGATATTGTGGTTACCCATCTGGTTGTACACAGCGATTATTCCACTCTCTGCTCTACACCCAGGTCACACTGACTGTCTGCACTTCTGGACTTAAGATCCTGCTCAGGCCACCATAATGCAGCAGTGGTGGTGTACACTGGACACTTATTTGCACTCCCTGGGTTCCCTCATGGCAAGAGAAAGCTATGTCCTGTAAATATAGAGAAAATGCAGCTCCTTTCCCTCCGCCTGGCATTTTCCCTCTGGGAAATGCAGTTCAGAAAGCTCTTTATTACAGTAGTCTCTCTTCTCAAGACTACAGTTCCCACAGTGCAATGCTGCCTGCCTCAATCTATTGAACTCTTTCCACTCAGCAGCTACCTCCTTCTGCTGATATAGCTGTTAACCAGTTTAGCACCGCAGGTGGATGGCTACAGAAAGCGGCTACAGTGTTTTTCTCACTCTCCATTCTCAGCCAAGCACCTGACTACATATGCAAACAGGAAAAAAAAAAAAAAACAATGGATGGCAACTCCTGTGTTTAATTTTATTATGTTTCCGTTCATGAAAACTTGGGCTAGAGGACCTCAAACATGGGCCAATTTTTGCAACAATACGCATGGTATAAGCATCGGTAATGATGAGAACTGGATCATGTAGGGATTACCCAGTTGTCTATAATTGTTGCTTCTTGGGGGTAAAGCATCCATAGCAAAAAGGAATTTTTGCAACATGTTTAAAAATCTCTGCACAGCAGATACCAATCTCTCCCTTTTTAATGGACTCTCTATTCAATTACATAACAAGAGTTACATCAATTTGCAGTCTACAGTAGGGTGACCAGACATCCCCGGTTTCAGGGGACAGTCCCCGGATTCAGTGGCGTCACTAGGGTTGGTGTCACCCGGTGCAAAAAAAAATGGTGTCACCCCCCAACAACTATAGTCCCCCCTCAGTACAGACCCCCCTCCACTAACTACAGACCCCCCTCCCACAGTATAGATCCCCTCCCTCAGTACAAACCCGCTCCACTAAGTACAGACTCCCCGCCATCAATATAGACCCGCCTCCCTCAGTATGAACCTCCCCCTCAGTACAGACACCCCCACCTCAGTGCAGACTGCTCCATAAGTACAGACACCCCCACCTCAGTGCAGACCGCTCCATCAGTACAGACACCCCCACCTCAGTGCAGACCCCCTCAGTTACAGACACCCCCTCAGTTACAGACCCCCCTCGTACAGACACCCCCCTCAGTACAGACACCCCCCTCAGTAACAGACCCCCCTCAGTAACAGACACCCCCTCAGTTACAGATCCCCCCTCAGTTACAGACCCCCCCTCAGTTACAGACCCCCCCTCAGTACCAGACCCCCCCTCAGTACAGACACCCCCCTCAGTACCAGACCCCCCCCCCTCAGTACCAATCCCCCCTCAGTACCAATCCCCCCTCAGTACAGACACCCCCCTCAGTACAGACACCTCCCTCAGTAACAGACCCCCCTCAGTAACAGACACCCCCTCAGTTACAGATCCCCCTCAGTTACAGATCCCCCCTCAGTTACAGACCCCCCCTCAGTACCAGACCCCCCTCAGTACCAGACCCACCCTCAGTACAGACACCCCCCTCAGTACCAGACCCCCCCTCAGTACCAGACCCCCCCCTCAGTACAGACACCCCCCTCAGTACCAGACCCCCCTCAGTACAGACACCCCCTCAGTACAGATACCCCCCTCAGTACAGACACCCCCCTCAGTACCAGACCCCCCTCAGTACAGACACCCCCCTCAGTACAGACACCCCCCTCAGTACCAGACACCCCCCTCAGTACAGACACCCCCCTCAGTACCAGACCCCCCTCAGCACAATCACCCCCCTCAGTTACAGCCCCCCCCTGGTGCAAACTCCCTCTTGTGCAGACCCCAGCAGTACAGACACCCCCTCCCCCATCAGTAAAGATGCCCCCCTTACCTTTCAGACCTCAGAACAGAGCGGCAGATACACACAGCGGTGTGTCTCTCGAGCGCGGGCTCCTCCTCCTCCTCTGTGGATGTAAACATAGAGGAGGCAGAGGGGGCGGCGGCTTCCTTCCGCTCCGCTGAGGGACACAGCCGCAGCGTGAGCCTAAGGCACAGGGCAGCGGGCGGGCGATGTCAGTGTGGCCGCTGCGCTACCCATGGGTGTCACCCCTCTGGTGGGTGTCACCCGGGAGCGGCCCGCCCCCCCCGCACCTGGCTAGCAACGCTAGTGCCCGGATTGAGGACACTGTCCCCGGACCAAGTCTGTCCCCGGTTTTGTCCCCGGATTGGATTTGAACAGGGGCTGGGGCAAATTCAAAGAAAGTTAGTGCAGAATTAGAAAAATAAATATTCTGAATTACACCCCCCCGCTCCGCCGCACCTACTAGCTTAGGGGGGTGTATTTTGTTTCCATTATCCGTGCCCCTTTCTGATGATCATGTGCTGGTCGGCGCGGAGGAAATATTTCTTCATTTTCGGGTGCATGCCCATTCAGCTCCGCTCGCATGTTCTTCTGCCTTGGCTCAAGTCCCGGCCAGCCGCCTGCCTGTTTTATCTCCTTGCCTTCCCTGGTGGAGTGATCTTCCTCCGCACCCCACCCAGTAGTAGCCGGGGCCCGGAGAGTGAGACGTGAGAGGCTGTGAGGCGGGCAGGGGGCGGCGGCAGTGACTGGCAGAGAGAGGCAGCTGGGCTCAGCTGACGGTGTCCAGCAGCAGGAACAGAGAGGAAGAGGATCCGATCATGGGGCTGCCAGCGCCTTCAAGGCTTCAACACAGGAGTGCTTTGGGGGTGTCTGTGAATAGACTACATTGCACTGTGTCTGTCTCTCTGGCATCATGGATGGTATCATAACTCACAGTCAGCAGGCATTCTATCATGGCTCTGGCTGGCTCTGTCACAGTGTGTCACATAACATGTCTGCTGGGTGCTGATTTTGGTAACTTATTGGTCATATGTATCAGCACCCAGCAGCCATGTTAAGTGACACACTGTGACAGAGCCATGATAGAGTGCCTGCTGCCTGTGAGTTATCATAATGCTGATGATGTTAACCAGTTGCTGATTGCCCGAGAGCAGATTTACTACTACAGGACGGCCGCGCTGCGCAGGATCACGTATATATGTAATCCTGTATTTCTGGGTATGGGAGCCAATCAGCGACTCAGGCGGACTCGATGTCCACCGGTACCCGCTGATCGTTATGTTCAAAGACAGAACTGTGGTCTGCCTATGTAAACAAGGCAGATTTCCGTTCTGTCAGTATAGAAGACATTGATCCTGTGTTCCTGCAAAGCAGGTACAGGGATCTATGCCTTCCCTTAGTAAAAGCACCTCCCCACAGTGATAAAACACTTTTTGGGCACACATTTAACCCTTTGATTGCCCTAGATGTTATCCCCCTTCCCAGACAGTGTCATTAGTACAGTGACAGTGCATATTTTTAGCACTGATCACTGTATTCGTGTCACTGGTTCCCACAAAGTGTCATTAGTGTCCGATTTGTCCACCGCAATATCGCAGTCCCGCTATGAGTCGCTGATCACCGCCATTACTAGTAAAAAAAAAAAAATGTCCCCGGATTTCATTAAAAAAATCTGGTCACCTTAGTCTACAGTGCAGAGAAGAGGACCATGTGTCCTACCAACAAAGTCAACGAATATCAGATATCCCATCCCCCATTACCCAAAGTGAGACCCATCTATTGCAACCTATCTGTGTAACATTTCAAGACACACTTTTAAGAGATATCCTCTTTGTCGTTGAAGAGCACATATATTGCAATGAATTCTAAAAGTACCCAGCAATGCTCAAACTTTATTTTATACCATTGGGCTAAAACAGCCATCATTATTTGTCTATTGTAAATATCACAAGAATATCGAACCTACCAAACAGCTAGTTGTATAATGTAGTTTATTAAAGAAAAAGAAAAAGGAGAAAGAAAAAGTGAGTTGTAAAATTGCACATGAATGCTTTTAAGGTTTATTTCAATGACTTTTGTTAGGATTCAGGAATTCCCTCGTAAATTTTATTGGGAGAAGGCTTTGATGCTGCCCAAGGCAACAAAAAGCTTGACAATTTGTACTATTACAGGAAGTGATTACACAATACTCTGTAGAATAGCTCATTATACCACAGGAATGATTCTTTGACTTAACACCATGGGTTCAAGACTATATTTAGTATATTACTGCAGATTGTGACAACTGACATTTCTGTAATAAAGTGCAGTATTTAAACAAAATCTAATCAAGAGACATCAATATGGAAAGTGAAAGCCATAATTTTCAGTACGACTCACTAAATACATGGATATAATCTTCATGTAGGTTGTAAATATCCACATGAAAATCTCTTTCTGCTGTTTTAAAAAAATTACCAACACTGCAAGACACACTTTAACCACTTCAATAAAGGGCACTTAAACCCAGGGCTCGAGTCCTGCGGGAACGCGTGGGAACGGCGTCCCTGCACTTTTTTCACAGCAGGAACGCCGTTCCCTTTGCAGGCAGGGCCGATCCTACGTGGGTGCAGTTCACACTGACTGTCTACTCTCCAGCTGATGCCCGGGTGTTTTTATGTATCGTAATGGAGGGGAGGGGAGGTGTTTGTCCTGGGGGGGTCTGTAGTAATGGAGGGGGTGGGGGGGATTGTCCTGGGGGGAGTCTGTACTAATGGGGGGGTTTGTCCTGGGGGTCTGTACTAATGGGGGGTTTGTCCTGGGGGTCTGCACTAATGGGGGGGTTTGTCCTGGGGGGGTCTGTACTAATGGGAGGGAGTCTGTACTAATGGGAGCGTTTGTCCTGGGGGGTCTGTACTAATGGGGGGGTTTGTCCTGGGGGTCTGCACTAATGGGGGGGATTTGTCCTGGGGGGAGTCTGTATTAATGAGGGGAGTCTGTATTAATGGGGGGTTTGTCCTGGGGGGTCTGTACTAATGGGGGGGGTTTGTCCTGGGGGGGTCTGCACCAATGGGGGGTTTGTCCTGGGGGGTCTGTACTAATGGGGGGGAGAGTCTGTATTAATGGGGAGAGTCTGTGCTAATGGGAGGGTTTGTCCTGGGGGTCTGCACTAATGGGGGGTTTGTCCTGGGGGGAGTCTGTACTAATGGGAGGGTTTCTCCTGGGGTCTGTACTAATGGGGTGTTTGCACTAATGGGGGGGTGCACTAATGGGGGATTTGCACTAATGGTGGGTTTGTCCTGGGGGTCTGCACTAATAGGGGGGTACACTCTTATATCTGCAGTAGAGGCAGTGCGGTGCGGGTATGCAGTCACTCCCCTGTATGTCGGATCGAGCTTCCTCCTTGTCCCGCCCGCCTGGCGTGATGTCATCCACAAGCCGGGAGGTGGGATGAAAGAGCAGAGGAGATTTCTGCTGCTGCTGCTGCCGCCAAGACCTGCGAGGAGCCCGTGCAACAAGTACGTTTGCAGAGGCTAAAAACATAACCTACCTAAGGCAGTGTTTGAGTGTATCATTTTTTTTTTTTTTGGTGGGGGAGTGGATCTTGGGTGGGAGTTCCCACACTTTTTTTCCCCAGGACTTGACCCCTGCTTAAACCCCTTTCCTGCCTAAGCCATTTTCCAGCTTTCAGTGCTGTCACACTTTAAATGACAATTGCATGGTCATGCTACACTGTAACCATGTGAAATTATCAATTTCTTCACACAAATAGAGCTTTCTTTTGGTGGCATTTAATCACTCCTAGGTTTTTTATTCCCCCCCCCAAAAAAAGATAATAAAAAAAAAAAAAGTTTTTCTTAGTTTCTGTCAGTAAATTTTGCAAATAAGTAATTTTTCTCCTTCACTGATGGGCGCTGTTGAGACGGCACTTATTGGCACTGATGAGGCAGCACTTATGGGCACTGATTAGGTGGCACTGATGAGGAGGTACGAATATGCTGCACTTATGGGCACTGATATGTGTCACTGATGGGCACTGGGCACAGATAGGCGGCACTGGTGGGAACAGATAGGCGGCATGGATAGGCGGCAGTGATGAGCATTGATGGGCAGCAGTGATGGGCATCACTAATAGCCAGCACTGACTGGCATCACTTGTGGGCACTGATTGCTGGCACTTTTGGGCACTGGTTGCTAGCACTTTTGGGCATAGATTGGTGGCAATTATGGGCACTGGTTGGTACTGATTGCTGGCAGTGGTGGGCAATCATTGACGTCCACCCAGAACGAGAGCCGCCCCGCCCAGCCGTCATTTGATGGTGGGTGGGCGGCAAGTGGTTAAAAACAGAATTTCAGTAAGTGTGTAAGCATGTGAAGCAGACAATGGCATTATAAAAATAGTTTTAATATATCTACTAGCTTGCTTACCTTAATGATTACTAGTGATGAGCCGAACACCCCCGGGTTCGGTTCGCACCAGAACCCGCGAACGGACCGAAGGTTCGCACGAACTTTAGAACCCTATTAAATACAATGGATGCGAACGTTCGAAATCTAAAGTGCTAATTATAACGACTATTATGCATATTATTGTCCTAAAAAGGGGTTGGGAACCCGGGTTCTGCACCAGGGGACATGTATCAATCCAAAAAAAAGTTTTAAAAACGGCCGTTTTTCGGGAGCAGTCATTTTAATGATGCATAAAGTGAAAAAAAAAAGTCAAATATTCCTTTAAATATCGTACCTGGGGGGTGTCTAAAGTATGCCTGTGAAGTGCCACGTGTTTCCCGTGTTTAGAATTGTCCCTGCACAAAATTAAATTTCTGAAGGAAAAAAAAACATTTAAAACTGCTTGCGGCTTTAATGTAATGTCTGGTCCCGGTAATATGGATGAAAATCTTTAAGAAAAATGGCATAGCTACCCCATCACCCCCCCCCCCCCCCCACCCCAGCCCATTACCAGCCCCTTTGGGTCTTGTATGGATATTAAGGGGAACCCCGCACACAAAATAAAAAAGGCCCTATATACTCTGAACAGCCGTATACAGGCGGTGCATACAAGACAGGGACTGTAGGTTTGTTCTTATGTAGAATCTGTTTGTAATTTTGAACAGGTACATTGTTTAAGTGTAGCTCCAGCCAAGAAATCTATTTTTAAGCTTTTTGGAAAACATAGGGAAGGGTTATCACCCCTGTAACATTTGTTTTGCTGTCTGTGCAGTGTGCACCTGTTCAGAACAGTTCACCTCACTTTCCGTCCTAATGACAAATGTTTTTTGAAAATTTGGGGTTTTTATTGAAACAAGAATTGGTGATAAAGCATCAGTGGAGAGGAGACACTTTTTTTCCCATATCAACTCTTACAGGAGAGAATTTGCCTTCCTAGGGGTAGATTTCCTCTCACTTCCTGTTGTATCCTTCCGTTTGCAAGGAGGAGTCGTTTGTAAGTTGGATGTTTGAACGTAGGGGCCTGCCGTATATACTCAGCTGAAATTTGCCCCTTACATTTTAGTGTTGCCACAACACTGTGAGCCCTCACAGTTGCTCTTGGTGGGCGCAGGAATGGGCCCTGCTGTGAATTATTAGATCAAGAATTGTAATTGCATGCCCCTGTTGAACAGGGGCTGAAAAATTGGGCCTTTGGTGGTGGTGGTGGTGGTGTTGACACAACACTGTAAGGCCTCACAGTTACTCTTGGTGGGCGCAGGAATGGGCCCTGCTGTGAATTATTAGATCAAGAATTGTAATTGCATGCCCCTGTTGAACAGGGGCTGAAAAATTGGGCCTTTGGTGGTGGTGGTGGTGGTGTTGACACAAAACTGTAAGGCCTTACAGTTACTCTTGGTGGGTGCAGGAATGGGCCCTGCTGTGAATTATTAGATCAAGAATTGTAATTGCATGCCCCTGTTGAACAGGGGCTGAAAAATTGGGCCTTTGGTGGTGGTGGTGGTGGTGTTGACACAACACTGTAAGGCCTCACAGTTACTCTTGGTGGGCGCAGGAATGGGCCCTGCTGTGAATTATTAGATCAAGAATTGTAATTACATGCCCCTGTTAAACAGGGGCAGAAAATTGGGCCTTAGGCACTGGTGCCACAACACTGCAACCCCTCACAGATACTGTACTTGGAGCACAGCAATGAGCCCTGTTGCAAAGTATTGCATCAAAAATTGTAATTACATGCCCCTGTTAAACAGGGGCTGAAAAATTGGGCCTTAACCACTGGTGGCGGCACCCAGAAACAAAAATGTTCTTTCAAGCTATCATCATCAATCGGATCATTGAGGAGGAGGATAGTCAGTCAACATAACAGGACAGTCTCTCAGCATCAGCATCAGTCTTGAAGGGATGTGACATTTGAAAATAAATTAGTCTGTTATATCAGCTTCAGGTGTTTGGTAGCTGGTGGTGATCCAAGACTGGTTCATCTTTATGAAGGTCAGTCGATCAACAGAGTCGGTGGACAGGCGCACCCTGTGATCCGTGACAAATCCTCCAGCAGCACTGAATGTGCGTTCTGAAAGAACGCTGGATGCAGGACAAGCCAGTAGCTCAATTGCATACTGTGCAAGCTCTGGCCAGTGATCCATCCTCAAGACCCAGTAAGCCAGAGGATTTTCGGTGGGGAAGGTGTCCAAGTCTGACCTTGCCCCTAGGTATTCCTGCACCATGTATATCAGACGCTGGCGATGGTTGCTGGAACCGATCATACCTTGAGTCTGCGGACTAAAGAATTGTCTGAACGCATCGGTCAGACGGCCACCTTCCCCACCGCTCCTTCTTTGACTGACCGAAGCCTCAGCAACTTGTTGTCCAGGACCAGGAGTTTGTAACCTCCCAGTCTCTGGGAACGCGTTGCACAGACCTTTCTGCAAGGCCTCCCGCAGTTGTCTCATCCTCTGCTCCCTCTGCGACGGTAAGATAAGGTCCGCAACCTTACCCTTGTACCGTGGATCAAGGAGAGTGGCCAGCCAGTAATGGTCCCTCTCCTTGATCCGAAGAATACGAGGATCCTTCCGCAGACTTTGCAGGATCAGGGAGGCCATGCAGCGTAGGTTAGCTGAGGCATTCGGTCCGGAGTCCTCTGGGTCACTAAGGACGACATGATCCGCAGCCACCTCCTCCCAGCCACGTACAAGTCCACTGGTTTCTTGGGACTGTAAATCATCCCTAAAAGACTGCTGCTGATGATGCTGAGTGCCAGGCTCCACCTCCATGCTGACACAATCCTCCTCCTCCTCCTCCTCTTCTTCCTGTGCGATGGGTGGGACAGAAAGAACACTGTCTGGGTAAAGGGGGCCTTGAGAGGCAAGGAAGTCCTCCTCTTCCTGCCTCTGTTCTGCCTCAAGTGCCCTGTCCATTATTCCACGCAGCGTATGTTCCAACAGGTGGACAAGAGGTACAGTGTCACTGATGCATGCACTGTCACTGCTCACCATCCTCGTGGCCTCCTCAAATGGTGCCAGGACAGTGCATGCATCCCTGATCTTGCCCCACTGGCGTGGTGAAAAAAAACCTGAGCTCCCCTGAACCTGTCCTGGTGCCGTAGTCGCACAGGTACTCATTGATGGCCCTCTGCTGCGTGTGCAGCCGCTGCAGCATGGCCAACGTTGAGTTCCACCTGGTGGGCATGTCACATATAAGGCGGTTCTTGGGCAGGTTCAACTCCTTTTGCAGCTCAGCCAGGCGAGCACTGGCATTATAAGATCTGCGGAAATGCACACAGACTTTCCTGGCCTGCCTCAGGACATCCTGTAAGCCCGGGTACCTGCCCAAGAACCACTGCACCACCAGGTTAAGGACGTGAGCCACACAGGGCACATGGGTCAGTTGTCCCTGTCGGAGAGCGGAGAGGAGGTTGGTGCCATTGTCGCAAACTACCATTCCTGGCTTAAGCTGGCGTGGCGTCAACCACCTCTCGGCCTGCCCCTGCAGAGCAGACAGAACCTCTGCCCCAGTGTGGCTCCTGTCCCCCAAACACACCAGCGCAAGCACGGCATGGCATCTTTTTGCCTGCGTAATTGCGTAGCCCCTTGAAGGCCTACGGAGCACCGCTGGTTCCGAGGACAAAGCACAGGAAGAGGCCATGGAGGAAGAAGAAGAGGAGGGGGTGGAGGACAGAGGTGTGTCACAACCAGTAGTAGCATTTTGGAGGCGTGGCGGTGGAACAACCTCCAACACTACTGCACCTTGTCCTGCATCCTTCCCAGCTGCCAAAAGAGTGACCCAATGGGCCGTGAAAGAAAGGTAACGTCCCTGTCCATGCCTGCTGGACCATGAGTCAGCGGTAATATGCACCCTACCGTTGACCGCCCTGTCCAGCGAGGCCAAGACATTGCCTTCCACATGCCGGTAGAGAGCCGGAATCGCCTTCCGTGAGAAAAAGTGGCGTTTGGGAACCTGCCAGTGAGGAACCGCATATTGCACAAACTCACGGAAGGGGGCCGAGTCTACCAACTGAAAAGGCAGCAGTTGAAGCGCTAGCAATTTAGCCAAGCTAGTATTCAACCGCTGGGCATGTGGATGGCTGGGAGTGAACTTCTTTCGACGGTCCAGCAGCTGGGGCAGGGAAATTTGCCTGCTAGAATCGGACTTCGGTGTACTGCTAGCAGAGTGCCCGCAAGTACTTGGCTGTGACACACCTAATTCTACACCTTCATTCCTCTCAGTGCAGGTTTCAGAGAGGACTGAAGGTATAGTGGGGTTGGAGATCCCAACTGATGCGGTGCAAGAAGAGGTCCGCTTTGTTCTTTGGTGTGGGTCTTTAAGGTAGGCTTGCCAACGAGCTGCATGGCAGGTCAACATATGTCTGGTCAAGCATGTGGTGCCCAAGCGGGTGATGTTTTGGCCACGCGATATACGCTTGAGACATATGTTGCAAACAGCAGCTGTGCGATCTGATGCACTCGACTCAAAAAAGGCCCACACCAAAGAACTTTTTGAATAACGGGCAGAGGCAGCGCCCTGCACAGGCGGAGCTCTGCGGTGTGATTCCGTCAGTGTGCTGCCCTTACGCTGTCCCCCCGAGGGCATCCTGCCTCGTTGGAGATGTGCCTCCTCCTCATCCTCCTCCTCCTCCTCATCCTCTCTCCTATTAGGCACCAACGTGGAGTCAGTGACCTCATCATCCCCTCCCTCCTCATCACTGGAGCCAATCTGGCAGTATGCTGCAGCTGCTGGAACATGACTGCCAGATTGGTGTCCTTCTTGAGCATCCCCTCTCTCTGCTCTCACGCTACTGCCTTCCTCTAGCTGGGTATCATCATCAGACCCTTCGAAACGCTGGGCATCCTCCTGGAGCATGTACCCAACACTGTGCTCAAACAGTTCGGGGGACTCCTCAGGAGGACATGGTTGGTCTAGGGAAGGAGTGACTGATGATGACATTGATACCAGGGAAGAGGACGCTTTGGCAGCTGCTTTGCCAGTACCCTGAGCCTGGGTGAGAGAGGATGAGGAGGATGAGGATGAGGAGGGCTTGGTCATCCACTCTACCAAGTCTTCGGCATGATGCGGCTCAACGCGTCCAGTTGCCGAAAAGAAGGACAAGCGTGTCCCATGGCCACGTGCTGATGGCGATGCACCGCGTCCACGACTAACACTGTTGTCTCTAGACACAGAGCCTGCTTGCCCTCTTTTATTGGCTCCTGACTGTCTGCCTCTCCTTGTTTGCCTTCCAGACATTCTAATGGCCTGCAGGGAAATGGGAAAACCAGCAATAAGGCCTAGCTTCAGAAGTATATTTTGCAGGAATCACACTACGCCTGCTGTAGGTGCTGCAAATGCCTGTTGGTGTAACACACCAGGAAAAAGCAGCAATACAGGCTAACTTCAGGTGTAATATGATCAGGAGGCACACTCCACCCGCTGTAAGTGCCGCAAATGCCTGTTGGTGTAACACACCAGGAAAAAGCAGCAATACAGGCTAACTTCAGGTGTAATATGATCAGGAGGCACACTCCGCCCGCTGTAAGTGCCGCAAATGCCTGTTGGTGTAACACACCAGGAAAAAGCAGCAATACAGGCTAACTTCAGGTGTAATATGATCAGGAGGCACACTCCGCCCGCTGTAAGTGCCGCAAATGCCTGTTGGTGTAACACACCAGGAAAAAGCAGCAATACAGGCTAACTTCAGGTGTAATATGATCAGGAGGCACACTCCGCCCGCTGTAAGTGCCGCAAATGCCTGTTGGTGTAACACACCAGGAAAAAGCAGCAATACAGGCTAACTTCAGGTGTAATATGATCAGGAGGCACACTCGGCCCGCTGTAAGTGCCGCAAATGCCTGTTGGTGTAACACACCAGGAAAAAGCAGCAATACAGGCTAACTTCAGGTGTAATATGATCAGGAGGCACACTCCGCCCGCTGTAAGTGCCGCAAATGCCTGTTGGTGTAACACACCAGGAAAAAGCAGCAATACAGGCTAACTTCAGGTGTAATATGATCAGGAGGCACACTCCACCCGCTGTAAGTGCTGCAAATGCCTGTTGGTGTAACACACCAGGAAAAAGCAGCAATACAGGCTAACTTCAGGTGTAATATGATCAGGAGGCACACTCCGCCCGCTGTAAGTGCCGCAAATGCCTGTTGGTGTAACACACCAGGAAAAAGCAGCAATACAGGCTAACTTCAGGTGTAATATGATCAGGAGGCACACTCCGCCCGCTGTAAGTGCCGCAAATGCCTGTTAATGTAACACACCAGGAAAAAGCAGCAATACAGGCTAACTTCAGGTGTAATATGATCAGGAGGCACACTCCGCCCGCTGTAAGTGCCGCAAATGCCTGTTGGTGTAACACACCAGGAAAAAGCAGCAATACAGGCTAACTTCAGGTGTAATATGATCAGGAGGCACACTCCGCCCGCTGTAAGTGCCGCAAATGCCTGTTGGTGTAACACACCAGGAAAAAGCAGCAATACGGGCTAACTTCAGGTGTATAATGTGCAGGAGGCTTAGCAACAATGACACTGACACTGTCCCCTGCTTATCCTTCTCTCTCCCTGCACACAAGGTTTATCAAAGTATATGACACTGACACTCTCCCTGCCTATCCTCTCTCCCTACACACAAGGTTTAGCAAAGAATATGACACTGACACTCTCCCTGCCTATCCTTCTCTGTCCCTACACACAAGGTTTAGCAAAGAATATGACACTGACACTGTTCCCTGCCTATCCTTCTCTCTCCCTGCACACAAGGTTTAGCAAAGAATATGACACTGACACTGTCCCCTGCCTATCCTTCTCTCTCCCTGCACACAAGGTTTATCAAAGTATATGACACTGACACTCTCCCTGCCTATCCTTCTCTCTCCCTACACACAAGGTTTAGCAAAGAATATGACACTGACACTCTCCCTGCCTATCCTTCTCTGTCCCTACACACAAGGTTTAGCAAAGAATAGATTTGACACTGTCCCTGCCTATCCTTCACTTTCCCTGCTCCGGAACACACTACACGAGGCCGCCGCGCTGGCGGCCTTTTATAGTGTGGGGCGTGTACTAAACCCCCTCAGCTATAATTGGCCACAGGCATCCTGCCTGTGGCCAATCATTGCTCTCCTCGCTGCCGGCGCTGTGATTGGCCAAGCATGCAGGGTCACAGTGCATGCTTGGCCAATCACAGCACCGGGATTACACTGCGATAGCGCAGTGTATTGTGGGACGTTCGCGTCACTCGAATTTGGCGCGAACGCCCCAAATCGTTCGTTGTTCGCCGAACGCGCGAACAGCCGATGTTCGAGTTGAACTTATGTTCGACTCGAACACCGAGCTCATCCCTGATGATTACCTCTATACCTTCCGTATTAATCCAATTTTCACAAATCTTAACCACAAAAAATAAAATAAATCAAAGCATTAGTTCTGATAAGAGCACATATGAAACACATAATGTAGGTGCTTAAATTCTGTACATTTGTGACAAAGAAAACAAAAAAATAAAACCTTGCCACTTGGTAATTTATTAACATACCAGGTCCCTAGTAAACAGACCCAAAGCAACCTACTGCTTCCCAGAAACATAACTCTCTGCAAATCAAGTCCTTGGCACACAGGCTGTTTCACCAAACATGGGCTTTAACACACAGGAACTCCAATATGACTTGCACAGAAGCTGATTCCAGTGAGAAGCAAAATCCCTGAGTTGGCTGAAAGTTTATATACAGCCCAGAACTACCTGCTCTGCTTTTTGTCTAATCAGCCAGCTCAAAGAACTCCAACTTCCACATAATGAAAAAAAAAAAAATTCACCAAACTGCCTGAACCTGGGACATATTTATTGCCCTGCTGTGACAAAACCCCTTTTGTTGTTTCAACTTGGGGTTGGAACACAGATTGCCAAACATTAGTGAATCTGGGATAGGGCAAAATTTGAGGCACAATGGGGCATTAACCACCGTTAATAGCAAGCAATCCCTAAGAATGCTTAAGCGCTTCCCGACCGCCGCATGCCGATATTCGTTGGCAGAATGGCACGGGCAGGCAAATGGGAGTACCTGAATTTGCCACCTAGCGGGCGCGCGCCCCGGAAGTGTGCCTGCGCGTCCCGCAAACTAGATGTTCGCTGGCGGCCCGCGATTGCGGTGAGGAGAGGCAGGACGGGGAGAGGTCTATGTAAACAAGGCATTTCCCTGTTCTGCCTAGTGACATGACAGGGATCTACTGCTCCCTGTTATCGGGAGCAGTGATCACTGTCATGTCAGTGGTAGTCCACCCCCCACACAGTTAGAATCACTCCCTAGGACACACGTAATCCCTTGATCACCCCCTAGTGTTTAACCAGTTCCCTGCCAGTGTCATTTACACAGTAATCAGTGCATTTTTATAGCACTGATCGCTGTATAAAGGACAATGGTCGCAAAATAGTGTCAAAAGTGTCCGATGTGTCCGCCATAATGTCGCAGTCACGATAAAAATCACAGATCGCCGCCATTACTAGTAAAAAAAAAAAAAAAATATTAATAAAAATGCCATAAATCTATCCCCTATTTTGTAGACGCTATAACTTTAGCGCAAACCAATTGTAGCGGGTGGTTACATTTAGGGGAAGCATCTGAGTGGTAACTAGGCTCAGATGCACTAATTGTTAGGTTTCATGGACCATTTCTATCCCTGGGAGATGGTACTGATGTGTAGTTCCCTGGGGCCTATAGGTGGCGCTGTTGCCTTGGGCCCGGGTTGAACCGCAGTACAAGGTTGTGCCTTTTTTGTCCCCTCTTGGCAGCAGTACGGCAGGGCGGGGAACCTGCTGTGCCTGTCGGGAGAGGATATAAAAGGGGGCGGCCATCTTACATTGGGTTAGGTTCTGCGCTCAGGCACCTTAGGCCTGGGTGCGTGTGTGTCGCCTCGGGGTGCCCTAGGCCAGGAGGCCTGGTCGGGTTGTCTCGGGTGCCCTAGGCCCGGAGACGGAGCTGCTGTTCCATCCCAGACACCTTCAGTCTGGGGTGAGGTACTTCGGAGAAAGGCCCAGAGCCCAGCAGCCTTCGGCTGGGATCCGCCGGGGACCGAGGCTCCCAGGGATCTGCCTTGTGAGGGGACACGTATCCAGGATGAGGAGGCCAGGGAGGTGACCCTTTCTGAAGACCCAGCGCAGAGTCGTGGTGACAGATGGGGCCTCTGGTAACAGAGGGAGGAAGAGGAGGACTTCCTTACCTCTCAAGGTCCCCTTTATCCAGACAGTGTTCCTGCTGGCCCGCCTATCACACAGGAAGAGGATGAGGAGGAGGAGGATTGTGTCAGCATGGAGGTGGAGCCTAGCACTCAGCATCAGCAGCAGTCTTCAAGGGATCAATTACAGTCCCAAGACACTCATGGACTTGTACGTGGCTGGGAGGAGGTGGCTGCGGATCATGTCGTCCTGAGTGACCCAGAGGACTCCGGACCGAATGCCTCAGCAAACCTACGCTGCATGGCCTCCCTGATCCTGCAAAGCCTGCGGAAGGATCCTCGTATTCGTGCTATCAAGGAGAGGGATCATTACTGGCTGGCAACCCTCCTTGATCCACGTTACAAGGGTAAGGTTGCGGACCTTATCTTGCCATTGCAGAGGGAGCAGAGGATGAAGCATCTTCGGGAGGCCTTGCAGAAAGGTCTGTGCAACGTGTTGCCAGAGACTTGGAGGTTACAAATTCCTGGTCCTGGACAACATGTTGCTGAGGCTTCGGTCAGTCACAGAAGGAGTGGTGGAGAAGGTGGCCGTCTGACCGATGCGTCCAGACAATTTTTTAGTCCGCAGCCCCAAGGTATGATCGGTTCCAGCAACCATCGCCAGCGTCTGGTTTACATGGTGCAGGAATACCCAGGGGCAAGATCAGACTTGGACACCGAAAATCCTCTGGGCTACTGGGTCTTGAGGATGGATCACTGGCCAGAGCTTGCAGAGTATGCAATTGAGCTACTGGCCTGTCCTGCATCCAGCGTTCGAACAATTTTTTTGAAATGTCAGATCCCTTCAAGACTATGCTGATGCTGAGTGACTATCCTGTTATGCTGAGTGACTATCCTCTTCCTCCTCAATGATCATGCCGATAGCTTGTAAGAACATTTTTGGTTCTGGGCACCGCCACCAGTGGCCCAATTTTTCAGCCCCTGTTTAACAGGGGCGTGTAATTACAAATTTTGATGCAATACTTTGCAACAGGGCTCATTCCTGCGCTCTAACTAGAGTATCTGTGAGGGGTTGCAGTGTTGTGGCACCAGTGCCTAAGGCCCAATTTTTATGCCCCTGTTCAACATTCCTGCGCCCACCAACAGTAACTGTGAGGGCTTACAGTGTTGTGGCAACACCACCACCACCACCAAAGGCCCAATTTTTCTGCCCCTGTCCAAAAGGGGCATGTAATTACAATTCTTGATCTAATATTTCACAGCTAGGCCCATTCCTGCGCCCACCAAGAGTAACTGAGGACTTACAGTGTTGTGGCACCAGCACCACCACCACCACCACCACCACCACCAAAGGCCCAATTTTTCTTACCACTGTTCAACAATGGCATGTAATTACAATTCTTGATATAATAGTTCACAGCAGGGCGTTCCAGCGCCCACCAAGAGTAACTATTAGGCCCCTTTCACACTGGGGCGGGCAGGAGCGGTGGCGGTATAGCAGCGCGATTTTCAGCGCTGCTATACCGTCGTTCTTACCGCGGTATGCGGTCGCTAGGGGGGTGAATTTAACCCCCGCTAGCGGCCGAAAAAGGGTTAATACCGCCCGCAAACCGCAGCTATTGCCGCGGTTTGCGGGCGGTATTACCGCGGTGTCCCATTGATTTCAATGGGAGACCGCGGTAAAGGAGCGTTGAACACACCGCTCCTTTACCGCTGTAAAGAAGCGGCTAGCAGGACTTTTGGAGCGGTCCTGCTAGCGCACCGCTTCAGTGTGAAAGCCTTCGGGCTTTCACATTGAAGGCTAAAGGGCATGATTTTTTCATGCGGTATAATAGCGCTAATATTAGCGCTAAACCGCATGAAAAACGCCCCAGTGTGAAAGGGGCCTTAGGGCTTACAGTGTTGTGGCAACACCAACACTAGGGATGAGCTCGGTGTTCGAGTCGAACATAGGTTCGACTCGAACATCGGCTGTTCACGCGTTCGGCGAACAACGAACGATTTGGACCGTTCGCGCCAAATTCGAGTGACGCGAACGGCCCACAATACACTGCGCCATTGCAGTGTAATCCCGGCGCTGTGATTGGCCAAGCATGCACTGTGACCCTGCATGCTTGGCCAATCACAGCGCCGGCAGCGAGGAGAGCAATGATTGGCCACAGGCAGGATGCCTGTGGCCAATTATAGCTGAGGGGGTTTAGTACACGCCCCACACTATAAAAGGCCGCCAGCGCGGCGGCCTTGTGTAGTGTGTTCCGGAGCAGGGAAAGTGAAGGATAGGCAGGGACAGTGTCAAATCTTGTCAAATCTATTCTTTGCTAAACCTTGTGTGTAGGGACAGAGAAGGATAGGCAGGGAGAGTGTCAGTGTCATATTCTTTGCTAAACCTTGTGTGTAGGGAGAGAGAAGGATAGGCAGGGAGAGTGTCAGTGTCATATACTTTGATAAACCTTGTGTGCAGGGAGAGAGAAGGATAGGCAGGGGACAGTGTCAGTGTCATATTCTTTGCTAAACCTTGTGTGCAGGGAGAGAGAAGGATAGGCAGGGAGAGTGTCAGTGTCATATACTTTGATAAACCTTGTGTGCAGGGAGAGAGAAGGATAGGCAGGGGACAGTGTCAGTGTCATTGTTGCTAAGCCTCCTGCACATTATACACCTGAAGTTAGCCCGTATTGCTGCTTTTTCCTGGTGTGTTACACCAACAGGATTTTGCGGCACTTACAGCGGGCGGAGTGGACCTCCTGACCATATTACACCTTAACTTAGCCTGTATTGCTGCTTTTTCCTGGTGTGTTACAACAACAGGATTTTGCGGCACTTACAGCGGGCGGAGTGTGCCTCCTGACCATATTACACCTTAACTTAGCCTGTATTGCTGCTTTTTCCTGGTGTGTTACACCAACAGGATTTTGCGGCACTTACAGCGGGCGGAGTGTACCTCCTGACCATATTACACCTTAACTTAGCCTGTATTGCTGCTTTTTCCTGGTGTGTTACAACAACAGGATTTTGCGGCACTTACAGCGGGCGGAGTGTGCCTCCTGACCATATTACACCTTAACTTAGCCTGTATTGCTGCTTTTTCCTGGTGTGTTACACCAACAGGATTTTGCGGCACTTACAGCGGGCGGAGTGTACCTCCTGACCATATTACACCTTAACTTAGCCTGTATTGCTTCTTTTTCCTGGTGTGTTACAACAACAGGATTTTGCGGCACTTACAGCGGGCGGAGTGTACCTCCTGACCATATTACACCTTAACTTAGCCTGTATTGCTGCTTTTTCCTGGTGTGTTAAACCAACGGGATTTTGCGGCACTTACAGCGGGCGGAGTGTGCCTCCTGACCATATTACACCTTAACTTAGCCTGTATTGCTGCTTTTCCCATTTCCCTGCAGGCCATTAGAATGTCTGGAAGGCAAACAAGGAGAGGCAGACAGTCAGGAGCCAATAAAAGAGGGCAAGCAGGCTCTGTGTCTAGAGACAACAGTGCTGGTCGTGGACGCGGTGCATCGCCATCAGCACGTGGCCATGGGACACGCTTGTCCTTCTTTTCGGCAGCTGGACGTGTTGAGCCACATCATGCCGAAGACTTGGTAGAGTGGATGACCAAGCCCTCCTCATCCTCCTCATCCTCTCTCACCCAGGCTCAGGGTACTGGCAAAGCAGCTGCCAAAGCGTCCTCTTCCCTGGTATCAATGTCATCATCAGTCACTCCTTCCCTAGACCAACCATGTCCTCCTGAGGAGTCCCCCGAACTGTTTGAGCACAGTGTTGGGTACATGCTCCAGGAGGATGCCCAGCGTTTCGAAGGGTCTGATGATGATACCCAGCTAGAGGAAGGCAGTAGCGTGAGAGCAGAGAGAGGGGATGCTCAAGAAGGACACCAATCTGGCAGTCATGTTCCAGCAGCTGCAGCATACTGCCAGATTGGCTCCAGTGATGAGGAGGGAGGGGATGATGAGGTCACTGACTCCACGTGGGTGCCTAATAGGAGAGAGGAGGAGGAGGAGGAGGAGGAGGAGGCACATCTCCAATGAGGCAGGATGCCCTCGGGGGCCAGCGTAAGGGCAGCACACCGACGGAATCACACCGCAGAGCTCCGCCTGTGCAGGGCGCTGCCTCTGCCCGTTATTCAAGAAGTTCTTTAATGTGGGCCTTTTTTGAGTCGAGTGCATCAGATCGCACAGCTGCTGTTTGCAACATATGTCTCAAGTAGGGATGAGCTTCGTGTTCGAGTCGAACATACGTTCGACTCGAACATCGGCTGTTCGATCGTTCGACGAAGATCGAACGATTTGGGCCGTTCGCGCCAAATTCGAGTGACGCGAACGGCCCACAATGCACTACGCCATCGCAGTGTCATCCAGGCACTGTGATTGGCCAAGCATGCACTGTGACCCCGCATGCTTGGCCAATCACAGCGCCGGCAGCGAGGAGAGCAATGATTGGCCACAGGCAGGATGCCTGTGGCCAATTATTGCTGAGGGTGTTTAGTACACGCCCCACACTATAAAAGGCCGCCAGCACGGCGGCCTAGTGTAGTGTGTTCCGGAGCAGGGATAGAGCAGCATAGGCAGGGACAGTGACTGTTATTTCTTTCTTGCTTAACCTGGATTCCTTTAGTTTAGGGAAAGAGAAGGATAGGTAGGGAGAGTGTCAGTGTGTTTTGTGCTTGTGCTATAGTGTGCTTAAAAAAAACATTTATTCTAGGGACAGAAAACTGTAGGTAGGGACAGTGTCAGTTTCTTTCACTCTGCAAGTCCTTGTTTCCAGGGACCTGGAAGGACAGTGAGTGAATTGTCCTTGTGCTATATTGTGCTTAAAAAAACATTTATTCTAGGGACAGAAAACTGTAGGTAGGGAGAGTGTCAGTTTCTTTCACTCTGCAAGTCCTTGTTTCCAGGGACCTGGAAGGACAGTGAGTGAATTGTCCTTGTGCTATATTGTGATTAAAAAAAACATTTATTCTAGGGACAGAAAACTGTAGGTAGGGAGAGTGTCAGTTTATTTCACTCTGCAAGTCCTTGTTTCCAGGGACCTGGAAGGACAGTGACTGAATTGTCCTTGTGCTATATTGTGATTAAAAAAAACATTTATTCTAGGGACAGAAAACTGTAGGTAGGGAGAGTGTCAGTTTATTTCACTCTGCAAGTCCTTGTTTCCAGGGACCTGGAAGGACAGTGACTGAATTGTCCTTGTGCTATATTGTGATTAAAAAAAACATTTATTCTAGGGACAGAAAACTGTAGGTAGGGAGAGTGTCAGTTTATTTCACTCTGCAAGTCCTTGTTTCCAGGGACCTGGAAGGACAGTGACTGAATTGTCCTTGTGCTATATTGTGATTAAAAAAAACATTTATTCTAGGGACAGAAAACTGTAGGTAGGGAGAGTGTCAGTTTATTTCACTCTGCAAGTCCTTGTTTCCAGGGACCTGGAAGGACAGTGACTGAATTGTCCTTGTGCTATATTGTGATTAAAAAAAACATTTATTCTAGGGACAGAAAACTGTAGGTAGGGAGAGTGTCAGTTTATTTCACTCTGCAAGTCCTTGTTTCCAGGGACCTGGAAGGACAGTGACTGAATTGTCCTTGTGCTATATTGTGCTTAAAAAAAACATTTATTCTAGGGACAGAAAACTGTAGGTAGGGAGAGTGTCAGTTTATTTCACTCTGCAAGTCCTTGTTTCCAGGGACCTGGAAGGACAGTGACTGAATTGTCCTTGTGCTATATTGTGATTAAAAAAAACATTTATTCTAGGGACAGAAAACTGTAGGTAGGGAGAGTGTCAGTTTATTTCACTCTGCAAGTCCTTGTTTCCAGGGACCTGGAAGGACAGTGACTGAATTGTCCTTGTGCTATATTGTGATTAAAAAAAACATTTATTCTAGGGACAGAAAACTGTAGGTAGGGAGAGTGTCAGTTTATTTCACTCTGCAAGTCCTTGTTTCCAGGGACCTGGAAGGACAGTGACTGAATTGTCCTTGTGCTATATTGTGATTAAAAAAAACATTTATTCTAGGGACAGAAAACTGTAGGTAGGGAGAGTGTCAGTTTATTTCACTCTGCAAGTCCTTGTTTCCAGGGACCTGGAAGGACAGTGACTGAATTGTCCTTGTGCTATATTGTGATTAAAAAAAACATTTATTCTAGGGACAGAAAACTGTAGGTAGGGAGAGTGTCAGTTTATTTCACTCTGCAAGTCCTTGTTTCCAGGGACCTGGAAGGACAGTGACTGAATTGTCCTTGTGCTATATTGTGATTAAAAAAAACATTTATTCTAGGGACAGAAAACTGTAGGTAGGGAGAGTGTCAGTTTATTTCACTCTGCAAGTCCTTGTTTCCAGGGACCTGGAAGGACAGTGACTGAATTGTCCTTGTGCTATATTGTGATTAAAAAAAACATTTATTCTAGGGACAGAAAACTGTAGGTAGGGAGAGTGTCAGTTTATTTCACTCTGCAAGTCCTTGTTTCCAGGGACCTGGAAGGACAGTGACTGAATTGTCCTTGTGCTATATTGTGATTAAAAAAAACATTTATTCTAGGGACAGAAAACTGTAGGTAGGGAGAGTGTCAGTTTATTTCACTCTGCAAGTCCTTGTTTCCAGGGACCTGGAAGGACAGTGAGTGAATTGTCCTTGTGTTATATTGTGATTAAAAAAAACATTTTTTCTAGGGACAGAAAACTGTAGGTAGGGAGAGTGTTTTTTTTCTTTCACTCTGCAAGTCCTTGTTTCCAGGGACCTGTAAGGACAGTGAGTGAATTGTCCTTGTGCTATATTGTGCTTAAAAAAAACATTTATTCTAGGGACAGAAAACTGTAGGTAGGGAGAGTGTCAGTTTATTTCACTCTGCAAGTCCTTGTTTCCAGGGACCTGGAAGGACAGTGACTGAATTGTCCTTGTGCTATATTGTGATTAAAAAAAACATTTATTCTAGGGACAGAAAACTGTAGGTAGGGAGAGTGTCAGTTTATTTCACTCTGCAAGTCCTTGTTTCCAGGGACCTGGAAGGACAGTGAGTGAATTGTCCTTGTGTTATATTGTGATTAAAAAAAACATTTTTTCTAGGGACAGAAAACTGTAGGTAGGGAGAGTGTTTTTTTTCTTTCACTCTGCAAGTCCTTGTTTCCAGGGACCTGTAAGGACAGTGAGTGAATTGTCCTTGTGCTATATTGTGCTTAAAAAAAACATTTATTCTAGGGACAGAAAACTGTAGGTAGGGAGAGTGTCAGTTTATTTCACTCTGCAAGTCCTTGTTTCCAGGGACCTGGAAGGACAGTGAGTGAATTGTCCTTGTGTTATATTGTGATTAAAAAAAACATTTTTTCTAGGGACAGAAAACTGTAGGTAGGGAGAGTGTTTTTTTTCTTTCACTCTGCAAGTCCTTGTTTCCAGGGACCTGTAAGGACAGTGAGTGAATTGTCCTTGTGCTATATTGTGCTTAAAAAAAACATTTATTCTAGGGACAGAAAACTGTAGGTAGGGAGAGTGTCAGTTTATTTCACTCTGCAAGTCCTTGTTTCCAGGGACCTGGAAGGACAGTGACTGAATTGTCCTTGTGCTATATTGTGCTTAAAAAAAACATTTATTCTAGGGACAGAAAACTGTAGGTAGGGAGAGTGTCAGTTTATTTCACTCTGCAAGTCCTTGTTTCCAGGGACCTGGAAGGACAGTGAGTGAATTGTCCTTGTGTTATATTGTGATTAAAAAAAACATTTTTTCTAGGGACAGAAAACTGTAGGTAGGGAGAGTGTTTTTTTTCTTTCACTCTGCAAGTCCTTGTTTCCAGGGACCTGTAAGGACAGTGAGTGAATTGTCCTTGTGCTATATTGTGCTTAAAAAAAACATTTATTCTAGGGACAGAAAACTGTAGGTAGGGAGAGTGTCAGTTTATTTCACTCTGCAAGTCCTTGTTTCCAGGGACCTGGAAGGACAGTGACTGAATTGTCCTTGTGCTATATTGTGATTAAAAAAAACATTTATTCTAGGGACAGAAAACTGTAGGTAGGGAGAGTGTCAGTTTATTTCACTCTGCAAGTCCTTGTTTCAAGGGACAGAGAAGGACACCTGAAGGTAGCCCTTATTGCTTTTTTCCCATCTCCCTGCAGGCCATCTATTAGAATGTCTGGAAGGCAAACAAGGAGAGGCAGACAGTCAGGAGGCAATAAAAGAGGGCAAGCAGGCTCTGTGTCTGGGGGCAACAGTGCTGGTCGTGGACGCGGTGCATTGTCATCAGCACATGGCCATGGGACACGCTTGTCCTTCTTTTCGGCAGCTGGACATGTTGAGCCACATCATGCCGAAGACTTGGTAGAGTGGATGACCAAGCCCTCCTCCTCCTCCTCATCCTCTCTCACCCAGGCTCAGGGTACTGGAAAAGCAGCTGCCAAAGCGTCGTCTTCCCTGGTATCAATGTCAGACAAATCATCAGTCACTCCTTCCCTAGACCCACCATGTCCTCCTCCTGAGGAGTCCCCCGAACTGTTTCAGCACAGTGTTGGGTACATGCTCCAGGAGGATGCCCAGCGTTTCGAAGGGTCTGATGATGAAACCCAGCTAGAGGAAGGCAGTAGCGTGAGAGCAGACAGAGGGGATGCTCAAGAAGGACACCAATCTGGCAGTCATGTTCCAGCAGCTGCAGCATACTGCCAGATTGGCTCCAGTGATGAGGAGGGAGGGGATGATGAGGTCACTGACTCCACGTGGGTGCCTAATAGGAGAGAGGAGGAGGAGGAGGATGAGGAGGAGGCACATCTCCAACGAGGCAGGATGCCCTTTGGTGGCCAGCGTAAGGGCAGTACACCGACGGAATCACACCGCAGAGCTCCGCCTGTGCAGGGCGCTGCCTCTGCCCGTCATTCAAAAAGTTCTTTGGTGTGGGCCTTTTTTGAGGCTAGTGCATCAGATCGCACAGCTGCTGTTTGCAACATATGTCTCAAGCGTATATCGCGTGGCCAAAACATCAGCCGCTTGGGTACCACATGCCTGACCAGACATATGTTGACCTGCCATGCAGCTCGTTGGCAAGCCTACCTCAAAGACCCACACCAAAGAACAAAGCGGACCTCTCCTTGCACCGCATCAGCTGGGATCTCCAACCCCACTATAACTTCAGTCCTCTCTGAAACATGCACTGAGAGGAATGAAGGTGTAGAATTAGGTGTGTCACAGCCAAGTACTTGCGCCCACTCTGCTAGCAGTACACCGACGTCCGATTCTAGCAGGCAAATTTCCCTGCCCCAGCTGCTGGACCGTCGAAAGAAGTTCACTCCCAGCCATCCACATGCCCAGCGGTTGAATGCTAGCTTGGCTAAATTGCTAGCGCTTCAACTGCTGCCTTTTCAGTTGGTAGACTCGGCCCCCTTCCGTGAGTTTGTGCAATGTGCAGTTCCTCAGTGGCAGGTTCCCAAACGCCACTTTTTCTCACGGAAGGCTATTCCGGCTCTCTACCGGCATGTGGAAGGCAATGTCTTGGCCTCGCTGGACAGGGCGGTCAGCGGTAAGGTGCATATTACCGCTGACTCATGGTCCAGCAGGCATGGACAGGGACGTTACCTTTCTTTCACGGCCCATTGGGTCACTCTTTTGGCAGCTGGGAAGGATTCAGGACAAGGTGCAGTAGTGTTGGAGGTTGTCCCACCGCCACGCCTCCAAAATGCTACTACTGGTTGTGACACACCTCTCTCCTCCACCCCCTCCTCTTCTTCTTCCTCCATGGCCTCTTCCTGTGGTTTGTCCTATGAACCAGCGGTGCTCCGTAGCCGTTCACGGGGCTACGCAAGTACGCAGGCAAAAAGATGCCATGCCGTGCTTGCGCTGGTGTGTTTGGGGGACAGAAGCCACACTGGGGCAGAGGTCCTGTCTGCTCTGCAGGGCCAGGCCGAGAGGTGGTTGACGCCACGCCAGCTTAAGCCAGGAATGGTGGTTTGCGACAATGGCACCAACCTCCTCTCCGCCCTCCGACAGGGACAACTGACCCATGTGCCCTGTGTGGCTCACGTCCTTAACCTGGTGGTGCAGCGCTTCTTGGGCAGGTACCCGGGCTTACAGGATGTCCTGAGGCAGGCCAGGAAAGTCTGTGTGCATTTCCGCAGATCTTATAATGCCAGTGCTCGCCTGGCTGAGCTGCAAAAGGAGTTGAACCTGCCCAAGAACCGCCTTATATGTGACATGCCCACCAGGTGGAACTCAACGTTGGCCATGCTGCAGCGGCTGCACACGCAGCAGAGGGCCATCAATGAGTACCTGTGCGACTACGGCACCAGGACAGGGTCAGGGGAGCTTGGTTTTTTTTCTCCACGCCAGTGGGGCATGATCAGGGATGCATGCACTGTCCTGGCACCATTTGAGGAGGCCACGAGGATGGTGAGCAGTGACAGTGCATGCATCAGTGACACTGTACCTCTTGTCCACCTGTTGGAGCACACGCTGCGTGGAATAATGGACAGGGCACTTGAGGCAGAACAGAGGCAGGAAGAGGAGGACTTCCTTGCCTCTCAAGGCCCCCTTTACCCAGACAGTGTTCCTTCTGTCCCACCCATCGCACAGGAAGAGGAGGAGGAGGAGGAGGAGGAGGAGGAGGAGGATTGTGTCAGCATGGAGGTGGAGGCTGGCACTCAGCATCATCAGCAGCAGTCTTTTAGGGATGATTTACAGTCCCAAGAAACCAGTGGACTTGTACGTGGCTGGGAGGAGGTGGCTGCGGATCATGTCGTCCTTAGTGACCCAGAGGACTCCGGAGCGAATGCCTCAGCAAACCTACGCTGCATGGCCTCCCTGATCCTGCAAAGTCTGCGGAAGGATCCTCGTATTCTTCGGATCAAGGAGAGGGACCATTACTGGCTGGCCACTCTCCTTGATCCACGGTACAAGGGTAAGGTTGCGGACCTTATGTTACCGTCGCAGAGGGAGCAGAGGATGAGACAACTCCGGGAGGCCTTGCAGAAAGGTCTGTGCAACGCGTTCCCAGAGACTGGGAGGTTGCAAACTCCTGGTCCTGGACAACGAGTTGCTGAGGCTTCGGCCAGTCAAAGAAGGAGCGGTGGGGAAGGTGGCCGTCTGACCGATGCGTTCAGACAATTCTTTAGTCCGCAGCCCCAAAGTATGATCGGTTCCAGCAACCATCGCCAGCGTCTGATAAACATGGTGCAGGAATATCTAGGGGCAAGGTCAGACTTGGACACCTTCCCCACCGAAAATCCTCTGGCTTACTGGGTCTTGAGGATGGATCACTGGCCAGAGCTTGCACAGTATGCAATTGAGCTACTGGCCTGTCCTGCATCCAGCGTTCTTTCGGAACGCACATTCAGTGCTGCTGGAGGATTTGTCACGGATCACAGGGTGCGCCTGTCCACCGACTCGGTTGATCGACTGACTTTCATCAAGATGAACCAGTCTTGGATCACCACCAGCTACCACACACCTGATGCTGATATAACAGACTAATTGATTTTAACATGTCACATCCCTTCAAGACTGATGCTGATGCTGAGTGCCTGTGCTGTTATGTTGACTGGCTATCCTCCTCCTCCGAGTCCTCAATGATACGATTGATGATGATAGCTTGTAAGATCATTTTTGTTTATGGGTGCCGCCACCAGTGCCTAACGCCCAATTTTTCAGCCCCTGTTTAACAGGGGCGTGTAATTACAATTTTTGAAGCAATACTTTGCAACAGGGCTCATTGCTGTGCTCCAAGTACAGTATCTGTGAGGAGTTGCAGTGTTGTGCCACCAGTGCCTAACGCCCAATTTTTCAGCCCCTGTTTAACAGGGGCGTGTAATTACAATTTTTGAAGCAATACTTTGCAACAGGGCTCATTGCTGTGCTCCAAGTACAGTATCTGTGAGGAGTTGCAGTGTTGTGCCACCAGTGCCTAAGGCCCAATTTTTCAGCCCCTGTTTAACAGGGGCGTGTCATTACAATTTTTGAAGCAATACTTTGCAACAGGGCTCATTGGTGTGCTCCAAGTACAGTATCTGTGAGGAGTTGCAGTGTTGTGCCACCAGTGCCTAAGGCCCAATTTTTCAGCCCCTGTTTAACAGGGGCGTGTCATTACAATTTTTGAAGCAATACTTTGCAACAGGGCTCATTGGTGTGCTCCAAGTACAGTATCTGTGAGGAGTTGCAGTGTTGTGCCACCAGTGCCTAAGGCCCAATTTTTCAGCCCCTGTTTAACAGGGGCGTGTCATTACAATTTTTGAAGCAATACTTTGCAACAGGGCTCATTGCTGTGCTCCAAGTACAGTTGCTGTGAGGGGTTGCAGTGTTGTGCCACCAGTGCCTAAGGCCCAATTTTTCAGCCCCTGTTCAACAGGGGCATGTAATTACAATTCTTGATCTAATAATTCACAGCAGGGCCCATTGCTGCACCCACCAAGAGTAACTGTCAGGGCTTACAGTGTTGTGGCACCAGCACCACCATCAAAGGCCCAATTTTTACTACCACTGTTCAACAATTATATGTAATTAAAATTCCTGATATAATAGTTGACAGCAGGGCGTTCCAGCACCAACCAAGAGTAACTGTGAGTGCTTACAGTGTTGTGCCAACACCAACAACTAAGGGGCCTATTTCTGCAGAGTATATACGGCAGGTCCCTACTTTCAAACATCCAACTTACAAACGACTCCTACTTGCAAACGCAAGAAGACAACAGGAAGTGAGAGGAAATCTACCACTAGGAAGGAAAATTCTCTCCTGTAAGAATAAATATGGGAGAAAGGTGTCTCCTCTGTACTGATGCTTTATCAGCAATCCTTGTTTCAAGAAAAACACCACATTTCAAAAACAGTTGTCATTGGGACGGAAAGTGAGGTGAAATGTTCTGAACAGGGGCACAGACAGCAAAACAAATGTTACAGGGGTGATAACCCTTACCTATGTTTTCCAAAAAGTTTAAAAATAGATTTTTGGTCTGGAGCTACACTTCAACAATGTACCTGTTCAAAATTACAAACAGACTCTACATAAGAACAAACCTACAGTCCCTGTCTTGTATGCACCGCCTGTATAGGGCTGTTCAGAGTATATAGGGCCTTTTTTATTTTATGTGCGGGGTTCCCCTTAATATCCATACAAGACCCAAAGGGGCTGGTAATGGGCTGGGGTAGGGGGGGGGTCATGGGGTAGCTATGCCATTTTTCTTAAAGAATTTCATCCATATTACCGGGACCAGACATTACATTAAAGCCGCAAGCAGTTTTAAATGGCTTTTTTTTCCTTTAGAAGTGTCATTTTGTGCAGGGACAGTTCTAAACACGGGAAACACGTGGCACTTCACAGGCATACTTTAGACACCCCCCAGGTACGATATTTAAAGGAATATTTGACTTTTTTTTTTTCACTTTATGCATCATTAAAATGACTGCTCCCGAAAAACGACCGTTTTTAAAACTTCTTTTTGCATTGATACATGTCCCCTGGTGCAGAACCCGGGTTCCCAAACCCTTTTTAGGACAATAACATGCATAATAGTTGTTATAATTAGCACTTTAGAATTCGAACGTTCGCATCCATTGTATTTAATAGGGTTCTAATGTTCGTTCGAACTTTCGGTCCGTTCGCGGGTTCTGGTGCGAACCGAACCCGGGGGTGTTCGGCTCATCACTAGTCTCAAGCGTATATCGCGTGGCCAAAACATCACCCGCTTGGGCACCACATGCTTGACCAGACATATGTTGACCTGCCATGCAGCTCGTTGGCAAGCCTACCTTAAAGACCCACACCAAAGAACAAAACTGACCTCTTCTTGCACTGCATCAGCTGGGATCTCCGAACCCCACTATACCTTCAGTCCTCTCTGAAACCTGCTCTGAGAGGAATGAAGGTGTAGAATTAGGTGTGTCACAGCCAAGTACTTGCGGGCACTCTGCTAGCAGTACACCAACGTCCGATTCTAGCAGGCAAATTTCCCTGCCCCAGCTGCTGGACCGTCGAAAGAAGTTCACTCCCAGCCATCCACATGCCCAGCGGTTGAATGCTAGCTTGGCTAAATTGCTAGCGCTTCAACTGCTGCCTTTTCAGTTGGTAGACTCGGCCCCCTTCCGTGAGTTTGTGCAATGTGCGGTTCCTCAGTGGCAGGTTCCCAAACGCCACTTTTTCTCACGGAAGGCGATTCCGGCTCTCTATCGGCATGTGGAAGGCAATGTCTTGGCCTCGCTGGACAGGGCGGTCAGCGGTAAGGTGCATATTACCGCTGACTCATGGTCCAGCAGGCATGGACAGGGACGTTACCTTTCTTTCACGGCCCATTGGGTCACTCTTTTGGCAGCTGGGAAGGATGCAGGACAAGGTGCAGTAGTGTTGGAGGTTGTTCCACCGCCACGCCTCCAAAATGCTACTACTGGTTGTGACACACCTCTGTCCTCCACCCCCTCCTCTTCTTCTTCCTCCGTGGCCTCTTCCTGTGCTTTGTCCTCGGAACCAGCGGTGCTCCGTAGGCGTTCAAGGGGCTACGCAAGTACGCAGGCAAAAAGATGCCATGCCATGCTTGCGCTGGTGTGTTTGGGGGACAGGAGCCACACTGGGGCAGAGGTTCTGTCTGCTCTGCAGGGGCAGGCCGAGAGGTGGTTGACGCCACGCCAGCTTAAGCCAGGAATGGTGGTTTGCGACAATGGCACCAACCTCCTCTCCGCCCTCCGACAGGGACAACTGACCCATGTGCCCTGTGTGGCTCACGTCCTTAACCTGGTGGTGCAGCGGTTCTTGGGCAGGTACCCGAGCTTACAGGATGTCCTGAGGCAGGCCAGGAAAGTCTGTGTGCATTTCCGCAGATCTTATAATGCCAGTGCTCGCCTGGCTGAGCTGCAAAACGAGTTGAACCTGCCCAAGAACCGCCTTATATGTGACATGCCCACTAGGTGGAACTCAACGTTGGCCATGCTGCAGCGGCTGCACACACAGCAGAGGGCCATCAATGAGTACCTGTGCGACTACGGCACCAGGACAGGGTCAGGGGAGCTCAGGTTTTTTTCACCACGCCAGTGGGGCATGATCAGGGATGCATGCACTGTCCTGGCACCATTTGAGGAGGCCACGAGGATGGTGAGCAGTGACAGTGCATGCATCAGTGACACTGTACCTCTTGTCCACCTGTTGGAACATACACTGCGTGGAATAATGAACAGGGCACTTGAGGCAGAACAGAGGCAGGAAGAGGAGGACTTCCTTGCCTCTCAAGGCCCCCTTTACCCAGACAGTGTTCCTTCTGTCCCACCCATCGCACAGGAAGAGGAGGAGGAGGAGGAGGATTGTGTCAGCATGGAGGTGGAGCCTGGCACTCAGCATCATCAGCAGCAGTCTTTTAGGGATGATTTACAGTCCCAAGAAACCAGTGGACTTGTACGTGGCTGGGAGGAGGTGACTGCGGATCATGTCGTCCTTAGTGACCCAGAGGACTCCGGACCGATTGCCTCAGCTAACCTACGCTGCATGGCCTCCCTGATCCTGCAAAGTCTGCGGAAGGATCCTCGTATTCTTCGGATCAAGGAGAGGGACCATTACTGGCTGGCCACTCTCCTTGATCCATGGTACAAGGGTAAGGTTGCGGACCTTATCTTACCGTCGCAGAGGGAGCAGAGGATGAGACAACTCCGGGAGGCCTTGCAGAAAGATCTGTGCAACGCGTTCCCAGAGACTGGGAGGTTACAAACTCCTGGTCCTGGACAACGAGTTGCTGAGGCTTCGGTCAGTCAAAGAAGGAGCAGTGGGGAAGGTGGCCGTCTGACCGATGCGTTCAGACAATTCTTTAGTCCACAGCCCCAAGGTATGATCGGTTCCAGCGACCATCGCCAGCGTCTGATATACATGGTGCAGGAATACCTAGGGGCAAGGTCAGACTTGGACACCTTCCCCACCGAAAATCCTCTGGCTTACTGGGTCTTGAGGATGGATCACTGGCCAGAGCTTGCACAGTATGCAATTGAGCTACTGGCCTGTCCTGCATCCAGCGTTCTTTCAGAACACACATTCAGTGCTGCTGGAGGATTTGTCACGGATCACAGAGTGCGCCTGTCCACCGACTCGGTTGATCGACTGACCTTCATAAAGATGAACCAGTCTTGGATCACCACCAGCTACCAAACACCTGAAGCTGATATAACAGACTAATTTATTTTCAAATGTCACATCCCTTCAAGACTGATGCTGATGCTGAGTGACTGTCCTGTTATGTTGACTGACTATCCTCCTCCTCCTCAATGATCCGATTGATGATGATAGCTTGGAAGAACATTTTTGTTTCTGGGTGCCGCCACCAGTGGCTAAGGCCCAATTTTTCAGCCCCTGTTTAACAGGGGCATGTAATTACAATTTTTTATGCAATGCTTTGCAGCAGGGATCATTCCTTCACTCCAACTAGAGTATCTGGGAGAGGTTGCAGTGTCGTGGCACCAGCACCAGTGGCTAAGGCCCAATTTTTCAGCCCCTGTTTAACAGGGGTGTGTAATTACAATTTTTGATGCAATACTTTGCAACAGGGCTCATTGCTGTGCTCCAAGTTCAGTATCTGTGAGGGGTTGCAGTGTTGTGGCACCAGTGCCTAAGGCCCAATTTTTCAGCCCCTGTTCAACAGGGGCATGCAATTACAATTCTTGATCTAATAATTCACAGCAGGGCCCATTCATGCACCCACCAAGAGTAACTGTGAGGGCTTACAGTGTTGTGTCAACACCACCACCACCAAAGGCCCAATTTTTCAGCCCCTGTTCAACAGGGGCATGCAATTACAATTCTCGATCTAATAATTCACAGCAGGGCCCATTCATGCGCCCACCAAGAGTAACTGTGAGGGCTCACAGTGTTGTGGCAACACCAACATGTAAGGGGCAAATTTCAGCAGAGTATATACGGCAGGCCCCTACTTTCAAACATCCAACTTACAAACGACTCCTCCTTGCAAACGGAAGGATACAACAGGAAGTGCGAGGAAATCTACCCCTAGGAAGGCAAATTCTCTTCTGTAAGAGTTAATATGGGAAAAAAAGTGTCTCCTCTCCACTGATGCTTTATCACCAATTCTTGTTTCAATAAAAACCCCACATTTTCAAAAAACATTTGTCATTAGGACGGAAAGTGAGGTGAACTGTTCTTAACAGTTGCACACTGCACAGACAGCAAAACAAATGTTACAGGGGTGATAATAACCCTTCCCTATGTTTTCCAAAAAGCTTAAAAATAGATTTTTTGCCTGGAGCTACACTTAAACAATGTACCTGTTCAAAATTACAAACAGATTCTACATAAGAACAAACCTACAGTCCCTGTCTTGTATGCACCGCCTGTATACGGCTGTTCAGAGTATATAGGGCCTTTTTTATTTTGTGTGCAGGGTTCCCCTTAATATCCATACAAGACCCAAAGGGGCTGGTAATGGGCTGGGGTAGGGGGGGGGGGTAGCTATGCCATTTTTCTTAAAGATTTTCATCCATATTACCAGGACCAGACATTACATTAAAGCCGCAAGCAGTTTTAAATGGCTTTTTTTCCTTTAGAAATGTAATTTTGTGCAGGGACAGTTCTAAACACGGGAAACACGTGGCACTTCACAGGCATACTTTAGACACCCCCCAGGTACGATATTTAAAGGAATATTTGACTTTTTTTTTTCACTTTATGCATCATTAAAATGACTGTTCCATAAAAACTGCCGTTTTTAAAACTTCTTTTTTGCATTGATACATGTCCCCTGGTGCAGAACCCGGGTTCCCAAACCCTTTTTAGTACAATAACATGCATAATAGTCGTTATAATTAGCACTTTAGATTTCGAACGTTCGCATCCATTGTGTTTAATAGGGTTCTAAAGTTCGTGCGAACTTTCGGTCCGTTCGCGGGTTCTGGTGCGAACCGAACTCGGGGGTGTTCGGCTCATCACTAACCAACACCTAAGGGCCAAATTTCTGCAGAGTATATACGGCAGACCCCTACTTTCAAACATCCAACTTACAAACGACTCCTACTTGCAAACGGAAGGAGACAACAGGAAGTGAGAGGAAATCTACCCCTAGGAAGGCAAATTCTCTCCTGTAAGAGTTAATATGGGAAAAAGGTGTCTCCTCTCCACTGATGCTTTATCACCAATCCTTGTTTCACTAAAAACCCCAAATTTTCTAAAAACATTTGTCATTGGGACGGAAAGTGAGGTGAAATGTTCTGAACAGGTGCACAGACAGCAAAACAAATGTTACAGGGGTGATAACCCTTCCATATGTTTTCCAAAAAGCTTAAAAATAGATTTTTTGGCTGGAGCTACACTTTAAAAATGTACCAGTTCAAAATTACAAACAGATTCTACGTAACAACAAACCTACAGTCCCTGTCTTGTTTGCACCGCCTGTATACTGCTGTTCAGGAGTATATAGCGCCTGGGGGGCCCACGCCTTTCCTTTTTTTAATATCCATACAAGACCCAAAGGGGCTGGTAATGGGCTGGAAGGGGGGGGTACCCATGCCCATTTTTGTGCAGGGACAGTTCTAAACATGGGAAAAACGTGCCACTTCACAGGTATGCTATAGACATGATATGATATATGATATTTAAAGGAATATTTCACTTTTATTTTTCACTTTATGCATCATTAACCACTTCAATACAGAGCACTTAAACCCCCTTCTTACCCAGACCAATTTTCAGCTTTCGGTGCTCTCACACTTTGAATGACAATTACTCAGTCATGCAACACTGTACCCAAATAAAATTTGCGTCCTTTTTTTTCACACAAATAGAGCTTTCTTTTGGTGGTATTTAATCACTAGTGGTTCTTTTTATTTTTTGTGCTATAAATAAAAAAAGACCGTAAATTTTGTGAAAATTTGCCTTTTTCTTTGTTTCTGTCATAAAATTGAGAAAATTAGTAATTTTTCGTCATAAATTTTGGCGAAAATTTATACTGCTACTTATCTTTGGTAAAAATAACCCAAATTAGTGTATATTATTTGGTCTTTGTGAAAGTTATAGAGTCTACAAACTATGGTGCCAATCCCTGAAAATTTATCAATCTGATCACATCTGAAGTACTGACGGCCTATCTAATTTCTTGAGATACTAACAAGTCATAAAAGTACAAATACCCCCCAAATTACCCCTTTTTAGAAAGTAGACATTCCAATGTATTAAGTAAGTAGCATGGTGAGTTTTTTTAAGTTGTCATTTTTTCCCACAATTCTTTGCAAAATGAAGATTTATTTTTTTTACAAAATTGTCATATTAACTGGTTATTTCTCTCACAGAGCATAGGCATACAACAAATTACACCCCAAAATACATTCTGCTACTCCTCCTGAGTATGGGGATACAACATGTGTGGGACTTTTACACAGCCTGGCCACATACAAAGGCCCAACATTGAAGTAGCACCATCAGGCGATCTACGAGCATAAATTGCACATCTCATTTCTCAACCACCTATTACAATTTTGAAGGCCCTGGAGCACCAGGACAATGGAATTGCCCACAAAATGACCACATTTTGGAAAGCTAACACCCCAACGTATAATCTATGAGGCATAATGAGTCTTTTTTTTCCAGAAGTTTTTGGAAAATGTGGAAAAAAAATGAAAACGCATTTTATTTACACAAAATTGTCCATTTATAAGATATTTCCAACACATATCAAATACATAGCAAAAATGACACCCCAAAATACATTCTGCTACTCCTCCTGAGTATGGGGATACCACATGTGTTAGACTTTTACACAGCTTGGCCACATACAGAGGCCCAACATTCAAGTAGCACCATCAGGCGTTCTAGGAGCATACATTACATATATAATTTCCTGGCAACCTATCATTTTTGAAGGCCCTTCATATTTCTAGCACATAGCATGTACATACCAAGAATTACAATCCAAAATAAATTCTATTGCGGAAAGGGTAAAAAAAAGTATTACCTGTGCTTTTAGTAGTGTCCACAGAAGAGAGCACTGGTCCAGGCAGCAGTCGGGGATGTGCTTAGCGACAGCAATAGTAATTATCCAGGCAGCAGGAAGGAATATTGTCTATGGTCAGCACAAGGATATTGTCAGCACAGCCAAAGTATTTGTCCATAGAAATTGTCCAGGCAGAGACAGCCAGCACAGCCATAATATTGGTCCTGGTACACTGTTACCTGCAGGCACTCGTTATTGTACCGCTCTCCAGCCCTTCATAAACATACTACCTCTTGCTACAGCTAATTATTTGCATAGTCCAGGTAGCAGGCAGTGGTGTGGTCCGTTCATGCGGCAGGCAAAGGCATGGTGGCAGTAAGTCAGCAGCAGGCTGAGGGCAGCAATCGGGTAAGACCTGTGCACAGGGGTAGAGGGTTCGACCCACCCAAATCTCTATGAAGCCTCCAGACTCCAGACCCTAATCCGGAAATTAAACCCAGAGAAAGCAAAAAAAAAATTCTCCATCCGGAAAAACTATTCTGGAGCCCCTCACATATGTGAGACCCCTGTGTACTACAGTAGCAGGGCAACAGATCAGTCCAAGCGGTAGACAAAAGCATAGTCCACAAAACAGGCCAAGGTCAGATCATGTGGAAGCAGTCCAAACGGTAGGCAGAGGCATAGTCACAAAAACAGGCCAGGGTCAGTTTACGTGGAAGCAGTCCAAACAGTAGGCAGAGGCATAGTCAAAAAGCAGGCCAGGGTCAGATCACGTGGAAGGCAGTGGCATGGTTATTTGGGGAAGCATGGAAAATGGTCAGCACAGATTATGAAAATGGGGGGGGGAAATGGTTAAAAATATGGGCTAATATTTTAGGGATGTATGATAAAATTTGAAGCATTCACCAATTCAAAGGCCAGGTTGGGAGGGACACCGGGGACAATGGTAGCTGGTATCTTTTCGAAGTCCTCCTTTGCTGCACACGCGACATCTTTTTTGCCGTCTTCGGCCTGCTTCGGATGGTGGGATGTTGTACGGGAAGTGCCGTTCATGAAGTCTGCTAACAGCATCAGAGCAAAGGTTTTCTGGGGGGGGGGGTCTTTGTTGATAGATGAGGGACGTGACTACTTCTTCTGAGAATTGTAGGAAGGGGGCTGGGTTGTCTGTGGATTTGGTGTAGACTATGTAGGAATTATAAATGGCCAAATGGATGAGATAAATTGCTACCTTCTTGTACCAGAATCGGGACCTCCTAATGGACAAATAGGGCTGAATCATTTGGTCATTGAAATCCACCCCCCCCCCCCCATGTAGAGATTATAGTCTTGGACACATGTCGGCTTTTCAATGGGACCTCGTCGTCTTCGCTGAACTACAACTGCAGTGTCATCATGAATGGTGGACATCATGTGCACGTCCCTGTTATCCTTCCACCTCAAGGCCAGCACTTCGTTGCACCTCAGTGTTGCTCTTTCCCCCCTTCACAGCTTTTTGTTCACAATGGATTGTGGGAAGCCCTTCCTATTTTTTCTGGAGGTTCCGCAGGCCAGGGTTTTTTCGATGTACAAGTGTCTGAAAAGGGGCAGGCTGGTATAAAAGTTGTCAAGGTATATATGATATCCTTTTTTTAGAAGTGGGTAGGGATGAGCTTCGAGTTCGAGTCGAACTCATGTTCAACTCGAACATTGCCTGTTCGCCCGTTCGCCGAACAGCAAAGAAATTGGGGTGTTAGCGGCAAATTCGAAAAATCTATGGGAGAAATCTAAAGTGCTAATTATAAAGGCTTATATGCATGTTATTGTCCTAAAAAGTGTTTGGGGACCTGGGTCCTGCCCCAGGGGACATGTATCAATGCAAAAAGAAGTTTTAAAAACGGCCGTTTTTTCGGGAGCAGTGATTTTAATAATGCTTAAAGTGAAACAATAAAAGTGAAATATTCCTTTAAATTTCGTACCTGGGGGGATGATATGCATGTAAAGTGGCGCATGTTTCCCGTGCTTAGAACTGTCCCTGCACAAAGTGTCATTTTTGAAGGAAAAAAAGTCATTTAAAACTCACAAAAAAAGCGTGGGGGTCCCCCAGAATTCAATTACCAGGCCCTTCAGGTCTGGAATGGATATTAAGGGGAACCCCACCGCAAATTTTAAAAAAAATGTCGTGGAGTCCCCCCAAAAATCCATACCAGACCCTTATCCGAGCACGCAACCTGGCCGGCCGCAGGGGAAGAGGGGGGGACGAGAGAGCGGCCCCCCTCCCTCCTGAACCGTACCAGGCCACATGCCCTCAACATGGGGAGGATGTCCCCATGTTGATAGGGACAAGGGCCTCATCCCCACAACCCTTGCCCGGTGGTTGTGGGGGTCTGCGGGCGGGGGGCTTATCGGAATCTGGAAGACCCCTTTAACAAAGGGGACCCCCAGATCCCGGCCCCCCTACTTCCTTCACTGCGTAATACATGTATAGACTCTATACATGTATTACACAGTGAAGGAAGTTCCCCATCAGGTCCGCCCCCTCGGTATGTCAGACCCCGCCTACTTCATTGGCCTGAGCGGGGAAACTTCCTTCACTGTGTAAATTTAAATAACACAGTGAAGGAAGTTCCCCGCTCAGGCCAATGGCGTAGGCGGGTCCGACATACCGAGGGGGCGGACCTGATGGGGAACTTCTCTCACTTTGGTAATACATGTATAGACCCGCCCCTTGTCATGTTCCGCATCTGGTCCGCTGAGCGGACCTGATGGGGAACTTTAGAAGGGGCGGGTCTATACATTTAAAACACTGAGGAGGAAGTTCCCCATCAGGTCCGCTCAGGCACAACCAATGACGGACAGCGCTGGACATCGGGATCACCGCGGGACACTGGATTTCACCGCTTTTTTTTTTTTTTTTTAATAAAGGACTTTTTCAAGGTGTTTGTGTGTTTTTTTAACATTTTTTTACGCTTTCTTCGTGAAATGGTAGGGGTACAATGTAAAAGTTTGTTAAAGGGGTCTTCCAGATTCCGATAAGCCCCCCGCCCGCAGACCCCCACAACCACCGGGCAAGGGTTGTGGGGATGAGGCCCTTGTCCCCATCAACATGGGGACATCCTCCCCATGTTGAGGGCATGTGGCCTGGTACGGTTCAGGAGGGAGGGGGGCCGCTCTCTCGTCCCCCCCTCTTCCCCTGCGGCCGGCCAGGTTGCGTGCTCGGATAAGGGTCTGGTATGGATTTTTAGGGGGACTCCACGCCATTTTTTTAATAATTTGGGGTGGAGTTCCCCTTAAAATCCATTCCAGATCTGAAGGGCCTGGTATGGATATTTGGGGGAACCCCACGTCATTTTTTTTTTAATTTGCGGCGGGGTTCCCCTTAATATCCATTCCAGACCTGAAGGGCCTGGTAATTGAATTCTGGGGAACCCCCACGCTTTTTTTAATTTTTTTTTATCAATGACTTTTGTATGTATTGCCGGGAGCCGACAATTCATTAATAGCCGCGAGTGAGTTTTAAATGACTTTTTTTCTTTCAAAAATGACACTTTGTGCAGGGACAGTTCTAAGCATGGGAAACATGCGCCACTTTACATGCATATCATACACACCCCCTAGGTACGAAATTTAAAGGAATATTTCACTTTTATTGTTTAATTTTAAGCATTATTAAAATCACTGCTCCCGAAAAAACTGCAGTTTTTAAAACTTTTTTATGCATTGATACATGTCCCCTGGGGCAGGTCCCGGGTCCCCAAACACTTTTTAGGACAATAACTTGCATATTAGCCTTTATAATTAGCACTTTAGATTTCGAACGTTCGAGTCCATTGTATTTAATAGGGTTCTAAAGTTCACACGAACATTTTGTCTGTTCGCAGGTTCTGGTGCGAACTGAACAGGGGGGTGTTCGGCTCATCCCTGGAAGTGGGTAAGCCAGGTCTCATACAATTTTTCCAGCTGTGCCCATGTAGGCCGGGCACTCAGGGGGCTGGAGCTGGGAATCTCTTCCTTCATATATGCGGAACGCATAAAGATATTCCGTGGCTCTCTCACAGAGCTTGTAAAATTTTACTCCATATTTGGCCTTTTTGCTAGGAATATATTGTTTTATTCCTAGCCGGCCTGAAAAGGGTACCAGGGACTCATCCACACATATATGTTTCTCGGGGACATAGAGTCCTGCAAATCGATTGGAAAGGAAATTTATCAGTGGGCGAAGTTTATACAGCTTATCGGAATCTGGATGATTGCGGGGAGGGCACTGTGTGTTGTCATTAAAATGAAAGAATCTCATTATCGTCTCATATCGGCACCTGGGCATTACGGCAGAATACATGGGCATGTGGTAGATGGGTTTCATGGACCAATAGGCATGTCCTTGATTTTTTTTTGTAAGCCCCATGTTTATGGGGAGGCCAATAAACAATTTGAACTCCTCCAAATTCAGATCTCTCCACTCAAATGGACGGGCAGAAGATGATTGGGGGTTGTTGGCAATATGCCCTCAACATGGGGAGGATGTCCCCATGTTGATGGGGACAAGGGCCTCATCCCCACAACCCTTGCCCGGTGGTTGTGGGGGTCTGCGGGCGGGGGGCTTATCGGAATCTGGAAGACCCCTTTAACAAAGGGGACCCCCAGATCCCGGCCCCCCTACTTCCTTCACTGCGTAATACATGTATAGACTCTATACATGTATTACACAGTGAAGGAAGTTCCCCATCAGGTCCGCCCCCTCGGTATGTCAGACCCCGCCTACTTCATTGGCCTGAGCGGGGAAACTTCCTTCACTGTGTAAATTTAAATAACACAGTGAAGGAAGTTCCCCGCTCAGGCCAATGGCGTAGGCGGGTCCGACATACCGAGGGGGCGGACCTGATGGGGAACTTCTCTCACTTTGGTAATACATGTATAGACCCGCCCCTTGTCATGTTCCGCATCTGGTCCGCTGAGCGGACCTGATGGGGAACTTTAGAAGGGGCGGGTCTATACATTTAAAACACTGAGGAGGAAGTTCCCCATCAGGTCCGCTCAGGCACAACCAATGACGGACAGCGCTGGACATCGGGATCACCGCGGGACACTGGATTTCACCGCTTTTTTTTTTTTTTTTTAATAAAGGACTTTTTCAAGGTGTTTGTGTGTTTTTTTAACATTTTTTTACGCTTTCTTCGTGAAATGGTAGGGGTACAATGTAAAAGTTTGTTAAAGGGGTCTTCCAGATTCCGATAAGCCCCCCGCCCGCAGACCCCCACAACCACCGGGCAAGGGTTGTGGGGATGAGGCCCTTGTCCCCATCAACATGGGGACATCCTCCCCATGTTGAGGGCATGTGGCCTGGTACGGTTCAGGAGGGAGGGGGGCCGCTCTCTCGTCCCCCCCTCTTCCCCTGCGGCCGGCCAGGTTGCGTGCTCGGATAAGGGTCTGGTATGGATTTTTAGGGGGACTCCACGCCATTTTTTTAATAATTTGGGGTGGAGTTCCCCTTAAAATCCATTCCAGATCTGAAGGGCCTGGTATGGATATTTGGGGGAACCCCACGTCATTTTTTTTTTAATTTGCGGCGGGGTTCCCCTTAATATCCATTCCAGACCTGAAGGGCCTGGTAATTGAATTCTGGGGAACCCCCACGCTTTTTTTAATTTTTTTTTATCAATGACTTTTGTATGTATTGCCGGGAGCCGACAATTCATTAATAGCCGCGAGTGAGTTTTAAATGACTTTTTTTCTTTCAAAAATGACACTTTGTGCAGGGACAGTTCTAAGCATGGGAAACATGCGCCACTTTACATGCATATCATACACACCCCCTAGGTACGAAATTTAAAGGAATATTTCACTTTTATTGTTTAATTTTAAGCATTATTAAAATCACTGCTCCCGAAAAAACTGCAGTTTTTAAAACTTTTTTATGCATTGATACATGTCCCCTGGGGCAGGTCCCGGGTCCCCAAACACTTTTTAGGACAATAACTTGCATATTAGCCTTTATAATTAGCACTTTAGATTTCGAACGTTCGAGTCCATTGTATTTAATAGGGTTCTAAAGTTCACACGAACATTTTGTCTGTTCGCAGGTTCTGGTGCGAACTGAACAGGGGGGTGTTCGGCTCATCCCTGGAAGTGGGTAAGCCAGGTCTCATACAATTTTTCCAGCTGTGCCCATGTAGGCCGGGCACTCAGGGGGCTGGAGCTGGGAATCTCTTCCTTCATATATGCGGAACGCATAAAGATATTCCGTGGCTCTCTCACAGAGCTTGTAAAATTTTACTCCATATTTGGCCTTTTTGCTAGGAATATATTGTTTTATTCCTAGCCGGCCTGAAAAGGGTACCAGGGACTCATCCACACATATATGTTTCTCGGGGACATAGAGTCCTGCAAATCGATTGGAAAGGAAATTTATCAGTGGGCGAAGTTTATACAGCTTATCGGAATCTGGATGATTGCGGGGAGGGCACTGTGTGTTGTCATTAAAATGAAAGAATCTCATTATCGTCTCATATCGGCACCTGGGCATTACGGCAGAATACATGGGCATGTGGTAGATGGGTTTCATGGACCAATAGGCATGTCCTTGATTTTTTTTTGTAAGCCCCATGTTTATGGGGAGGCCAATAAACAATTTGAACTCCTCCAAATTCAGATCTCTCCACTCAAATGGACGGGCAGAAGATGATTGGGGGTTGTTGGCAATATACTGCTGGGCATATAAGATTGTCTGGTCCACAATGAACTGCAGAATAGTGTCGGGCAAAAACAGATGAAAGTAATCGATCTCTGTGAAATTTTGGGTGTTGGCCTGCACACCTGGCTGTGCTGTGAAAGGGGGAATAATTGGTGATCCTGAGTCGGAAGGCAGCCATGTTGGGTTGGCAAGACCATCTGGCATGTATGTAGCGGCCTTGGCTCTTGGGGGACGTGACACTCCAGTAGTTGGGGGAGTTGAATTTCCTGTGCTGGTACTCAGGTGTGATGTGGCAGCACCGGTACTGGCCCTGGGCATTTGTTCGCGGGGCCTTTCGCTGGCGGTAGCATTGGTACTGGGCCTTTGTTCCTGGGGCCTATTGCTGGCGGCAGCGCTGGTACTGGGCCTTTGTTCCCGGGCCTATTTCTGGTGGCAGTGCTGGTACTGCGCCTGGGAATATAATCCTGGTTGCTGGCAGCTGCCTGGTTTCCAGAGTGCTGTGCCCTTTTAGGAGGGACCCATTCTTCATCCGAATCGTTACTATATTCGATCGGTTCAAATTCCGAATTTGATTCGGAATCAGAATTGGAATCTAATGAGAACTCCCCGGTGCTCTCATCAGTCATGGAGAGGATCTCCTCACTGGTATAGACTCTTTTGGACATGGCTGTGTGGCGGGTAGCTGTGCGACAGGTGACAGATGGGTGGCAGGTGACGGTCACTGATGGGCTGTGCGATGGGTGGCAGGTGACGTTCACTGGTGGGTGATGATAGTGTGACGAAATATGGTCACTGATAGGTGACAGGCGATGGTCACTGATGGGTGACAGGCCACGGACGGTGACGGGTGATGGTAACAGATGGGTGACAGGCCACGGTCACTGATGGGTGACGGGTGATGGGTGACAGGCCATGGTCACTGATGGATGATGGGTGCATCACCGATGGTCACTGATGGGTGACGGGTGACAGGGCATATTGAAAAAAAAAAAAGAAAATAAGTGATCTGTAGGAACCCATAATAACCTTACCCATGCCTCCATCCCTGGTACATTGAGAAAAGAAAAAAAGGGGCTGGTGGGACTTTAAATGAGACATGGATGGGTGTAGAAAGTTGATCTAGGATATCAAAAATAGTATCACAATCCCAAAAGGGAAATCACTGTTGCCATGAAAAATTGCTGAATAATCAACCCAAAAGAACGAAAATCAAAGCATGTATATGAATATCAAAATGTATTGTATTAAAATAAATAATACAGGGATCATGCAGTCAGAGGCATAATACAGGTAAAAATAATCACATTAGCATAGTTGATGGTTCATAGTCAAGGACATGATTAAAAAAACAGCAATCACAGTACATGGATATACAGGTGCAGTGAACATGATTATCCAAATATATAAATCCAGAATACTTGATAAAATGCATAGTTGGGCAGGCTTGAGCTTGGCATCCCTGAGTATGGACTTGATACGTTTCTTGGCATTTAAACCCAGTCATCAGGAGTGGGGTGCGTATACTTTAGCTAGAAAAAAAGGGGGGGTGAATAAATAGGTCAATGAGGTCATAAAAAATATATATATAAATGAATGCTTAAAACACAAAGCGGAGTTAGGTGGGTTTATACATTACACATGGGAAAGCCCAAAAAGGGGTCAGTTCAAGCGTTCCATAAAGGAAGTAAAATGGTGGTCCTGAGTGAATTGTCTCCCCCGGGGTTGAGGCGGAATTGAAACCCCTGCAGTTCAAGAACCCTTCAACGGAAAGGAGGGCCATGGAGATGATGGAGTGGGACATCAGCCAAGGCAAAAACCGGACAGTCACAGTACAGTGTCAGACCGACAAGAGGCATGGCGTAGAGCAATGTGCTTGTGCTGACAAAAGGATACAGGCATGGTCACTGATGGGTGATGGGTGACAGGGCATGGTCACTGATGGGTGACGGGTGTCAGGGCACGGTCACTGATGGGTGACAGGTGACAGGGCACGGTCACTGATGGGTGACGGTTGCACCGCTGATGGTCACTGATGGCAGTCTCTTATGTGACAGGTGATAGGTGACAGGGTACGGTCACTGATGGGTGACGGGTGACAGGGCACGGTCACTGATGTGTGACGGGTGACAGGGCACGGTCACTGATGGGTGACGGGTGACAGGGCACGGTCACTGATGGGTGACGGTTGCACCGCTGATGGTCACTGATGGCAATCTCTTATGTGACAGGTGCACTTTATGGGGTGACTGCTGGGTGACAGATGACAATTGGGGGGCGATGGGACAAGTGTGGTGTTGGTGCAGACACTACTAAACATAGATCTGTAACTCACTGCTCCTGGCTCTTCTCTCCTCACACTGGAAACGGTGTGTGAGGAGAGAAGAGATGGCAACAGTTAGTTACAATTCTTTGTTTACAGCTAGTGATCAGGCTGTGAATGGATCACAGCTGATCACATGGTACACAGCCCTGGCCAATGGCTGTGTACTATCGTTGGTGACGAGCAGTGTTCCCGGTAACACGCTGCCACGACGGACACGCGCAGCGCGCTCGCGATTGCGCGCATGCGCCGTGTCAAATAGGGCATTACCATCCGTGATCAGCCGTGACTTCATCACCGCCGATCACAAGGTAAACAGCACTTGCCGGAGGCTGTTCACCCCTGTCGGTGACGAGCGGTGTCTCGGTGACACGCCGCCACTGACAATACAGGGATGCGCGCACGCGATTGCGCGCATTCCCTGTTTAAAGGGGCCGACGTCATATGGCGTCTGGTCAGAACAATAGCGTCTTCCGCCCGCCATCATTTGACGGTGGGCAGTGGACAAGTGGTTAAAATTGGCCATTTTTAAAACTTATTTTTGCATTGATACATGTCCCCTGGGGCAGGACCCGGGTCCCCAAACCCTTTTTAGGACAATAACTTGCATATTAGCCTTTAAAATTAGCACTTTTGATTCCGAACGTTCGAGTCCTATAGACTTTAACAGGGTTCGATAGTTTGCGTGAACTTTCGGTCCGTTCGTAGGTTCTGGTGCGAACCGAACCGGGGGGTGTTCGGCTCATCCCTAATCTGTACTAAGGATGATTACTTAATTTAGGTTAACAGCCATATACTCTTGATAGGCCTGGAGTATAATTTCCATTGTCAGCTAAAATGTAGCTGGAACATTCTGTAACCCAAAGGGCATGCTATGATATTGGACCTCCCCATTAGGGGTACAAATGCTGTTTTTTCCTTAGCAGACACAGAGATGTCATTATGGGGGAAATTTACTAAAACTGGTGCAGGCAGAATCTGATGCAGCTGTGCATAGTAACCAATCAGTTTCTAGCTTCAGCTTGTTCAGGAAGGCTGGGTTCACACTTGTGCGACACGACAGCCGTTCTTCTTTGGATCTGACTTTGCCCTGCGACATAAAGCCGACATATGTCCGACTTTCAAAGAACGGGGATCCGACTTGGATCCCCGCCAATAGCAGGCACTGTGTTTGGTATGAATCTTGAGGGGGAACTCCAGGCCAAATTTTAAATAAAAAACCGGCATGGGTTCCCCCTCCAGGGGCATACCAGGCCCTTGGGTCTGGTATGGATTTTAAGGGAGACCCCCTAAGCCGAAAAAACTGGGTGGGGGTTCCCCCAAAATCCAAACCAGACCCTTATCCGAGCACGCAACCTGGCAGGCCGCAGGGGAAGAGGGGGGGACGAGAGAGCGCCCCCCCTCCCTCCTGAACCGTACCAGGCCGCATGCCCTCAACATGGGGGGTTTGGTGCTCTGGGGCAGGGGGGCGACCTGCGGCCCCCCCACCCCAAAAGCACCCTGTCCCCATGTTGATGAGGACAGGGCCTCTTCCCGACAACCCTGGCCGTTGGTTGTCGGGGTCTGCGGGTGGGGGGCTTATCGGAATCCGGGAGCCCCCCCTTTAATAAGGGGGCCCCCAGATCCCGGCCCCCCACCCTATGTGAATGAGTATGGGGTACATCGTACCCCTACCCATTCACCTGGTGGAAAAAAATGTTAATAAAAAAAACACACACAGGTTGTTAAAGTAATTTATTGCACAGCTCCGGGGGTCTCTTCCGTCTTCGGGGGGGTCTCCGGTGTCGTCTCTGCGCTCTCCGGTTCTTCCTTCCTTCTGCCGGGCCTCCGCTATCTTCTTCCAGCTCTTTTGCTAGCGGGGCCCGGTCTTCTCCATCACCTTCTTCCCTCGCTCTCCGGTTCTTTCTTTCTTTCTTCTGCCGGCCCCTCCACTATCTTCTTCCAGCTCTTTTGCTAGTGGAGGGGCCGGTCTTCCTGTCGCCGTCTTCTTCCCTCTTCTCCTTCTCGATGTTGACTCGTCGCTTCCTCCCGCTGCAATGCTTGGCTATTCGCTCAGCAACGATTTATATAGGCTTCTCATGATGTCACAGTCACATGCTCCCATGATGTCACATGCTCCGGGGCCACCCGGAGCATGTGACTGTGACGTCATGAGAAGCCCATATAAATCGTTGATGAGCGAATAGCCAAGCATTACAGCGGGAGGAAGCGACGAGTCAACATTGAGAAGGAGAAGATGGAAGAAGACGACGACGGCGACGGGAAGACCGGCCCCTCCACTAGCCTAAGAGCGGGAAGAAGATAGTGGAGGGGCCGGCAGAAGAAAGAAGGAAAGAACCGGAGAGCGAGGGAAGAAGGCGACGGAGAAGACCGGGCCCCGCTAGCAAAAGAGCTGGAAGAAGATAGCGGAGGCCCAGCAGAAGGAAGGAAGAACCGGAGACCCCCGAAGACGGAAGAGACCCCCGGAGTCGGAAGAGACCCCCGGAGCTGTGCAATAAATTACTTTAACAACCTGTGTGTGTGTTTTTTATTAACATTTTTTTCCACCAGGTGAATGGGTAGGGGTACGATGTACCCCATACTCATTCACATAGGGTGGGGGGCCGGGATCTGGGGGCCCCCTTATTAAAGGGGGGCTCCCGGATTCCGATAAGCCCCCCACCCGCAGACCCCGACAACCAACAGCCAGGGTTGTCGGGAAGAGGCCCTGTCCTCATCAACATGGGGACAGGGTGCTTTGGGGTGGGCCCCCCTGCCCCAAAGCACCAAACCCCACATGTTGAGGGCATGTGGCCTGGTACGGTTCAGGAGGGTGGGGGGGCGCTCTCTCGTCCCCTGCGGCCTGCCAGGTTGCGTGCTCGGATAAGGGTCTGGTTTGGATTTTGGGGGGAGCCCCACGCCGTTTTTTCGACGTAGGGGTTACCCTTAAAATCCAGACCAGACCCAAGGGCCTGGTATGCTCCCGGAGGGGAACCCATGCCGGTTTTTTATTTAAAATTTGGCCTGGGGTTCCCCCTCAAGAGCAGCAGAGCACAAGTCGCATGCCAAAGTCGGATCATGCAAGACTACGGTCCGACTTCAATGATAGTCAATGGGCTGAAGTCGGATCAAAGTCGGACCAAAGTAGTACAGGGAGCATTCTCAAAGTCGGACCGACATGTGTCGGACCAGTTAAGACGGTTCCCATAGGGAAACATTGATTTTCACACGTCATGCGACATGAGCTCCCAATGTCGGAGCGTTTGTCGCCCCAGTGTGAACCCGGCCTTAAGCGTTGACAATAAAACCTGGAATCGAATTTGTTGCTATGCACAGCTGCACCAGATTCTGTGCACACCAGTTTATGGGTACTTTCACACCGGTTCACTTCAAAACTGCCAGTAAAATGCCTATGCGTTAATGGAGTGTTTTTGCTGCGTTTTTGTAGCGTTTGCTGTGCGGTTTTTAAAAGGACATGTTACTCAAAAGCCTCGTACACACGATACGAAAATCATTCGACAGCCGATTTCACTTTTTCGTCAGACAAATGCTGGATGTGCAGGCTATAGAATTTTTGTCGGATGTGAACACAACGTCTGATTTTCGGATGGTCAGTACAGAAATTGTCACAAAAAAGTCGAAAATACAAACACGCATGATAGGAATCAAGGAACAACCAGGAAGAGTTTGGTCTTGTATACTACTGTTCGTAATCTAGAATTAACATTTGTGACGCAGCAATTGATGAAATGCCGAAATGCAGCGCACATTCTCATCTTCTTTAATGGGATAATAATGAAGCTGCTTTGCTGGTGATACTGATGTAGTTATGCCAAACGTATTTTCAAAGGCACTTGTTGGGATGCCACTCTGGTCAAACCTACTTCTACCATATACAAAGCTTTGATACCTTCAGTCCACTGTGGTCTGGAGGACTTGTTCTCTAAAGCCCCGTACACACGGTCGGATTTCCATCTGACTTTTCCGTGGTTTTTTGTCCGAACGGAGTTGGCCGGGCACACCCATAGCATACACACCACAGGACTTTTCTGCAAACTTTCCCAAAACTTTTTCCAACATCACTTGGTTTTTCTGCTCTTTACCGCCACCCTTTGGTCAACTTCTGCTATTGTTGGTTGATTTTAACATTATTTGTTTTGTCCGATGGTTTTCTGTACACACGGTCGGACTTTGCTCCATCAGACTTTTGTTGGCCAAAAGTTTGTCCGTTTGCAGACCCAACATTTGTCCCATGAAAAAAAAAAGTTTGTCCGATGGAGCGTACACACGGTCGGATTGTTGGTCCAACTTGCTCAAAATGAAGTTTGTTGGCCAAAAGTCCGACCGTGTGTATGGGGCTTAAGTGGCAGGGCGAGATCCCTGATCTGGATTCAGAAGACTGGGAAGATGCCTGGGAGTATCCTTTCTTACAACTCATCTCCGTCAGAGATCGGTTGATACAATTTCAACTGATTCATAGAATCTATTTGTCATCCCAAAGATTATCCAAAATTTACCCGAATTCCTCCTCCAACTGTTGGAAGTGTGGTATGGCAAAAGCCAACTTTAACCATATGTTATGGTCCTGTCCCAGAATCCAGCTGTTCTGGGCGGAGGTCACGAACTTCATTGAAACTTTAATCATGATCCATGTTCCCCTGAATGTGTCGATCTGCTTGCTGGGTCTGGTGGGCTCCTTGGCCCACCGTCGAGCAACCACAACACTTATAGCACTTGTACTATTCTATGCTAGAAAGGGCTCTTCTCATAAAATGGAAACAAATGGAGGTACCTACTTTGAATACATGGAAATCGCCTGTCCCAGCACTGGCAATCTGCTGCACCAGATCTACGGGAAGGTCACCTGCGCGGTCCCTTACGCCTGGATTCAGACACCCGATCCTGTGGGTGCCTTAGGATGGTTCCTCCCGGGTGGATCCCAGTGGAAGAAGCTGGGCCCCAGGCCTGAACGATGCACCTCACCCCAGACTGAGGGTGTCTAGGGTGACTCCCGAACTCCACGTGTCCAGGCCTAGGCCGCCTGGACACCGACCGCTGGACAGCAGCCCTCAGCCTAAAGGTGCCTGGGACTCTGACCTTGTGGCGAAGATGTCCGCCCCCTTTATAGCCTCTCCCAGCTAGCACAGCGGGTTCCCCGCCCCGCCGTACAACCGCTGCGAGAGACCAAAAAGGGTACGGCACTCCAGCGATGGTTCAACCCCGGCCCAAAGTGACAGCGCCACCTGCTGGGCCGCAGGGAACTGGACATCACTGATGTCTCCACCCAAATCAACATACTGAAAAGTACCTACCCGCTACATTAGTATGGTAGACAAAATCCTGCACACGCACTTTTGACAAAAATCTGACGTTCGGTCGTACAACTGCACCAAAACTGCTTAGCAGGAGCGTTTTTGAGGCTGTTCCCATTAATTTCAGTGGGGAGGTGCGTTTTTGGGGTGTTTTTTTTTTTTAACTCCCCAAACATGCTCCAAAAATGCTGCAAGCAGGGTTTTTTAAACTGCAACAGAAGCTCACCGCCTCTATGGCTAAAGCTGCTTTCACACTGAGGAGTTTTTCAAGCACTTTTGCGTTAAAAGAGCATCTGAAAATCTTAAGAAAAATGCTTCCCTTTAAATCAATGAATGTGTTCACACTGGGGCGGTGCGCTTCCGTTGAGATGAAAAAAATCCTGCTTGCAGCATTTTTGGAATATGTCTTGGGGAGTTAAAAAAGCACCAAAAACGCACCTTCCCAATGTAAAAGGTGGCAAAACCGCTGTAAAAACACGGCACAAATGCACCCGCAATGCGTTTTTGTTAATGTCCTTTAAAAAAACACACTGCAAACGCGGTAAAATCAATGTAAAATTACAGCACAAATGCTTAAGCGTTTTTGCAGCAGATCAGTGTGAGAGCAACCTTAGTAAACCTCCCCTTATGTGAATACCTTTGGATTATATATCTGGTTGTTCCCAGGCTATAAAATAATCTACCCATTCAAGTAATGAGATAGGTGTAAAACTTAGTGAGCTTTTTCAATTTACAAAAAATCATTGCAAAATCACCAGCATCAAGTTTGGGCATAAATTCAATGGGGCTGGACCAATTATTATTGGACTCCTGTATCACCCCCTGTTCAAGCAATTTTTTGCATCCTAATTGCCTCGTCTGGCTTCTGGAATCCAATTTGACAAAATATGCACCTCTTCCCAGCAGTGGTAACAAATTATCTTTCCTGGACAGCCTCACGTCAGCACACCTGGGTTAACCCCTCCCTCCAGTCTCTCAGGACCACCTTCTCCTAGCTAATAAAAGAGAGCCTCCCCCCCCCCCCCGTTCTCATTTTTTGGTCAGACTCCAGGCCACCATGCTCGAGGAATTGACTACACCCCCCTACCGAACCTACCCTCCCAGGTTCAAGCCTCTCCTGGGTTGGAAGGTCCAGAACGATAGAGGTAAATCCTTTTAAATACTGGACACTCCAGGTTCCGGTGTTCTGCCGAGAAACGTCCCCCCGGCGGATTCTGCCCCCACCTGTACTGCGCAGGCGCGGCGCTTGCGCAGTACAAACGTGAATGAGCTTCCGAAAATAGCCGAACGTGTAGAGCTGAGAGTCAGCTCTAGACGGCGCCTGCGTGGACCTAGATGTAAGTGGCCAGTCGGCCTCACGTCCTCGCTTTGCTCGGATGGCTCGCTACGCTCGCTCGGCCTCCTGGCTCTTTTTTTAACATCCTCCATGTCCACGGGGATGGTAAAGAAAGAGCCTGGATGTCAGAAGCGTAGCACAATTTGATGTGCACAGGCGCCATGTAGATCTGACTCTCAGCTCTACATGTTCGGCTATTTTCGTAAAAAGCGCCGCGCCTGCGCAGTACAGACGGGCAGAATCCACTGGGGGGGCAATTCTCGGCAGGACACCGGAGCTGCGGGCAGGTAAATGCTTAAAGAGCATACCAAATCAAGACTGTGGTGTTTCTTGAAGATCGTGCACTCCTTCCTGCTGCTTTCCTGTCCCTAGGAGCCGTGCTGCCCGCATCCCCTGTGTTATCTGTCAGCCGGTGATGATGTCACGGGGGCGGAGCTGTGAGTGGCGGGGATGACAGGCGTCGCCTAGCAATGCCCAGGATAAAGCCTAGAGATGCAGAGATTCCAGTGCTGTATGCCACAGCTAGAGAGGGAAGTGTACTGGTGAGTTCCCCCCTGATAGGGTAAAGGGTGGCTGTGCTGTTGTCAGTGTTTGCTTGTCTGGGACCACTGAGTAACCCTAATGCATAATCATATGTGTGTAGCGCCCACCCCATTTAGGGGTGCTATATACCCAAATTTAGGGGCTGGTCTGAGATAGTAGTTGGGCTCAGACCATTCTCAATTTATAGGTTATGCTATTTTATTCTCCAGGTGGTATACTGGTGTGCCGTTCCCTGTGGCCTGTAGGTGGCACTGCCATGACGGGTCAGGGTGGAACCATCAGTACTGATGCTGTGCCTTGGGGTGTCCTCTCTCGGCAGCAGTATAGTGGGCGTGTTTGGTCTGCTGTGCATGCTGGGAGAGGATACATAAGGGGCAGACGCCGTCTTGGAGGGGTCTTCGGAGGAGGAGAGGAGTCAGAGTCCAAGTGTGTGGCGCATGGCCCTCCAGGCCATGGGGCCACGTGTGCATCTGTCCCAGGCACCTTTAGTCCTGGGGCTGCATCTTCAACACTGGGCCCAGCACCTTTAGCTGGAGCCCATTTCTGGGAAGAGGAATCCCAGGGTGTCCCTCGCGAGGGAGCCCGCTTCTAAGAAGAGGAGGTCGGGGGAGGACCTTTCTGATGGACCGGTGAGAGTTCCCGGTAACTTTCTGGAGGGATTTATCTATCCACCAAGGGCCTAGTAATGTGCTGCTGCTGGCACCTGTACTTGAATACCAAAAGCTAAGAGGTTCAGGGCCTGATAGACTCTCTGCCACAGAATCTCACGATCGCATCTAGGAAAAGAACCTGATTGATCGTCCGAGCATCACTTCGGCTGCTAGGATCCACTTTGCAGGAGCCTATCCGGGTGAGCTAAAACTACTCTGGGATAGAGTAGCGATTGTAATATCTACTTGTGCCTGGACTAACCTCCCAAAACCTTGCTGTTCTGTCTCTCATTCACCCTTTTCCTATCTGCTGAACATTGAGAAAATAAACTCAACGTTGGAGTTTAGAGTGATGTGGACATTGGAATTACTTGGGGGGAAAACAGAGACTTGTCCCTATATCCTAGGAGACGAGAACCAACTGATGGAAGAACCTAGCTGTGGGACCCAAATACATAACACCGCTCAACCTCCTCAACCAGGAGGGTACAGGCATATAGTACGGTGTGCCTTTTTCCTGCAAGTGAGCCATAGGTAGGGAAAAGGGTCCGTGTGCTACATGTGTTTACAGCTTGTCAGATATTTTCTGAAGTCTGCTGCCATCCCGAGAATCTTGTCGCAAAAAAAAACATTGTTTTTCTCGACGGGTTTCTTGTCAAGCTTTCCTTGCATACACACTGTCGATCCAAAATCTCGTCGGTCTAAAGCGCGGTGAGTGACGTACAATGGCAGTATAAAGGGGAAGTTCCATTCTCATGGCGCCACCCCTTGGGCTGCTTTTGCTAATCTCGTGTTACCGCGTGTTAGTAAAAGTTTGGGAAGAGATGATTCGCGCTTTTCAGACTTCGTGCTTTCAGTCCGTTACAGCGTGACGAATGTGCCATCTCCATTACGAACGCTAGTTTTACAAGAAGGTGCGCTCCTGTCTCATGATTCTGACCATGCACAGTTTTTGAAGACTCAGAAAAGCATACACACGACCGGTTTTCTCGTCCAAATGCAGTCTGACGAGAATCACGACGAGAAAAATTAGATTCCCGACGAGAAAAAATAATGCAGGTCTTCTTTTTTTCCAGTCGAGATTCTGGGCAGTTTTCTTGACACCTGAAAGCCTCGTACACACGCACGGTTTTCTCGGCAAAAAAGCTCTCCCAACAGTTTTCTTGTCATTTCTTGCTGAGAAAAACGGTCGTGTGTACGAGGCTTGACTCTCTATCCAGTATCCAGGTAAAGCAGATTCTGCTGAGCCAGTAACAAATAAAAAAAAAAACTAAAATAGGAGCTTTTTTCTTCTTCTTCTCTGAAGTCTTTTTGATGCTTCAGCTATGAGCTCACCGCAGCCCCAAAGAGCACGAAGATGGTCGGTAAGGTAGGAGGGGTCTACGGGGGCCACAAACAAGAGTGCCATAGACCAGACTAATAAGGTGTCCTGTCTTTATAGGAGCAGAAGCCCTAAAAATATACATTTGCGGAAGAAAAAGTCCTGCCACCGCTCAAATTCTCTTCATGCATCTGGGAATAAACCCCAAGCAACTGCCAGTCTCCAGTGGCAGAACCAAGAGTGACAAGAGATCGTCCGCCCAGGTGGCTTCTGCTGGGCTTGTTCAGCACCATCCACCCCTGAGAAACTCTTGTGCGCAGAATGCATAAAAGATGTAGACATTGACGCTTAGGATAAAGGATTATATCCATGAGGCGGTGGCTGAAAGTATGCAGTTGGTCTCCAGTGCAAGTGCTTCCGAGACTAAGCCTAGAGTCCAAAGCGCGTCTAAGCAGAAGTGGGACTCACCACCGGTGCTTGAAATATCTTCAGGAGACTCGTCAGAGTCTGATGAACCATCAGAATATTTATTCGACTTTCAGCTCATAGAGCCTTACATTATGGCAGTGAAGGAGGCCATATAGTGGGAGCAAGACTCCCAACCACCAGAGAAAATTAAGAGATATTTCCCTAACCTGAAGTAGCAGGGGGCAACCTTTCTGTTCATGATGGAGATCCGCAAGTTATTCGAGGAGGAATGGGAAAATACAGAAAAAAAGGCAAACATACAAAATCGCTTTTTAAAATTATACCCATTCAAGGCCTCAGACGCTGGGAGTCAGCTCCAGGAGTAGACGCAGCCTTGCAGCTCTTAGCAAGGCATGTGTCTACAACCTTCAGAGACCCAATGGACAGGCGCGCAGATGCAGATGCATCAGCTAGAATCATAGCTACCTGGATCACCAAGGTGCAGGGCCGGACTGGCCTACCGGAATATCGCTGGGGCCGCTTTGAGTTGCGGCTGCAGTGCTCCCTGAGTCCCCTCTATCCTGCTCCTGTGTCTGACGGAGCTGGCTGGGTCTGTGTCTGTGTTCGGCGGCGGCGCTGTAACGCGGTCCCGCCCCCCTAGACCGGCTGCATGGAGGAATATAGGAAGCTCATTTCCTCTATATGCGCCCCCCCCCTGCCGATCCTTCTATCCTATACTTTTGCTGGCCCCTCCCAGTGCTTCTTGTGCTCCCTGGCTCCCTCCCAGTGCTCTCCTCCCCCACCACCACACTCTCCAGCCCCCCCACAGTTCTCTCCACCCCTGCTCTCCAGCTCTCCCCATCCTTCTCTAGCCACCATCCCAGTGCTCTCCACCCCTGTTTTCTCCATCTCTCCCCATCACTCTTCAGCCCCCACCCCAGTGCTCTCCGCCCCCCACAGTACTCCCCAGCCCCCGTGCTCCCCACCCCTGTTCTTTCTGGCCCCCCGGTGCTCTCAAGCTCCACCCATTGCTCACCAGCCTCCCCCAATGCTCTATGCCCCCCATGCTCTTTACCTCTATTCTTTTTTGGCTCCCCCGGTGCTCTCAAGGTCCCCCCCAGCACTCTCCGCTCCCCACCCCTCTACTCTCCACTCCCCCCTGCATTTTGCCCCCACCCATGTGCGCTCCAACCCCGCCAGCGCTCTCCGCTCCCCACCCCTGTGATCTCCACTCCCTCTGCTCTTTGCCCCCACCCATGTGCTCTCTAACCCCGCCAGTACTCTCCGCTCCCCCTTCTCTCCAGCTCCCACCCAGTGCTCTAACTTCCCCAGGACCAGAGGACAGGCTGACTGGGGCCGGAAAATGAGGACGGCTAAAGGTGCAGGTGGCCAGGGACCACTCCATCTCACAGCAAACAGATCCTCTGGAAGGAGCACTGTCCCCATCCAAAACGAGAACAGACCCTGCCTGCTGCTGGCCATCATGGATATCCTGCTGGCATGGAAGGTACTGTACCGAGCATCTACAACACACCTTCCCACAGACAGGGACTGCAGACTGGGACATGGGGCATAGGAGGGGCTGCAATGATGGGCACAGTGAGGCTGCATTCGTGGGCGCAGTGAGGCTGCATTCATGGGCGCAGTGAGGCTGCATTCACGGGCACAGTGAGGCTGCATTCACGGGCACAGTGAGGCTGCATTCACGGGCACAGTGAGGCTGCATTCACGGGCACAGTGAGGCTGCATTCACGGGCACAGTGAGGCTGCATTCACGGGCACAGTGAGGCTGCATTCACGGGCACAGTGAGGCTGCATTCACGGGCACAGTGAGACTGCATTCACGGGCACAGTGAGACTGCATTCACGGGCACAGTGAGGCTGCATTGATGGGCACAGTGAGGCTGCATTGATGGGCACAGTGAGGCTGCATTGATGGGCACAGTGAGGCTGCATTGATGGGCACAGTGAGGCTGCATTGATTGGCACAGTGAGGCTGCATTGATGGGCACAGTGAGGCTGCATTGATGGGCACAGTGAGGCTGCATTGATGGGCACAGTGAGGCTGCATTTGATTGGCACTGATGAGGCTGCATTGAGCTCTTGTATCATGTCTGCAGTCTCTGACCATCTCCTGTATCACGTCTGCAGTCTCTGAGGGAGCCTGGAGAGGAGTCCAGAGTGGGAGCACCGCCGGGATGGGGGTCATGGGAGAAGTCAGACGTGTGTGGACTGCAGAGAGAAGACTATAGGATAAAACCAGAGCCACCGAGCTGGAGCCGACTGACTGAGCCCTGCAAGGTGCACCTGAGAGGAAGTCAGTGACAGCTCCGCTAGGCCAGTCTGAAGGGGGGGTCACTGATGTAAGGGGGGAGTGAATACAATAATGCAAGGGGGCACTGATATAAAGTTTTCCCCCTTATATCAGTAACCCCCCTTACCTTAGTGTATTCTTTCTGTGGACGGTGGTTCCCTCCCCACGTTCTGAGTTCCTGGGGTCCCCCTTGATGATTGACCACTTTTACCACTTTTAACTGGAATTTGCTTTATATATATATATATATATATATATATATATATATATATATATATATATATATAAAGCCCTATGTGATTGCATATCTGTCTTATCTATATATAATACACTCTTCAAATGTGCTTTAAAATGTATGGTTTTCCCTTTCATGAACAAGAAAATAATGACGTTATGCTGTTGCACTGGTATAATAATGCTATGGGGCTGGTATGAATTTTTTTCCAGGGCTGGATTTTATTCCCAGTCCGGCCCTGCCAAGGTGATGTGCCTTCCGTATGAGAAACAGGGGCTGATGCCTCCACAAGCTATTCAAGATTATTCAGCAAGAGGGGTGGCAGCCTCATGGGCAGCTTCTGCTAAATTATCGGTTGAAGACATATGCAGGATGACTAGTTGGAGCTCCTGTGAAACCTTCGCTAAACATTAGAGTTTAGATGTCACTGTGGCAAGTGCATCGAAATTTGGAAACGCAGTGGTCATCGCTAGTTAATGGAACAAGGGGGGGAGGGAGAGGCTCTCTTTTATTAGCTAGGAGAAGGTGGTCCTGAGAGACTGGAGGGAGGGGGTTAACCCAGGTGTGCTGACGTGAGGACAGGCCAGGAAAAGGAAAATTACGGTAAGTATTAGTAACAATTCTCTGTTTTCTGACTGCCTCCTGCAATGTTGGTCTAGAAAATAGAAGTCCCCACAGTACCTTCCCCTTTTTCACTCTCTCCACCTGTTGTTGCAATCTTACCTAGAGCTGGGGATGGCCTGGTCTTGGGGTGGAAAGTTTGAGAGTCTCAGGTCCACAAGTTTGTTCACTGTTTTTAGATCTCCGTGGCTCACCCATTTAGAATGTCAGTACAGAGAAATTTCAGAAGCAGGTCCATAACTACATATTCCCCCATTCTTGGTCCTGGCTACAGTTACTTCCTGGTTAGTGTATTAGGTTATACATTTCCAATCTGCGTGGTTTTCCCACCAAGGCAAGTTAAAAACTTACTGATCCTAGACAGTCAGGGTTACACCCAACTGTGCCAATATTTCTTCTGTAGGATAAGATTAGTCCCTTGCTTCTGCAGAATCAATGTCATAATGGGCCTTTTGGTTATTTCCATGTAATACTGGTTTAACAGTCCAGTTCAATTCTAAAGCCTCGTACACACGGTTGGACTTCCATCGGACTTTTCCGCGTTTTTTTGTCCGAATGGAGTTGGTCGGGAACACCCATAGCATACACACCACAGGACTTTTCTGCAAACTTTCTTAAAACTTCTTACAACATCACTTGTTTTTTCTGCTCTTTTCTGATATTTACTGCCACCCTTTGGTCAACTTCTGCTATTGTTGGTTGATTTTAATGTAGCGGGGTCCTCAAATTGATGGGATACACCTGGGCAATAGTGTGACCCAGGTGTATAATTGTGTTAGGGTTCAGACCCCTTTTTGTTTCGTGGAGGATTGGAGGATGTAATAGTCTCCTTTGCCTGTGGGTGGCGAGGTACCCACAGGCTTCAGGTAGAATCATCTTCGCAGTGCTCCCTGTTTTGTCCCTTCCTGGAGATGGTATGGCTGGGGCGGGAAACCCGCCGGGCCGTTGATGGGAGGAGATAAAAGGGGGAGACGCCCTTACCACGAGGTCTTGCGGAGAAGGAGGTCGTCGTCGTCGTCTTGCGGAGAAGGAGGTCCTCGGAGGAGGAGGGTTGCGGTCCGCACCCAGGGCCCTTAGGCCTGGGTGCGGGAGATCCAGGAGTCTGGTCCAGGTGCCCATGGCCTGGTCCGGAGTCATGTTGGCGTCCATCCCAGGCACCTTTAGCCTGGGGTGAGGTACTATCTAGGAGGCCTGGGGCCCAGTACCTTCGACTGGGTCCCGCTAGGGTGGACTGTCCGAGGGTCCCTGAGCGGAGGGACTCGTACCTGAGGTGAGGAGGCCGGGGAGGTTACCCACTGGAGACCCGGAGCAGCACCAACCCGGTGACAGTGGGCCTCTGGGAACTCTCTTGGGAGGACACATCCCCCTGATAGGGGCCACAGCGTATCGAAGAGGGCTCCATTGCTGTTCATAGGGGTTGCTGGAAGAGACCCCATCCTTCCTGTTCTGTAACAGCCGGATTGGCTTAGGCGCCGCTGGTCATAGTATAGTGGCATAGAACTGAAACGTTAGGAAGTGCCTTGGTCTGCTCATCCCACCGTTGGCAAGGTTATAGGTCCCAACCAGTCTGCTGTTAAAAGAACTGTTTATCGTGCTTTGCTATTGGAGTGCCAAATAAACAAGTGTTGGACCTTTCTCCGGTGTGTGAACTCCAGTTACTGGAAGCAGAGGGGAGGCTGGTGAGCTTGCAATTACAGACTCAGTGCATTCACAGAACACACCGGCCCGAGGAAACATCAGGAAGTGGCCTTCACCTCCCTACTACAATGGGGAGGACATGGGCCGTGGCGCATCTCACTCTCACAACCCAGGAACCCCTAGACATGAGTTGGTGTGTAACCGATAAAGATGGAGAGAGGGTGAGGCCGCTACATTAACATTAGTTGTTTTGTCCATCGGACAAAAGTCCTATGGTTTTCTGTACACACGGCAGGACTTTGCTCCATAGGACTTTTGTTGGGCAAAAGTTTGTCCGTTCGCAGACCCAACTTTTGTCCGATGAAAACAAAACCAAACTCAAAAAAGTTTGTCCGATGGAGCGTACACACGGTCGGATTGTTGGTCCAACTTGCTTAAAACTAAGTTTGTTGGGCAAAAGTCCGACCGTGCGTACGGGCCTTTAGGCTAGCTTTCTCTTTTAGAAGTCCTTTCAAAAGTGGTCAAAAACATCTCAGGGTTATCGCCTGCAGTCATCTTTGGCAATAAGTGTCTCATTTTGAAAGATGATGTATTGCTGGAACCACTCTTGTCATTGGCTTGCTGTCTCTGTTTAAATTTTTGCTTTATTGTCTCAATTCAACACTGGTATCTCTGCTCATGCTGTAATGGCAATTGCCGGTTGCAGATTCTGGTTTGTTTCTGGGCTTGGTGCTGGGTGGAAGGCCCTGTTGACTGCTTATGTGCCTTTTGCCAATGAATCTGTTTACCACAAAGCCTGCTGCAATTGTTTATTTGCCTGGTTTTGCTTGGCATTTGCCTGCTTTTGTTCAGTACTTGCCTGCTGTGGATTGGCATTTGCTCAGCAACTCTTCCACAATGACCTTATCAACACCTGTTTATGTAGATACCGACATCCTCCACCATGTGTGAGGGATTAGCTTGGCATCAGGGTGTGTGTGACTCCCTGGACAAGTTCACAACTTTTTAACAGGCACAACACGAACATGCCTGAGCAAACTGGAAGTTTATGTAATCCAAACTACCAGCTATGTCCTAGCTGGGTTCCTTGCCTAATCCAGTCCAAAGAACCTTAGCTATCCCACATAATCAAAAGAAAAAATATTCCCCAACTGTCTGACTTTGGGACATACATGCTTCCCATCCTCGACAAAATCTCTGTTTTTTATTGATCTGCTGCCACAATACAACAGCCACAAATGTCACAACAATATCAGACACTCTGCTCTGTTTGAAATTAGAAAAAAGGTACACATTGAAAAAAAAATATATATATATATATGTGTGTGTGTGTGTGTGGCGGCCTCACCCCATCTCCTTTGTCTAGGGGTATGTCACACGACAGGGTGAGATGCGCTACGGCCCATGTCCTCCCCATAGCTGTGGGTGAGGTGAAGGTCAGTACCAGATATTTCCTCGGGCCTATGTGCTTTTGTCTAGAATCAAGTCCCGCTGTGTCAACACTTCCCTCTGCTCCCATTAACCAGAGTTCCACACACCGATCACAGTCCACCTCTTGCTTTATTGTACATCTCACAATAAACAGTGCTTCAGTAGCCATCTGGTTGCGACTTGATAACATTTTGATACGGGGAATGAGCAGGTCGAGGCACTATCCTGGTTATTAACTAAACCACTGCGATCTCGCCAGCGGTTACTATAGCATTAGCTAGAAAGGACTTAGAACTTGAGAGTCTCTACCAGCGACTCAAGAGAACATAGATAGGAGTACCTTTGCTGCGCTGCGGCCCCTATCAGGGGAAGATGTCCCTCCAAGGGAGTTACCAGAGGCCCATCCGTCACTGGGTTGATGCTGCTCCAGACTCTCCGAATGGGTAACCTCCCCGGCCTCCTCACCTCAGACATGGGCCCTGTCCACCTCAGGGACCCTCGGACGTCTCCACCCTCGCGGGATCCAGTCGAAGTCACTGGACCCCAGGCCTCCTAGTTTAGTACCTTACCCCAGGCTGAAGGTGCCTGGGATGGACTCCAACTCCATTCCGGTCAGACCTAGGGCCGGAATCCAGAACCGCCCGCACCCAGGCCTAAGGTGCCTGGGCGCGTGAAGAAGATCCTCCTGAAGACCTCGTGGTTAGGGCGTCTCCCCCTTTTATCTCCTCCCATCGACACCACGGCAGGTTCCCCGCCCTCGCCGTACCATCTCCGGAAAGGGACAAAAAGGGTAGCACTGTAATGGCAAATCTACCTTGAGCCTCCAGATACCCCGCCACCCAGAGGCCAAGGAGATTATTACACCATTCAATCCTCCACGAACACAAGTGGTCCACTATTCCTGTACTTATACACCTGAGTGTACCACCTAAATTTAGAGACCCCACTACATATATATATATATATATATATATATATATAAAAGAATGCCTATCTGGTTTGCAACATGAAGTTCCAGTAAAATAGTCATATTGGCCTTTGGTTGTCCTGCTCCGTGTTGATCACTCAATAAACATTCGTAAATGGCCATGCATGTTTACTATCTTTCTTTATAAATAAACAGGAAGCGTTCTCTACAGTGTTAGCGAGTGCAGCTACAAAGGAGAAGGAGGATTGAGGACTCTGTGTCCTCAGTCTAATTCTCTATTTTAAAGTGAAATATCAGTGTAGCACTTACCCCCATTTAAGGGACGTCTGGTTTTGTTGGGTCTGCAAACTACCTCCAAGGCTTCCGTTGTCAGGGTATAGAAAAGTCTTTAGAAAGGCCAATGTCCACACAGATGTAAAACCCAACAATAAGGCTTTATTTACTTTGCTGAGGGAACTTGAGAGGAAAGTAGGAACAAAAGAAGAACCGGGGAAGGTTCAGGCATGCAGCACTAAAGGCACAACGTCACCACTCAAGCCTGAGGGGGTATTGCTCACCCGGATAGTCCCTCTCACTGGTCCTAGCAGCCGGGATGATGCACGGATCAATTTTAGCTGAAAAAACGTAAGGATGCGATCAGGAATCCTCTGCCACAGGATTATCAAAGTCCCGAACCTCCCAGCCAAGCAATAATAGAGAACCCTTCGGCCAGATTGGCGTATTGCCGGGCTTGTAGTAATGGATTCCTCCTTAGGTGAGTCTCCAGGCCTCCTCCCGAGACAGCAGTACCGTCGCTAGTCTCCTCAGGGTCAGATCCTCCCCTGGCCTCCTTTCCTAAGAGTGGGCTTCCCGCAGGTGGGTAGCCTGGGATCCTTTCCTGAAGTGTGGGCCTCAGCCAGCAGAGCTGGGTCTAACAGGCAGCGATGTAGCTTCGGGCTGAAGGTGCCCGGGGCCAGAACACACACACACCTCGTGCCATGCGGGTCTACGTGGCACGCACACCAACGGGTGGGCTCCCAGGACGGAACCCCAGAACGGGCCCCAATTAATGGCGTCTGCCCCTTTTGTACCCTCTCCCAGCATGCACCGCGGGTAGACCACGCCCACTGCACGGCTGCCGAGAAAGTGATACCCCCTGTAGTTCAACCTATGCCGGTGGTGACCGTGCCACCTACAGGCGAACAGGGAACACTACTGCCAGGCAGTATCACACCCAAGCAGAAGCAATTTTAGAACAATCAATTGGTCTGAGCCCAACTACTGGCTCAGACTACCCTTAAATTTAAGCATAACGCCCCAAATATTTGGGGGGGCGCTACATCAGTTTATAGTACTTACAAATAAAATTAAATTGAAAAAAATTGCATAAAAAAATTGTAAAAATAATACAAAGAGGAACAAGGTGGAGGTGGCATCCTTATGGGTAGAGCTCCAAAGGGATGAAGCTAAGAGGAAAATAATACTGGGAGTATGCTATAGGCCCCCTAACCTGAGGGAGGAGGGGGAGGCGGACCTCCTATCGCAATTTGGATTAGCAGCAAGGATGGGAAATGTTATCATAATGGGGGATTTTAATTATCCAGACAGACTGTGCGGAGGGAACCACGCATTCGTCTAAGGCTCACCAGTTCCTAAATGTCTTGCAGGACAGTTTTATGGGTCAGATGGTAGACGCACCAACTAGAAATAAAGCGTTACTAGATCTACTGATTACCAACAATACAGACCTGATCACAGATGTGGAAATACGGGGCAATATAGGAAACTGCGATCACAGGTCAATTGGCTTCAGTATAAATCACACAAATAGGAAACATAAGGGAAATACAAAGACACTGAACTTCAAAAGAGCCAACTTCCCTAAACTACAAACCTTACTAGAAGATATAAATTGGGGAAAAAATCTTAGGAACAAAGAACACGGAGGAGAGATGGGTTTGCTTTAAGAGCATATTAAATAAGGGCATTAGCCAGTGCATCCTATTGGGTAATAAATTTAAAAGAGCAATTAAAGGTCCTGGATGGCTTAACGCCAATGTAAAAATGCATATAAAATCAAAAGAGAAGGCCTTCAAGAAATACAAGGTTGAGGGATCATCATCAGCATTCAAACTTTATAAAGAATGCAACAAGAAATGTAAGGGTGCAATTAGGGCAGCTAAGATAGAACACGAAAGACACATAGCGGAGGAGAGCAAAAAAAATCCCAAGAAATTCTTTAAGTATGTAAACAGTAAAAAAGGGAAGACAGATCATATTGGCCCCATAAAGAATGAGGAAGGACATCTGATTACAAAGAATGGGGAGATGGCGAAGGTATTGAATTTATTCTTCTCCTCAGTCTTCACGAGTGAATCCAGGGGCTTCAGTAACCAAAACTGCAGTGTTTATCCTCATGACACATCACAGGAAGCACCCTCATGGCTAACAGAGGACAGAATTAGAATTAGACTTGGGAAACTTAACATTATTAAATTACTGGGACAGGATGGCTTGCACCCGAAGGTACTTGGGGAACTCAGTCAAGTAATTGCCAGACCATTGTTCCTAATTTTTACTGACAGTCTACTGACTGGAATGGTACCAACGGCTTGGAGAAAAGCCAATGTAGCACCAATATTTAAAAAGGGTAATAATGTAAACTATCAGTAGCACTAAGTGTCACTGATCCCAGCGCTCAAAAGATTTAAAAGTCACGCACTATAGCAGCTATTATAAAGTTACAAAAATATAAAAAATATGCCTAGATAAAATCGCAGCATTAACAGCGCTTATTAAAATATCTGGAGATATTCAGTGCAATAAGGTAACATTCAATAGGCTGTAAACATCACGCATAAAGTGCGTATCATCAAAGTCCACGCAAAAGCCCTTAAACCAGTGCAAAAAGGATAGCATTCAGTGGGCTATTCCCATCACACACACATAAAGTGGGTAACATCAAAGTCCATGCAATCAGTCCTTAAATCTGTGTGCCGTGACGTATTCTGTCAGAACTTGGAATGTAAACGTTCTTAGTTTGAATACCACCACTGATCCACCTCTTTGGTGATGCACTCACCACAGTTAAGAATTAGATGAGCCTAATAACTCCTCTCAACTAAGTGGAACACCTGGAGCCCTTCTCTAGATCACCAGAGATCTTTCCTGGGACAGCTCAGCTTGGCAGTTGAAACATTGAAAAATACAAAGGAATGCTCTGCATAGCGTAATACTGTCTTTTATTAGAAACACCAAATCCCTACATACAAAATGTACTTACAAGATGTATCCATAAAAACAGTGTATCAATACCGAGTCGCGTCTTTCTCACCACTGCCTGGAATTTAGGCCCGGGATGACGCTCTCTGTGATTGACAAGTGTGAGGGGGTTAACTCGGTAGCGGGTGTGTGTGACCCCCTGGTTGGGCTCCCCACACAAAAACAGGGCCAGCAGACGGAGGTTGTGGTTTTCAAAATCAAAAGGTGCGGTTTATTTCTCTATGTACAGTGACAAAAACACAGCAAAGCCAAAAAGAAACATAAACAAAATAAATCCTGGTCAGTTTGACCTCTGACTAAACATGCAGGTTTCCTAAACTAACAACTGGGATCAGCCTGGTGCTGTCCTAGTCCCTAAGTCCCTGGTTTAGTAAAAGTCCAAACAAATAGCCACACAGGCTTTGCCTCACCGCACAGGGGTTCACTCTCCCTAGACAGTCCACACAGGTCTGGTTCCAGGCATGAGCAAACACCTAATGAATCTGGGAGTTTTTATAGAGGCCTTAAACGAGCTGACAAGCTTCAGCTGGTCTCATCAACTCCCTGCCTCACGACGCCCAGCACTCTCCCTAGAGGTATGAGTCATTCATGAGCCCACTAGCCTCAGCTGGGCTTCATCAACTCCCTAGTTGTATAAGTCGGCATAAAGCCTGAATCTGGGAGAAATATATCTACCCCCCTGGATGCAACCAGGTGACTTTACCTTCCTGCTGTCACATACCCCCCCTCTTGTTTTAACCTTGGGGTTGGAACACCAGCAATCAGGCATTCATGTACTCGAGACAAAGCATCCACATTCCCCATTTGAACGCCAGGGCGATGCTTTACTGTGAAGTTGAATTCCTGTAGGGCCAGGAACCACCTATTCACTCTTCTATTTGTCTCCTTGTTTTGAGCCATCCACTTTAACGGAGCGTGATCCGTAACCATGTCAAAGTGCCTACCTAGCAGATAGTACCGAAGGGAATCTAGAGCCCACTTCACCGCTAAACACTCCTTTTCAACCGTGGCGTAATTTACCTCATGGGACTTCAACTTCCTGCTGAGGTAAATGACTGGGTGCTCTTCCCCGTTCCAGACCTGGGACAATACTGCTCCTAACCCCACATCTGACGCATCACTTTGTACGACAAAGTCTTTAGAGAAGTCGGGTGAGTACAACACTGGCTGGCTACATAAGGCTTGTTTCAAGAATTGGAATGCTGCCTCAGCCTCGGGGGTCCATTTAATCATGACCGACCCTTTCCCTTTCGTCAGGTTGGTTAGGGGCACAGCCTTAGAAGCAAAGTGGGGAATGAAGCGCCGATAATAACCCGCGATTCCCAGAAAGGCTCGTACCTGCTTCTTGCTGTTGGGACGTGGCCAACTCTGGATGGCCTCGACTTTGTTGAGTTGGGGTTTTATTACTCCCCTGCCAATGGTGTACCCAAGATATTTGGCCTCCTCCTGCCCAATGGTACACTTCTTGGGGTTAGCCGTAAACCCCGCTTCCCGGATAGAGTCTAGGACTGCTTGCACTTTTGGCAGATGTGAGGCCCAATCTGTGCTATGGACAATTACGTCATCCAGGTAAGCCGCAGCATACTTCCGATGGGGCCTCAGTATCTGGTCCATTTTCCGCTGGAATGTGGCCGGCGCATTCTGTAACCCGAACGGCATTCTCTTATATTGGAACGCCCCGTCTGGGGTTACAAATGCGGTTTTCTCTTTGGCCGACTTGGCCAGGGGAATTTGCCAATACCCTTTTGTGAGGTCAAGAGTCGTCATGTATCGGGCTGTTCCCAGCCGGTCGATCAACTCATCTATACGTGGCATGGGGTAGGTGTCAAATTTTGTAACTTTGTTCAACTGACGAAAATCGTTACAAAATCGCCAGCTCCCATCCGGTTTAGGCACCAACACAATGGGACTAGACCAATCACTTTGGGACTCCTCTATCACCCCTAAGTTCAGCATTTTCTGTACTTCCTCCCGTATTGCCTCCCGTCGGGCCTCTGGGATCCGATAGGGTTTTAACTTCACCCTTTCACCGGGCGGGGTAATAATATCATGCTCTACCCCAGATGTTTGTCCCGGCAGCTCAGAGAACACCTCCTTGTTGCGAAGCACAAACTCCTTAACCTCCTGTTGTTGGGGTTGTGACAAGGTGGCTGCTATTCCAACCTCCGGAATCACGCAACCAGTTTGAGCTGGTGACCAAGTTTCTGCGACTAGGGACTCTCTATCCCTCCAGGCTTTCAACAGATTAACGTGATATATCTGTTCGGGCTTTCGCCTTCCTGGTTGTCTGACCTTGTAATTCACTTCGCTCACTTTTTCCATTATCTCGTAGGGGCCTTGCCATTTGGCAAGGAATTTACTTTCAACCGTAGGGACAAGTACCAATATCCTATCCCCCGGGGAAAAGGTACGGGTCTTTGCTCCACGGTTGTACACTCTCTGCTGTGCCAACTGCGCTTGGGCCAAATGTTCCTTCACGATGGGCATTACCTGTGCAATTCGATCTTGCATCAGGGCGACATGCTCAATCACACTCCTGTGGGGAGAACTCTCACTTTCCCAAGTTTCCTTGGCAATATCCAACAGCCCTCTTGGGTGTCTCCCATACAGTAATTCAAAGGGGGAGAATCCCGTAGAGGATTGGGGCACCTCCCTAATAGCAAACATCAAATAAGGAAGTAGACAGTCCCAATCCTTTCCATCTCTATCCACCACTTTCTTCAACATTTGTTTTAGGGTTTTGTTGAATCTTTCAACCAGCCCATCGGTTTGGGGGTGATACACAGATGTACGCAATTGCGTCACTTTGAGCAATTTACACAGCTCTTTCATAACCCGGGACATAAAGGGTGTACCTTGGTCCGTAAGCAGTTCTTTACAAATACCCACCCGGCTAAAAACAAGAGATAGCTCTTTGGCTATGGTTTTGGCCGAGGTATTTCTGAGAGGGATCGCTTCTGGATAACGGGTGGCATAGTCCATTATAACCAATATGTACTGGTGCCCCCTAGCGGACTTGATTATAGGACCTACCAAATCCATTGCGATTCTCTCAAACGGGACCTCAATGATGGGTAGAGGGACCAGCGGGCTACGGAAATGTGGCATCGGGGCCGACCTCTGACACACAGGGCAGGAGGAACAATAATTTTCTATGTCCTTCATCACCCCAGGCCAATAGAATCTCTGTAATACCCTCTCTCGGGTTTTCTCTGTCCCCAGATGACCTCCAAGAATGTGCCCATGGGCCAACTCCAACACCAACTTCCTGTAAGGTTTGGGCACCACAAGCTGCTCAACGGTTTCTTCTGCCCTTTTTGCCACCCGATACAGTAGGTCCTTCTCTACGCTGAAGTATGGGTAAGTGCAGGTATTATCTGGGTTCACTAACTCGCCATCTATTTCCACTACGTTTTCCCGTGCCTTTATTAGGGCGGGGTCTTTTAACTGTTCTGTGGCAAAATTTTCCCTGTGAACCTCCAGATCAGAAAACTCCACAGACGGTAGGTTTTCGTCTGAGGAGGTGGGCTCCTCTCCAGTTTCTTGAGTCTCCCCTGCCAATACTGACAAGGGAAATTCTGGAGAGTCCTCACCACTCTCAGAGGAGTTCTGGCTATCACATTCCTGGTACATAGGGGCACCAGTGGGGGGCTCAGGATCATCCCACAGTTCCCAGAACTTCGGAAAATCCCTTCCCACAATGGCATCATGCGGTAATTGAGATACTAACCCCACTGGATGAGAGAGGGTACCTTTGGGGGTCTCGAAACACACTGTAGTCACTGGATACTCTCGGGTGTCCCCATGCACACAAATAACAGCTACCTTGCTATTCCCAGAGACCTCTGTTTTAACTAATTCAGCCTTTATCAGGGTCACAAGGCTACCTGAATCCAGTAATACCACAACATTTCTACCATTAATACACATTTTGCATAAATGTTTCTCAGTTCCCCGAATGGCAGTGCATGCGACTGTCGCACACAGCGACTGACGTCTGTCCATCAGAAAGTCACATTGCATGGGTTCCTCCACAACCGGGCAATTTGCTGCAATATGTCCCGCTTGCCGGCAGCGGTAGCAAACAATCCATTTGGCTGCCTCTTGAGCCCCTGACTTCCCAGGCTGTTCTCGCCAAACTTTGGGTAGAGCTCCCACCCTCTCACTCTCTCCACCCTCACCCCTTGGAATCCTCTTATCCGCCCCTGGGGATGGTCTGGTCTTAGGGTGGAAAGTCCGAGAGTCTCTGGAAGAGGCCGTCAGGTTCTCTGAAGCCAAGTATTTCTCTACACGATCCACAAGACCACCGGCCGTCTCTGGGTCTCCATGGCTTACCCACTTTTGGATGGCAGTAGGAAGAGCTCTCAAAAACCGATCCATTACAACACGTTCCACAATCTCTGGTGCGGACAAAGTCTCTGGCTGTAGCCACTTCCGGCTCAGGTGAATGAGATCATACATTTGAGACCTGGGGGGTTTTCCAAGCTGGAAAGTCCAGTTATGCACACGCTGAGCCCGGACAGCCAGGGTGACACCCAGCCTTGCCAATATTTCAGCTTTTAGCATCACATAGTCTTTTGCTTGGTCAGGCTCTAGGTCATAGTAAGCCTTCTGCGATTCACCAGTTAACAGAGGAGCCACCAGTCCAGCCCACTGCTCCTCAGGCCACTTTTCTCTTTCAGCAGTCCTTTCAAATGTGGTCAAAAATACCTCTGGATCATCCTCTCCAGTCATTTTTGTCAATAAACGACTCACCCCAAAGGACGCGGTATTAGTGGGACGGCTTTCCTCACTGGTCTGCGGACGTTGCTGCATTACTGCTTCCATTTGTTGTAGTCTCTGCTCTTGCTTCTGTAACAGGTCTATGAAACGGGCCTCAGATTGCTGCTGGGCTTGTTGATGAGCTTGCTGCTGGGCTGCAAGGCTCCTTTGCAAACCTGCATTTGTCTGCTGTTGATTGGCATTTGCTAGAGCCAGCTGTTTCAGTATCTCCTCCATGCTGGCTTAAAAAAAACTGCCACTGGTTCTCCACCAACTGTGAGGGGGTTAACTCGGTAGCGGGTGTGTGTGACCCCCTGGTTGGGCTCCCCACACAAAAACAGGGCCAGCAGACGGAGGTTGTGGTTTTCAAAATCAAAATGTGTGGTTTATTTCTCTATGTACAGTGACAAAAACACAGCAAAGCCAAAAAGAAACATAAACAAAATAAATCCTGGTCAGTTTGACCTCTGACTAAACATGCAGGTTTCCTAAACTAACAACTGGGATCAGCCTGGTGCTGTCCTAGTCCCTAAGTCCCTGGTTTAGTAAAAGTCCAAACAAATAGCCACACAGGCTTTGCCTCACCGCACAGGGGTTCACTCTCCCTAGACAGTCCACACAGGTCTGGTTCCAGGCATGAGCAAACACCTAATGAATCTGGGAGTTTTTATAGAGGCCTTAAACGAGCTGACAAGCTTCAGCTGGTCTCATCAACTCCCTGCCTCACGACGCCCAGCACTCTCCCTAGAGGTATGAGTCATTCATGAGCCCACTAGCCTCAGCTGGGCTTCATCAACTCCCTAGTTGTATAAGTCGGCATAAAGCCTGAATCTGGGAGAAATATATCTACCCCCCTGGATGCAACCAGGTGACTTTATCTTCCTGCTGTCACACAAGTTAGCCGCGTGGTCACGCTCTAACACGTTTCGTCATCACATCTTCGTCGGAGGGAGTGGCCACGTGGCACAGCTCCTCCATTATATACAATAGGAGGGCAGGTAATTACCCCTGCATGAGCCTCCCCACCGCGGCCGGTGACGCCCCGGAATTAAATCTGAGTACACACGATGCCTCGTATGTACGGCAACCAGCCGGCAAATACTTCGGCAAATACGTTGTTAAGAACGGATAGCCACCACCCCAAATGGCTTAAAGACAGTATACCAACAGGTCAATTCCTCTGCATAAAACGTAATTGCTCAAACTCTTTGAACTACAGACAGAAGAGTGACGAACTCTATAAACGATTTTGGGAGAGAGGTTACTCCCACAAACAACTTAGAAGGGCAAAACAAAAAGCAGCCAGTCGTAATCGCTCTGACCTCCTAAAGAAACCACCCAAAACTGTAATTCAGGAGCCAGGCCTCGTGAGAATAATACCCCAATACGGGGCACAGTGGGATACCGTCAGGGGTATATTCCAGAAGCATTGGGGGATACTTACGAATGCACCAGAAATAGCCCAAATAGTGGGACCAACCCCCAAGATGGTAGCCAGAAGGGCCAGAAACTTGGGCGATACCCTAATATGCTCTGAATTTACAAGAACAATGGAAACACACTTGGCTTTCACAATACACTAGGAGCAAGGGTTTGTTTCCCTGTGGGCACTGCCAGGTTTGCCTATACGTTCATAGAACTGCAACTTTTCATGACTCACAAATTAAACAGAGTTTCCAGATCAAGGATCTCATCAACTGTGCTACGACTAAGGTTATTTATATGTTAACATGTCCCTGTGACAAAATCTACATTGGGAAAACTAAACGTCAGTTGAGAATACGTCTGGGTGTACACATGAGGGAAATTATTGAAATGAACCCCGAAAAACCCCTGGCGAGACATTTTACACTTTTTCATAAAAGGCAGCCTGGAAGGCATGAAGGTTAAGGGCATATACTCACTTAAAGCGGAGTTCAACACAAAAGTGGAACTTCCACTTTAAGCACTCATCGCCCCTTTACTTCGGTACGAGTGGGACTCCTCTCGCCTTAGGCGGCCCCTCCCTTTAGGCGATCTCCTGGGACACATGACAGGTCCCAGGAGATCGCCTGTCCACTCATAGAGCGCAGCGCGACTCGCGCATGCGCAGTGAGTGCCCGGCCGTGAAGCCGAAAGCTGTCACGGCCAGGTGCCCACACTATGAATGGAGGCGCCAGCCGGAGAGGGGGGGGGAGAGGAGCGGAGCTTCGGGTGGCCACATCGCTGGACCGTGGAGCAGGTATGTGTCTGTTTATTAAAAGTCAGCAGCTACACTTTTTGTAGCTGTTGACTTTTGATAAACAGTAAAAGGCTGGAACTCTGCTTTAATCTTCCACCAAGGAGGGGTGATTTTGACCAGATCCTCCTCCAAAAATAAAAATGGTGGATTTTTAGATTAGGTTCCCTTATACCTCTAGGCCTCAACAATGAACTGAATTTGCAGCCTTTTCTTGAGACCTAGGATACAGATGTATTGGCCTAAATATTGATTTGTATAGCCTTCTGTGACCATCGTATCTGATTAATGTCTGTCCTGTTTCATGTTGGTCTGTGGTATTCCGTGTGTCTTTGGGAAATTCTGATCCTTTTCCCCCACATATACCCAAATATCCAGACTACCCTAACTTGAATCAATAAAACATTTAGAATACTTGCATTTTGATACGGCTATTTTGACAATATGCACCAGATATTTTGCAACCAGAGACATGAAAATTGTTAATGAAGTTTGAAATTGTTTTGATTTAGCCCAACAAGAAACACAAATCCAATTGTTTTTCACTATATGTGAATCTGCTTTAACCACCTCAATACCGCACACCGTCATATGACCTCCTGGACTTTAGGGGGGATATCTGAATGATGCATGCAGCTACAGGCATCATTCAGATATCCTTCTTTTCAGCCGGCAATTCTGCACACCATAAGAATGATCATAGTGGCAGTTCCACTTGATCGTTCTTATAGGCGACGGGAGGGGACGTCCCCCCACTCCCGCCGCCATCCGGTGCTTCTCCGGGCTCTCCCGTGCCATCGGGGGCCCAGAGAACGAATCGGCCGGCGCCGGATGACGAGGATAGAGATGACCGGGGACCAGATGGTCACCGGCCATCTCTATGACTGTCGGAGGCCCGGGCGTGACGTTATGATGTCACACCCGGGTACCCAGAAGTAAACAAAGCCATGATCTCGGCTGTCGGCATGAGATCGGTGAATTTTTTTTTTCACAATCTCATGATTTCCAGCCTGGAGGAGAGATGTGGGGTCTTATTGACCCCGCATCTCTCCATAAAGAGGACCTGTCACAATAGATTCCTATTACAAGGGATGTTTACATTCCTTGTAATAGGAATAAAAGTGATCAAAAAAAAATGTAAAGAAAAGTGTAAAAATTAAAAAAATGAAATAAATTAATTTTTTTTAATTTTTTTTTTAAACCGCCCCTGTCCCCGGTAGCTTGCGCTCAGAAGCAAACACACACGCAAGTCCCACCCACATATGTAAACGCTGTTCAAACCACACATGTGAGTTATTGCCGCGTGCGTTAGAGCGTGTGCAACAATTCTAGCACTAGTAGTATATAAAAAGTAGTGCTGAGCTGTTAAAATTGACTCTAAGGTCAAGAACTGCGTGATGCTAGAAAAACAATGATCCAAAGAAATAGTGTACTGAAGGTACTAATAAAAACGATGGAACAATAAAGTGCAAATAACTTGTGACATCAAATACGTTTTAAAATAATTCAAAACCTTAATATACTGGTTGCTGAAGCAATGGTGAAGTGCAAGTGTGCAAAAAATGGGAAAAAAACCTCAATCCAAAAAACCTTAATATACAGATTGTATTAGTAAGGTATCTTGTTAGCCAGCAAGTACTGAAGCAATGACAAAGTGTGAGTGTGCACAATAAATAAACTCAATCCAATATATGATAATCACAATTAATAATAGATAGAGCTAGTAAAATAATCCAGAACCTTAATATCCTTGTTTGTATTAGTAAGGTATCTTGTTAGCCAGCAAGTGCTAAAGCAATGGTAAAGTGCAGATGTGCAGAACTGTGACAACAAAATGAATCCTTCTCATATAAATGCTGAAACAAAGTGAAAATCTTTCCATGCAATCATGAAGTGACAATCGCATTTAAAAAGAAAATAATGCCTTTAGGTAGTGAACATAAAATATAATAGTGTTTACATTTTTAAAGTCCAAATTTTGGCAAAAATAAAGTGATAAGTGCTGGGGTTAAAGTGCTGAGTGATGTTTTCTTCTATGACTTCCACACTGTGGGAGACCCTCTATTGGTAAATGGGTGGCCCCTTACCTCACTGCTGTGAGGTTACAGCATGTGTGTAAATCCTGTGCGAATCCAGCCCGGTACTGCCTGGATGATTCCTTAAACCATGGGGGTATGGTGCCTGGATATGTTGACCAAAAAAATCCTCTCTGTGGGGTATGGGGTCTCCAAAGTGGCGTGCATACGTTTAGCAGGGAAAAAGGTAAAGGAATTCCCAATATTGTGTAGTATGTTAAAATGAATCCATTTATTTAAGAACAATAAAATAAGTACTCACATTACACAAAATCGTATGGTGCATATCAAAATACGAGCGCCGAGCTCGTCCACGTCACCTCCGGTGCTTGTAGTGTCCCTACGCGTATCATCACCGATCATGTGACTTCATCAGCCCCTCCCTCCTCCACACGAATGGCTGGCAGAAGCTGGACCTGCTCTGTTTCCCCGCCCAAACTCCGGGCAGCCCGAGGATGTGTGGGCGGGAAAGTTCAATCTGAACAGTCAGCTCGATTGCAGTGAGTCTCCTGGAGGCTGGGACTGTCCAAGTAAGTGAACTTCTCCTCCCTCCCCCTCTCTGCAGCTAAAGATTTTTTTTCTAGCAGCCTGTGACACTACCTTGCCCTCCTAGATGTTATAATGTGGGCTCACACTGGCATGCTGCTGTTTGGCTTCAGTTGTGGTGTACTGGCAGTCTTCCTGCATGTTGCCCCTGGTTCCATAGAGGTTGCACATATAGCGCCCCCCAATATTTGGGGGCGCTATGTGGAATTTTAAGGGTAGTCTGAGCCGATAGTTAGGCTCAGACCAATTATGATTCAATTGTTGTTCTGCTCTGGGTGTGATACTGCCCAGCAGTAGTGTTCTCCGTTGCCTGCAGGTGGCACTGTCACCGTCGGCATAGGTTAAACTACGGGGGGTATCACAGCACCTTGGGTGTCCTCTCTCGGCAGCCGTGCAGTGGGTGTGGTCTACCCGCTGTGCATGCTGGGAGAGGGTACAAAAGGGGCAGACGCCATTTGGCGTGAGGCGATTCTAGGGGGACCCCAAGGCGTTCAGGGGGACCTCTGGTCCAGTGAGTGTGCCTCGTGGCCCGCATGGCACGAGGTGCGCGAGTGTGTTTAGGCCTCGGACACCTTCAGCCCGAGGTCCTGTTGCTGCATTGTAGGCCCAGCTCCGCTGACTAGGGCCTACGCTTCGGAGAAGGATCCCAGGCTGCCCACTTGAAGGGGGCCCATCTTTAGGAAAGGAGTCCAGGGGAGGATCAGTCCCGGCGGAGATTAGCGACGGTACTGCTATCTCAGGGAGAGGTCTGGAGACTTACCTAGAGGGGATCCATCGTCTCTGATGTCCGTGCTCCATCCCGGCTGCTAGGACCGCTCTCATAAGGACAATCCGGGTGAGCAATACCCACTTAGGCTTGAGTGGCGACGAGTGTAGATACTGAACTTAAGTGTTGCGTGCCTGAACCTTCCCCTACTTTCAACTTCTGCTCTTTCTCTGTTCGAGTTGACTAAAAAAGAATAAAGCCTTGCTTATTAGGTTTTACTCAAGTGTGGACATTGGCCTTATTCCTGGAGATTGTTTGCCTAGACAGCGGAGCTAAAGGATCCACTCGGGGGAGGTAACTCGCCGCAGACCCAAAGAAAAAAGGAAAACCAGCCTGGCCCCTTAAACCAAGGGAGCAGGACAAGGTGGCTACACACATTTTTACTGCATGTTCTGAAAGTGCACAAAATGTCTTGCATGCTGCATCTTTGGTGCATTTTCAGAAAATGCAACAAAAATGTGCAACCTAAAAATCTGAGGGACTGCGGCTAAGAAAATCCACAAGTACACCCGCACTGCAGCCAAACCGCAGCACACCAGTGTGAGCCCAAAGGCTTGTATTCACTTGCAGCAGGCACTGCCACTCCTCTGAAAAGTGATCCATGCTTAGGTCACTTTTCAGAGGCATTTGACAGGCAGTGAGTTGATATTGCATTTCCTTCCTGCCTGTTTTAGACCCCTTTCACACTGGAGCGTTTTTCAGGCGCTATAGCGTTAAAAATAGCTCCTGCAAATCGCCCTTAAACAGCTGTTAAATACAAAAAAAATAACTGAACAGTCATGTATGTATGTAACTATTTGATTTTGTGCCAACTTTTGTTTTGTTTGTTTGTGGCAGCTTCTAATGCGACGCGCATTCCTTTTGTGTCCCCAGGGGTCATGCGGATGCATGACGTGTGGCGGTCATCCCCCATATACCATCCAAAGTCTGAGTGGTTGGATCCATTTCCCCATAGGTGCAAACACGGGCACATTCATGGACTCTGTTCTTTGTGCCCATCAAATACCCATACGGACGCCCAAGGGTGGACACAGGACTGGGTCACTTATGTGTCCCGGTCCGGTGTTTGCCCACATGGAGGGACCCATGGTACGTGGCACCCACGGGATTCATTTCAGCACCCCTTCAACACAAACATGGCACATTCCACACTTGCGCGGTGTTATAGTGTCAGCACAGTTGGTCATCCTGTGTATGGGCGGTGCATACAGGAAGTGTTCTCACTTCCTGGATTCCGGGCGTCAGTCTACGGACCCAGGTCCTTCGCATCTTTGTTTCCGTGAAGCGTCAATGCGGCGTGACGTCACACGCCACATTTGGACGCTTCGGGGGGGGGGGATATTTAAATCCCAGGCAGCATCAACTGTACTGGGACACTTGAGGGTGCTCGCGCTGGACATGGACTGAACAACAGGTAGTTATTTTACTTACAGGTGACCATTTCATTTAGAGAAGTCACCATATTAATAGATTTACCCTTACATGTATTTTTTGCATCTAGGCGGATCGTTTCCCCATTAAGTGACACTTATTGAAGGCTTTGCCTTGTAATTGCCTGTAAGGTTCTGTGTTTGGATAAGGTGTCCATACCTGCTTTTGAAATGGAATTGGTCCGAGTTGCTTGTGACCTTCTACTGGGTGAGAAGCTTTTATTAATGGATTATCTTGTGTAGCGGGGTCTCTAAATTTAGGTGGGATACACCTGGGTAATAGTATGATCCAGGTGTGTAAATCATGAGAGGATTTGGACCATTTGTATTCGTGGAGGACTGGGTGGTGTATTCTTCTCCTTGGCCTGTGGGTGGCGAGGTACCCGCAGGTTTAGGGTGGATTTGCTGCCACAGTGCTGTCCTTTTTGTCCCTTTCCGGAGATGGTACAGCGACGGCGGGGAACCTGCCGTGACGTCAATGGAGGAGATAAGGGGGGGGACGCCCTTGCCACGAGGTCTTCGGGATCTTCTTCATCACGCGCCCAGGCACCTAAGGTGCCTGGGTGCGGGCGATCCGGAGTTTCGGCCCAGGCGCCCTAGGCCTGGCCGGAGCGGAGTTGGCGTCCATCCCAGGCACCTTCAGCCTGGGGTGAGGTACTAAACCAGAGGCCTGGGGCCCGGTGACTTCGACTGGGTCCCGCGAGGGTGGAGGAGTCCGAGGGTCCCTGAGGTGGATGGGGCCCATGTCTGAGGTGAGGAGGCTGGAGAGGTCACCCATCCGGAGCAGCATCAACCCGGTGATGGATGGGCCTCCGGTAACTCCCTTGGAGGGACATCTCCCCCTGACAGGGGCCACAACGCAGCGAAGGTACTCCTATCTACATTCTCTTGAGTCGCTGATAGAGACTCACAAGTTCTAAGTTCTCTCTTTAGCCAATGGCTATAGTAACCGCTGGTGAAACCACAGTGGTTTAGCTGACAATCAGGATAGTGCCTCGATCTGCTCATCCCACCGTATTGAACTGTTATTGGGTCTCAACCTGTTGGCTGCTAAAGCACTGTTTATTGTGAGTGTGACAATAAAGCAAGAGTTGGACCTTTATCGGTGTGTGCTACTCTGGTTAATGGGAGCAAAGGGAAGTGTCAGCACAGCAAGACTTGGTCCTTAACTGAAACGCACAGGCCCGAGGAAAATAACTGGTACTGGCCTTCACCTCACCCACTGTCATGGGGAGGACATGGGCCGTAGCGCATCTCACCCTAACATATGAAATACCCCTAGACAATAACAAGGGGGTGAGGCCGCTACACTTGTATTTCCTCTGTCTCTTGTTATAAAGATAGGAATAATTAGAAGATTGTTATTGAAATTCTATGTATAACGCTTCTATTTAGATGAGCCTGAACTGGAAATGTCCTGATAACTAGTAATTCTACCCAGTCCTTGTCCCATATGAGCCCCTAATTGGTCAGATAGCTGTATGGTAGGAGGGAGGTGAGTGTTTTATTAAGAGATGGCTGCATCTTGAACTTATTTGCGCTTGTCCTCTCCTTTCCCCTTCCCTTCCACCTCTCCCTTTTCTTTGCTTCCCCCCCCCTTTCCTTTCTCCCTCCCCCTTCTTCTTTCCTTTTCCTCCCCCCTCCCCTTCTTCCTCTCTTTTTCCCTCTCCTCCCTGTAATTTTGTTTTTTCCTCCTTGTTTTCCCATTCTTTTTTCCTTTTTGGTTCTTTCCTTCCCCCCTCCCCCTTTCCTCCCTTGATAGTATAATATATTAATTTTGTATATTCATTATAGGCACATTACAATTATTGCCTAAATTTATCCTCCCTTACGGGTCTTGTGGACATTCTGGACGGAGCTGTTTGTGTTGGCGCCTGGTGGGGGCTGCTCCAGTTGTTTTTAGATTTCCGTGCTCCATTGAGGTACGGAATATTTGTGGGGTGTTTGCTTTGACTGACTGTGTTCTGCCTGTCCTCTAATAGGGTATACATATGTGTGTCGTTTCAGAATATGATATATATATATATATATATATATATATATATATATATATATGTAGCGGGTATGTACTTTTCCGGGTGTAAATTTGAACTTGGCAGAGACATCAGTGATGTGTAATTCCCTGCAGCCCGGTGGGTGGCGCTGTCGCCCTGGGCTGGGGTTGAATCATTGCTGTGTGCTGTGCCTCCTTTTTGTCCTCCCTCGGCAGCAGTATGGTGGGGTGGGGAACCCGCCGTGCTTGCTGGGAGAGGGTATAAAGGGGCCGGCCATCTTTGTCACGGGGTCGAAGTCCCAGGCACCTTCAGCTTGTGGACGGTGGTTCGTGTCGGTCCTCTGGGTGGCCTAGGCCTAGAGGACAACCGGAGGTCGTGTTCCACCCCAGGCACCTTTAGCCTGGGGTGAGGTACTCGGATGGAGGTCCGGAGCTCAGTGCCCAATACTGAGTTCCGCGAGGGAAGGAGATCCTAGGGAACCCCGGGAGTGGGTACCCGAATCCGGAAGGCGCAATGGACCGGGGGGAGCTCCTCACTTGAAGACCCGGTGCAGCATATTGCCGGTGACAGGTGAGCCTCTCGTCGGAGACTGCCTGGAAGGAAATTCCCCCTCGTGCGGAGACCGTAACCCACTTTCAGGAAGGTAAGTGGAGAACTACATTGTGTCTGGGCCTATTCGCATCCACACCTCCTTTCCTGTTCTGTTAACCAAGGGAGTTCAACTGATTGTGTTCATTCGCAGAAGAATAAAGGAGTGTTGAACTTTAATGGTGTGGGGCTCATTTCCTAGCAGACATTGTTCAAGGTGACTCTTGGAGGGAGGATCCAGGTGCACAGCACTGACCCGAAGGTAATACAAGAACGTTGCTTAGACCGCACTGACACATGTGGTGGAAGCCAGGCGTGGTGTCCCCGCTCCCTCCCCTCTAAGATACCCCTAGACAAGAGAAAGACGAGACAAGAGAAAGAGGGGAGTGAGGGCGCTACATATATAATATATATATATATATATATATATATATATATATATATAACTTCATGTATAATTATGTATATTAATTTGTTTTCTTTGTCTTTACACCTTAATGCCGTGTACACACGACCGTTTTTAATGACGAGAAAAATTAAATTTTTTAAAATGGTCATTAAAAATGATCGTGTGTGGGCTTCAGTGCATTTTTCACGACGTGAAAAACGGCCATGAAAAAATTGGAACATGCTCTAATTTTTCACGTCGTTTTTTACAGTGTCGTTTTTCTCGTCATGTGTGGGCTTTAACTACGTGAAAAAAAAATGCGCATGCTCAGAATCAAGTATGAGACGGGAGCGCTCGTTCTGGTAAAACTAGCGTTCGTAATGGAGATAGCACATTTGTCACGCTGTAACGGACTGAAAAGCACAAGGCTGAAAAGCGCGAATCGTCGCTCAACAAACTTTACTAACCTGAAGGGTGGCGTCATCCGAATGGAACTTCCCCTTTATAGTGCCATTGTATGTGTTGTACGTCACCGCGCTTTACTCAAGCATTTTTTTCCACGATAGTGTGTAGGCAAGGCAGGCTTGAGAAGAATCACGTTGAGAAAAATGCCGTTTTTTTCAATGACATTAAAAACGGTCGTGTGTACACGGCATAAAGCTGAAAATTATCCACAATATTCATTAAAGTGTTTTCTGCGTCTATTTCCTGACGAAGCCTTACAGGCGAAACTGTAGAAGTACAATAGACGCTTCTTTCAACTGAACACATTCTGTGACGGTCTGTTTGCCAGGTAGTGGGTGTTTACCTGTAATGGCCAGAATATGTGTATTTATCAGTTTTTTAAATGTATGTAATGAATAAACATTTTTTTCTACTTTTTTATATTATTTGTTATGTGATCTTTATAACTTAGCACCTTAAAAATCCCATATGTTCAGTTATTTTTCATATTAATACAGGGATGATGGTGCCATTAGATATTTGTGCACATATATGCTGATCTCTGTCCACTTATTTTGACAGCTGTTACATTCACTCCAGTGTGAAAGCCCGAGGGCTTTCACACTGGAGCGTTGTGCTACCAGGATGGTAAATAAAGTCCTGCTAGCCGCATCTTTGGAGCGGTGTGTATACCGCTCTTCCACCGCTCCTGCCCATTGAAATCAATTCAGCAGCGCATTGCGGGCGGTTTTAACCCTTTCTCGTGCCCCTCTAGCGGCCGAAATGTGCCACAAATCCGCCCATAGCACCGGCGGTAAAAATAGCGGCGTTTTACTGTCGTCGCTATAGGCAGCTCAGTGTGAAAGGGGTCTACCCCCTAAATGCCAATCCCTCCCAGGTAATGGCACAGTGCACTTTGAACTCCATATTTCCATTACTCTCTGTAGGTATTAGATGTGCTCTCACCTTATTGTTTGCACACCTAATACCTAAGGGTTCTTTCACACTGGGGTGGTAGCGGTAAAGCGATGGTTGTTTTAGCGGCGCTTTACCGTCGGGTTAAAACGGCCGTGCCCCATTAATTTCAATGGGCAGGACGGTTTGGGAGTGGTGTATACAGCGATCCCAAACCGCCACAAAGATGCTGCTAGCAAGACTTTTCAGAACATCCTGCAAGCGCACCACTCCGATGTGAAAGCACTTGGGCTTTTCACACTGGGGTGGCATGAGAGGCAGTTTACAGGCACTATTTTTAGCGCGAAAACGCCTGAAAGCGCCTTCAGTGTGAAAGTACCCTGAAGAGAGTTCTGGAAATAAGGTGGAGTTCAAAGCAAATTTCTACACCTAGGTGGAGCACCCCTTTCAGAAGATTTGAGGATATTATTAAACCCAGAGACTGGTGGACTTAGGCCACCATAGACAGATTAAAATTTCTGCTGAACCGGCAGAATTTCAATCTGTGCAGACTGGTTGTACAGAATTCGATCTATCAACTGACTTCAGTACAACCAGCGTGTCTCTTTTTTTGGCGATCACTGCTGGCTGCTATAGCTGCCAGCAGTGATCACTGTATTCTGATGACTTGAAAACTTTAATCTAAGAGCACACACCGACAAACGGCTCTTACGGAAGCTTGGTAAATCAAATGTCAGGCTACCCTAGTATTACACCTGTGGGGCTGTGGCCAAGCCTGGGCACAAGCCAGCACAGGCTCCTGGAAACACAGGAGGGTGGCCATTAAAAGGAGAGCTGGGATATGACATTACTTACCTCATATCCCTGCCACTCCTAAACCTGGCTCACTGCAGGCCCACAATGCCCTTAAACTGGCCAGGGCACCAGCGTGCGCCTGCATGTGCTTTTCTCACTACCTGCAATTGACACAGGAGGAGCCTGCAGCCTGGGGAATCTGGTGGTCATGCCGGGGAGAAAGCAGGACTTGCGTGTTTTAGTCTGCTGCGCTTACTGTGACTCTCGGCTACTCTGTTTGCTTAGCTTTCCCAGTGGTGAGGTGCTCACTCACCAGAGAAGCTCCAGACTCCACAGGTAGCGCTTAGTGTGGCAGCACAGTTTTTAGTCTTCATCTTTCTGCAGTCTCATTGGTCTGTGTACTGGGTGTGGAGAAGGTTCAAGCTCTTTTTCTCAGTCTCTCTGTGGGTAATCATGCAGTCTCTCTCTGAGAAACTGCTCCACAATGATTGCCCCCACAGAGAGTGACAGCTTCACACTGCCCCCATAGAAAGTGACCACCTCTCTGTGCAGGCAGTGTCAAGCGGTCTCTCTCTCTGTGCAGGCAGTGTCAAGCGGTCTCTCTCTGGTGAGCCGATTCGATGGTTCAATGGGCCACTTGACTGGACTTGCCCCCCAGGCCTAAGGCTGCCAGCCCTCCCCTGTTGGTGTCCTTTGTTAATTTGACATTGTATTTATGAAATGTACCTTCCTACTCACAAACTGTCTTTTTTAAGAAAAATACATAGGTAAGTATTTAAATTAAATCAAATATCCATCTATTCTGGTTATCAAAATAAAGAGGAAGGGCAACAATGGAGAAATTGGTCGAATGTACGCAGCCTTTGGACCCCAAGGCAGACATCAAGTGTGTTGTAAATAAAATAACTTGAGTCCATAGAATAGGGAGCACAATCTGGTACCCAAATCACAGAAATCAGGAGCAGCAGCAGATATCATATGTCCCCAAGCTGCGGTACTACAACAGACTGCGTCTTCTGGCAGAGCAGCCTGAAGCCAGGGAATCAATTTCTGGTCTTCCTTGCAGCCTTCCCTCCACCGCTCCCTGCAGCGTTCCCTCCACGCTTCCCTGCAGCGTTCCTTCCACGGCTCCCTCCACGCCCCTGTAACGACACCCCCCAATATGAAAGGGGTTAACGCCGTTTAGAATATTCCCTCTCTGAACACACAACCACTATCGACCCTCCACAGCCAGATGACCACTTCCCATAAGATTAATCCTTCCAGAAGAAACGAGACGTACTCTGTCTCTTCCAGGATACGAGACAACGCTCTGTATTTCAAGTTCCAAAACAGGGAAGGACTTTATTTTCAAAACACATGGTAACACATTTCTCTTCAAAACCCTTCCCTCCCATCCTTGGGGAACAGGGCGGGTTAAACTGTCCAATGACAATGGTGATACAGGTCAGGTGTGTTCAAACTTCTCCTTCAGTAAACAGTCTTAGCAGGAGGGGTGATTCCCCCCCCTCCTCACAGAAGACACTTCAACATCCCATAATATGCAGCCAGACGGTCGACCAGCTCCAATCCACATCGTCACAGTAGCAGACTTAATTCATAATAGACAATAGAATGCAAATCACCTTAACTCCTCACAGGAATGATTACACAACCCCCCCCCCCCCCACAGTACACATCCAATCTAGATACAATGTATGTGCAGCATTGAATATGGCTATCATAGACCATATTGGGGTTTTCATTCACCCTGTGCCCCTAATAGAGACACAGGGTGGTTGACACATAAGAGGCATTGGGGGAGCTGAAGCAAGGGTATCTCATACTTTCTAAGCGATTCTGAGTTCCCCGGGCCTTCCCGTTACATCTCTCCCCTTTCGGCAGGAGAATAACAGAGGAGGGGACCCCAGACGGGTTGACTCCGAAGTTAGTCCATAGGTCCCTTCTTCTAATGCCGGTATCCACACAGTACCCCAAATAAATTGCTCCAAACAGAGCATCACTTACCCAGCCAACCTCTGCCTCTCTGAGAGAACATACCCGCCACTGGGGAGAAGACAGGGTGACTGGGCTCAGTCTTTCATGCCGCTGGGGATCCGGGCCGACTGCCCAGCATCCCCGAGGTACACAAGTGGAGACCGAAGTCCCATCCACTTGTGATAGGTGAAAATCCCCCAGTGCTTGCAAAGCAAGGCTGACATCCTCCTGTCCCAGTGTCACACCATTTTCTGGGGTTGTGTCAGTGAGGGCCGAAGTCCCATCCAGTACCACAGGAACTCCCTCTTCTGTTAGTTGAGAGCAGAGACCCGCGGCACTCTGCTCTGTTGCCAGCTCTTCCACTGGGTTGCTGTGAGTGGAGATCGTAGTCCCATCCACCGATATCCGCTCAAATGGCAGTTGTGTGCAGCGGCCAGTAGCATTCTGCCCTGCTGCCAGTGATTCAGCTGGAGGTAAAAGCTTTACCACCTCAGCTTGTTGCTGGAGAGATGGGCCAACTGCCCCGGCTCCTTGAAACTCCACAGTTGTTTCCGGTGCTGGGCAGAGGTTGCTAGCACTCTGCCCTGTTGCCAGCACTTCTGCTGGGGACTCCACCCCATCTGCTCTGGCTAACTGTTGGGGAGGGAAAAGGGATGCTTCTCCCCCCTGCATCTCTGAAATCCCCTGGGAAAGAGGAACCATCACCTTCTCATCTCGGGCCTCCAAAACTGCCACGGGTGTAGAGCAGGGTCTGCAGTACTCTGTCCTGCTGCCAGTACTTGGGCAGGCGATGCATAATCCATAACATCCTCTGAACAGTCCCTTAAGTCCATACCTTCTGTAATCTGTAGCTGGGAAGATGAGCCAACTGCCCTAGCTCCCTGGAACTCCATATCATCCACTTCAGCTTTAGGGATGGCAATCTTCAGATTTTCCACTGCCGATTCTTCAGCCAGGCTAGCTCCCTGGAACTCCATATCATCCACTTCGGCTTTAGGGGTGGCAATCTTCAGATTTTCCACTGCCGATTCTTCAGCCAGGCTAGCTCCCTGGAACTCCATATCATCCACTTCGGCTTTAGGGATGGCAATCTTCAGATTTTCCACTGCCGATTCTTCAGCCAGGCTAGCTCCCTGGAACTCCATATCATCCACTTCGGCTTTAGGGATGGCAATCTTCAGATTTTCCACTGCTGATTCTTCAGCCAGGATTTCATAGTTGTCAACTGGTATTTCCTGATAGTCCCAGGCAAAGGGGGCCCCACCCTGCTGCTGAGTAGAGTCTAGCAGCTGTTTGTAGGCAATCTCCAGCTCCCATTCCTGAACGGCCAGAAACTCCAAATCTTCCTGTGCCCAGTGCCCTTCCGAGACATTCAGTCTTTGCTCTCTGTGCTCCATTATTTCCTCCAAACGCCACTCCTGATCACTCCCAAAGTCAGGGTCACTGGACAGCCTCCAATACAACAATCCCAGGCCATCATAGTCAAAGCCTTCTGTGGGGCTGTCATCCGCTGACCATGGGCACTCTTGGGCTACATACCACCGGAGGGCTCTGTAGCTCTCATCCAACCGCATCTCTGCCCGGATCAGCCTGCTTAACTCAGCTGTCCACTCCTGCTTCGGTTGTTCTCCCAATAACAGCATTCGTACTTCATACTGCGACCAGTACCTTACATGGATGGAGGGGAGAACCTTTCCCTGGTGTTGCTGCTCGAGAGCTAGCGCTTTCTTCCAGAGTTCGCAGTGGATCGAATCAGACCATCCCAGCAGGACCTCCTCTGATACTGGTCCTCTATGCTGTATCTGCATCTCTTGCAACCTCCTTCTGAATTCCTCTTCCATGGCGGCTGGTATCTGTATCTCTCCTCTCCTTTCAGTTGGTGCTGCTTCTTTAGGTTTTGTCTCCGATTGCCGTATTTCCGCCATTCTCTGCTCATGTTGCCGCTCATCCTGCCGCTGGATGTCTCTAATGGCTTCCTGTATGGCGGTCTCTGATGGGTTAGCACCATATAATGCCAAGCGCTCTCGAACTCGTTGCTGAAACAAATCTTCAACTGACCAGGGTCCTGCATCACCATCCCTCTGGTCCATCTCGGCTCTCAAGTAAGTCTTTCAGCATGGCTTTCCTGCAGGCTGCATAGCTGGTCATTCACTGCGGTCACTGCACCACTATCGACCCTGCACAGCCAGACGACCACTTCCCATAAGATTAATCCTTCCAGAAGAAACGAGACGTACTCTGTCTCTTCCAGGATACGAGACAACGTTCTGTATTTCAAGTTCCAAAACAGGGAATGACTTTATTTTCAAAACACATGGTAACACATTTCTCTTCAAAACCCTTCCCTCCCATCCTTGGGGAACAGGGCGGGTTAAACTGTCCAATGACAATGGTGATACAGGTCAGGTGTGTTCAAACTTCTCCTTCAGTAAACAGTCTTAGCAGGAGGGGTGATTCCCCCCCCTCCTCACAGAAGACACTTCAACATCCCATAATATGCAGCCAGACGGTCGACCAGCTCCAATCCACATCGTCACAGTAGCAGACTTAATTCATAATAGACAATAGAATGCAAATCACCTTAACTCCTCACAGCAATGATTACACAACCCCCCCCCCCCCCCCACAGTACACATCCAATCTAGATACAATGTATGTGCAGCATTGAATATGGCTATCATAGACCATATTGGGGTTTTCATTCACCCTGTGCCCCTAATAGAGACACAGGGTGGTTGACACATAAGAGGCATTGGGGGAGCTGAAGCAAGGGTATCTCATACTTTCTAAGCGATTCTGTGTTCCCCGGGCCTTCCCGTTACAGCCCCCTTGCAGGCTGTGGCTCTGGTGGTGGAAATGTGGCAGGAGGAGGAGAAGGAGGAGGAGAAGGATGGCCGAGATCACACAGATGGGTGGTCTCGGTCAGCTGGCCCCTCACTGCCTTCTGAAGGACCATAGAAATTAGCCCCTCAGAGAGGGTACGTTGTCCCTCCTCCACTTTCTTTAACCTATTGGCCACATAGCAGCCATAGGCCTCTTCAGGGTTGGGGGGGCTCTCATGATCTCGGCTGTGTTCCTTATTATTCTCAGGGATTCCTCAGTCATCTTCCTGGGCCTTTTTGGTCTAACGTGGAGGGCATGCACCTGTGACAGGGTGCTGCCACTTGACCTGGGCACCTGCTGGCTGCCACTTGGCCTGGCCACCTCCTGACTGCCACTCACCCCTGCCTCCTCCTGGCTGCCACACTCCAGAGCCTCGTCCTCCTGGCTGAGCGCATCCTGTGTATAGAAAAGGGACATCGTTTTATTTTTTGATTCATCAATCACACACAATTTTCAGCTCATGACCGTTGCAAATTGAATGTTAATAAATAGAAAAGACTATCATTCTGACCCAGCAGTTTTTATTCCTGTCCCAATCATTTCTGGCCACTACTGTCTATTGATATGTAAATTATTTTTTGTTTAATCCTTAATTTGGGAATAATAACATCTAGTTCCCAACAATTATAGGACAATAAATATGTTGAAAAATACTATACCACGCTATAGATATTCAGATCCGGGTCTTCCAGGTCAGGTAGCTCCTCGTCACCCTCTGCAGGGGTGGAGGGAAGGCTGGACAGAAAGGCTCGAAAGTGATTCCCTGACTTCAAGCTGGTCGTCCAGAAAACGCGTGTTTGTAGTACCACAGCTTGGGGACATGCACTTTGTCTGCTGCTGCTCCTGACCTCTGTGATAGGAGGCTTTGATTGTGCTGCTTCTTGTACGTGTTCCTCAAGTTATTGACTTTATTATTCACCATGTTATAGTCTGCCTCGGGGATCCATGCTTGCATAAATTCGACCAATTTGTCCATTGTTGCCCTCCTTGCGTCGCGGTTATGGTACAAACTGTGTTTTAGCTCCCACAAATTTCTGAGCTCCCTGTATTTGTCTATGAATGCTGTCATTATTTCTGGATCTTTAAATTTCTGCATATTTTCTGCAAGATAAAACACAAGACAAAAACACTAGGTCAGCCTAAACTGTCCTAATCTTATCCCAATATAGGCCTTTAATCATGAATCAGTATAGGCCACTGATGCCCCAAGTTTCAATTTTACCTTCGTTTTATGACGTTCGGCACTTCCGGTCCTCCTTACTCCGCACACAGAACGTAGTTACGACACGTGTGTTAGCATTATATACACTGCGCATGCGTGAAACTCCGCCCGCCCCTGACGTTCTTTCTAGGATATTCCCCGCCCCTTCTCTTTCGGCACACAGTGGGAGACGACATGGCGGAGTCACAGCAGGTGCGTGTTGTTTTAAGTACCGACGAGGAAAGTTTGGAGCTGGAAACGTCCCGATCCAAGACAAAATACAAGGCCAGTAATATGTCCTTTGCAGAAATGGCTGAGATGGTGGAGATCTTGCGGAGTAGAGATTATGATGGGAAGCATGGGCCGTACACCAATCCTAATCTCAGGAAGGCCAAAATAATGAGTAAAGTGGTGAGGAGTCTGTACCATAAATTTGGGGTCCGGAGATCCAAAGAGCAGCTGAGAAAAAGGTGGTCTGACCTAAAGCTGAGGGAGCCGGAGCAGTACAGGAAGATCAAAAAAATGCTTGCAAAAAGTAAATATTTCTCCTGTGTTATTACTAATTTGATTATTATACTTGCATGTTGCTCCATGTGCTTTGATTGACTGGTTGGACATTTGAAAATGGCAACTTTCAGGTTAGTGGCCAAAGTATAATCATTCGTAGTAAACTTCCTTTGTGAACAAAATATGATGTTTTGCGCAGATACAGGTAAACCACATTTGGTCATGCCTATTTGTATTAAAACAACGTTTATAAACATTGTTGTCTAGATGATGTGTTTGTAAATTGAATGTGAAATGCAAACTTGATTCAGTGTAAAGGAGAGGACCCTCAGCAGCTGTTTCCACATCTGGACTCTGGAGCACTAGTGTGGGACACCAGAACAACCTTTTTAGGGTGTCCCACACAGGTGCTACAGTGGAAACTTGGGGTGTCTCCATGTGTGTAACTTGGCCAAAAAAGGTAAGTAGGTAAGCTTTGTAAAAATAGGTAAGCTTTGTAAAAAGAAAAAATCTTGGAACTCTGCCAAAACAGACAATTGTACCCCACTCCCAAGCAATGTTTCATATTCCTATTTCTGCCCTCAAATATCTGTGTGGTAAGTATACAGAACCCCAACCTCAGAAAGAAGGGGACCAGAGAGAACCCCAACCTCAGGATGTGGAGGAAGAAGGGGTGGAGGAAAGAGAGGTGGAGGAAGTGTGCGAGATTGTCACCACAACAGGTCAGTGTCTGTCACCACAGATTTTTGGTGATGTGCTGCTTGTTGAAGAACAATCTCCTCCTTTCTCAAGTGGTAGCGCACAAATCCTAATCCAGGACCTCATGGTTATGAGTCGTGAATTCGACATTATAAGGCACAAACTCAATTGTTTTGACCAAAAAATTAAGAACATGATTGATGTTTTGGGGAGAGTCTAAAGATCTTTGTAATGTCACTATTTAACGTTTTTGTGGACTACTTTCCCAAATTTTTGTGTAATTTAACAAGCCAAATTTTTAAGATGCACACAGTGTGTCAACATGTGCTATCTGCCATCAGGGGAAATCAATGTACGTTTGTCTGAGGGTGCAATCCCTTCCTCACAACTCAAGTAGGTGAGAGGAAGGGTTTTCACCCACAAAACACGTCCATTGATCCCCCATGATGGCAGATAGCAAATGTTGACTTTTGGCATGGGATCAAGAGGAAAATACCCATTTTGACGCACAAATTGACTTCACAATTTGGCTTGTTCAGGGGTGACATCACCCCATCTCATGAAGGCAACAGCAACACATTTTTGAAACACTATATAATGTCTGATATTGCTTTCAGTTTTTCAAAGGTTGAACTTTGTAAGTTCCATAGTTTTATATGTTTTATTGTTTGAAACATGCCTGTTTATGCAAAACCCAAAAAAAATAATTAAAGTTTTTAAAACAAACTGGTTAGAATTTTCACAGAAATTTTATATAGCACATGTGAATGTGCACAGAGTAAAAATAGTTTTCTAAACAACAATGTGCGGCTTTTTCTTTCTATGCTCAATACCAGTTTGAAAATCAAGTTCTTGTTTACTGTGACAATGGTGGTAATTTACTAAAGTCAAATCCACTTGGCAGTTAAAGTGCACTAGGAGAACCTGGGAGACAGATAAAAGAAACACAAGCAATAATGACAAATCAAGCTTTTCACAGAAATATTTTTTTTTATTAAAAAAAAAACAAAAAAAAACAGAGATTGTCTGGCATAGCAATGGCCCCCCTACCCGTAAAGTACACAATGTATTTCTCCCGCACTTCACGGGCGCTTCGGGGGGCCAAGCCAGTATGACCAGTATCCAGGCCTGTCACGGTATTGTCTGAAAGTCCGGCCTCAGGCCCAACTGTTGTCATATAATTTGCAGAATTTCTCCTCAAATAATTGTGCAGGATGCAGCAGCTGAGGATTATGTGGTTCAGTTTGTATTCGGCCATGTGTATAGATGTAAGGGACAGGCGGAACCGGCTGACCATTATCCCGAAGGTATTCTCAACAACCCTTCGGGCTCTGGCCATCCGGTAATTAAAAACCCTCCTCTCCGGGGTGAGGGTCCTTAGGGGAAATTGCCTCATCAGGTGTGGTCCCAGTCTGAAATCTTCATCAGCAATAAAAACAAACGGAAGGCCCTCAACGTTGTCTTCATCTGGTGGCAGTGCCAGGCCACCAGTCTGGAGACGTGGGCCAATTCCGTCTGTGTGAACACACCACCATCCGACATCCGGCCATTCTTCCCAACGTCCACATACATAAACTCATACTGTGCCGACACCACCGCAATGAACACAATACTATTTAAACCTTTATAGTTATAAAAGTATGACCCCGAATGGGGTGGTGGCACTATGCAGACATGCTTCCCGTCTATTGCCCCTCCGCAGTTGGGGAAGTCCCACCGCTGGACAAACTGGGATGCCACATTCTGTCATTCCTATGGCGTTGAAGGAAACTGTGGAGTCAAACCATAAAAATAAATTAGTACTTTTGCACATAACATTGCAAGCAAATTACACAAAAACATTCTTGGCCAACATCAGTATAACATTTATTTAACCACTAGTCAACCGCCCACCGTCAAATGACGGCGGGCGAAAGACCCTGTTGTTCTGGGCGGAGGTCATAAGACATTGCGCCTTTAAAAGCCACTAGGGGGCGCGCACGCTCCCCCCACGTCACTGGGGACCCGATGCGCGTGCCCGGTGGCCACGATGGCCGGCAGCACCCGCGATTGCCCACTAACCAAGCAGGACCATGGATCTGTGTGTGTAAACACACAGATCCATGTCCTGTCAGGGAGAGGAGACTGATGGTGTGTCCCTTGTACATAGGGACAACCATCGGTCACCTCCCCCAGTCAGTCCCCTCCCCCCACAGTAAGAATCACTAATAGGGAACACATTTAACCCCTTCCTCGCCCCCTAGTGTTAACCCCTTCCCTTCCAGTCAGATTTATACAGTAATCAATGCATTTTTATAGCACAGATCGCTGTATAAATGTGAATGGTCCCAAAAATGTGTCAAAAGTGTCCGATGTGTCCGCCGCAATATCGCAGTCACGATAAAAATCCCTGATCGCCGCCATTACTAGTAAAAAAATAAATAAAAATGCTATAAATCTATCCCCTATTTTGTAGACGCTATAACTTTTGCGCAAACCAATCAATATACACTTATTGCGATTTTTTTTTTTTTTTTTTTTACCAAAAATATGTAGAAGAATACATATCGGCCTAAACTGAGGAATTTTTTTTTTTTTAATTGGATATTTATTATAGCAAAAAGTAAAAAATATTGTATTTTTTTTTCAAACTTGTCGCTCTTATTTTGTTTATAGTGCAAAAAATAAAAACCGCAGAGGTGATCAAATACCACCAAAAGAAAGCTCTATTTGTGGGAAAAAAAGGACGCAAATTTAGTTTGGGTACAGCGTCGCACGACCACGCAATTGTCATTCAAAGTGTGACAGCGCTGAAAGCTGAAAAATGGCTTGGGCAGGAAGGGGGTTTAAGTGCCCTGTAGGCAAGTGGTTAAAGGAGTATTTAAAGACAAAAATAGAAGGCCCAATTATCAGATTCCTCACCCCCTCTGATGGCCCATTGGAAAAATTTTAGGGGGGGATTCTAGCTGAATTTGGGCCCTCCAAAAAAAGCCTCTGCCACTCTACCTGAATTTAATGAGAACAAAAACATTTGTACACATTTTAGGGGGGGGGGGGATTCTAGCTGAGTTTGGGCCCTCCAAAAAAAAGCCTCTGCCACTCTGCCTGAATTTAATGAGAACAAAAACATTTGTACACATTTTAGGGGCGGGGAGGGGTAAAGCACTACAATGGAGCTGACAAAATTCATTGGCAAGTGACTAGGCTAGGTGTGTATGGGCCCAGGATAGCATGCTGGAGAGGTAAGTGAAGGCAAATATGCATGTAGGCCAAAAGAGGAGCATTATAAGCTTACAGCATGCATGAGGACAAAGGGGACATTCACAGCATATTACAATCATGGTAATTATGGAAGGATGAAAGAAATAAAATACATTAGCATACATTAAATACATAGAATGTGATGTTAAAGGAGAAAACTTACCTTAATATAGTCCTTCTGCAGAACTTGAATTATGGCAGAACAAGTTTCTGGGATAATGATCCCCAGAGCCTGGGGGGAGATGCCTGTCGTGAACTTGAGGTCCTGCAGGCTTCTCCCAGTCACCAGGTATCGCAACGTGGCAACTAGCCACTAGGAACAGAAAGTCCTATGAAGAACGACCTGAAAAACAGAAATGAGCGGACAAGAACGCCCTGAAAAACAGATATGACCTGACTACATGCACTGAAAGACAGATACGAACCCACAAGCACAAACTGAAATGCAGAAAACGATCTGAAAAGCACCGAGACTGAAAAGCACAAATCGGCTAACACCAAACTTTTACTAACACGCGGTAACACAAAATCAGCAAAAGCAGCCCAAAGGGTGGCGCCATTGGATTTGAACTTCCCCTTTATAGTGCCGTCGTACGTGTTGTATTTCACTGCGTTTTGGACGGTCGGAATTTGGTCTGACAGTGTGTATGCAAGACAGCTTGAACGGAATTCCGACAAAAAATTCCATTGGTTTTTAGGCCATCAGAAATTCCAATCGTGTGTACAGGGCATTATTCTATTTACTGGATGCTTGCTTGACCGTCACCTCCGGCCCCCCTCTCATCCTCTCCCCCCTTCCCCTATGGCTCGAGCCTCCAGGGGGTTGGGATTTGGTTGTTCCACCCATAGCATTTGCTGATTAATCGGTATTATCCAAGTGAGAGCAGCCTGTTTCAACATACCTGGCGTCCGGACGTTTTTGTAATTTATGTTACATGTTTTATGTCGTATTTGTCCCACATATATGTGTTTTTGGTTGGCTAGTCTATTGTGACTAGCTATACTATTTATGAGCAAGTCCTGCACCATTAACCACTATTAATTACCATGTTCTATATTTAAGAATAAAGTGTTTTATACTTTACTTCATTAGTGACGTTTTTCTGTCATTTTAAAAGCCCTTGCTTCTCCTCTTTCCCCCTCTGTTTTGGGATGATTTGTTGAAAAATTATGCCTACTGTGAGACCCAGATATAAAGCCCCTGTTGTTTACTTTCAAACTTCTCTTTCATTTGTAATCGCCTCCCAGTCCATATTTCCATCTGAAATGGGAAACTAAGCTGGTGACTAACCTGACAGAAATGTAGAGAAAGGGGAATTTTTTTTACCTGTGGTGGGAATGCCTGATTATCAAACACTCTCTAAGCTACACCAAAGGAGCCTCTAGATTCCCAGCGACCCACTAGTTATGTTGTTTCATGCAATGCCTAGGTCTCCATAGTTTCCCACCACCTGAAAGCAGTAAAAAGCCTTATTCTATGTCTATGGTAGATGAAAAGCTCCCCTTCCTTGAAATAATTTTTTGCAAGAGTTAACAAGAACATGGAAAATGAGAAGTGGATCTACAGTATATGCTGAAGGATCAGAATGATGTTTTCTATTGCATATGGGGTCTTTGGCCTATTTTTATAGTAACAGATGCCTAACAGCCTCAATTCTAAATAGACAGCAAAAAGCATCCACCCTGTCATCTTTCCTGCTTAACTAAGGACGGACATACAGGGGATGGTGAACTTTGTTTATTGGTTGGTTTTCTTAAGATTTTAGGCTGACAGGCGGAGTGGTAATCGATAACAGCTATGCCACCCAATGCTGCGAGAGGTTTTTTCCATGGCACACACTGATGCGACACGGCATTCTCTGGGGTAAATGTCATTGTTATTTGGTATTGAGGGGTAAAGATGGTGACTTTTATGTATTAAATCGATACATACAGTATGTAAATTCATATAGCCTGTATCAAAACAATGGTTGGATTGTGAAATGTATTCTGTCTCTTACCTGTGATGTTATTGGAAACTAAAATAAACATTATTTAAAAGAAAGATAAAAAACTAATAAAAAAATTACTTTTACAATTACATTAGTAACATGTTCATGCAGTAAAAGGAAAAATGGAGAAAGATGTTATCTCGATTTTTTGGAAAGAACAAGATAAATGCACTAGTGTATATAAACCTGCTATTCAATTGAGAATTTTACACTGTAATCATGGTATAGGATGGATGGTCAGACAGATGGATGGTACACGAGAAAAGAATTAAGAAAAACATCTTTTCCTTGAAAGATGATTATGGGTGTTTGATGCATGTTCTGTGCTCTGTAAAGTAGGTTCTAATCAAGGACACCATCATTACCAGGTCTGATTAGCTGCAAATACTGTAAGTGAAGTCGTCATGTACTAGTAGATTCGTTCAGAAAGCATTATAATGTTAACCCTTTCATTGTCATTAAAGTATGCAGTACATTTCTAAGAAATATACTGCCAGCCTCTCAGAAAGCAAATGGGTTAGAGCCTTTACCTTGCTTAATGGGATATAATGAAACAAATAGTCCTGTGCACAGTGGGAAGCCAATCATATAACTATTTCAGCAACGCCAACAGAATGAATGACAAAGCTGTAAATTGGGTCCCCAAGAGCGAACATTAATAACCTGTAGCGCACTTATCATATTCCATAAGTGGAGTTATACAGACCTGGTAATAATAAAACACTTTAAATATCCTAAAATAGATTCCAGCATAAAATGTGTGAAAATGTTAAACCACATGTAGGAAAACACCAACATTTACCGTGTGTATTTTTACTGCTGCTACTAAAATGCATGCTTTCTGCACATTCACTGGCCGTAACATCTATGGTCTCAACATGAACCCTTAGATTAAATTTATTTGGAGGATGTCTGTAAAATTTTGTAAATGCCAGTTAATTGTTCACAATCTGTTTACAACAGTATATCTCATAATCATTCAATCTTAATAAGGCAATTGTATTATAGCAGAGCTGGTGAACGATCAGCCACGAGGAACTACAAATGCAATAATTTCAAGATACAGAAAAATAAAAGTCTGTGTGCAAAATATAAACAGTATAAATTTCAGAATATTAAAATTAGCTTGCTGTGTTTTACCTACAGGCAACACATACACTTATGCCATGTACACACGATCGGTTTTACCGATGAAAACTGTCCGATGGACTTTTCTTATCGGACAAACCATCGGTGAGAAAAAAAAAAACATGTTTTAAATTTATCCGATGGGAAAAAAAACGATAGCAAATTCCGATCGTCTGTGTGGAACTCCATCGGACAAAAAACCCACGCATGCTCAGAATCAAGTCGACGCATGCTCAGAAGCATTGAACTTCATTTTTCTCGGCTTGTCGGAGTGTTTTACGTCACGGCGTTTGGGACGGTCGGATTTTTGACTGATGGTGTGTAGGCAAGACTGATGGAAGTCAGCTTCATCGGATTTCCGATGGAAAAATCCATCGGATTAGAATCCATAGGAAATCTGATCATGTGTACAGGGCTTTACTATCCCTGCTTACTGTTACACAAAGCAGACCATAGTGTCTCTGTTGGTGGTTGTACACTTTTTTTCTGATGCTGTTTCAACTAAGATCTCAGTGTTTGATATCTGCATTTTGGAGTGCTGGTAATTTCTTCTACTTTGGCTTTACTCAGTGTCTCCATTGACTGTGCACCATCCTCAAGGTGTGGAAGGTAAATGTGTGTGATGGATTTCAGCTTAGTTTGAAGCAATAAAAAGCTGGCAGAAGTCCTAGACTTCTCCTACTCTACTAACAAAAACAAAAGTCACATTTCTGGGACAGAAAGTGAGGAAAAATCCTGACTATATTTGGTATTAGTCCGAATATGGGTAATCATGTAATCATCCATATTTGAACTAATATGGACTTCTAGTCAGGGGTGGCACAGGGAACCTCAAAGAGACACCCCACAAAAAATACCTGCACACTTTATTTCCATTACAGGGCTGATATCCCTCTAACTTCTCAAATGAAGGTTAAAAGACTTTATATTTTGACAGTTTACGATCTCTGTATCAAATTTTTATGAGATTGCACTGAATATGCAAGGAACTAATGGTGAAGATTTTAACAAGAGTCTGTGTAGTAGTGAGCAGGTGGCTCAGACAAGATTTCAGAGGATCATCGAGTGTACAACTGGAAGTGGCTGGAGGCTTACATACAAAGTAAGGGGCAGTTCACACCACATGCAGTGCAGTCCAGTCCATTTTTTTTCTGCATCAAAAACGCACAGAAAGTAGGTTATATGGTTTTCAATAGCATAGTTCACACCAGTGCTTGCAGTTCCAGTGCTTACCAGTTCCAGGAAAAAAAGAACATGCTGCATTTTTCCTGCACTGGAACGCTGTAAAACGCATCAAAAACGCACTGCAGCGCACAGTAACGCACCAAAAATGCACTGGAATACACGTCATTATTTAAGGTTAAGAAAGAAGAAGAGGAAAAAATGCACTGGACTGCATCAAAAACGCACCAAAAACATGCATGTAGAAAAGCATGTGGAACGCATCCGGACTGCATTTCAATGGTGTGAACTGGCTACATTGAAAATGCATTTACGCTTTACTCAGTTATGTGGTGTGGGAACCCTAAAACCAGTTTGGCAGGGAGAGGGTGATCACCTACTTGCTTCCTATGGGGATAAGTACATAGTACATTACATACACAATGTCGTCCCTAGGGGGGGCCAGAGAGGGCCCTGGCCCCCCAACATTATGCTGTGCCCCCCCCAAAAAAAATTTTTTTTTTTTTTTTTGCATTTTTATATTTCGCTCGGGCTGCTGCTGGGGTAACATAGTCTCTCCTGAGAGGGAGAGCATCCCCAGTCAGCTCCTTCGGGGGATTCCTCCCCCTCCCTCCCCCTGACACTGCCTAATGGGAGCGCTCACACAACCACAGCCGCCCGATCTGCTCCTTCCCCTGCATCCTTATTGGCACGGAGAAGAGCGAGTTGCAGGAAGGACTCCACTAGCACTGTGGGGGGGGGAGGGGGGCCCCAGCCTTCATCTCAGTTACTGAAAAAACAGACTGATTTCTCCTGTCGTTAGGACAGGAGAACCAGCCTGTAAATTCCGAGAGTGGTGACTGCAAGCCGAGCCGAGTGTCAGTCAATTCAGCCCCGTGAGTCCAGCCACCCCCCTCACTCTTCTCACATACGAGCAGGGAGGAATACAGCTCCTCCTCCTCCTTCCAGTCCCGGCCACACTATCCCGGCGTGCTGTATCTGAAGAGAGAGGATGTGTGGGTGGGAAATATGAAAATCAGCAGCATTCCTGGCTGTGTGTGAATGATGCCTGAGATTCTAGCCTGGACCTGTGGGTGAGTGTGTGCACTGCAGACTGCAGTACACTGTAATCACTGAACTGCATTATCTCCATCCCTTCTCCCCCCCCCCATATGTCTCCCTCCCCCTCTCTTGTTCTTTCAAGACCTTCACAATTTACTTTCACTTTCAGTTAGGCAGGTAATATACGGTGCAAATTTATTTCCTGCATCCACAGATTGCAGGAAAGAAACTTACATAATTTCCCCATCAACACAGACAGTGCTGACAGGGGAATATCCCTCCTGCCCAGCAATTGTATTCTCCCGACAAACAGTGAGTATCACTAGTGGCTATAGCAACCACTAGTGATAATCATCAGAGAATCTGCTCATTAATGGTTCAAATCTCAGCCAGTTCCTGCTAAACCAGCTGAGATTTAAACTGTCTATGGCTGGTCTTAGCTCTAAGGCAGCCCATACATTGATCACTTTTTTTCATTCAACTATTAGGTTGAATGAAAAAAAAAGGAAATGATCCAATTCCCCCATCTACACATTATAGGTGGATGGGGGAATGTTCCCAGTGTGGACGAGTGCTGAAACAACCAGAGTTGCTGTCCTGTCCCGGCTATTCACAGCGCTGGTCTCTGTCTACATGGCAGCGGCGGCAGCACATTGGAACCCAGTGCTGGTTATTTTATGGGGTTGATGTACAGGATGGCCAGCACAATTTGTTGTTAGAGATGGGCTGGGCATGTTCAAAATTCCACATGCCAGAGCCTGATAGGAAGCCCACACTGCACAGCGCTAATCACAGGAAGTGAGACATTTCCCGGTCCACAGCTGTACAGATCGGGAAATGTCTCACTGGCTGTGATTAGCACTGTGGAGTGTCGGCTTCCTGGTGGGATCGAGCATGTGGGATTTCAAACACACCCGAGCCCATCTCTATTGGTTGTAGACAGTTGAGCTCCCTGCAGGTTGCTTAGCAGCAGTGAAGCCTTCTCTGACATGCTGATCATGATGCAATCCAGGTGATGCTCCTAGTCAAATCCTAGTGTTAAATATCAGTGATTTTATTGATCAAAGCCCACACTTTACAGGCATAGAGCCCACATGGCTGCTGAACATACGGTTGATTATATATATGTAGCGGGTGTTTGAATTTTAGGGGAGGCATCTGGGTGGTAGTGTAACCCAGATGCACGAATTGCTAGGGGATCCGAGACCCTTTTCTGGTTCTTGGAGGACTCTGGTGGTGTGAGGTTCCTTGCGGTCCACAGGTGGCGCTGTTGCCCGGGGTCGGAGCTGAACTCACACCGCAAGACTGTACCTTTTTGTCCTCCCCGGGAGCTGGTACAGCGGGGCGGGGAACCCACTGTGGCGCGAAGGGAGAGGGGATAAAAGGGGCGGACGCCCTTACCGCGGGGTTCAGAATTTGGAGAGAGTTGGAGGATGCGGCCGCACCCAGGCACCTTCAGCTTGGGTGCTGGCGTTCCGGAGTTCCGGGCTCAGGTGCCCTTGACATTGCCGGAGCGAGAGATGGAGTCCATCCCAGGCACCTTTAGCCTGGGGTGAGGTACTATGGCGGAGGCCTGGGGCTCAGTACCTTCGACTGAGTTCCGCAAGGGTGGAGGAATCCGAGGGGGGCCCTAACTACTTGGGTGCCCGTGTCTGAGTTCGTGAGGACTGGTGTGCGGAACTTCTCTGAAGAGTCCAGCGCAGCATTGCTGGTGACAGAGAGGCCTCTTGTTTCTCCCTTGGACGGATCTCCTTCCCCTGACAGGGGCCGTGCTAGCGAAGGTAATTCACATTCTACTCAATATAGTCAGTGGCAGTGACTACCCGCCACTGGTGATATCACAGTGGTTAGCAAGAGTAAGGGAAGGGATTGTGCCTTGATCTATTCCCCATCACTACTCAGCAGAAGAAACTGTTTATTGTTTGGCAAGAAGAATAAAACTGAGTTGGACCTATTCACTGAGTGGAACTCTGGTTACTAGGAGCAAAGGAGTCAGGGACGAAGTACTGATCTTGACTCTAGGACACCTACACAAGACCCAATCTTCTGGCCTTCACCTCTTAGCTATGGAGGACATGGACCGTGGTGTATCTCATCCCTCCCCTCAGCACTGAGACCCCTAGATGAAGAAAGACAAGCCGAGTATGAGAAGGGGAGAGAGGGGTGAGGCCGCTACACGTGGGGGCATCGCGTCCGGGATGTGTGTGGTGTCTGAACTTGAACTTTGCTGCCTGGAGGAGTTCCGAGTAGGTCGGCCATATTGGCCAACGCGCCACGAGGCAACCCATAGCTGCGTAGTTCATGGGTGGGGAGAGGAGAAAGCCCACGAACAAGTGCAGAGTGTGGGAGGAGTCTGGCCATGTGGACGTATGCACGTGGAGATTCCGGCACGGGTGGGTCAGTGCGCAATGGAGCAGCGAAGAGAGAAGATGACTTCAACTACTCCATGGATTTCAGTTTCTTCCGGAATGGACATGACTTCTCTGGCTCATGGATACGGGGGATAAGACTAAGGCCCCGGGAGCGATTGGCTCTGTACACCTGCAGAAACATGGAGGCCCTCGGTGTGATCTGTCCCGGCTGTTCGGGACTGGTGGTCCAGCTGAAGCCATTCGGGCGATGTGAGGTCTGCAAGGAGTTTCTCTTCGAGGTGGAACCATCCACGGAAAAGCCTCGGGCTTTCCACCTCAACTACCTCACAGGGACTGCCACTCCGGCAGGAGAGATCGGTGCTGGTGCATTTCCCGTGCGCACTGATCCGGGCGAAGTGACTGTCCAAGCGGAGATGAAAAGAGAAAAATCAGAGGATGCTGCCTCGGTCACCAGCAGCTCCCTGCTCCGACCACCGAAGAGGAAAGTCGGCCTAGTGATGGCCTTGTGTGGTCGTGGAAGAGCTTCGCCCCGCTGCTTGCCTGGCCTGGATGGATCTGGTAGCAAGAGTCCTGGACATCCCTATTCTTCTGAAGGCCCAGGTGAGCCAGGGGTTGGGACTGTCTGTGTGGTTAAAAGTGGCGGAAGCCCACAGTCGGTAGAGGCCGTCAAGGGGGATAGTTCCGTGACTGGGAATTATCTGCCCGCTGAATGCTACGACACCTCTGACTTGGACTCATTGTCTGACAATGGCGATGATGGGGAGATAGACGAAATCTTCCATCAGAAGGGATGGGACAAGATGAAGCTACCCTCGTCCCGTGTCACAAGGGACCTGCCCATGTCTACTGGAGATAGTACACCCCGGGTGGAGGCCTTGGTGCCTAGGGAGGAATCTGGTCCCCTGTCTGAAGTTCCTCTTCTGGACTCAACATCCATTTCACCTGTTCCTGTTGCGGGAGTGCAACGCAAGTCACTGCGGGCTCCTAGGCCCAGATCTACCGAGGTGGTGAACGCACCTCGCCACCCAGAAGCGATTGTTCTGCCTGGAGAAGGAGACCGGGCCACCATGCCACCTTTGTCAAGGCTGCAGCGTTTTTTCGGCCAGAAGGTTGCCCAGGAGTATGGGTGGGAATACCCGTACCTGCCTCGAGAACTGCTTTATGAGGTGGAAGTTTTTCGCCAAAAGATGGTATGATACCTTTGTGTGGGACAAACTTAAAGTACCGCAAGCACGGCGATACCTTTCTTGTTCACCAACGGTCACCAAGAAGTTCCAGGACTGTAAAGCTAAGTGGATGCTGGGAAGGCATATCCATGCGGACAGAGTGGTGATTTGCCGCAAGGAAGGAGGAAATGCCAAGTACCATGTGGAGGCTTTGGACAGACATTTGAAGCCTGTGTTCCTACCGCATCCAAGGTTTTACCTTTAGGAGAAAGGAAAGACTCCTGTGTGTTCTTTTGCTGTTCATTGCTGAACTTTCCGGAGTGTCTTCACCGGAACACAGGGACTGTGCCCTAGTTTTTTTTTTGCATTTGGGCAGTTCTATTCTTCAGAGAAATGGGAGCTGTTATTGTTTTGTTCTCCCTCTTTCTCCTTGCACTTCAGAGAAATCAGTGACTTTGGGGTTTTAGTCAGTGTAGAGTTACAGAGAAAAAAAAAAGAGTTCATCTGGAAGTGATGAGTGTCTTGACCGCGGCATTGTCACCAGGTGGCAGTGTTGCGCAACGATTGTTTTTTTTTTTTTTTTACATTATGCAGCACTTATTGGGAGTGTACCTTTTTGTCCTCCCCTGGAGCTGGTATAGTGGGGCGGGGAATCCGCTGTGGCGCGAAGGGAGAGGGGATAAAAGGGGCGGACGCCCTTACCACGGGGTTCAGAGTTCGGAGAGAGTTGGAGAATGTGGCCGCACCCAGGCACCTTCAGCTTGGGTGCTGGCGTTCTGGAGTTCCGGGCTCAGGTGCCCTTGACCTGGCCAGAGCGAGAGATGGAGTCCATCCCAGGCACCTTTAGCCTGGGGTGAGGTACTATGGCGGAGGCCTGGGGCTCAGTACCTTCGACTGAGTTCCGCAAGGGTGGAGGATTCCGAGGGGGGCCCTAACTACTTGGGTGCCCGTGTCTGAGTTCGTGAGGACTGGTGTGCGGAACTTCTCTGAAGAGTCCAGCGCAGCATTGCTGGTGACAGAGAGGCCTCCTGTTTCTCCCTTGGACGGATCTCCTTCCCCTGACAGGGGCCGTGCTAGCGAAGGTAATTCACATTCTACTCAATATAGTCAGTGGCAGTGACTACCCGCCACTGGTGATATCACAGTGGTTAGCAAGAGTAAGAGAAGGGATTGTGCCTCGATCTATTCCCCATCACTACTCAGCAGAAGAAACTGTTTATTGTTTGGCAAGAAGAATAAAACTGAGTTGGACCTATTCACTGAGGGGAACTCTGGTTACTAGGAGCAAAGGAGTCAGGGACGAAGTACTGGACTTGACTCTAGGACACCTACACAAGACCCAATCTTCTGGCCTTCACCTCTTAGCTATGGAGGACATGGGCCGTGGTGTATCTCATCCCTCCCCCCAGCACTGAGACCCCTAGATGAAGAAAGACAAGCCGAGTATGAGAAGGGGAGAGAGGGGTGAGGCCGCTACATATATGTGGTTGTACTCTTGATGCTTATCTAGCGACCTCACCCTTTTCCTCCCGTCTCTTTGGCTCACTCATGAGAGGAAAAGGCGCAAGGTGCCACCATGCCCGTACCCTCTGGTTTGCAGAGGTTAAGCACACTTGATTCACCTACGGGTCTTGCAGCGAAGTTCTCCTAAAAGTTGGTTTCTGTCCTCAGTGTGCAAGGACAGAGTCTCTATACCCCAAGTAACTCCAAGGTCCACACAAGTATATCACTCCAACGTAGAGCTTTATTTTCTTTGCACGAAGAGAGAAATGTGTTAGAAGGATAGACAGCATTCAGGCACTTCTGGCTTCGTCGCCACTCGGTCCCGAGTGGGTATAGCTCACCTGGATAGCCACCAATGGTGCTAGCAGCCGGCATGCAGCTCGAACAGTCAATCTAGATCCCTAATAGATGAGTCTAGGAGATCCTCTGCCACAGGATCTATAGTGTCCCATCTATAGTGTCCCAAACCTCCTGATGGTCCAGATTGTTAGGCCCCTGGGTTCCGGATGGATGATATCCCCCTGGAGAGTTACTGGGCCCCTTCCTTCACGGTGATCTCTCACCAGTCCTTCGTAACGGTCCTCCCCCAGCCTCCTCAATCCAGAAACTGGTCTCCTCGCAAGGCAGCACCCTGAGATTCTTCCTTCCGAAGCGGGCTCCAGCTAAAGGTGCTGGGCCCAGGGCTGAAGTTGCAGTCCCAGGACTAAAGGTGCCTGGGACTGAGGCGTACATGGCCCCATGGCCTGGAAGGCCATGCACTCGACTCCCGAACCCACAGGATCCCTCGGGTACAGGTCCCCGGATCACTCCCCCCAAAACAATGGCGTCCGCCCCTTTTGTATCCTCTCCCAGCATGCACAGCAGGCCGACCCCGCCCACCGCGCAGCTGCCAAGAGAGGACACCAAATCGCCACTCCAACACCTGTGGTTCAACCCCGAGTACAAGTGACAGCGCCACCCATACTACCTAGGGGAACTGCAAGCCAGGTGAAGCAGCAGCAAGGCAGAGTCCAGTAATTGAAAGACTTGAGCCAACTATCACTCAAGTCACCCCTAAATTTGGCATAACATAACCTCAATTTAGGACCCCCGCTACACTAATAAATACTGTGTTTATTAGATCTGACTGGGAGCATCACCTGAATCACATCCCGATCAGCATGTCAACAGAGAAGGTTATAGAACATTACTGCTGCTAGGTGACCAGCTGGGGGCTCGGCTCTCTATAACCAATAGTGCCAGCCTTCCCCTGCATGCACCCATAATATCACCAGCACTAGGTCCTAGTAGACTGCCGCCGCTGCCAAGGAGACAGATGCCAGACCAGTGCTGTCAATAACAGGGACAGGACAGCTGGGGAACCCCACAGTGGCAGAACACCAGGGCCCGGTGACAAGACAACCTTTGCAACCCTGATAGTTCTCACACTGCTTTGGGCCCTTATATTTCCTTGGTGTGCTGGTGACTAGGGATGAGCTCGGTGTTCGAGTCGAACATACGTTCGACTCGAACATCGGCTGTTCAATCGTTCAGCGAACATCGAACGATTTGGGCCGTTCGCGCCAAATTCGAGTGACGCGAACGGCCCACAAAACACTGCGCCATCGCAGTGCAATCCCGGCGCTGTGATTGGCCAAGCATGCACTGTGACCCCGCATGCTTGACCAATCACAGCGCCGGCAGCTAGGAGAGCCATAATTGGCCACAGGCAGGTTGCCTGTGGCCAATTATAGCTCAGGGGGTTTAGCACACGCCCCACACTATAAAAGGCCGCCAGCGCGGTGGCCTTGTGTAGTGTGTTCCGGCGCAGGGAAAGAGAAGGATAGGCAGGGACAGTGTTGATATTCTTTGTGCTATTCTTGTGTGCAGGGAGAGCGAAGGATAGGCAGGGAGAGTGTCAGTGTCATATTCTTTTCTAAACCTTGTGTGCAGGGAGAGAGAAGGATAGGCAGGGAGAGTGTCAGTGTCATATTATTTGCTAAACCTTGTGTGCAGAGAGAGAGAAGGATAGGCAGGGGACAGTGTCAGTGTCATATTCTTTGCTAAACCTTGTGTGCAGGGAGAGAGAAGGATAGGCAGGGAGAGTGTCAGTGTCATATTCTTTGATAAACCTTGTGTGCAGGGAGAGAGAAGGATAGGCAGTGGACAGTGTCAGTGTCATATTCTTTACTAAACCTTGTGTGCAGGGAGAGAGAAGGATAGGCTGGGAGAGTGTCAGTGTCATATTCTTTGCTAAACCTTGTGTGCAGGGAGAGAGAAGGATAGGCAGGGGACAGTGTCAGTGTCATTGTTGCTAAGCCTCCTGCACAGTATACACCTGAAGCTAGCCCTTATTGCTGTGTTTTCCTGGTGTGTTACACTAACAGGCATTTGCAGCACTTACAGCAGGCGTAGTGTGATTCCTGCAAAATATACTTCTGAAGCTAGCCCGTATTGCTGTGTTTTCCTGGTGTGTTACACTAACAGGCATTTGCAGCACTTACAACGGGCGGAGTGTGCCTCCTGCACATTATACACCTGAAGCTAGCCCGTATTGCTGTGTTTTCCTAGTGTGTTACACCAACAGGCATTTGCAGCACTTACAGCAGGCGTAGTGTGATTCCTGCAAAATATACTCTTGAAGTTAGGCCTTATTGCTGTGTTTTCCTAGTGTGTTACACCAACAGGCATTTGCAGCACTTACAGCAGGCGTAGTGTGATTCCTGCAAAATATACTTCTGAAGCTAGCCCGTATTGCTGTGTTTTCCTGGTGTGTTACACCAACAGGCATTTGCAGCACTTACAGCAGGCGTAGTGTGATTCCTGCAAAATATACTCCTGAAGCTAGCCCGTATTGCTGTGTTTTCGTGGTGTGTTACACCAACAGGCATTTGCAGCACTTACAGCAGGCGTAGTGTGATTCCTGCAAAATATACTTCTGAAGCTAGCCCGTATTGCTGTGTTTTCCTGGTGTGTTACACCAACAGGCATTTGCAGCACTTACAGCAGGCGTAGTGTGATTCCTGCAAAATATACTCCTGAAGCTAGCTCGTATTGCTGTGTTTTCCTGGTGTGTTACACCAACAGGCATTTGCAGCACTTACAGCAGGCGTAGTGTGATTCCTGCAAAATATACTCCTGAAGCTAGCCCGTATTGCTGTGTTTTCCTAGTGTGTTACACCAACAGGCATTTGCAGCACTTACAGCAGGCGTAGTGGGATTCCTGCAAAATATTCTTCTGAAGCTAGCCCGTATTGCTGTGTTTTCCTGGTGTGTTACACTAACAGGCATTTGCAGCACTTACAGCGGGCGGAGTGTGCCTCCTGCACATTATACACCTGAAGCTAGCCCGTATTGCTGTTTTCCTGGTGTGTTACACCAACAGGCATTTGCAGCACTTACAGCAGGCGTAGTGTGATTCCTGCAAAATATACTCCTGAAGCTAGCCCGTATTGCTGTGTTTTCCTAGTGTGTTACACCAACAGGCATTTGCAGCACTTACAGCAGGCGTAGTGTGATTCCTGCAAAATATACTTCTGAAGCTAGCCCGTATTGCTGTGTTTTCCTGGTGTGTTACACTAATAGGCATTTGCAGCACTTACAGCGGGCAGAGTGTGCCTCCTGCACATTATACACCTAAAGCTAGCCCGTATTGCTGTGTTTTCCTGGTGTGTTACACCAACAGGCATTTGCAGCACTTACAGCAGGCGTAGTGTGATTCCTGCAAAATATACTCCTGAAGCTAGGCCTTATTGCTGTGTTTTCCTAGTGTGTTACACCAACAGGCATTTGCAGCACTTACAGCAGGCGTAGTGTGATTCCTGCAAAATATACTTCTGAAGCTAGCCCGTATTGCTGTGTTTTCCTGGTGTGTTACACCAACAGGCATTTGCAGCACTTACAGCAGGCGTAGTGTGATTCCTGCAAAATATACTCCTGAAGCTAGCCCGTATTGCTGTGTTTTCCTAGTGTGTTACACCAACAGGCATTTGCAGCACTTACAGCAGGCGTAGTGGGATTCCTGCAAAATATTCTTCTGAAGCTAGCCCGTATTGCTGTGTTTTCCTGGTGTGTTACACTAACAGGCATTTGCAGCACTTACAGCGGGCGGAGTGTGCCTCCTGCACATTATACACCTGAAGCTAGCCCGTATTGCTGTTTTCCTGGTGTGTTACACCAACAGGCATTTGCAGCACTTACAGCAGGCGTAGTGTGATTCCTGCAAAATATACTCCTGAAGCTAGCCCGTATTGCTGTGTTTTCCTAGTGTGTTACACCAACAGGCATTTGCAGCACTTACAGAAGGCGTAGTGTGATTCCTGCAAAATATACTCCTGAAGCTAGGCCTTATTGCTGTGTTTTCCTAGTGTGTTACACCAACAGGCATTTTCAGCACTTACAGCAGGCGTAGTGTGATTCCTGCAAAATATACTTCTGAAGCTAGCCCGTATTGCTTTGTTTTCCTGGTGTGTTACACTAACAGGCATTTGCAGCACTTACAGCGGGCGGAGTGTGCCTCCTGCACATTATACACCTGAAGCTAGCCCGTATTGCTGTGTTTTCCTAGTGTGTTACACCAACAGGCATTTGCAGCACTTACAGCAGGCATAGTGTGATTCCTGCAAAATATACTCCTGAAGTTAGGCCTTATTGCTGTGTTTTCCTAGTGTGTTACACCAACAGGCATTTGCAGCACTTACAGCAAGCATAGTGTGATTCCTGCAAAATATACTTCTGAAGCTAGCCCGTATTGCTGTGTTTTCCTGGTGTGTTACACTAACAGGCATTTGCAGCACTTACAGCAGGCGTAGTGTGATTCCTGCAAAATATACTCCTGAAGCTAGCCCGTATTGCTGTGTTTTCCTAGTGTGTTACACCAACAGGCATTTGCAGCACTTACAGCAGGCGTAGTGTGATTCCTGCAAAATATACTCCTGAAGCTAGGCCTTATTGCTGTGTTTTCCTAGTGTGTTACACCAACAGGCATTTGCAGCACTTACAACAGGCGTAGTGTGATTCCTGCAAAATATACTTCTGAAGCTAGCCCGTATTGCTGTGTTTTCCTGGTGTGTTACACCAACAGGCATTTGCAGCACTTACAGCAGGCGTAGTGTGATTCCTGCAAAATATACTCCTGAAGCTAGGCCTTATTGCTGTGTTTTCCTAGTGTGTTACACCAACAGGCATTTGCAGCACTTACAGCAGGCGTAGTGTGATTCCTGCAAAATATACTTCTGAAGCTAGCCCGTATTGCTGTGTTTTCCTAGTGTGTTACACCAACAGGCATTTGCAGCACTTACAGCAGGCGTAGTGTGATTCCTGCAAAATATACTCCTGAAGCTAGGCCTTATTGCTGTGTTTTCCTAGTGTGTTACACCAACAGGCATTTGCAGCACTTACAGCAGGCGTAGTGTGATTCCTGCAAAATATACTTCTGAAGCTAGCCCGTATTGCTGTGTTTTCCTGGTGTGTTACACTAATAGGCATTTGCAGCACTTACAGTGGGCAAAGTGTGCCTCCTGCACATTATACACCTGAAGCTAGCCCGTATTGCTGTGTTTTCCTGGTGTGTTACACCAACAGGCATTTGCAGCACTTACAGCAGGCGTAGTGTGATTCCTGCAAAATATACTCCTGAAGCTAGGCCTTATTGCTGTGTTTTCCTAGTGTGTTACACCAACAGGCATTTGCAGCACTTACAGCAGGCGTAGTGTGATTCCTGCAAAATATACTTCTGAAGCTAGCCCGTATTGCTGTGTTTTCCTGGTGTGTTACACCAACAGGCATTTGCAGCACTTACAGCAGGCGTAGTGTGATTCCTGCAAAATATACTCCTGAAGCTAGCCCGTATTGCTGTGTTTTCCTAGTGTGTTACACCAACAGGCATTTGCAGCACTTACAGCAGGCGTAGTGGGATTCCTGCAAAATATTCTTCTGAAGCTAGCCCGTATTGCTGTGTTTTCCTGGTGTGTTACACTAACAGGCATTTGCAGCACTTACAGCGGGCGGAGTGTGCCTCCTGCACATTATACACCTGAAGCTAGCCCGTATTGCTGTTTTCCTGGTGTGTTACACCAACAGGCATTTGCAGCACTTACAGCAGGCGTAGTGTGATTCCTGCAAAATATACTCCTGAAGCTAGCCCGTATTGCTGTGTTTTCCTAGTGTGTTACACCAACAGGCATTTGCAGCACTTACAGAAGGCGTAGTGTGATTCTTGCAAAATATTCTCCTGAAGCTAGGCCTTATTGCTGTGTTTTCCTAGTGTGTTACACCAACAGGCATTTGCAGCACTTACAGCAGGCGTAGTGTGATTCCTGTAAAATATACTTCTGAAGCTAGCGCGTATTGCTGTGTTTTCCTGGTGTGTTACACTAATAGGCATTTGCAGCACTTACAGCGGGCGGAGTGTGCCTCTTGCACATTATACACCTGAAGCTAGCCCATATTGCTGTGTTTTCCTGGTATGTTACACCAACAGGCATTTGCAGCACTTACAGCAGGCATAGTGTGATTCCTGCAAAATATACTCCTGAAGCTAAGCCTTATTGCTGTGTTTTCCTAGTGTGTTACACCAACAGGCATTTGCAGCACTTACAGCAGGCGTAGTGTGATTCCTGCAAAATATACTTCTGAAGCTAGCCCGTATTGCTGTGTTTTCCTGGTGTGTTACACTAACAGGCATTTGCAGCACTTACAGCAGGCGTAGTGTGATTCCTGCAAAATATACTCCTGAAGCTAGCCCGTATTGCTGTGTTTTCCTAGTGTGTTACACCAACAGGCATTTGCAGCACTTACAGCAGGCGTAGTGTGATTCCTGCAAAATATACTCCTGAAGCTAGGCCTTATTGCTGTGTTTTCCTAGTGTGTTACACCAACAGGCATTTGCAGCACTTACAGCAGGCGTAGTGTGATTCCTGCAAAATATACTTCTGAAGCTAGCCCGTATTGCTGTGTTTTCCTGGTGTGTTACACCAACAGGCATTTGCAGCACTTACAGCAGGCGTAGTAAGATTCCTGCAAAATATACTCCTGAAGCTAGCTCGTATTGCTGTGTTTTCCTGGTGTGTTACACCAACAGGCATTTGCAGCACTTACAGCAGGCGTAGTGTGATTCCTGCAAAATATACTCCTGAAGCTAGCCCGTATTGCTGTGTTTTCCTAGTGTGTTACACCAACAGGCATTTGCAGCACTTACAGCAGGCGTAGTGGGATTCCTGCAAAATATTCTTCTGAAGCTAGCCCGTATTGCTGTGTTTTCCTGGTGTGTCACACTAACAGGCATTTGCAGCACTTACAGCGGGCGAAGTGTGCCTCCTGCACATTATACACCTGAAGCTAGCCCGTATTGCTGTTTTCCTGGTGTGTTACACCAACAGGCATTTGCAGCACTTACAGCAGGCGTAGTGTGATTCCTGCAAAATATACTCCTGAAGCTAGCCCGTATTGCTGTGTTTTCCTAGTGTGTTACACCAACAGGCATTTGCAGCACTTACAGCAGGCGTAGTGTGATTCCTGCAAAATATACTTCTGAAGCTAGCCCGTATTGTTGTGTTTTCCTGGTGTGTTACACTAACAGGCATTTGCAGCACTTACAGCGGGCGGAGTGTGCCTCCTGCACATTATACACCTGAAGCTAGCCCGTATTGCTGTGTTTTCCTAGTGTGTTACACCAACAGGCATTTGCAGCACTTACAGCAGGCGTAGTGTGATTCCTGCAAAATATACTCCTGAAGTTAGGCCTTATTGCTGTGTTTTCCTATTGTGTTACACCAACAGGCATTTGCAGCACTTACATCAGGCGTAGTGTGATTCCTGAAAAATATACTTCTGAAGCTAGCCCGTATTGCTGTGTTTTCCTAGTGTGTTACACCAACAGGCATTTGCAGCACTTACAGCAGGCGTAGTGTGATTCCTGCAAAATATACTCCTGAAGCTAGCCCGTATTGCTGTGTTTTCCTAGTGTGTTACACCAACAGGCATTTGCAGCACTTACAGCAGGCGTAGTGTGATTCCTGCAAAATATTCTTCTGAAGCTAGCCCGTATTGCTGTGTTTTCCTGGTGTGTTACACTAACAGGCATTTTCAGCACTTACAGCGGCAGGAGTGTGCCTCCTGCACATTATACACCTGAAGCTAGCCCGTATTGCTGTTTTCCTGGTGTGTTACACCAACAGGCATTTGCAGCACTTACAGCAGGCGTAGTGTGATTCCTGAAAAATATACTCCTGAAGCTAGCCCGTATTGCTGTGTTTTCCTAGTGTGTTACACCAACAGGCATTTGCAGCACTTACAGAAGGCGTAGTGTGATTCCTGCAAAATATTCTCCTGAAGCTAGGCCTTATTGCTGTGTTTTCCTAGTGTGTTACACCAACAGGCATTTGCAGCACTTACAGCAGGCGTAGTGTGATTCCTGCAAAATATACTTCTGAAGCTAGCCCGTATTGCTGTGTTTTCCTGGTGTGTTACACCAACAGGCATTTGCAGCACTTACAGCAGGCGTAGTGTGATTCCTGCAAAATATACTTCTGAAGCTAGCGCGTATTGCTGTGTTTTCCTGGTGTGTTACACTAATAGGCATTTGCAGCACTTACAGCGGGCGGAGTGTGCCTCTTGCACATTATACACCTGAAGCTAGCCCATATTGCTGTGTTTTCCTGGTGTGTTACACCAACAGGCATTTGCAGCACTTACAGCAGGCGTAGTGTGATTCCTGCAAAATATACTCCTGAAGCTAAGCCTTATTGCTGTGTTTTCCTAGTGTGTTACACCAACAGGCATTTGCAGCACTTACAGCAGGCGTAGTGTGATTCCTGCAAAATATACTTCTGAAGCTAGCCCGTATTGCTTTGTTTTCCTGGTGTGTTACACTAACAGGCATTTGCAGCACTTACAGCGGGCGGAGTGTGCCTCCTGCACATTATACACCTGAAGCTAGCCCGTATTGCTGTGTTTTCCTGGTGTGTTACACCTACAGGCATTTGCAGCACTTACAGCAGGCGTAGTGTGATTCCTGCAAAATATACTTCTGAAGCTAGCCCGTATAGCTGTGTTTTCCTGGTGTGTTACACTAACAGGCATTTGCAGCACTTACAGCGGGCAGAGTGTGCCTCCTGCACATTATACACCTGAAGCTAGCCCGTATTGCTGTGTTTTCCTAGTGTGTTACACCAACAGGCATTTGCAGCACTTACAGCAGGCGTAGTGTGATTCCTGCAAAATATACTTCTGAAGCTAGACCGTTTTGCTGTGTTTTCCTGGTGTGTTACACCAACAGGCATTTGAAGCACTTACAGCAGGCGTAGTGTGATTCCTGCAAAATATACTCCTGAAGCTAGCTCGTATTGCTGTGTTTTCCTGGTGTGTTACACCAACAGGCATTTGCAGCACTTACAGCAGGCGTAGTGTGATTCCTGCAAAATATACTCCTGAAGCTAGCCCGTATTGCTGTGTTTTCCTAGTGTGTTACACCAACAGGCATTTGCAGCACTTACAGCAGGCGTAGTGGGATTCCTGAAAAATATTCTTCTGAAGCTAGCCCGTATTGTTGTGTTTTCCTGGTGTGTTACACTAACAGGCATTTGCAGCACTTACAGCGGGCGGAGTGTGCCTCCTGCACATTATACACCTGAAGCTAGCCTGTATTGCTGTGTTTTCTTGGTGTGTTACACCAACAGGCATTTGCAGCACTTACAGCAGGCGTAGTGTGATTCCTGCAAAATATACTCCTGAAGCTAGCCCGTATTGCTGTGTTTTCCTGGTGTGTTACACCAACAGGCATTTGCAGCACTTACAGCAGGCGTAGTGTGATTCCTGCAAAATATACTCCTGAAGCTAGCCCGTATTGCTGTGTTTTCCTAGTGTGTTACACCAACAGGCATTTGCAGCACTTACAGCAGGCGTAGTGTGATTCCTGCAAAATATTCTTCTGAAGCTAGCCCGTATTGCTGTGTTTTCCTGGTGTGTTACACTAACAGGCATTTGCAGCACTTACAGCGGGAGGAGTGTGCCTCCTGCACATTATACACCTGAAGCTAGCCCGTATTGCTGTGTTTTCTTGGCGTGTTACACCAACAGGCATTTGCAGCACTTACAGCAGGCGTAGTGTGATTCCTGCAAAATATACTCCTGAAGCTAGCCCGTATTGCTGTGTTTTCCTAGTGTGTTACACCAACAGGCAGTTGCAGCACTTACAGCAGGCGTAGTGTGATTCCTGCAAAATATACTCCTGAAGCGAGGCCTTATTGCTGTGTTTTCCTAGTGTGTTACACCAACAGGCATTTGCAGCACTTACAGCAGGTGTAGTGTGATTCCTGCAAAATATACTTCTGAAGCTAGCCCGTATTGCTGTGTTTTCCTGGTGTGTTACACCAACAGGCAATTGCAGCACTTACAGCAGGCGTAGTGTGATTCCTGCAAAATATACTTCTGAAGCTAGCCCGTATTGCTGTGTTTTCCTGGTGTGTTACACTAATAGAAATTTGCAGCACTTACAGCGGGCGGAGTGTGCCTCCTGCTCATTATACACCTGAAGCTAGCCCGTATTGCTGTGTTTTCCTGGTGTGTTACACCAACAGGCATTTGCAGCACTTACAGCAGGCGTAGTGTGATTCCTGCAAAATATACTCCTGAAGCTAGGCCTTATTGCTGTGTTTTCCTAGTGTGTTACACCAACAGGCATTTGCAGCACTTACAGCAGGCGTAGTGTGATTCCTGCAAAATATACTTCTGAAGCTAGCCCGTATTGCTGTGTTTTCCTGGTGTGTTACACTAACAGGCATTTGCAGCACTTACAGCGGGCGGAGTGTGCCTCCTGCACATTATACACCTGAAGCTAGCCCGTATTGCTGTGTTTTCCTAGTGTGTTACACCAACAGGCATTTGCAGCACTTACAGCAGACATAGTGTGATTCCTGCAAAATATACTCCTGAAGTTAGGCCTTATTGCTGTGTTTTCCTAGTGTGTTACACCAACAGGCATTTGCAGCACTTACAGCAGGCGTAGTGTGATTCCTGCAAAATATACTTCTGAAGCTAGCCCGTATTGCTGTGTTTTCCTGGTGTGTTACACCAACAGGCATTTGCAGCACTTACAGCAGGCGTAGTGTGATTCCTGCAAAATATACTCCTGAAGCTAGCCCGTATTGCTGTGTTTTCCTAGTGTGTTACACCAACAGGCATTTGCAGCACTTACAGCAGGCGTAGTGGGATTCCTGAAAAATATTCTTCTGAAGCTAGCCCGTATTGTTGTGTTTTCCTGGTGTGTTACACTAACAGGCATTTGCAGCACTTACAGCGGGCGGAGTGTGCCTCCTGCACATTATACACCTGAAGCTAGCCTGTATTGCTGTGTTTTCTTGGTGTGTTACACCAACAGGCATTTGCAGCACTTACAGCAGGCGTAGTGTGATTCCTGCAAAATATACTCCTGAAGCTAGCCCGTATTGCTGTGTTTTCCTGGTGTGTTACACCAACAGGCATTTGCAGCACTTACAGCAGGCGTAGTGTGATTCCTGCAAAATATACTCCTGAAGCTAGCCCGTATTGCTGTGTTTTCCTAGTGTGTTACACCAACAGGCATTTGCAGCACTTACAGCAGGCGTAGTGTGATTCCTGCAAAATATTCTTCTGAAGCTAGCCCGTATTGCTGTGTTTTCCTGGTGTGTTACACTAACAGGCATTTGCAGCACTTACAGCGGGAGGAGTGTGCCTCCTGCACATTATACACCTGAAGCTAGCCCGTATTGCTGTGTTTTCTTGGCGTGTTACACCAACAGGCATTTGCAGCACTTACAGCAGGCGTAGTGTGATTCCTGCAAAATATACTCCTGAAGCTAGCCCGTATTGCTGTGTTTTCCTAGTGTGTTACACCAACAGGCAGTTGCAGCACTTACAGCAGGCGTAGTGTGATTCCTGCAAAATATACTCCTGAAGCGAGGCCTTATTGCTGTGTTTTCCTAGTGTGTTACACCAACAGGCATTTGCAGCACTTACAGCAGGTGTAGTGTGATTCCTGCAAAATATACTTCTGAAGCTAGCCCGTATTGCTGTGTTTTCCTGGTGTGTTACACCAACAGGCAATTGCAGCACTTACAGCAGGCGTAGTGTGATTCCTGCAAAATATACTTCTGAAGCTAGCCCGTATTGCTGTGTTTTCCTGGTGTGTTACACTAATAGAAATTTGCAGCACTTACAGCGGGCGGAGTGTGCCTCCTGCTCATTATACACCTGAAGCTAGCCCGTATTGCTGTGTTTTCCTGGTGTGTTACACCAACAGGCATTTGCAGCACTTACAGCAGGCGTAGTGTGATTCCTGCAAAATATACTCCTGAAGCTAGGCCTTATTGCTGTGTTTTCCTAGTGTGTTACACCAACAGGCATTTGCAGCACTTACAGCAGGCGTAGTGTGATTCCTGCAAAATATACTTCTGAAGCTAGCCCGTATTGCTGTGTTTTCCTGGTGTGTTACACTAACAGGCATTTGCAGCACTTACAGCGGGCGGAGTGTGCCTCCTGCACATTATACACCTGAAGCTAGCCCGTATTGCTGTGTTTTCCTAGTGTGTTACACCAACAGGCATTTGCAGCACTTACAGCAGACATAGTGTGATTCCTGCAAAATATACTCCTGAAGTTAGGCCTTATTGCTGTGTTTTCCTAGTGTGTTACACCAACAGGCATTTGCAGCACTTACAGCAGGCGTAGTGTGATTCCTGCAAAATATACTTCTGAAGCTAGCCCGTATTGCTGTGTTTTCCTGGTGTGTTACACCAACAGGCATTTGCAGCACTTACAGCAGGCGTAGTGGGATTCCTGCAAAATATACTCCTGAAGCTAGCCCGTATTGCTGTGTTTTCCTGGTGTGTTACACTAACAGGCATTTGCAGCACTTACAGCGGGCGGAGTGTGTCAGTAGCTGTGAGACCTTGGGAGAGAGAGGACGTGCCTGTAGGGAGCTCCTGGATCTCCAGGAGGAGGGGGTGAGGTGGCCTCCTCCAGCCCAGGGCCGGGGCAGCCTTGCCGGCCTGGAAGACTACTGCTACCCCTGAGTGAAGATCCATCCAGGGAGGATTTATTATTTCTCCAAACCCAGTGCGATTTGATGAACTGGACATCACCCCAGCCAGGTGAGAATACAGGGAAGCTGCAAGGCAGAGTGGCCAGAGTTAAGGGCCTGATTCAGAAGGCCTCTCAGGCTTTCTGCGCAAAAATGGGCATTCTAACTAGTCTCTGTGACAGGAGAGACAGATCAAGCAGTGCCAAAAGAGAGGAATTTAAGGAGCCAATAGAAGTAATGAAGACCCAGTGTAGGAGACTCTGGAACATGCTGGCTTGGCTATGTGAGAGGGGCCCAGAGGAGAGGATCTTCCTCTTGGAAATCCGTAGAGTAATAAGGCAAGCAAGCAAGGATGGCTCACAGGCTGCCAGACGCAGCAGGCGCCCACCCATGCAGCCCTCCCAGTCCGAAGCGGATGTGGAAGAGGAGGTGGAGGCAGAGAAAGAACTTGAACCCGTGGCTGATGGGATGGATGTGGTGAACGATGGTGCTGGGATGGATCACCCCCCCCTCCCCTGTTGGTGCAGCCCCTGACGCCAAAGCTGCGGAGGATCCCCGGGACTCTGCTGCAGTGCGGCCTGCAAGTGCGGCCGGTGTGCAGGCAGGCCCGGGTAGGGTATCCAGTGATGCAGCTGGGGGTGGTCAGGAGGTGGGTGCACTAAGAGGGGGGAAGTTGGGGAAGCACCCTGTGGTTGTACTAACCCATCTCCCAATGGATAGCAAAACTGTTAAAACCAAAGGAAAGGAAAAAGAACTCGCCAGTGACTCTGTAAAGACAGTGTCTGATGCCTCTGTGATCCCCGCATGCGGCCAGGGTAAAACACCTAAAATGGCGGCTCCGGCCGTGGCTGAACATGCTGAGGGAGAGAGGCGGGCGTCTGCAGCCCTGCATGTGGTAGATGGTCAGCAGGCAATGGTGGCAGGTCTTCAACCTAGAGTCTGTACGGAGGTGGTGGAGGGAGGGGTGGTGGATGGGGGTGGATCATCACCTCCCCTGTGTAATAGTGGCCAAAATGTGTATGGCTCTCCTAGTCTGGGGGAGCCTGCGTCTGCAGTGTACTCCACTGCTGACAGTGGAGGAGTGTCTCTTGGGTTGGGGCGGGTGCGCGCGGGGGTTGGGGGGTGGAGCCTGAGCGAGTGTCTGACAGTCTGTGTCACTCGCAGGCCATGGCTCCCGGCGCTCCCCGCCCCCTGCCTAACCCGGAGGTAGATGAAGCCTCTGTACAGGGGGACCGGTCCGCGGCTCCCTGTGTTCCCCCGCCGAACCCGGAAGTAGACGGAGCCTCGGCACAGGGGGATCACTTCCGGTCCGCGGCTCCCTGTGTTCCCCACCCCCTGCCCGGCCCGGATGTGGACGGAGCCCCTGTGCGGGAGGACCGCTTCCGGTCCATGGCTCCCTGTGTCCCTCGCCCCTCGATCGGCCCAGAAGGGGGCGGGGCTTCAGTCCGGAATGTGGAGGGGGGGTTGGATATTCCCCGGTCCCCAAGCCGTGTCCCCTCAGCCAAACCGGAAGTGGATGGCAGCGCTGGGGACACGGCAATGTGTGGAAGTGACTCAGACGAGGAAATTCCACATAGTCAGTCTGCGGTATGGGGGAATGTGGAGGTGGGTGAGCTGCGTGAGGACTGCCCGGCCATGCAGTATATCAGGGCTCTGGAGTCCTCGCAGCAGCAGAGGGAGTGCCAGCCCCCAGTTAACCCTGATTGGGGTCATGTTGTGGGTCATGTTTCTGGGGACCCGGCGGGGCAGGTTAACCTGCTGGGGAGCCAGACAGTAGCAGCCCCAGGCAGAATTTCAGGGGGGGATCCACCTTCAGTTGTTGGGGTGGGTCGGGAGGTGGTGGTCACCCTGGGGGGGTGGGGTCTGGGATTGGGTCCCCTCGGGTGGACCCTGGTCCTGAGGATGCGTCTGCGGAGGCCTCTGCTCCTGCCGCTGGGGGAGCATTAGGGGGCTCGCAGGAAGAGGACCTGCTTGGGGCACTGAGGGAAGGAAGGTCCTTCGCACGGGTGGCTGGCACCAGCGTCCCTCTGGGTCCCCTGTATGGCCAGTTTGGGGCCCAAAATTTCCGGACCCCGCCAGCTGGTCATTTTCAGGGGGCCAACTCCTGGTCTAGGGGTACGGGGGGCCCGGAGAGGAAAAGACGCAATGTGGTGCAGTTAAGGTGGGAGGGACCTGATCAGTGCCCTAGCAGAGGGCAGGTGGTGGATTGGCTCTTAGGGATGCATTTTAAAGTTGCAGATCTCTTTGCAGTCATCCACCCCACCGGATCAAAGGAATTTGATGAGAGCTTCGTCTCCGTTGTCAATATGGAGCTCTTTATTACCGTCTATGGGCTCCTGAGAGGGTCGGACCCCTGGAAGAATTTTCGGGTGGTCCCCCTCTCTAGACAAGAGGAGACGAAGTCTCTAACCATCCTCGTGAGGAACGAGTCCCTCCCCCCGGAGGACATCACGACCTGGCTCAGTAGGCATGGACAGCTGCAGGCTCCGTTGAGGAAAAATCTAGATGAGCGTGGGGTCTGGAACGGTGCGTGGTCAGCCAGGATCCGGTTGAAGCGCCAGGGCAACAGTGTCACGCACATCCCTGGTAGCGCCTTTATTGGCCGGGACCGGATCCTGGTCTTCTACCCCGGTCAGCCCCGCCGGTGCTTTAAGTGCGGGAGCCCGGCGCACCTCAGCGCAGATTGCATCATGCCGAGATGCGTGAGGTGCAACGGGTTTGGGCATGCTCCGGAGACCTGCAGGCTGATAGTCTGTAACCTTTGTGGGGCACTGGGCCACCCCTTCAGCCGCTGCCCTAAGGCTTTTAGGGGCGGTGCGCCTGGGGGGGATGGGCCAGACCCAGCAGGTCAGCCTGCGGGGGAGGGCTCGTCTCCTCCGGCAAACCACGAGGATGGGTCCGGGCCTGGGGGTGCTGCGGGCCCTCTCCCCCAGAGGCAGAGATCAAGCAGACGCAGACAGAGCAATGTGGGGGCCTCTGGGCCGGTGTCTGGGGGTTCACGTGGGCCAGTGCCGCCTCCTGTGGTCACCGAGCCCCGGGAGGGGCCTAAGAGGCCCCTAACCAGGGACCACCCAGCTCCCCAAACTCCTTCTTCTCCTTCCCCCCTCCTCCTCCTTCCCCCTCTCCCCCCCTTGCCCCCCTTGCACCTCTCCTTCCCTTTCCCCTTCCCCCCCTTTCCTCTCCCCCCTCCTCTCCTCCTCTCCCCTCCTCTCCTTCCCTTTTACCCCCTCCAGATCAAGAAATGGAAATAGCAGAATCCCTGAAGGGTCCCTTTAAACGTCCTAAGGATGCCCTAAGTGGGCAGTCCGAGGAGGATGGTGCTGGGGAGTCGCAGGTGAAGGGGATGTGGGTAAAAACAAAAACAAAAAAAAAGAGAAAGGGTACCGGGCAGGCGGAGGTTGCTGGTCCACGGCCCGGTGTAAACAGGGATAGTAGGGTTTGTGGCCCAGTTAAGCTGGAGAATAGGTATGGAGTTTTTTCCTCGGACTCCGAGGAGGATTTCAACTAGTGTAGTGCGGGGGGAATGCAAGCCTTAATCACTAAGGATGGCGGTACCCTCTCCAATACGCCTTGTGACCATTAATGTTGCAAGTGTGCGTTCTGCGGCGGCTCGTTTCATGGCCTTCGATTTTCTCAGCCGAGTTGAAGCTGACATTTTGTTTTTGCAAGAGACCTGGCTGGCATCGGTGGCAGAGATGCATCTAGCAAAGAGGGAGTGGAGGTGCGGGCCCTCCCTCTGGTCTCTTGCGGCCGAGCCCTGCAGTGGAGTTGCAGTCCTTTTTAAGACTGGTCCGGTGGCTTGTCGACGAGTGATTGAGGTAGAGGTCGGTAGGTGCCTGGTGGTGGACGCCGTCGTGAGGGGGCAATTCCTAAGGCTGATCAACTTCTATGGCCCTCAAACCAAGAGGGACAGGAGGAGCCTCCTCACGATGGTCAAGCCCTACTTGTTTACGTCCCAGCAGGTGGTCTTTGGTGGTGATTATAACATGGTCACCAGATCAAAGGATCGGGCAGGCGCTTCAGGCCCCCTGGGATATGATAGCATCTTTTTGAATAGAATAGTAAGGGAAGCCGGGTTGGTGGATGCACATGTTCAGTGCCTCCCCAACCACACTGGGTTCACCTATGCCCGAGGTAATAGTAGGAGTAGGTTAGATAGTTTTTTTTTTAAAGGAGAGCTCTACCTTTGCGGCACCCGTGCTGCAGGCGGTGGAGTTCTCCGATCACTGTATGGTTTCTGTGACTCTGAATGTGGCCGACACTCCTCAGAAGGGTCAAGGTTTCTGGCGTCTTAATGGATCGCTGCTCGAGGACCTCGAGGTTAGGGAGGCCTATGAGATCTTCCTTGCGGATCAGGCCTCGCTCCTTGAGAGCGGCTGCTCCCGCCAGGAATGGTGGGAAGTGGTAAAGAAGAGGTCGGAGGGCTTTTTCCGCAGGATCTCTAGGTACCGGGCGACATCCAAGTACCTGGCCTACCAGAGGTTGCGCAGGCTAGACCGCCTGGTTTCAGCTGGGGGCCCTCAGGAACAGATATCCGATCTGAAACTTCAGATGAAGGGGTGTCAGTATGACCGTCTTGCCTCCCTGGTCCTTGAAAGGGATTACGGGAAGTTTTCCTCCCCGGATCCCTACAAGAGCTGTGGTGAGGCAGTGAGTTCGAAGGTCATACATGGCCTGAGGGATGCTTCGGGGTCCCTGGTCCGGTCCAGACCGGGTATCCTGGGCATCATTAGGGACCACTTTTCAGACCTCCTTCGAAGGAAGCCTTTAGATATGGAGAAAGTCAGGGTGTTTCTTGATGAGACCCCGCTTCGTGCGGGGTCTGACCTCCCGGATTCTCTGACAGCAGAAATCTCGGTTGCAGAAATCGAGCAGGCCATCGACTCTTTGTCCTTAAAAAAGTCGCCGGGGCCCGATGGGCTCACGGCTGAATTTTATAAAACCTTTAAGAGTCTTTTGGCTCCTCATTTGAGGGAAGTTTTCAATGAGTGTTTGGCCAATGGCCTGCTCCCTCCCTCAATGAGAAGGTCAGCCTTGATTCTACTGTCAAAGGGGAAAGATCCGACTGTGATTGAGAACTGGCGCCCGATCGCCCTTCTCACTACAGATAGGAAGTTGCTGGCGAAAATACTCTTTTTGCGTATGTCAGCAGTCGCTGACGAGATGCTTTCTGTCTCCCAGCACTGCGCAATTCCTGGCCGGAGCACCTTTAGTGCCGTCCTGAACATCCGGGAGGCCGTGGAAAGGTGCAGGGCAACGGGGGATGGGCGGTATCTGCTGGCATTAGACCAGGCCAAGGCTTTTGATCGGGTGAACCATGAGTACCTCTGGCTTCTTCTGAGAAAGTACGGTGTGCCTGAGCAATTTGTGAATTGGCTGAAAGTATTGTACAGGGGGGCGGTGAGCTTCCCTCTTGTCAATGGTTGGGTGGGTCCTGCCTTTGCTGTGGACTCTGGGGTCAGGCAGGGTTGCCCGTTGAGCCCCCTTCTCTACATTTTTGCTGTCGATCCCTTTGTGAGAAGGCTCGACTGTGAGCGTTTGAGGGGGGTTCCGGTAGGGCCCTGCATTGGTCTAGATCCGGCAGTGAGGGTGGTGGCCTACGTGGACGATGTCTCGGTGGTGGTGTCCAGCCGCGAGGAGGCCCTCTTTGTGGAAACGCAAATTGGGAGCTACTCCGAGGCATCTGGTTCGTTGGTCAATTGGGGCAAGAGCGAAGTTCTCTGGTTGGGGAAGGAAGGCGAGCAGTTCGCTCTTCCGGACGTGTTTCCCCAGCCCCAGCCAGAAGTTAAAATTCTTGGCATCCTATTCGGCCCGGGTGATTACCCCAAGCTAAACTGGGAGCGCAGACTGGTCGGTGCATCTCGGAAGGTGAATGCCTGGAAGGGCTGGAAGCTGTCATTGACGGAAAGGGTAAGCCTGGTTAAAACATACCTACTGCCAGAGTTCCTCTATGTCAGCTACGTTTGTATTTTGCCTGCATCTCTCTATGCCCGGATCTCTGGCCTGTTTTTCCTGCTACTGTGGGGAAACAGGCTAAATCTGATCAAGAGGGAAGTCACGTACCGGCAGAGGAGGCATGGTGGGTTGGATATGATCAATCCGGTGGTGTTTTTCATCACCTTGTTTGTGAAATTCAACCTACAGTCCATCTTTGTGAGCCTGCCTTCTCTGTGGGAGCGTTCATGCTGTTAGGATGGTATGTGTTAGTGTTAGGATTTTGTAAGATTAGTGGGTGATGTGTTTTTTTCTTGTATTCTAGGATTTCGGATATGTATATTGTGAAGCCCACGTGTGGGTGGTCAGAAAGTGGGTAAGGGTGGTGGTGGTGAGTTTTGGTATTATGTGTTAGTTTGATGTGTTAGGGTTTCTTTAATGTATATGTTATTTATTTTGTATATATTGTAAATACTGGCAGTAGTTTTTAAAATAAACAAAAATTTACAGCAGGCGTAGTGTGATTCCTGCAAAATATACTCCTGAAGCTAGGCCTTATTGCTGTGTTTTCCTAGTGTGTTACACCAACAGGCATTTGCAGCACTTACAGCAGGCGTAGTGTGATTCCTGCAAAATATACTCCTGAAGCTAGCCCGTATTGCTGTGTTTTCCTGGTGTGTTACACCAACAGGCATTTGCAGCACTTACAGCAGGCGTAGTGTGCTTCCTGCAAAATATACTCCTGAAGCTAGCTCGTATTGCTGTGTTTTCCTGGTGTGTTACACCAACAGGCATTTGCAGCACTTACAGAAGGCGTAGTGTGATTCCTGCAAAATATACTCCTGAAGCTAGCCCGTATTGCTGTGTTTTCCTAGTGTGTTACACCAACAGGCATTTGCAGCACTTACAGCAGGCGTACTGGGATTCCTGCAAAATATTCTTCTGAAGCTAGCCCGTATTGCTGTGTTTTCCTAGTGTGTTACACTAACAGGCATTTGCAGCACTTACAGCGGGCGGAGTGTGCCTCCTGCACATTATACACCTGAAGCTAGCCCGTATTGCTGTGTTTTCCTGGTGTGTTACACCAACAGGCATTTGCAGCACTTACAGCAGGCGTAGTGTGATTCCTGCAAAATATACTCCTGAAGCTAGCCCGTATTGCTGTGTTTTCCTAGTGTGTTACACCAACAGGCATTTGCAGCACTTACAGCAGGCGTAGTGTGATTCCTGCAAAATATACTTCTGAAGCTAGCCCGTATTGCTGTGTTTTCCTGGTGTGTTACACTAACAGGCATTTGCAGCACTTACAGCGGGCGGAGTGTGCCTCCTGCACATTATACACCTGAAGCTAGCCCGTATTGCTGTGTTTTCCTAGTGTGTTACACCAACAGGCATTTGCAGCACTTACAGCAGGCGTAGTGTGATTCCTGCAAAATATACTCCTGAAGTTAGGCCTTATTGCTGTGTTTTCCTAGTGTGTTACACCAACAGGCATTTGCAGCACTTAGAGCAGGCGTAGTGTGATTCCTGCAAAATATACTTCTGAAGCTAGCCCGTATTGTTGTGTTTTCCTGGTGTGTTACACCAACAGGCATTTGCAGCACTTACAGCAGGCGTAGTGTGATTCCTGCAAAATATACTCCTGAAGCTAGCCCGTATTGCTGTGTTTTCCTGGTGTGTTACACCAACAGGCATTTGCAGCACTTACAGCAGCCGTAGTGTGATTCCTACAAAATATACTCCTGAAGTTAGGCCTTATTGCTGTGTTTTCCTAGTGTGTTACACCAACAGGCATTTGCAGCACTTACAGCAGGCGTAGTGTGATTCCTGCAAAATATACTTCTGAAGCTAGCCCGTATTGCTGTGTTTTCCTAGTGTGTTACACCAACAGGCATTTGCAGCACTTACAGCAGGCGTAGTGTGATTCCTGCAAAATATACTCCTGAAGCTAGGCCTTATTGCTGTGTTTTCCTAGTGTGTTACACCAACAGGCATTTGCAGCACTTACAGCAGGCGTAGTGTGATTCCTGCAAAATATACTTCTGAAGCTAGCCCGTATTGCTGTGTTTTCCTAGTGTGTTACACCAACAGGCATTTGCAGCACTTACAGCAGGCGTAGTGTGATTCCTGCAAAATATACTTCTGAAGCTAGCCCGTATTGCTGTGTTTTCCTGGTGTGTTACACCAACAGGCATTTGCAGCACTTACAGCAGGCGTTGTGTGATTCCTGCAAAATATACTCCTGAAGCTAGCCCGTATTGCTGTGTTTTCCTGGTGTGTTACACCAACAGGCATTTGCAGCACTTACAGCAGGCATAGTGTGATTCCTGCAAAATATACTCCTGAAGCTAGCCCGTATTGCTGTGTTTTCCTGGTGTGTTACACCAACAGGCATTTGCAGCACTTACAGCAGGCGTAGTGTGATTCATGCAAAATATACTTCTGAAGCTAGCCTGTATTGCTGTGTTTTCCTGGTGTGTTACACTAACAGGCATTTGCAGCACTTACAGCGGGCGGAGTGTGCCTCCTGCACATTATACACCTGAAGCTAGCCCGTATTGCTGTGTTTTCCTAGTGTGTTACACCAACAGGCATTTGCAGCACTTACAGCAGGCGTAGTGTGATTCCTGCAAAATATACTTCTGAAGCTAGCCCGTATTGCTGTGTTTTCCTGGTGTGTTACACCAACAGGCATTTTCAGCACTTACAGCAGGCGTAGTGTGATTCCTGCAAAATATACTCCTGAAGCTAGCCCGTATTGCTGTGTTTTCCTGGTGTGTTACACCAACAGGCATTTGCAGCACTTACAGCAGGCGTAGTGTGATTCCTGCAAAATATACTTCTGAAGCTAGCCCGTATTGCTGTGTTTTCCTGGTGTGTTACACTAACAGGCATTTGCAGCACTTACAGCTGGCGGAGTGTGCCTCCTGCACATTATACACCTGAAGCTAGCCCGTATTGCTGTGTTTTCCTGGTTTGTTACACCAACAGGCATTTGCAGCACTTACAACAGGCGTAGTGTGATTCCTGCAAAATATACTCCTGAAGCTAGCCCGTATTGCTGTGTTTTCCTAGTGTGTTACACCAACAGGCATTTGCAGCACTTACAGCAGGCGTAGTGTGATTCCTGCAAAATATACTTCTGAAGCTAGCCCGTATTGCTGTGTTTTCCTGGTGTGTTACACCAACAGGCATTTGCAGCACTTACAGCAGGCGTAGTGTGATTCCTGCAAAATATACTCCTGAAGCTAGCCCGTATTGCTGTGTTTTCCTAATGTGTTACACCAACAGGCATTTGCAGCACTTACAGCAGGCGTAGTGTGATTCCTGCAAAATATACTTCTGCAGCTAGCCCGTATTGCTGTGTTTTCCTGGTGTGTTACACTAACAGGCATTTGCAGCACTTACAGCGGGCAGAGTGTGCCTCCTGCACATTATGCACCTGAAGCTAGCCCGTATTGCTGTGTTTTCCTAGTGTGTTACACCAACAGGCATTTGCAGCACTTACAGTAGGCGTAGTGTGATTCCTGCAAAATATACTTCTGAAGCTAGCCCGTATTGCTGTGTTTTCCTGGTGTGTTACACCAACAGGCATTTGCAGCACTTACAGCAGGCGTAGTGTGATTCCTGCAAAATATACTCCTGAAGCTAGCCCGTATTGCTGTGTTTTCCTGGTTTGTTACACCAACAGGCATTTGCAGCACTTACAGCAGGCGTAGTGTGATTCCTGCAAAATATACTCCTGAAGCTAGCCCGTATTGCTGTGTTTTCCTAGTGTGATACACCAACAGGCATTTGCAGCACTTACAGCAGGCATAGTGTGATTTCTGCAAAATATACTCCTGAAGCTAGGCCTTATTGCTGTGTTTTCCTAGTGTGTTACACCAACAGGCATTTGCAGCACTTACAGCAGGCGTAGTGTGATTCCTGCAAAATATACTCCTGAAGCTAGGCCTTATTGCTGTGTTTTCCTAGAGTGTTACACCAACAGGCATTTGCAGCACTTACAGCAGGCGTAGTGTGATTCCTGCAAAATATACTTCTGAAGCTAGCCCGTATTGCTGTGTTTTCCTGGTGTGTTACACCAACAGGCATTTGCAGCACTTACAGCAGGCGTAGTGTGATTCCTGCAAAATATACTCCTGAAGCTAGCCCGTATTGCTGTGTTTTCCTGGTGTGTTACACTAACAGGCATTTGCAGCACTTCCAGCGGGCGGAGTGTGCCTCCTGCATATTATACACCTGAAGCTAGCCCGTATTGCTGTGTTTTCCTAGTGTGTTACACCAACAGGCATTTGCAGCACTTACAGCAGGCGTAGTGTGATTCCTGCAAAATATACTCCTGAAGCTAGGCCTTATTGCTGTGTTTTCCTAGTGTGTTACACCAACAGGCATTTGCAGCACTTACAGCAGGCGTAGTGTGATTCCTGCAAAATATACTTCTGAAGCTAGCCCGTATTGCTGTGTTTTCCTGGTGTGTTACACCAACAGGCATTTGCAGCACTTACAGCAGGCGTAGTGTGATTCCTGCAAAATATACTCCTGAAGCTAGCCCGTATTGCTGTGTTTTTCTGGTGTGTTACACCAACAGGCATTTGCAGCACTTACAGCAGTCGTAGTGTGATTCCTGCAAAATATACTCCTGAAGTTAGGCCTTATTGCTGTGTTTTCCTAGTGTGTTACACCAACAGGCATTTGCAGCACTTACAGCAGGCGTAGTGTGATTCCTGCAAAATATACTTCTGAAGCTATCCCGTATTGCTGTGTTTTCCTAGTGTGTTACACCAACAGGCATTTGCAGCACTTACAGCAGGCGTAGTGTGATTCCTGCAAAATATACTCCTGAAGCTAGCCCGTATTTCTGTGTTTTCCTAGTGTGTTACACCAACAGGCATTTGCAGCACTTACAGCAGGCGTAGTGTGATTCCTGCAAAATATACTTCTGAAGCTAGCCCGTATTGCTGTGTTTTCCTGGTGTGTTACACCAACAGGCATTTGCAGCACTTACAGCAGGCGTAGTGTGATTCCTGCAAAATATACTCCTGAAGCTAGCCCGTATTGCTGTGTTTTCCTAATGTGTTACACCAACAGGCATTTGCAGCACTTACAGCAGGCGTAGTGTGATTCCTGCAAAATATACTTCTGAAGCTAGCCCGTATTGCTGTGTTTTCCTGGTGTGTTACACTAACAGGCATTTGCAGCACTTACAGCGGGCGGAATGTGCCTCCTGCACATTATACACCTGAAGCTAGCCCGTATTGCTGTGTTTTCCTAGTGTGTTACACCAACAGGCATTTGCAGCACTTACAGCAGGCGTAGTGTGATTCCTGCAAAATATACTTCTGAAGCTAGCCCGTATTGCTGTGTTTTCCTGGTGTGTTACACCAACAGGTATTTGCAGCACTTACAGCAGGCGTAGTGTGATTCCTGCAAAATATACTCCTGAAGCTAGCCCGTATTGCTGTGTTTTCCTGGTTTGTTACACCAACAGGCATTTGCAGCACTTACAGCAGGCGTAGTGTGATTCCTGCAAAATATACTCCTGAAGCTAGCCCGTATTGCTGTGTTTTCCTAGTGTGATACACCAACAGGCATTTGCAGCACTTACAGCAGGCATAGTGTGATTTCTGCAAAATATACTCCTGAAGCTAGGCCTTATTGCTGTGTTTTCCTAGTGTGTTACACCAACAGGCATTTGCAGCACTTACAGCAGGCGTAGTGTGATTCCTGCAAAATATACTTCTGAAGCTAGCCCGTATTGCTGTGTTTTCCTGGTGTGTTACACCAACAGGCATTTGCAGCACTTACAGCAGGCGTAGTGTGATTCCTGCAAAATATACTTCTGAAGCTAGCTCGTATTGCTGTGTTTTCCTGGTGTGTTACACCAACAGGCATTTGCAGCACTTACAGCAGGCGTAGTGTGATTCCTGCAAAATATACTCCTGAAGCTAGCCCGTATTGCTGTGTTTTCCTAGTGTGTTACACCAACAGGCATTTGCAGCACTTACAGCAGGCGTAGTGTGATTCCTGCAAAATATACTTCTGAAGCTAGCCCGTATTGCTGTGTTTTCCTGGTGTTACACTAACAGGCATTTGCAGCACTTACAGCGGGCGGAGTGTGCCTCCTGCACATTATACACCTGAAGCTAGCCCGTATTGCTGTGTTTTCCTAATGTGTTACACCAACAGGCATTTGCAGCACTTACAGCAGGCGTAGTGTGATTCCTGCAAAATATACTCCTGAAGCTAGGCCTTATTGCTGTGTTTTCCTAGTGTGTTACACCAACAGGCATTTGCAGCACTTACAGCAGGCGTAGTGTGATTCCTGCAAAATATACTTCTGAAGCTAGCCCGTATTGCTGTGTTTTCCTGGTGTGTTACACCAACAGGCATTTGCAGCACTTACAGCAGGCGTAGTGTGATTCCTGCAAAATATACTCCTGAAGCTAGCCCGTATTGCTGTGTTTTTCTGGTGTGTTACACCAACAGGCATTTGCAGCACTTACAGCAGTCGTAGTGTGATTCCTGCAAAATATACTCCTGAAGTTAGGCCTTATTGCTGTGTTTTCCTAGTGTGTTACACCAACAGGCATTTGCAGCACTTACAGCAGGCGTAGTGTGATTCCTGCAAAATATACTTCTGAAGCTATCCCGTATTGCTGTGTTTTCCTAGTGTGTTACACCAACAGGCATTTGCAGCACTTACAGCAGGCGTAGTGTGATTCCTGCAAAATATACTCCTGAAGCTAGCCCGTATTGCTGTGTTTTCCTGGTGTGTTACACCAACAGGCATTTGCAGCACTTACAGCAGGCGTAGTGTGATTCCTGCAAAATATACTCCTGAAGCTAGCCCGTATTGCTGTGTTTTCCTGGTGTGTTACACCAACAGGCATTTGCAGCACTTACAGCAGGCGTAGTGTGATTCCTGCAAAATATACTCCTGAAGCTAGCCCGTATTGCTGTGTTTTCCTAGTGTGTTACACCAACAGGCATTTGCAGCACTTACAGCAGGCGTAGTGTGATTCCTGCAAAATATACTTCTGAAGCTAGCCCGTATTGCTGTGTTTTCCTGGTGTGTTACACCAACAGGCATTTGCAGCACTTACAGCAGGCGTAGTGTGATTCCTGCAAAATATACTCCTGAAGCTAGCCCGTATTTCTGTGTTTTCCTAGTGTGTTACACCAACAGGCATTTGCAGCACTTACAGCAGGCGTAGTGTGATTCCTGCAAAATATACTTCTGAAGCTAGCCCGTATTGCTGTGTTTTCCTGGTGTGTTACACCAACAGGCATTTGCAGCACTTACAGCAGGCGTAGTGTGATTCCTGCAAAATATACTCCTGAAGCTAGCCCGTATTGCTGTGTTTTCCTAATGTGTTACACCAACAGGCATTTGAAGCACTTACAGCAGGCGTAGTGTGATTCCTGCAAAATATACTTCTGAAGCTAGCCCGTATTGCTGTGTTTTCCTGGTGTGTTACACTAACAGGCATTTGCAGCACTTACAGCGGGCGGAGTGTGCCTCCTGCACATTATACACCTGAAGCTAGCCCGTATTGCTGTGTTTTCCTAGTGTGTTACACCAACAGGCATTTGCAGCACTTACAGCAGGCGTAGTGTGATTCCTGCAAAATATACTTCTGAAGCTAGCCCGTATTGCTGTGTTTTCCTGGTGTGTTACACCAACAGGCATTTGCAGCACTTACAGCAGGCGTAGTGTGATTCCTGCAAAATATACTCCTGAAGCTAGCCCGTATTGCTGTGTTTTCCTGGTTTGTTACACCAACAGGCATTTGCAGCACTTACAGCAGGCGTAGTGTGATTCCTGCAAAATATACTCCTGAAGCTAGCCCGTATTGCTGTGTTTTCCTAGTGTGATACACCAACAGGCATTTGCAGCACTTACAGCAGGCATAGTGTGATTTCTGCAAAATATACTCCTGAAGCTAGGCCTTATTGCTGTGTTTTCCTAGTGTGTTACACCAACAGGCATTTGCAGCACTTACAGCAGGCGTAGTGTGATTCCTGCAAAATATACTTCTGAAGCTAGCCCGTATTGCTGTGTTTTCCTGGTGTGTTACACCAACAGGCATTTGCAGCACTTACAGCAGGCGTAGTGTGATTCCTGCAAAATATACTCCTGAAGCTAGCTCGTATTGCTGTGTTTTCCTGGTGTGTTACATCAACAGGCATTTGCAGCACTTACAGCAGGCGTAGTGTGATTCCTGCAAAATATACTCCTGAAGCTAGCCCGTATTGCTGTGTTTTCCTAGTGTGTTACACCAACAGGCATTTGCAGCACTTACAGCAGGCGTAGTGTGATTCCTGCAAAATATACTTCTGAAGCTAGCCCGTATTGCTGTGTTTTCCTGGTGTGTTACACTAACAGGCATTTGCAGCACTTACAGCGGGCGGAGTGTGCCTCCTGCACATTATACACCTGAAGCTAGCCCGTATTGCTGTGTTTTCCTGGTGTGTTACACCAACAGGCATTTGCAGCACTTACAGCAGGCGTAGTGTGATTCCTGCAAAATATACTCCTGAAGCTAGGCCTTATTGCTGTGTTTTCCTAGTGTGTTACACCAACAGGCATTTGCAGCACTTACAGCAGGCATAGTGTGATTCCTGCAAAATATACTTCTGAAGCTAGCCCGTATTGCTGTGTTTTCCTGGTGTGTTACACCAACAGGCATTTGCAGCACTTACAGCAGGCGTAGTGTGATTCCTGCAAAATATACTCCTGAAGCTAGCCCGTATTGCTGTGTTTTCCTGGTGTGTTACACCAACAGGCATTTGCAGCACTTACAGCAGTCGTAGTGTGATTCCTGCAAAATATACTCCTGAAGTTAGGCCTTATTGCTGTGTTTTCCTAGTGTGTTACACCAACAGGCATTTGCAGCACTTACAGCAGGCGTAGTGTGATTCCTGCAAAATATACTTCTGAAGCTATCCCGTATTGCTGTGTTTTCCTAGTGTGTTACACCAACAGGCATTTGCAGCACTTACAGCAGGCGTAGTGTGATTCCTGCAAAATATACTCCTGAAGCTAGCCCCGTATTGCTGTGTTTTCCTGGTGTGTTACACCAACAGGCATTTGCAGCACTTACAGCAGGCGTAGTGTGATTCCTGCAAAATATACTCCTGAAGCTAGCCCGTATTGCTGTGTTTTCCTGGTGTGTTACACCAACAGGCATTTGCAGCACTTACAGCAGGCGTAGTGTGATTCCTGCAAAATATACTCCTGAAGCTAGCCCGTATTGCTGTGTTTTCCTAGTGTGTTACACCAACAGGCATTTGCAGCACTTACAGCAGGCGTAGTGTGATTCCTGCAAAATATACTTCTGAAGCTAGCCCGTATTGCTGTGTTTTCCTGGTGTGTTACACCAACAGGCATTTGCAGCACTTACAGCAGGCGTAGTGTGATTCCTGCAAAATATACTCCTGAAGCTAGCCCGTATTGCTGTGTTTTCCTAGTGTGTTACACCAACAGGCATTTGCAGCACTTACAGCAGGCGTAGTGTGATTCCTGCAAAATATACTCCTGAAGCTAGCCCGTATTGCTGTGTTTTCCTGGTGTGTTACACTAACAGACATTTTCAGCACTTACAGCGGGCGGAGTGTGCCTCCTGCACATTATACACCTGAAGCTAGCCCGTATTGCTGTGTTTTCCTGGTGTGTTACACTAACAGGCATTTACAGCACTTACAGCGGGCAGAGTGTGCCTCCTGCACATTACACACCTGAAGCTAGCCCTTATTGCTGGAGCTTTTTTTTCTTTTGTGTTACACTAACAGGCATTTGCAGCACTTACAGCGGGCGGAGTGTCCTTCCTGCAAAATAAACACCTGAAGCTAGCCCTTATTGCTGTTTTTTCCTGTTGTGTAACACAGGCAGTCATCTGCAGCACTTACAGCGGGCGTAGTGTGCTTCCTGCAAAATATACACCTGAAGCTACCCCTTATTGCTGGTTTTCCCATCTCCCTGCAGGCCATTTAGAATGTCTGGAAGGCAAACAAGGAGAGGCAGACAGTCAGGAGCCAATAAAAGAGGGCCAGCAGGCTCTGTGTCTAGAGACAACAGTGCTGGTCGTGGACGCGGTGCATCGTCATCAGCACGTGGCCATGGTCCTTATTTTCGGCAGCTGGACGTGTTGAGCCGCATCATGCCGAAGACTTGGTAGAGTGGATGACCAAGCCCTCCTCATTCTCCTCATCCTCTCTCACCCAGGCTCAGGGTACTGGCAAAGCAGCTGCCAAAGCGTCCTCTTCCCTGGTATCAATGTCATCATCAGTCACTCCTTCCCTAGACCCACCATGTCCTCCTGAGGAGTCCCCCGAACTGTTTGAGCACAGTGTTGGGTACATGCTCCAGGAGGATGCCCAGCGTTTCGAAGGGTCTGATGATGATACCTAGCTAGAGGAAGGCAGTAGCGTGAGAGCAGAGAGAGGGGATGCTCAAGAAGGACACCAATCTGGCAGTCATGTTCCAGCAGCTGCAGCATACTGCCAGATTGGCTCCAGTGATGAGGAGGGAGGGGATGATGAGGTCACTGACTCCACATGGGTGCCTAATAGGAGAGAGGAGGAGGAGGATGAGAAGGAGGCACATCTCCAACGCGGCAGGATGCCCTCGGGGGGCCAGCGTAAGGGCAGCACACCGACGGAATCACACCGCAGAGCTCCGCCTGTGCAGGGCGCTGCCTCTGCCCGTTATTCAAAAAGTTCTTTGGTGTGGGCCTTTTTTGAGTCGAGTGCATCAGATCGCACAGCTGCTGTTTGCAACATATGTCTCAAGCGTATATCGCGTGGCCAAAACATCAGCCGCTTGGGCACCACATGCTTGACCAGACATATGTTGACCTGCCATGCAGCTCGTTGGCAAGCCTACCTTAAAGACCCACACCAAAGAACAAAGCGGACCACTCCTTGCACCGCATCAGCTGGGATCTCCAACCCCACTATACCTTCAGTCCTCTCTGAAACCTGCACTGAGAGGAATGAAGGTGTAGAATTAGGTGTGTCACAGCCAAGTACTTGCGGGCACTCTGCTAGCAGTACACCGACGTCCGATTCTATCAGGCAAATTTCCCTGCTCCACCTGCCGGACCGTCAAAAGAAGTTCACTCCCAGCCATCCACATGCCCAGCGGTTGAATGCTAGCTTGGCTAAATTGCTAGCGCTTCAACTGCTGCCTTTTCAGTTGGTAGACTCGGCCCCCTTCCGTGAGTTTGTGCAATGTGCGGTTCCTCAGTGGCAGGTTCCCAAACGCCACTTTTTCTCACGGAAGGCGATTCCGGCTCTCTACCGGCATGTGGAAGGCAATGTCTTGGCCTCGCTGGACAGGGCGGTCAGCGGTAAGGTGCATATTACCGCTGACTCATGGTCCAGCAGACATGGACAGGGACGTTACCTTTCTTTCACGACCCATGGGGTCACTCTTTTGGCAGCTGGGAAGGATGCAGGACAAGGTGCAGTAGTGTTGGAGGTTGTTCCGCCGCCACGCCTCCAAAATGCTACTACTGGTTGTGACACACCTCTCTCCTCCACCCCCTCCTCTTCTTCTTCCTCCATGGCCTCTTCCTGTGCTTTGTCCTCGGAACCAGCGGTGCTCCGTAGGCGTTCAAGGGGCTACGCAAGTACGCAGGCAAAAAGATGCCATGCCATGCTTGCGCTGGTGTGTTTGGGGGACAGGAGCCACACTGGGGCAGAGGTTCTGTCTGCTCTGCAGGGGCAGGCCGAGAGGTGGTTGACGCCATGCCAGCTTAAGCCAGGAATGGTGGTTTGCGACAATGGCACCAACCTCCTCTCCACCCTCCGACAGGGACAACTGACCCATGTGCCCTGTGTGGCTCACGTCCTTAACCTGGTGGTGCAGCGGTTCTTGGGCAGGTACCCGAGCTTACAGGATGTCCTGAGGCAGGCCAGGAAAGTCTGTGTGCATTTCCGCAGATCTTATAATGCCAGTGCTCGCCTGGCTGAGCTGCAAAACAAGTTGAACCTGCCCAAGAACCGCCTTATATGTGACATGCCCACTAGGTGGAACTCAACGTTGGCCATGCTGCAGCGGCTGCACACACAGCAGAGGGCCATCAATGAGTACCTGTGCGACTACGGCACCAGGACAGGGTCAGGGGAGCTCAGGTTTTTTTCACCACGCCAGTGGGGCATGATCAGGGATGCATGCACTGTCCTGGCACCATTTGAGGAGGCCACGAGGATGGTGAGCAGTGACAGTGCATGCATCAGTGACACTGTACCTCTTGTCCACCTGTTGGAACATACGCTGCGTGGAATAATGAACAGGGCACTTGAGGCAGAACAGAGGCAGGAAGAGGAGGACTTACTTGCCTCTCAAGGCCCCCTTTACCCAGACAGTGTTCCTTCTGTCCCACCCATCGCACAGGAAGAGGAGGAGGAGGAGGAGGATTGTGTCAGCATGGAGGTGGAGCCTGGCACTCAGCATCATCAGCAGCAGTCTTTTAGGGATGATTTACAGTCCCAAGAAACCAGTGGACTTGTACGTGGCTGGGAGGAGGTGACTGCGGATCATGTCGTCCTTAGTGACCCAGAGGACTCCGGACCGAATGCCTCAGCTAACCTACGCTGCATGGCCTCCCTGATCCTGCAAAGTCTGCGGAAGGATCCTCGTATTCTTCGGATCAAGGAGAGGGACCATTACTGGCTGGCCACTCTCCTTGATCCATGGTACAAGGGTAAGGTTGCGGACCTTATCTTACCGTCGCAGAGGGAGCAGAGGATGAGACAACTCCGGGAGGCCTTGCAGAAAGGTCTGTGCAACGCGTTCCCAGAGACTGGGAGGTTACAAACTCCTGGTCCTGGACAACGAGTTGCTGAGGCTTCGGTCAGTCAAAGAATGAGTGTGGTCACATGACACCCAGCCGGCCTATGAAAGTCTTTGCGATGTCTCTATAATGATGGATTATATGTGGCAAAATAAATTGCGCTCCATAGAATGTATGTATTAACAACTTGAGGGCTGTCACGTGACGCCCGATTAACCCATCACCGTCCGGATATCGAAAATGTTAAAGTATACTATGTCAGAACCCAGAATTCAATATGATCAAACAGGGACTGATAACAAATTACTCAATAAGAGAATTTGGTATAAAGTATAAACGGAGTATACACTAATGCAAGTGGTGCTACCTCAAAAATAAAAAACAATATAAAAGTTTATTATAAAACGGAAATGACACATTCTATGTGGTCATTAATCCATATAGTAAAAACTATGCTCAAGGTGTATTATTAAAAAGTGTGATAAAAAACTTATTCTAAAAGGAACTGAGTGTAATATAATGGAATTGTAAATTAGAACTGAAATAAAACTCAGTTCATGTTGAATTGTGTGGAGGTGTGCAAAATAAAACGCAATCCTCCACACAACCTATATATGACAGCTGTGTTGTTCCAAGGGCCACATTAACTGACCAGGAGCAATGCATACAACACTGAGTGATATTAACACACACCCAGAAAATGTACTCCCACACAACACATATAATAACATAATATACATATCCATATATATATAGCTAAATAGATTGCACATATTATAAAAATGAAATAGAATAGTGCAACAAGATAAAATATATTTGAAGGAGAAAAATTAAAAAGGACCCGTATATATCTAGGATTTGTTAATAAATGAATTAATATCCCACTCCACATTTAAGCCTAAAGGCGTGTGTGACTGTAATTCATAAATCCAGAAAGTTTCCAGTTGTGATACACCCCTGGTCTTAGGGCTACCCCTCCATGGGGGGACAAATTGATCTATGACCAGGAATTGTGTACCAGCGGGGTTTCTGTTATGATATGCCCTGTAGTGCCTCGGCACTGTGTGCTGTGTGTCACCACTGAGAATGAGGGCTACATGCTCTCCAACACGCACAGAAAAGGATCGTATGGTGCGGCCGACATATTGTTTGCCGCACGGACAGGTTATGAGATAAACCACGTATTTGGTAGCGCATGTGCAAAAACGCTTAATAGGATAAGTTTTACCTGTAACAGTGGAATTAAATTCCAGAGACTTGCATCTCCCTAAAGAGTTAAATTTACACACGGAACATTTCTTACAAGGGTGATAACCCACTAATTGGTAAAAAAAGGATGGTCTCACTGGGGGATTGATAATATTTGGAGCGATTTTACTCTGAAGTGTGGGAACACCTCTGAACACAACTTTAGCATGTTCCGGTAACACACTCTGTAGGACTTTATCATTTCTCAGCACTGCCCAATGTTTAGATATAATGGCTCTAACTTGTTTATGTTGAGTAGAGAAAGAGGTGAGCATTGCCTATTTAAAATTGTCATCTGGCTCTCTCTTTGGTTTGACCTCCAAAAGAGAACCCCTGTCAGGGGTCAATTGGCAGGCGGACTATCGGCGTCGCCAGACGCTGGACCAGGAAGAGTGGTCCTTACACCTGGAGGTTTTTAAAAAAAAAAAAATTTTAAATCTGTGTCGGCGGTGGGGCATGCCGGATGTGGACCTGAGGGCCCCGCGACTCAATCGTAAGGTGTCAAGGCTTGTGGCCAGGTCCAGGGATCCATGGGCGGATGCCTCAGATCCGTTGGTGGCCCCATGGGGTCATTATCACCTGATATACGTTATCCTCAGCTGCAGCTGCTTTCTTGCCTGCTGCACAGGGTTGTGGCCGAGGGGATTCCAGTGATCCTCTTTGACCGGGTGGGTCTCTGCGTCATTGGTACGCTGATCTGGTACGTCTCATCGCGGACGTTCCTTGGCGGTTGCCAATAAGGAAGGACCTTCTGTTTCAGGGTCCTATTTTTCATCCTGTTTTACCGTCTCTGGCTTAACGGCATAGCTATTGGAAGCCAGGTGCTGAGAGTCCGAGGTCTCTCGGATTCGGTAATTTCGACCATGTTCTGGGCACGGAAGTCTTCCGTACCTGGGAAGCTTACATCGCTATGCTTGCTTTGAGTGCCATTAGGGGTCAGTTTTCGGCCTTGGCTGTCTTCCTTCAGCAACCCCTAGCGGGTCATTCCTTAGTAGCACCCCCCTTGTGCAGGGGGTTCGCCATGTTCTCCATCCTCGGGATTTGAATTTGGTGCTCCCGGTTCTCCAGGAACCTCATTTTGAAAATATCAGAGATATTCCCCTCTTGACCTTGTCTCAGCAGGTTGCCTTCTTAGTGGCCATTGCTTCTTCAGACGGGTGTCTGAGTTGGCGGCATTGTCTTGCAAACCGCCTTACTTGGTCATCCAAAAGGATAAGGTGGTGTTGCGTTCGCGACCTTCCTTTTGCAAAGGGTGTTCTTGGCTTTTCACCTACATGTGGACATTGTCCTCCCGTCCTTGTGTCCTCACCCATTGCATTCCAGAGGGTTTGCGCTTCACACATTTTATGTGGTACGTGATATGACTCACTAGTTGTGTCTGTCTCTGGTCCGAAACAGGGCCGAGCGGTGTCGTCTGCCACCTTTTCTAGATGGATCAGACAGACTGTTATACAGGCCTATGCCATTAAGGAGGTGGCCCCTCCTTTTCCAGTTATGGCGCATGCCACCAGGGCAATTGGTGCTTCCTGGGCTTTCCGACATCAAGCGTCGGCGGCACAAGTGTGCAAGGTGGCGACCTGGTCGTCCGTTCATGCCTTTTCAAAATTCTATAAGGTTGATGTGGCTGCATCTTCGGATGCTTCCTTCAGCCGCAAAGTGTTGCAGGCCGCTGCTTAATGTTGCAACTCCTCCGTTGAGGAGCTCTGCTGGTTTGGAGTGAAGTTTTGGTTGTTCCTTTACTATTTGCTCCCACCCTTTTCTTATACTGCTTTGGGACGTTCCACACGTAAACAGTATGAGAGCTGTGTCAGTCCATGGATGGTAAGACAAAATAGGATTTTTGTACTCACCGTAAAATCCGTTTCTCTGACGTCCATGGACTGACACAGCACCCACCCTTCCTTTTAAGGTTTGTACTGCTTTGTTACAAACTGAGGCTGCTAGCTGCAAGTGGGAGGGTAATGTCCGGAGGGACCGCCTCCCTGGGCGGGGCTGTTCAGCTCTGGTTTTGTTCTAGAATGTTTCTAACATCTAACATTCTGCCTAGGTCTTCTCCTGCAAGCAGGGACATATACCCACACGTAAACAGTATGAGAGCTGTGTCAGTCCATGCACGTCAGAGAAACTGATTTTACGGTGAGTACAAAAATCCTATTTTTTTATATATTTGTTGGGGGGATATTTATTATAGCAAAAAGTAAAAAATATTGTTTTCTCTTATCGTCCATGGACTGACACAGCTCTCAACTGTTTACGTGTGGGTATAGGAGAAGATCTAGGCAGAATGTTAGATGTTAGAAACATACATTCTAGAACAAAACCAGAGCTGAACAGCCCCGCCCAGGGGGGCGGTCCCTCCGGACATAACCCTCCTACCTGCAGCCTCAGTTTTTTTCTGCCTTGCAGAAGGAGAAGACGTGGCTCTCTCAGGAGCCAGTCTCCTGGAAGATTTTACTTTTTAATTTTTATTCCTTTGGGAATTTTATTATTTTATTTTTGAGACCTTCAATCAACTGTCGGCTGGGCAACAGGTTGGGTACACTGGTATCCTCGTAATCTTCCCTGTCCGACCATCGAGCGTGCTGATCCTCGCCTTGTGTGTGTGAGACTCAGTTCACGACATGCCCCATGACTCCAGGGGTGGCCGGGTTGCTTTTATGCTCCCGCGGTCCTCTCAAGATTGAACAGTATCTGTTTGTATCTTTCACGGTGGACCGGGCCGGCAGCTACGCAGTACTACTCTGTGATAGGTCTGTCTGAAACAAGCCAGTGGGTCCCTCTGGGACGGGTAAGTAGTCTCTCTTGATGCAGGTGAGTACATGCTGGCTGTGTTTCTTTATATGGGGGGTTCTCCCTGTCTCCCCCCTGTTATGCTGCTCTCTGCACCCTGTACTGGTGCTGTGCCGTGTGGGGGTGCTTGGGGGGTCGCTCTGGCCTGGCGGGGGGCGCTCATGTCTGTTGGTGAACTCTGGGAGTGGAGCAGTGTTCTGGTGTGGAGTGTGGGGACTCACATCATGCACAAGCACCGTAGATGTCGTCACTAGGCTCCTCCGGACGCATTGCGTCTTATGTCACGTGACTTTTTCAAGGGAGGAGCCTAGTGACGACATCTACGGTGCTTGTGCATACTAGATGCGGAGTCAGGAGATACTCGCTACACATGACTGATTGTCTATATGCGCTGTGTGCTTCTGGTCAATTGTGAGTAGAATCGTATGTACCCTAGAAGCCCTAACGTTATTCTGAGCTAGCATTGCGCAATGATCTGTTCTCTTTCTTCCTATATGTGAGAATCGTACAACACTATATATGACGTAGACATGTGCACACTGAAATATTTTGTTTCGGAATTTCGTTTTCGTCCGAAAAATACATTTATTTAGTTACTCCCGAAATTCGTTTTTATTTATTTCGTTTTTCGTTAGAAATTGCATTCGTCTGAAAATCAGAATTAATTAAGGTCGAATCTGTCATTGAAGGCTTATGGTGTCTGTCGAATGTTCAAAGAAGATTCGACGGAGCAGCGAAACTGTACGACCCCGCAATCATACATTTCGGTCGAATGTTCCGCCTTCAAGCTATAGTAGAATTCTAATGTATGACTAGTAATAATTATATTTATTAATTATTATTACTAGTCAACCAACATTAGAATTCTTCTATAGCCTATGGGCAGATGCATTAGACCGGAAATGTACGATTGCAGCGTCGTACAGTTTAGCTGCTCCGTCGAATCTTCTTAGAACTTTCGACAGACACCATAAGCCTTCAATGACAGATTCGACCTTTGTATGTTTTTCAATGCTTTGTCAAATCTTCGTCGTTCATGTTGAATTGTCAAGTTAGTTCTAGCTATTTTACTGCTCCTCCTCTTTGGTTACAATCAGCCAATAACATTCATCATCATCATCATCATTATTTTTATTTTTATTCCCCCACCCAATTCCAGCAGTGATCTTTTTCTCTCTATAATGTCGAATCTTTTCTCTCTATAATGTCGAATCTTTTCTCTCTATGTAGAATAATCTTGGACTAATAGAGTTAAGATTAGGCACATTCGACCACAGGTTCGATAGACACAGATTGTTATTGTCAGCGTCATGTCGAATCTCCTATCTATATCGAACTGTTGTCGCAACGAAAAATAAAGCATTTGTTTATGTTGGATCTTTCGGTTTTCTGATTCTGTGCTTTCGTTTTCGTTTGTTAAAACGATAACGAAAATACCAGAAATTCGGACGAAAATGCATTCGGACGAAAACGAATGCACATGTCTATATATGAGCACCATTCAACATTGAAAACACAGAGATAAGTGAGATACAGCTGAATACTGTGTAGCGGCCTCCTCTCTCTCCTCTCTTTATCAGCTTGTCTGTCTCTTGTCTATGGGTACCTTAGAGGAGAGAGTGCGGGGTCACCACGCCAAGCCCTCACCGCAGATAGTTGTGTGGTGTAAGCAAAGTTCTTATTTTACCTTCGGGTCTGTGTTCTGCACCTGGAACCTCCAAAGAGAGTTACCTTGAACAATGTCTGCCAGAAAATGAGCCCCACACCATTAAAGTCCAACACTCCTTTATTCTTCTCAATGCAAAAGTGAACACAATCAGTTGGACTCCTTAGAGAACAGAACAGACAAGGAGGTGTGGATGCGAGTAGGCCCAGACACAATGAACTCTCCACTTTCCTTCCTGAAAGTGGGTTGTGGTCTCCGAGCGAAGGGGGATTTCCTTCCAGGCGGTCTCCGATGGAAGGCTCGCCTGTCACCGGCAATATGCTGTACCGGGTCTTCAAGCAAGTGTCTCCCACCGGTCCATTACGCCTTCCGGATTCGGGTACCCACTCCCGGGGTTCCCTAGGATCTCCTTCCCTCGCGGAACTCAGTGGTGGGCACTGAGTTTCAGACCTCCATCCGAGTACCTCACCCCAGGCTAAAGGTGCCTGGGATGAAACACGACCTCCCAACGTCCTCTAGGCCTAGGCCGCCTAGAGGACCGACACGAGCCACACACCCACAGGCTGAAGGTGCCTGGGACTTGACCCCGAGACAAAGATGGCTGGCCCCTTTATACCCTCTCCCAGCATGCACGGCGGGTTCCCCACCCCATCATACTGCTCCCGAGGGAGGACAAAAAGGGAGCACAGCACACAGCAATGGTTCAACCCCAGCCCAAGGCGACAGCACCACCCGTGGGGCTGCAGGGAACTGCACATCACTGGTGTCTCTTCCAGTTTTAAACATACAGAAAAGTGTATACCCGCTACAACTGTTTGTCGGACTGATTGCGTCCAGGACTGAGGCTCACAAAAACTGAACATTATTGATTCCTAAGAAAGAGGTGACTAGCCCTCATATTCTTAGGTGGTGTTTTCTCATAGTATTTATTGTATAAGAGTCTTAGTTATTTTTATGCCCTCTCACACTTTTTCACCATTACAGGCTGCTACTTGTATGCTATCACTGTAGCACGGAGGAGTTTTGGTAGTTTCATTTATTTATTTATTTTATTTTTCCCTTTGTAACACTTACACTGTGCAATAGTAGAAGGTCATTAGAAGAACTGGCATCACAAACGCGTCTCGTATTTTGCAGCCATTTGATTTTTTGCAGCGGTGATTCCGTCCATGATCATGTGTGAACGCGGCCTTAAAGTTGTTAGTGTGACATGGCCCTAAATGTACTCATTACATACAGTATGAGTAAATCCAGCCAGTTTCAGTCAAATTAGTAGAGATAATTATTTTTTGTCTTGACACATGGGTGAAGATTTACTAAGACTGATGCACACAGAATCTGGTTCTTTGAGGTCTAGTTTTTGTAATCCCCCCCATGCTGTAAACTCTTATATGCTCCTATTTCACTGTACACAGTAACCTGTTGAACAATACAAAAAAATCTGCTTTTTATTAATCAGCCAACAAATTCATCCCAAAACACTTGAAAAGGGTATTGTTTTCTACAATGTACACTGTAAGATTACAGGAGCCTGCACTACCAATATCCCAAAAATATTATTCCTGTGCTCTTAGAACCCATTCATAATTGTGCATTGTGGCAATGCACCTGCTCTACAGTATGTGTGCTGCATTATGGTGCCATTCATTGTCAATGTCACCCTAACTCTATTGTACAGTAGTGCACAACACACTACAGCACACCACAATGCATATACCGTATTTTTTTCCGTGTATAAGATGCTACTTTTTCCTAAAATCATTAGACTGAAAATCGAGGGGTGTCTTTATACACGGTCAGTCAGCCAGGGAGAGAGCCGCGCAGGTGCTTAGCTGCCCATAGCTTGTCAAACAGGCTTCCTCCTTTTAGCAAGCCATATGTTACTGATGTCAGCTGGAGGTGGAGAGTGCTTAAATGTGATCCCGTTGGAGGTGGAGAGTGCGCAGAGGCAACAGGGAACGGAGCGTTCTGAGCTCAAGATGTCAGAAAATAAAAATATAAATACCGGTAAGCGATTGTCTTACTCTGCATCTTATACACGGAAAAACATGCATTGTGCTGTGCTGCGTTGCTAAAAAGGTTTTTTTCATAAATTGTTGTGTGTTGACAGCCAATCCAAAATGCAACACACCTTAACGCAGGTCATAACATGCTTTAAAATGTGGCCATTAAAGAACCGCAGCAGAAAGTTTAAGTGTGAGTTTACCTGGCCAGCAAATTTCCAGGCCTGAGCTCTCCATAGCACTGGAACAAGCAGGCAAGCTGCTCCCAGCCATGTTTATGCCAGCATGCTTACACTTCATAAATGGGTGGCTTGTAAAAGACTCCCAAAAGGAGTATCCCTCCCAAAGCACCAGTGTTTGCAGCTTATAGACAGCGGACACTTTTGTACCCCTACTGACCAGGAAAGAGTTCCCAATAGGGGAAGAATTATGTATGTATGTATGTATGTATGTATGTACAGTGGCGTCTCCAGCTTTCATATTTAGGGGGGGCACATGGGGGGACAGGGACAAAAGTAGAGGAGCCAACTATAAAATGCAATTATATATATATATATATCCTGGGGCCCTTTACTACGATCCCACAACTGGGACCTTTCACATGTTCTGCAGTGAGCTCCCTTCCTACTATACTGCGGACCCCCAGGATGGCAGAAAACAAGAGATATATGTCACCAGTAGTGATGAGCCGAACACCCCCGGGTTCGGTTCGCACCAGAACCCGCGAATCGACCGAAAGTTTGCACGAACGTTAGAACCCTATTAAATACAATGGATGCGAACGTTCGAAATCTAAAGTGCTAATTATAACGACTATTATGCATGTTATTGTCTTAAAAAGGGTTTGGGAACCCGGGTTCTGCACCAGGGGACATGTATCAATGCAAAAAGAAGTTTTAAAAACGGCCGTTTTTCGGGAGCAGTCATTTTAATGATGCATAAAGTGAAAAAAAAAAGTCAAATATTCCTTTAAATATCGTACCTGGGGGGTGTCTAAAGTATGCCTGTGAAGTGCCACGTGTTTCCCTTGTTTAGAACTGTCCCTGCACAAAATTACATTTCTAAAGGAAAAAAAGCCATTTAAAACTGCTTGCGGCTTTAATGTAATGTCTGGTCCCGGTAATATGGATGAAAATCTTTAAGAAAAATGGCATAGCTACCCCATCACCCCCCCCCCCCCCCACCCCAGCCCATTACCAGCCCCTTTGGGTCTTGTATGGATATTAAGGGGAACCCCGCACACAAAAGAAAAAAGGCCCTATATACTCTGAACAGCCGTATACAGGCGGTGCATACAAGACAGGGACTGTAGGTTTGTTCTTATGTAGAATCTGTTTGTAATTTTGAACAGGTACATTGTTTAAGTGTAGCTCCAGCCAAAAAATCAATTTTTAAGCTTTTTGGAAAACATAGGGAAGGGTTATCACCCCTGTAACATTTGTTTTGCTGTCTGTGCAGTGGGCACCTGTTCCGAACAGTTCACCTCACTTTCCGTCCTAATGACAAATGTTTTTTGAAAATTTGGGGTTTTTATTGAAACAAGAATTGGTGATAAAGCATCAGTGGAGAGGAGACACTTTTTTCCCATATCAACTCTTACAGGAGAGAATTTGCCTTCCTAGGGGTAGATTTCCTCTCACTTCCTGTTGTATCCTTCCGTTTGCAAGGAGGAGTCGTTTGTAAGTTGGATGTTTGAAAGTAGGGGCCTGCCGTATATACTCTGCTGAAATTTGCCCCTTACATGTTGGTGTTGCCACAACACTGTGAGCCCTCACAGTTACTCTTGGTGGGCGCATGAATGGGCCCTGCTGTGAATTATTAGATCGAGAATTGTAATTGCATGCCCCTGTTGAACAGGGGCTGAAAAATTGGGCCTTTGGTGGTGGTGGTGGTGTTGACACAACACTGTAAGCCCTCACAGTTACTCTTGGTGGGTGCATGAATGGGCCCTGCTGTGAATTATTAGATCAAGAATTGTAATTGCATGCCCCTGTTGAACAGGGGCTGAAAAATTGGGCCTTAGGCACTGGTGCCACAACACTGCAACCCCTCACAGATACTGAACTTGGAGCACAGCAATGAGCCCTGTTGCAAAGTATTGCATCAAAAATTGTAATTACACACCCCTGTTAAACAGGGGCTGAAAAATTGGGCCTTAGCCACTGGTGCTGGTGCCACGACACTGCAACCTCTCCCAGATACTCTAGTTGGAGTGAAGGAATGATCCCTGCTGCAAAGCATTGCATAAAAAATTGTAATTACATGCCCCTGTTAAACAGGGGCTGAAAAATTGGGCCTTAGCCACTGGTGCTGGTGCCACGACACTGCAACCTCTCCCAGATACTCTAGTTGGAGTGCAGGAATAATCCCTGCTGCAAAGCATTGCATAAAAAATTGTAATTACATGCCCCTGTTAAACAGGGGCTGAAAAATTGGGCCTTAGCCACTGGTGGCGACACCCAGAAACAAAAATGTTCTTCCAAGCTATCATCATCAATCGGATCATTGAGGAGGAGGAGGATAGTCAGTCAACATAACAGGACAGTCACTCAGCATCAGCATCAGTCTTGAAGGGATGTGACATTTGAAAATAAATTAGTCTGTTATATCAGCTTCAGGTGTTTGGTAGCTGGTGGTGATCCAAGACTGGTTCATCTTTATGAAGGTCAGTCGATCAACCGAGTCGGTGGACAGGCGCACTCTGTGATCCGTGACAAATCCTCCAGCAGCACTGAATGTGCGTTCTGAAAGAACGCTGGATGCAGGACAGGCCAGTAGCTCAATTGCATACTGTGCAAGCTCTGGCCAGTGATCCATCCTCAAGACCCAGTAAGCCAGAGGATTTTCGGTGGGGAAGGTGTCCAAGTCTGACCTTGCCCCTAGGTATTCCTGCACCATGTATATCAGACGCTGGCGATGGTTGCTGGAACCGATCCTACCTTGGGGCTGTGGACTAAAGAATTGTCTGAACGCATCGGTCAGACGGCCACCTTCCCCACCGAAAATCCTCTGGCTTACTGGCCTCTTCTCCTGGGTGGATGTCTCCGCACGATGACGTAGGTAACGTCGTGTCGCAGTTTCATATGCGGTCGTGCGGTGTCATCGATCTCATAACGAGGCTTGGTGTGCGTCCGCTCGTTAGAACGAGGCGTGACGTGCAAGTGGTCCTGTGTTATTTCCATATTGTCATCCGTCTCATAACGAGGCTTGGTGTGTGTCCGCTCGTCAGAACGAGGTGTGACGCACACGCGGCTTTGTGTCACTTCCTCATTTGTCATGACGTGGTTAGACTCGCTTCAGGCATTCAGAATGAGGCTTGATACACAAGCCAGTTATTTATTTATTGTTGCTTATGTATCTAACAGAGGGCGGACTTTTCGGCCCACATAGTTGGCCAATTAATATAAGGCTTATTACTTTATATGTATACAGGCCTGTTAAATTTCATTTTGATTATATAATTTTGATCATTTATGAAATACATTACTAAATAGATAGTTTAGAACTCCCAATTAGAATCAAAGGGAGGCTTGACACACATGGTGGGCCGCCATTTTGGTACACCTTTGAACTTGGTAGTATCACGTCTGGATGTGTTCCAGATTGAGGCTTGGAACACATACGAGGAATCCATTTTGGTTGAACCAGGAAGCAATCCATCAACATATGGACGCCCAGGAAATGGCCTCCCACTTTGGGGGCCATATTATCTATAAATACATGGAGGGCAGCAGTTGGGGATCACCCCAGATGATGCATTTGGATGCGAAACGCGTCGGGAGACCCTACTGTTGCCATTTTTGATCATTTGATAAGCACTGTTACACCCTTCTAAATGTAAGTGTTCTTACCTACATTAAAATACCTTTACATACAGTATCACGCTATGTGCCTTCTCTTTCCTTTTACTTTTTCGTCATTCATCGGTTAACACTGCCTGGCCTGTTTTGAGTAATGTTCACCAGCTTCATCGCACGTTTGGACACGAACGACAATCTGGTTTCCATCTTGGATTGAGGCTTGAAGTTTCCGTTTGAATTGCGGTTGAGGATTCACTGTCTACAGTGGCTTACCCATGCTTGGTTGACCCTCTGAACTTACGTTTTTGGGGTCCACTTTCTCTGGTAAGCCTTTTTACAATCGATTGGTGGTGGTCATTTCACGTCAAGTTTCTGTTGGGAGCACCATTCCTTGGATTTTCATTCACCATTTTATTTCATCAGCATTTATTTATATGCACATATGAATTTCCTATTTGTTTTTTTAGGGTTATTTTGTATATGGTTCACATTATTGTAGATCATTTGAACACTTTCACTATGGAATAGTTTATATCACGGTGGACTATTTGCATATTTTGACTCAATTGTTATTGTCTTTTTGATTGTTTTATATCACTGTTATATACTGCACTTGTCATAGTGCAGTTCTTATCTAATTTAGCGCTACACATTTTGTTTCCAATTGTCTATGCTTGAATGTAGATGGCCGATAGAGACCACGTGGGGAGACATAGTCTGATTGCCCGTATTTCCAGAACATTGATTGGTAAACGGGCTGACAGGACTCCCCAGACTCCACCCCAGCCCGTCAGGCTGGAGTCCGTCATGAACACCTCCCACTGGATGGGGAGGAACGACTTCCCGGACCGAAGAGTCGGGGACCCCAACCCCACGCCAGGGACGCCCTGAGTGGGTGACTCATCTGGATCTGAAGATCCAAGGACAACAGGGATTTGTCCCAAGTGGACATGATTTCTTACTGTAATGCCCGTGTGCGTGATTGGGCATACGGAACAGCCTCGAACGAGGCCCTCATGAGTCCCAGGACTCTCATGAAAAAACGGGTTAACGACCATTTCCGAGATGTCAGGACCTGCACTACAGGCTGAAAAGTCAGTAACTTCTCCAGGGTTAGGAATACCTACGCCTCCATGGAGTCCAGGATCAGACCGAGATGCTCCAAATGCTGAGCCGGGACCAGGACCAACTTTTGAATGTTCGGGAGCCACCCGAAGTCCCTAAGGGTCTGACTGACAATAGTCACACTTCTTCTAATTTTGAGCCATTGTCTGCTCTTAGCAGAAGATCGCCCAGATAGCCCACGATAGCAAGGCCTCACTGTCTCAGCAAAGCTAGAACCGGAGCAAGCACCTTGGTAAAAAACCTGTGGTGCCGAGGCTAGGCCGAAGGGAAGAGCCACAAATTGATAGTGGACTTCGCCGATCGCAAAGCGCAGAAACTACTGGTGACTTGCGCAGATCGGAACATGCAAGTAGGCGTCCTTGATGTCCAAGGATGCCAGAAAAAAAACCTTGACGGAGTGCGGAACTTTTGCCCTATTACCAAGGCATTCAGGCCTTAAGGCCCAGGATTGGCCGAACCCCGTCCCTCTTTTGGGACTACAAACAGATTCGAGCAGAAAACCTGAAAACTCTCCTGTGACGGAACCGCCACAATCACTCCCGACCTGATCATCCTGTACGGCCCCTAAGAGGGCCGCCCGACGGGCAGGAAGGATAGGGAGAATTGAGGGAAAGAATCTGTCTGGGGTCAGGAATGGGACTCTATCCTGTATCCTGAGGTGACCACCTCGCACACCCACCGGTCGGAGATCCGGGAGGTCCACTGAACCGTGAACCAGCAAGGACGTCCCACCCCGCCCCAGAGTCGGGCCGGGGCAAGACTTCATGCGGCGGCGGCTTGGGAGCTAGCTTAGTAGGCTTACACACCCAGGGACGCTTATGTCCCCCAGCCGCACTTTTCTCAGTCTGGGCGGGCTTACCCGTGAATTCTGACTGACGAAAAACTCCTTCGTCTTTGCTGGAAAGGAAGGGCCCGGCCTACGGTGGGGCTCTTCTTCCTTAACAGACTGAGGAAGGAAGGTGCTCTTACCCCCTGTGACATCCACAATAATGTCATCCAGGGCGGCCCAAATAGTCTACCGCCCTTAAAGGGCAAGTCAGCCAGGAGCTATTTGGAAGCTAGGTCGGCCGACCAGCATTTCAGCCAGATAAAGCGATGCAGCACCACAGCATAGATAGAGGCCCCAGATATTAAAGGGGCCGCATGCAAGTGGCCACGCACACAGAGACTAAACCCTGCGCAAGTTGGTGAGCCAGGGAAATGGTCTCAGGAGGGAAATTATGCACCTGTACTGTCTGGTGCAAAATCTTTGCTCAACCTGTGAGTGTCTTGACCTCCTGTCAGTGGGATTCTTAAATGCAGGAGTCCCTTCCATTGGGAGCGTGGTAGCCTTATTCAAACGGGTGACCGGGGGGTCGACCACTGGGGGGAGAGCCCACTTCTTAACCAGTTCCTCCTCAAGGGTTACCTCATGGCTAGGCGCCGTGGGACCGTCAAAGTCTTCTGCGGCCTATCCCAGACTTGGTCAATGAATGTATCAAAAAAAAGGCACATATGGAAAAACTTTTTGAATAAACGGCTTTAACCACTTAAGCCCCGGACCATTTGGTAGCTAGAGGACCAGAGGTGAATTCAGAATTTGGCACTGCGCTGCTTTAACTGTAAATTGTGCGGACATGCAATGTTGTACCCAAACGAAATTTGCGTCCTTTTCTTCCCACAAATAGAGCTTTCTTTTAATGGTATTTGATTGCCTCTGCGATTTTTATTTTTTGCGATATAAACGGAAAAAGACCGAAAATTTAGAAAAAAAATGATATTTTCTACTTTTTGTTATAAGAAAAATCGAATAAGCTCAATTTTAGTCATACATTTAGGCCAAAATGTATTCAGCCACATGTCTTTAGTAAAAAAAATGTCAATAAGCGTATATTTATTGGTTTGCGCAAAAGTTATAGCGTTTACAAACTAGGGTACATTTTCTGGAATTTACACAGCTTTAAATTTATGACTGCCTATCTCATTTCTTGAGGTGCTAAAATGGCAGGGCAGTACAAAACCCCCCCAAATGACCCCATTTTAGAAAGTAGACACCCCAAGGAAATTGCTGAGAGGCATGTTGAGCCCATTGAATATTTTTTTTTTTTGTCCCAAGTGATTGAATAATGACAAAAAAAAATAAAAAATTACAAAAAGTTGTCACTAAATGATATATTGCTCACACATGCCATGGTTATATGTGGAATTGCACCCCAAAATACATTCTGCTGCTTCTCCTGAGTACGGGGATACCACATGTGTGGGACTTTTTAGGAGCCTAGCCACGTATGGGCCCCCGGAAACCAAGCACCGCCTTCAGGATTTCTAAGGGTGTAAATTTTTGATTTCACTCCTCACTACCTATCACAGTTTTGAAGGCCATAAAATGCCAAAATAGCACAACCCCCCCCCCCCCAAATGACCCCATTTTAGAAAGTAGACACCCCAAGGAAATTGCTGAGAGGCCTGTTGAGCCCATTGAATATTTTTTTTTTTTTTTGTCCCAAGTGATTGAATAATGACAAAAAAAAATAAAAAAAAAATTACAAAAAGTTGTCACTAAATGATATATTGCTCACACATGCCATGGTTATATGTGGAATTGCACCCCAAAATAAATTTTGCTGCTTCTCCTGAGTACGGGGATACCACATGTGTGGGACTTTTTAGGAGCCTAGCCGCGTACGGGACCCCGAAAACCAATCACCGCCTTCAGGATTTCTAGGCACAAATTTTTGATTTGACTCCTCACTACCTATCACAGTTTCGAAGGCCATAAAATGCCAAAATAGCACAACCCCCCCCCCAAATGACCCCATTTGGAAAGTAGACACCCCAAGCTGTTTGCTGAGAGGCATGGTGAGTATTTTACAGCTCTCATTTGTTTTTGAAAATGAAGAAAGAACATTTTTTTTTTTTCTTTTTTTTTTTCAATTTTCAAAACTTTGTGACAAAAAGCGAGATCTGCAAAATACTCACAATACCTCTCAGCAAATAGCTTGGGGTGTCTACTTTCCAAAATGGGGTCATTTGGGGGGGTTTTGTGCCATCTGGGCATTCCATGGCCTCCGAAACTGTGATAGGCAGTGAGAAGTGAAATCAAAAATGTACACCCTTAGAAAGCCTGAAGGCGGTGATTGGTTTTTGGGGTCCCGTACGTGGCTAGGCTCCCAAAAAGTCTCACACATGTGGTATCCCCGTACTCAGGAGAAGCAACAGAATGTATTTTGGGGTGTAATTCTACATATGCCCATGGCATGTTTGAGCAATATATCATTTAGTGACAACTTTGTGCAAAAAATAAATAAAAAATTGTCTTTTTTCCGCAACTTGTGTCAACATATAAAATATTCCATGGGCTCGACATGCCTCTCAGTATATAGCTTGGGGTGTCTACTTTCCAAAATGGGGTCATTTGGGGGGTTTTGAACTGTTCTGGCATTTTATACACAACATTAGGAAGCTTACATCCACTCTTCTAACCACTTGAATACAAAGCCCTTTTTGACACTTTTTGTTTACATGAAAACATTTTTTTTTTTGCAAGAAAATTATGTTGAACCCCCAAACATTATATATATTTTTAAAGCAAAGGCCCTACAGAATAAAATGGTGGGTGTTGCATTTTTTTTTTCTACACAGTACTTGCGCAGCGATTTTTCAAACGCATTTTTTTGGGAAAAAATACACTTTTTTTAATTTTAATGCACTAAAACACACTATATTGCCCAAATGTTTGATGAAATAAAAAAGATGATCTTAGGCCGAGTACATAGATACCAAACATGACATGCTTTAAAATTGCGCACAAACGCGCATTGGCGACAAACTACATACATTTTTAAAAGCCTTTAAAAGCCTTTACAGGTTACCATGTTGGATTTACAGAGGAGGTCTACTGCTAAAATTACTGCCCTCGATCTGACCTTCGTGGTGATACCTCACATGCATGGTGCAATTGCTGTTTACATATGACGCCAGACCGACGCTTGCGTTCGCCATTGGGCAAGAGCAGGGCAGGACAGGGGTGCTTTTTTTTTATTATTATTAATTTTGCTTTTTTTTTTTTTTTTAAACTGTTGCTTCCATATTTTTTTATTTTTTTTTTTATCATTTTTATTGTTATCTCAGGGAATGTAAATATCCCCTATGATAGCTATAGGTAATGACAGGTACTCTTTTTTGAAAAAACTGGGGTCTATTGGACCCTAGATCTTTCCTCTGCCCTCAAAGCATCTGACCACACCAAGATCTGTGTGATAAAATGCTTTCCCAATTTCCCAATGGCGCTTTTTATATCCGGGGGGGGGACATTCCCTCCCACTGCTTGTAAAAGCAGTCCAGAGGCTAATTAGCCACTAGGATTGCTTTTACATGAAAGCCGGCCGCTGGCTGAAAAGAATGATACCAAGATGATACCTAAACCCGCAGGCATCATTCTGGTATAAACATTCAAAGTCCAGCAACATACCAGTACGTTGCTGGTCCTTGTTGGACATGTATTGTAATCTTTTTTTTCATGCAGCCTGTTGGCTGAACAAAAAAAAAAGATTGATCGTGGGTATGCCCACCATTAGAATACCTCCCTTCATTCACCCACTTCTAATGATGGGCATACATGCACCATTTATATATGCCGAAGCATGGGGGCATCCTCCCGCAAAAGTTATGCCGCGTACACATGGTCAGACTTTTCCACGGGCAAGCCTCCGTCTGAATTTCGACCGTATGTACGCGGCATTAGGAGCAAAATCGCTCCTCCGCCCCTGCTGCCCCAATGCTTCGGCATATATGCTTTTTTTTTTTTAACTGTGGTGGCGAAATCACCTCCTACAGCACTGGAGTCGCAGGGATCAGGCCTGTCTCTGCGAACGCTGCAGTTATGTGTGTTGTGTTTTGCAAGTGACAGTGATCGATCGATACTGCACTTGGGTGGCCTGGGCTGGACGGAGGGGCAAAACGCAGGTGCTAGCAGGTATCTGGGCTGATCCCGCTAACACTGCGTTTTTGGGAACCCTAAACTGCTGGGGACGCTAGTATAGATCTGATCAGATCAGATATTGATCTGTTCAGATACTACTGTATACCACTAAGGGAGGTGTATGCTTCACGCGTGGGTGTTAGCGTTACTGGCACTAACCTGACGCTGCCTGGGGTGTGACGCAGACCCTCTCTGATGCTAAAACCTAATTGATATCACCCGCCGGGCGATCAGGGGGTTAAACCTTTATTGGGTTATATACGGCGGGTGCCCTGACACTATAAAAAGCAAACTAACTAACCAGCGTCACCCGTAACACTTATATGATGATCACTGGTGAAAGGGTTAACTAGGGGCAATTAGGGGGTTAAAACCTTTATTAGGTAATATATGGGGGTACCTGACGCTATATAAAAACCTGACGGCGAACCTAAAAAAAAAATACTGGCTACCGATCTGCATCACCGACACTAAGACAACGGTCATAAAAACGATCGCTTAGCGACAGTGGTGATAGGGGGTGAAAGGGTTACCCTGGGGGGGCGATCAGGGGGTTAAACCTTTATTAGATAATATATGGGGGTACCTGACGCTATAAAAACCTGCGGCGAACCTAAAAAAAATTACTGGCTACCGATCTGCATCACCGACGCTAAGACAGCGATCAGAAAAATGATCGCTTAGCGACAGTGGTGATAGGGGGTGAAAGGGTTACCTGGGGGGCGATCAAGGGGGTTAAACCTTTATTAGGTAATATATTGGGGTACCTGACGCTATAAAAACCTGCGGCGAACCTAAAAAAAATTACTGGCTACCAATCTGCATCACCGACGCTAAGACAGCGATCAGAAAAATTATCGCTTAGTGACAGTGGTGATAGGGGGTGAAAGGGTTACCTGGGGGGCGATCAAGGGGGTTAAACCTTTATTAGGTAATATATGGGGGTACCCGACGCTATAAAAACCTGCGGCGAACCTAAAAAAAATTACTGGCTACCGATCAGCATCACCAACGCTAAGACATCGATCAGAAAAATGATCGCTTAGTGACGGCGGTGCTAGGGGGTGAAAGGGTTACCTGGGGGGTGATCAAGGGGGTTAAACCCTTATTAGGTAATATATGGGGGTACCCGACGCTATAAAAACCTGCGGCGAACCTAAAAAAAATTACTGGCTACCGATCAGCATCGCCGACGCGAAGACATCGATCAGAAAAATTATCGCTTAGTGACAGTGGTGATAGGGGGTGAAAGGGTTACCTGGGGGGGCGATCAAGGGGGTTAAACCTTTATTAGGTAATATATGGGGGTACCCGACGCTATAAAAACCTGCGGCGAACCTAAAAAAAATTACTGGCTACCGATCAGCATCACCGACGCTAAGACATCGATCAGAAAAATGATCGCTTAGCGACGGCGGTGCTAGGGGGTGAAAGGGTTATCTGGGGGGTGATCAGGGGGTTAAACCTTTATTAGGGGGGGGTTAGGGGGCTACACTGGACCTAAAACTGAATGTACTGACACTTTTACAGTCACAAATGTCACTGATTGCAGTGACCATTTATTTAGTGATCACTGCAATCAGTGACACTGTGACTGGGGGCTGGGGGGTGATCTGGGGGGGCCTGGGGGGGCGATTTATGTGCCTATGTGTCCTGGTGTCAGTGTAGTGTTGTGTGCACTAACCTGCATCTTCTCCTGTACGGCGCTCGGTATATGTGAGCGCCGCAGGAGAGATGACATCACTTCCTCCAGCCTGTGTAAACAGTACACAGGCAGGGGAAGCTCTCATTCGCCGGGAGCGATCGAGAGGGGGTGGCCGGAATCGAACGGCCGTCCCCTCATGCCGGATCGCTCCCGAAGGTAAAACGACCACCCACTGTAAAGAAGGGGGGTCCGATCGGACCCCCCAACTATACAAAGGCAATCACGTATATGTACGTGATTCTGCCTGTCGGTGCCATTCTGCCAACGTATATTTACAGTGGGCGGTCGTTAAGTGGTTAAAGAAACCAAAGGATACAGCCTCCACCTGAGGTTCCTCAGCCTCAACATTCAGCTTGACAGTGTCCTTCACAGCATCAATGAGTTCACTTACAAGCACCCTGTCAGTTTTTCAGAACTGGGGTCTTCCTCACAGGGAATATCCTGTTCAAAAACATGAAAATCCTCAGAGCTAGGGTCCTGAGCAGCAGTAGCTAGGCCCATATCTGAGACAGAGCACTCCCCTACAGAAGAATGTGTGGGGAGGGGGCGCTTTACAGCTCCCTTGCGCTCTCACACTGCTTCCATCCTGACAAGGATGATTCCAGGACTGCCGAAAACTAGTCGCTAGGGACCGCAGGTGCAGCAGCACTGCCAGTTGCCTCAGACAGTGTGGAGAAGCAGGTGAACCAGACTCCATACTGCCACCCTCTGAGACCCTATACACCTATTACAGTGAATAGTACAGTCCAATCACTGGCTGCGCTGAGGCTGAGGAGGGGATACCCAGAGGACTCACCAACCCTTGTAAGGACCGCTCAGATCCGCTGTGTGAAACCGCGCTGCAGCGCGAGTGAAGCCTGAGGAGAGTGTGAGGAGATTGTGAGGAGATGTGAGGAGAATGTGAGATTCGCGCCGTCAGCAGCGCCGATAGAGGCCGAAAACCAAATTAAAAGCGCCGCAGCTTCAAGAAAATGACCGCCGGCCGCATGCATTACTGCGCCAGTGATGGCCACCGAGCGCGGTTTTCAAATCACCTCACAGCGCTAATGGCGCACACAGTAATAAAACACACACACACCAGAACACTGCTCCTCTCCCAGTTCCACTAAAACAGACATGAGCGCCCCCAGCCAGGCCAGAGTGACCCCCAAGCACCCCCACACGGCACAGCACCAGTACAGGGTGCAGAGAGCAGCATAACAGGGGGGGAGACAGGGATAAACCACCCATATAAAGAAACACCGCCAGCATGTACTCACCTGCAGCAGGAGAGACTACTTACCCGTCCCAGAGGGACCCACTGTCTTGTTTCTGACAGACCTATCACAGAGTAGTACTGCGTAGCTGTCGGCCCAATCCACCGCAAAAGATACAGACAGGTACTGTTCAATCTTGAGAGGACCGCGGGAGCATAAAAGCAACCCGGCCACCCCTGGAGTCATGGGGCATGTCGTGAACTGAGTCTCACGCACACAAGGTGAGGAGGGACCGCCCCCCTGGGCGGGGCTGTTCAGCTCTGGTTTTGTTCTAGAATGTTTCTAACATCTAACATTCTGCCTAGGTCTTCTCCTGCAAGCAGGGACATATACCCACAAGTAAACAGTATGAGAGCTGTGTCAGTCCATGGATGATAAGAGAAAACTATTTTTTTCCTCAGTTTAGGCCGATACGTATTCTTCTACATATTTTTGGTAAAAAAAAAAATTGCAATAAGCGTTTATTGATTGGTTTGCGCAAAAGTTATAGCGTCTTCAAAATAGGGGATAGTTTTAATGACTGCGACATTATGGCGGACACATCGGACACTTTTGACGCCATTTTGGGACCATTGTCATTTATACAGCGATCAGTGCTATAAAAATGCACTGATTACTGTAAAAATGACACTGGCAGTGAAGGGGTTAACCAGTAGGGGCGCTGAAGGGGTTAAGTGTGTCCTAGGGATGTGTTCTAACTGTGCGGGGGGGTGGGCTACGTGTGACATGACACTGATCACTGCTCCCGATCACCGGGAGCTGTGATCAGTGTCCTGTCACTAGGCAGAACGGGGAAATGCTTGTTTACATCGGCATTTCCCCGTTTTTCCTCTCCTTGAGATGATCGTGGGATTCCCGGCCGACATCGAGTCCGCGTACCCGCGGTCACACTTACAGAGCTCGCGGCAACGTATATATACGTTGATATGCCCAGCCGTGCCATTCTGCCGACGTATATCGGCTTGACACGGTCCTTAAGTGGTTAAACAATAACTACCAGGAAGCAGCAACTCTACAGCTATATAAAAAAAGTAAGAAAACAAAGTGAACAAGATTCAAACTAAATCCTGTGCTGATGAATCGTTCTAGCTACAGGTATCTTCATTTTGATTGAATCTAAAGCTGACAAATCAGATGACCAAAGCAAATAAAACAAGTAAGTCATAAAGTGAGATGTCCAGCATGAGTTAGTAGGACGTGTTGCCATGACTGCCTAGGGTATAAGCAGTATAGAGTGAGTTCCGAACAGCTTATTTATTATTCAAACAAAACTGTTTTAAAGGAGTAAGAGTCAACTGGTGTAATTTTCTTGATATTTCAACAGTTGAAACACATGAATCATCCTAGGTCCCCAGGGGAGATATAGATCTGTCCAATTAGGCAATCTCCTGGAGGCAAGAAAAAGTGAGGTAATTTCTCTGGCCTTAAGAAGTCTGGACTTCGGGGACCTGTGGCCAGATGACAGATGCACACCGTTAGGGGTCAGGAGTGCACCACAAGGTAGTGAACCCTATGGCTGACTGCTGCGGATGGGACACTGGGTGGTTGTAGAAAGCAGGACCAGTGGAGCACAACAGGGATCCACAGGGAGCTAGAGCCCAAGATTCCCCAGGGCGCAAAGTCTAAGACCCAGCAGGTTTTCACCAGAGCCTCTAGTGGTGAGGATGGCCTACGCTGCAGCTGGGTCCAGGTCGCGGCCCCCAGAGTCCCCTAGCTCACGCTCCATAAGGGTAAAGAGGATAGAGGGGAAGCAGCAGCACAGGATACAAGAATAGTGAGGGGAAAAGCCAAGGTCAGGGCAACAAGCAGACACGGATAAACGAAGGACAAGCCGAAGGTCAAGGTCACTAGCAGACAGGGATAGTCGGGAACAAGCCAATATCGTAACACAGAGGCAGACATAGCACGCGGCATGCAGGAACCCAAACACACAATGCTTAACAAACACGTTGATCAGCAAGGCAGACTTTCAGTGCACAGGTTAATATAGAGTTCTGTGATAGGGCCTGGGGTGGAGCCAGGCTGGGAGGAGAGATTATAAAAGCAGCCAGGTGAGAGAGTCTGGCCTCTAAGGTAAACACAAGAGGAGGAAGGTAAGATGGCAGACAAACATTACTGCATAGCCATGACACAGAGCTGGATCCATGTGCGGATGATCTGTAGTGTCTGCCTTTTTATATGGTGTCTTGCTGGGTGAGTTATGAGGTGAAGCTGGTGGAATGGAGATAGGTAGTGGCAATTTAAAGTCCTGGTACCACTCAGGAACTTTAGAAAAGGGTATTTTGAGTGCATTGCAAAATTCATTAAGATCTTCTGGAAATTTGAGCAGGTGAGATTTCCCGCTGAAGGTAGCCTGAAGCCCAAAAGGGAAAACACCTTCTGTACGTAATGCCATTTTCTTTGAGCACTTCAAGTAGGGGTCTCAGGGACCTTCTGTTGTTCAGCATTATGGGTGATAAATCTTGGAACAACTTGATGGTGTGTTAATTGAACATGACAAGGTCATTTTGCCTAGCTTTAGCAAGAATCTCCTCTTTCAGGTTGTAGTCAGTCATCCCTTTCCAGAACTCCGTTGAAAATTTTCTGTAGGGCAGATTTGATCTGTTCTGCAGTAATTGTCTCTGGCACCCCTATAATTCTAATGTTGTTCCTCCTGCCCCTATTATCGAGGCCTTCAAGATGCCAGTACATTGAAAGAGGGTGCTTTGAATGTGTTATCGTTATGTCTTCAAGCCTAGTAATGGCTTCGTCCCTCTGCTTTCCTAATCACTCCATATTAGCTAGTTGGTCTAAAAACACTAATAGGTTTGCTTTAAGATCTGTGATGGCAGCAGTGAACATGTTTTTAATATCTGCTGCGAAGACAGCCATATCAGAGTAAGTGAGTGGTTGGTCTGCACGATGCACAGTTGATCTTACCGACTCCTCTGATGCCCGCAAGGATTCCACATTGCTGTTCTCCTCATAGTGAGCCCCGCCATCTTGCCAGGCCGACCTGGATCTAAAGAATCCTAGAATGTGACGGGGGGAATGAAGTCGTGGAGCGGTGGGAGCGGGTATGATGTATCGGCCTGGGAATTCTTCCCATTCTGGGTTAAATTAGACCAATTTGTGAGCTGTGGAGCTGCAGTTATCCTGGAGCTCTCTCAGTGTGCGGCCATTCGCTCTGAGTGCCAGGCCATGCCCCCTTTCATTCTAATAATGTATGACATAAATATTGCAACTACTAACATTTTATTATCCAGGGTCAATATATGTTTTTGGGGGAGGGGGTTCACCTTATCTTAAGGCCTCTGAAGACTATGTCACTATTTTTAGACAATCGTAGAGAAGCTGGCCCTGTAAAGCAAGAAATTCATACTTACCAGCCCAACTGCCCATGGTGCCAAACTCCCACTGAAAATATATTTTGTCTGGAATATTTTATACATCTGACACTGCGATAAGTGTCATGCCTAGTACACACGACCGTTTTTTCCGTCGGATAATAACCCAACGGTTTTCCCGACAGAATTCCTCTGAGCCTGCCTTGCATACACATGCTCAGACAAACGTCCGCCCCTCCAAAGCATGGTGATGTACAACACGTACGACGGCACTATAAAGGGGATGTTCCATTCCAACGGCGCCACCCTTTGGGCTGCTTTTGCTGATCCTCGTGTTAGTAAAAGTCTGGTGAGAGACGATTCGCGCTTTTCAGCCTCGTGCTTTTCAGTCCGTTACAGTGTGTACAAGGCATCAGATGCTGATGTTCTTCGTTGTAGTCTGTGATTCCTTCTGCTGGTGCAAAGTCACTACATAACACAGTATTGATGTATTGGCCAGAGGAAGTAACCTTAGAGTGCAGCGAGGGACCAGGCATCTGACACACCAGGAAATGTGGCAAATTCTGATTATCTTTTAGTAAGTGTCTTTTTTAAATACAGAGTAGTTTGCTATAATGGACAACATAACAGGTAGAAATTAATTGCTTGCTTTTCAGGACGGGCTTCTTTATTTCTTTTTTTAAATGATTACAGAGTTGCTTAAAAACACCCACAAACATCAAATGCATATGCAAAATCTAGTATGCTTTTTTTTACAATAATGGCACTGTGGCTCAGCGTGCACAGAAGGAACTATGCTTGCTTCCCCTTTGCAGTGGAATTGATTCCATAGTGATTGTTCATTCATTATTCATTTTTTTTAGAAGAAGCTAACAAGACAACATTGGACCTTCACTAACTGATGATCTTATCACGAGTCACCGAAAAATAATTTGATGTGTAATGAAACGAATTCTGGGAAAATGCACTTAAAACATTATTGAATACAATCAATTAACACATTTTACTGCTTTCTTTTCAATAGGTAAACAAGTTAGTACCCTACATCTTTTAATATTTTAAGTCTGTGATGATCTGCTTAACAACAATTTACTGGCCAAAAGCATAAGTTTCACAGAAAATTAGATAAAGCATGCTCATCACAGCCCCCCCCCCCCTTTTTTTTGTTATTCAGACCTGCTTTGTCACTGGTACAAGCATGGAGCATCATACTTTTTCACAAAAAAGTTTGCACTTTTCTAAACTAAGGCCTCGTACACACGGCCGAGATTCTCGTTGAAAAAAACATGTCGTTTTTTTCGACGAGATTCTTGGACAAGAAACTTGTCCCGGCCGAGTGTACACACGCTCGTTTCAAAGAACCCGCGGTTCTTTGAATGGAGCGTACACGGTGACGTCATCGACCATGTGCTCGTCACATTCGATGCCGTCGCCGCCATCTTGGTATACCCTACGTATGCCTAGGAAGCTACCGCGCATGCGTCAAATTCATTTCGAACATGCGCGGGCTTCCGGGAGGACAGGTAAGTGTACACACACTCACTTTTCTCGTCGAGAAACATGCCGAGGAGAATCTCGACGAGAAAATAGAGAGCAGGTTCTCTATTTTCTCGTCGAGGTTTCTTGTCGGTTTTCTTGACGAGAAACCCGATAGCCGCGTACACACGACCGATTTACTCGGCAAGACCTCTCTGCCAGCAAGTTTCTTGCTGGTTCTTGCCGAGAAAATCGGTCGTGTGTACGAGGCCTCAGTGTGGCAAGTTTAGATACAAATTCTGCCGACTTCTACTAAACATCAGATATTCAAGTGTGAGTTTGAACTGCTCTTGAGGCCATCAGAACTACAAGTTAATTATATTAGGTTTCACAATCTCCACAATGACATATAAACTGTTCTTATGATCAGCGTTTCAGAGCAGTATTGCATTTGTAATTTTCTATATGATTAGATTACTTTAAAAAAAAATCAACCCGGGGATCAGTACATCATGGTCCAAAGCCATCATTATGCATGAAATTTAAATTATTGCACACTTCAGATACAAAGATGTTATTATTGTAATGAGCTTTGCTTTGGTCAGTTTAGCAATGAATACATTAATTGACACGGTACATTTATATGTCACATTACTCTATTTGACATGTGTGATCCCATTTGTTTTTCTCAGCTTAAAGGCCTTATTTTTTCATTCTAATTTGTGCACTTTTCTTCTTTTTAACATCCAATTACTGGTATATATGCAAGGAAGGTATGTATTTCTTACTATAGCTTTAATAAAAACGTAGGCAATGTACCGGTAATTGTGTCAGCTCATAAGTTTTCTTTAGCAAGCAATCATCGAAAGCCAGCTTAAGATGGGGAATGCTAATTTTATTTACATTTAATATTAAAACTGTATTTTTTTTTTCTCTGGAAGGGATAGGACTTAAAACATTTAGCACACTGGAGATACATTATATTTTCATTGACAATAAACAAGAATCCTAAGCTTGCAAGATCTATGAATGTGGTAAATTTCATGATGCATTTTACACATTACTCTGCGCACCTGCTACAGGCGGTCCCCAGGTTACAAACAAGATAGGGTCTGTAGGTTTGTTCTTCAGTTGAATCTGTTTGTAAGTCGGAACAGGAATTTTTTAAGTGTAGCTCCAGCCAAAAACATTTTTTTAAGCTGTAGCGGGGTCCTCAATTTAAGGGAAGTGTTTGAGAGGTAGTTTGCTCAAACGCCCTAATTTGTCAGGGTTTTTGCAACCATTTCCATCCATAGGAAGAGTATCGGTGTGCAGTTCCCTGTGGCCTACAGGTGGCGCTGCCAGAGTAGGCTAGGGTTGAACTGCTGATACAGTGCTGTGCCTTGTGTGTCCCCTCTCAGCAGCCATACGGTGGGTGTGGGCTACCTGCTGGGCATGCTGGGAGAGGAGATAAAAGGGGCAGACGCTGCTTGTTTGGGGTTCGTCTTGGTTCGGCCGTCGGGAGTCCTACTCCCAGGGAGTGTTCCTGTCTGCCCTGGGCACCTTAGGCCCAAAGCGGGTGTTCCTGTTCCATCCTGGGCACCTTTAGCCCAGGGTGAGGTACTATCATGCTGTTCCTGTCCGCTCTGGGTATTTAAGCCCAGGGGCCGCAGTGGAGGCCTGGGGCCCAGCACCTTCGGCTGGGGTCCACCAAGGATCGAGGAATCTCAGGGTGCCGCCTCGCGAGGGGACCCTTATCTAGGATGAGGAGGCCGGGAAGAAACTCTCCAAAGACCCAGTGCAGTGTCATGGTGACGGTAGGGTCCTGGTAACTCTCCGGAGGGATGTCCTCTCCTAGAAAAGGGCCATAGCTAAAGAAGGGGATCAGTTTCATCAGGTCTGTGGCAGAGACCAATTTCACAGTCTGTGGCAGAGACTGTGCGCCTAGTTAAACTTGCTTGAGAATCTGAGCAAATATCTGTAACGTTTGTGCCTGGACCTCCTCCACACCTTGTACTGTTCTATTTCTTGCTCCAACCTTTTTCCTATCAGAGACTGTGTTATTGCTAAGAGAAAATAAACTCTGAGTTCGAGTTTTATCTGGTGTGGACAATCACTTTACTGGGAAGTCAAGGACTTGTCTCTACTTTAATATAGAGGTGAGAATCAAGCTCTGGAGGTTTTCATGTTCTGACCGTGGAAGACCCAACAACAACACCGCTCAACCTTCTTGCACAGGAGGGTACAGGCTGTTAGTGCGGTGTGCCTCTCTTCCTGCGAGGAGCCAAAGTTAATGCAGGTAAAGAAAGGGGTCTGTGTGCTAAACGTGGGGGCTCGAGTCCGGGATTTCTACGGCAGAAAAAGTGTGAAAAAGTGTTGGAAACCCTCCAGAGTTTGAACTTTATTCCCCTGTGAAGTTCCGTGGAGGTCGGCCATATTGAGAGAAAAGTGTCTGCGCCACAAGGAAAATCCATGCTGCATAGTTCGTGGGCGTGTCTACAGAGAAAAGGCCCGCGAACATTGCAGAGAGATGGGAGGAGTCATGCCATGTGAGGAGTTGCACGTGGTGGCTTTGGCGCCAAAGGGACAGTGCGACATGGATCAGCAAGCGGGTAACATGGCGTCTGATGCCTCATGGGTTCCGGCTACTTCTACCATGAATGTGACCTTGTTTGCTGCTTCTGTGACTGACGTGGGGATTCGGCTGAAGCCTCGGGGTCGCTTCGCTCTTTGTGTCTGCAGGGAGACAGAGGCCCTTGGAGAGGTTTGTCCCGGATGCCAGGGACTGGTGGTGCATCTTAGGCCGTTTGGAAGATGTGAACGGTGCAAGGAGTTCTTGTTCGAGGTGGAGCAGCCTACTGAAAAACCTTGGGCCTTTTGTTTAAACTGCCTTACGGGCGCCACCACTTTAGAAGAAGAAGAAACCAGAGCTTCTGCGGCCACCCTACGCGCACTGTCGGGACTTCGGAGGAAGTCGTAACTGTAAATGTTCCGGTGATTGATGAACCGGAAATGGCAGAGACCGGAGGATGTTGCTTCGGTGGCCACTGGATCCTCGCTTCCACCGCCCAAGAGGAAGATCAGCTTTGTAAAAGCTTCCTGCGACAGTGGTGGAGTTACACCCCAGCGCTTGCTCGGATCGAATGCTTCCGTTGGAAAAAGTTCCAGACGTCCTGCTTCAGCTACAAGCCGAGGTAACCTGGGGAAAGGTGTCACATTTATACTAGGTGCATCCACAGTGTCACCCTGTGGTGATGCACAACTTAGCAATTTCCTTCTAAAACCTGGGGAAAGGGACCTTGGACAAGGTCCAAAGTGTCGGGGATTCCAGAGCTATTGAACTTGTTCAGGGCGGTGACTCGTCGTCTACCCGGAGTTACCTGCCAGCGGAGGAATGTGATACCTCCGACCTGGAGTCAGTCTCCGATGCTGGAGATGATGCGGCCATCGATGAAGTATTTGAAAAGAAGGGTTGGGATAAGGTACCCCTGTCCTCGTCCCGTAGGAAAAGAGACTTGCCCATGCTTACTGGGGATACTACACCCCAAGTGGAGGCCCCGGAGCCCGAGGAGGGATCTATCTCACCGTCTGCCCTTCCACCCCTTGTGACATCTGCACCTGCTAGTGTGGTATCAAGAATGTCATTGTGGGGCCCCTGTGTCTGGCCCAGAGGCAGTGAAAGTGCCTCGACACCCGGATGCCATTGTTTTGCCAGGTGTAGGAGATCGAGCAACCATGCCACCATTGTCCCGGCTGCAGCGGTTGTTCAACCATAGAGTGGCCAGCGAATACGGGTGGAAATATCCGTACCTGCCCAAGGAACTTTTGTTTGAGGTGGAAGTTTATAGATGTCGGTGGTACGCGGACTTTGTCTGGACTCATTTGAATGTACCCGAGACCCGTAGGTACTACTCTTGTTCCATCGCTGCTACTAAGCGGTTCAAAGACTGCAAAGAATCCTGCATGCTAGGTAGACACATACATGCGGACAGAGTGGTCATTTGCCGAAAAGATAAAGACAATGTCGAATACCACATAGACACCTTTGACAAACATTGGAAACCACTTGTGTTGCCAGATCCGCAGTACTACCTCTAGAGACTGGACTTTTTTTTTGTTGTTTGCCTTGTGTTCATTCCGGAGTGTACTCTCCTGGAGCTTAAAAACTTTGCCCTCACCAAAAGAGGTAGTCTACTTTGCTACAAGCGGGAGCAGTTTTTTCCCCTTTGCTCACAGCACCTGAAAGACATTGACTTTTGGGGTAGAATAGTTCAGAGCAGGGCCAAAGAAGAAGGAAGATTTACCCCTCAGAAAAATAAAAAAATTTTTGGGGACGGGTGTCTTGACGGTAGCACTTCCACTAGGTGGCGGTGTTGTGTATCTTTTGCATTACATAGGGGCTGATTTACAAAACGTTTGCGCCATGAGTATCGGCGCATCTGCGTGCGCAATGGCTGTTTTGGTATTTACAAAACATTAGCGCCTGTAGCGCAGCCCTATTTGCCATTTACTATAGTGTTGTCGGCGGACAGGAGGAGGCGCTCAGTGCGCCACTATGGACCTGGCGCACGGCATGTTAAAATCTAAATATAAAGAAGCTGGAAGTGAGAATATAATGGGGGTGATGTGGGGTGATGTGAGGAAGTGAAGTGACACCGGCCAAAATAACAAATATGCCCAAAATAGAGTGAGAAAGTAACTTTTTCAAAACCAGCCCGCTGCGCCGGCAAGTACGATTCGAGCTGCGGGAGTTTTTTTTTAGCTCAGCGCGGGAATTTTCCTTGTTTTCTTGCGCCAAGACACTGCGCCGGCAAAATCTTAGTAAATGTCAAGTCACGTAACTCAATTTGCATAAGTTGAACAGGCGCAGCTCTGAACTTCCCAGTGTGCCAGCAAAATGGCATTTCTAAAGAAAAAAAAAAAAGGCATTTAAAAGCACCCGCGGCTATAATGAATTGTCGGCTCCCGGCAATATAGAGAAAATCATAGAAAGTCTTTAATAAAAAATAAAAAAAAAGCGTGCAGGTCCCCCAAATTCCATTACCAGGCCCTTCAGGTCTGGAATGGATATTAAGGGGAACTCTGCCGCAAATTTAAAAAAAAATGTGTGGGGTTGCCCCAAATATTCATACCAGGCCCTTCAGATCTGGTGTGGATTTTAAGGGGAACTCCACCCCAAATAAAAAAAAAATGGCGTGGAGTCCCCCCAAAAATCCACACCAGACCCTTATCCGAGCACGTAACCTGGCCGGCCGCAGGAAAAGAGGGGGGGGGACGAGAGAGCGGCCCCCCCTCCCTCCTGAACCGTACCAGGCCACATGCCCTCAACATGGGGAGGATGTCCCCATGTTGATGGGGACAAGAGCCTCATCCCCACAACCCTTGCCCGGTGGTTGTGGGGGTCTACGGGCGGGGGGCTTATCAGAATCTGGAAGACCCCTTTAACAAAGGAGACCCCCAGATCCCGCCCCCCCCTGTGTGAATTGGTAAGGGGTACATTGTACCCCTACCATTTCACGAAGAAAGTGTCAAAATGTAAAAAATGACAAGAGCCGGTTTTAGACAATTCCTTTATTAATGTCTTCTCTTTCATCTTCTTCTTCCATCTTCTTCTTCCATCTTCTTCTTCCATCTTCTTCTTTTCTCCATTCGGGTTTCTTCCTCCATCTTCCTCTTCATCTTTATCTTCATCTTCATCTTCCTTCTTCCTTCGGTCTTCTCGTCCGGCATCTTGCTCCGGCTTCTTCTTTCTTCTTCGGCAGCTCCGTTTGAATTGGAGGTTCCCGCTGTGCGACGCTTCAGTTCTCCTCCTGGTCCGCTGCCACCCGGTGGCTCCGCCCCCCTCTGACACCACGGGGAAAGTCCCAGTGAAATCCATGTGTGTCAGAGGGGGGCGGGGTCACCGGGTGGCAGCGGACCCAGAGGAGAACTGAAGAACTGAAGCGTCGCACAGCGGGAACCTCCAATTCAAACGGAGCGGCCGAAGAAAGAAGAAGGGAAGACGCCGGAGCAAGATGCGGACGAGAAGACCGAAGGAAGAAGGAAGATGAAGATGAAGATAAAGATGAAGATGAAGAACAAGATGGAGGAAGAAACCCGAATGGAGAACAGAAGAAGGTGGAAGAAGAAGATGGAAGAAGAAGATGGAAGAAGAAGATGGAAGAAGATGGAAGAAAGGAAAAGACATTAATAAAGGAATTGTCAAAAACCGGCTATTGTCATTTTTTTAATTTTTGTCACTTTCTTTGTGAAATGGTAGGGGTACATTTGTACCCCATTACCATGTCACACAGGGGGGGCCGGGATCTGGGGGTCCCCTTTGTTAAAGGGGTCTTCCAGATTTCGATAAGCCCCCCGCCCGCAGACCCCCACAACCACCGGGCAAGGGTTGTGGGGATGAGGCCCTTGTCCCCATCAACATGGGGACATCCTCCCCATGTTGAGGGCATGTGGCCTGGTACGGTTCAGGAGGGAGGGGGGGCGCTCTGTCGTCCCCCCCTCTTTTCCTGCGGCCTGCCAGGTTGCGTGCTCGGATAAGGGTCTGGTGTGGATTTTTGGGGGTACTCCACGCCATTTTTTTTTTAAATTTGGTGTGGAGTTCCCCTTAAAATCCATACCAGATCTGAAGGGCCTGATATGGATATTTGGGGGAACCGCACGCATTTTTTTTAAAATTTGCGGCGGGGTTCCCCTTAATATCCATTCCAGACCTGAAGGGCCTGGTAATTGAATTTGGGGGACCCCACGCTTTTTTTTTTGTGTTATCAAAGACTTTCAATGACTTTTATCTGTATTGACGGTAACCAGCAATTCATTACAGCCGCGAGGACTTTTAAATGACTATTATTTTACTTTAGAAATGTCATTTTGCTCTCGAACTGTTATAAACATGGAAAACATGCACTACTTTACAGGCATACTATAGACACCCCCAGGTATGATATTTAGGGCAAGTTCACACCGGATGCAGTGCAGTGTGTTTTTTTGATGCATGAAAAATGCAAAGAAAGTTGATCACATTAATGACAATGGCATAGGTCACACCGCTGCAGTCCGTTCCAGTGCGTTTCATAAAGGAAAAAAAAAATTGGTCATGCTGCATTTTTTAGGTACAGAACTGTACTGGACCGCAGTAAAACACATCAAAAACGCAACGGAACGTACCAAAAACGCACTGGAATGCACCGGACTGCACCTAAATGCACCAAAGACGCACTGCAACACACTTGTCCTAAGTGAAAAGAGGGGGGAAAAAAGCACTGGACTGCATCAAAAACGCATCAAAAATGCACTGGAACACACTTGTCCTTCTCTTTGGTTAATAAAAAAGGGGGTGAAAAAAAAGCACTGGACTGCATCAAAAACGTAACAAAAATGCACTGGAACGTGTCAAAAACGCGCATGCAGAAAAGCACCTGGAACGCATCCAGACTGCGTTTCTATGGTGTGAACTAGGGCCAGTTCACACCATAGAAACGCAATCCGGATGTGTTCCAGGTGCTTTTCTGCATGCATGTTTTTGATGCGTTCCACTGCATTTTTGTCACGTTTCTGATGCAGTCCAGTGCTTTTTTTCACCCCTCTTTTTTATTAACCAAAGAGAAGGACAAGTGTGTTCCAGTGCGTTTTTGGTGCATTTAGGTGTGTTCCTGTGCGTTTATGATGCGTTTTGCTGCGTTCCAGTACAGTCCAGTGCAGGTAAAATGCAGCATGTTCTACTTTTTTGGGGGAACTGGAACGCACTGGAACAAACACTGCCATTTAGAACCATATAACCAACTTTCCATGCATTTTTGATGCATAAAAACGCAATGGACTGCATGTGGTGTGAAATGGCCCTTAAGCAATTTGGCATATTTAAAGGCACTTCTCTTTGTTTTGTTTTTGGTGTTGTCCAAATTGGTGACATTGATATATGTCCCTTAGGGTGGGACCTGGGCCCCCATTTTAAGGCCAATAACTAGAAGAAAAGCCAGCCAAGTGGGGACTAGCAAAATTAACAAGTCAGTTCCCATAGACTGCAATGGTATTTGTTGGTATGGGGGGGGGGTGATTGTCCCATCCCTAATTTTGTAGCATGCTGGATGATGTGCTTAATTTTGGACAGGGGGGGGGGGTTATTTTCTGATAGCTGCATTTGTGTTGTTATGCGCATGCCCAGGGACTTATGCCTCGTACACACGGCCGAGATTCTCGTGGAAAAAAAATGTAGTTTTTTTCGACGAGATTCTTGGACAAGAAACTTGTCCCGGCCGAGTGTACACACGCTCCTTTCAAAGAACCCGTGGTTCTTTGAATGGAGCGAACGCGGTGACGTCATCAAATACGACGAGCATGCGCTCGTCACATTCGATGCCATTGCCGCCACCTTGGTACACCCTACCTATGCCTAGGAAGCTACCGCGCATGCTTCAAAGTCATTTCCAGCATGCGCGGGCTTCCCGGCAAAAAGGTAAGTGTACACACACACAATTTTCTCGTCGAGAAACAGGCTGACGAGAATCTCGACGAGAAAATAGAGAGCAGGTTCTCTATTTTCTCGTCGAGATTCTTGTCGCTTTTCTTGACGAGAAACCATACACACGAACAAATTTCTCGGCAAGAAATCTCTGCCAGCAAGTTTCTTGTTCGTGTGTACGAGGCTTTAGGTTTTTTTTGTGCTTTTTGTGTGTGAACAGCACCTGGATATTTCGGGGCATGTTCAGAGATTGTTTTTATGGGTTAGTAATTGAAGGACATCCTTAACAGGTGTAGCCACTTTGAAGTTCAGTCTCTACATTGGGTGAACTTACATTTTGGGTGTTTCATGGACTGTGCATGTGTTTTCAATTGCCTCATTAGCTCACAAACATAGGTTATATAAAGCTCACAGTTAAGATTACCTCCCTTGCCCTGAGAAGAGGCAAGTGTGTGTGTGTGCGTCTGCCAAAAAGATCGGTGGAAGCCGTGTCTCTGGATCGCCCCTTTGGGGAATCCAGGGACATTTGGAAGACGGTAGAGGATGGCGAGACGTTCCTAACCCAAATCCTTTAGACTGGTCGTGGGACCTGAAAAAAGAAGGCAGTTTACGGTGAAGAGAGTGATAGAAGAATGTCTGTTTGGAGCTCTGAACCTAACAGTGAGTGATATCTACGCTTTGCAGGATTTTCCTGCAACTGGAATTTACGATGTTTTGTTTTATTCGGAGGACACCTGTTTGCAAGCGTATGAAAGATACAAAAATCAGGAAAAAGAAGACAAACCTATTTGGGAAGATATCTGTGGAAACCTTGTTTGAAGCAGAGAAACGAGATGTAGTAGTTCATTTCTACAACCCTTTTTTGGAGAAGGAGGTGGTGAGAATTTATTTATTCAAATTTTGTTCATATGTTGATAATGGCACAAAAATCAAAAATTCTTATGGGATGTATAGGAGTAAGGTCAGGTTTAAGGTTAAGTTTAACCGTGATGATAAGGGTGTATTTACTTTTCCACCCCCATTTTTTAATGTGGCTGGGGAGAGATGTTCTTTATTTTTTTCTGGTCAGCCTGCCTTTTGTAGGACCTGTTTTGAATATGGTCATGAGAAGAAAGAATGTAAAAAAAAAATGAGATGCAGACAATGTGGGGAGGATGATCATGTGGCTAGGGATTGTAAAGCAACTAGAAAATGTGATTTGTGTGATATGCCAGATCATTTAGCTAGAAATTGTCCAGAGAAAGAAAAAGCAGGGTGTAGAATATACTCTTTTTCAAGCGCAGTGAAAGGAGGTCTGAGTACAAAGTCACATGGTTCTGAGGTCTCCCCAGCGGTAGTAGCTGCAGTGGCCGCGTATGAAACTGAAGCCAAGGAAAAGGCTCTTAAGCTGATCCTTGAGCATGGGATAAGGGAGGACAAGGATAGGATGGAGGAGGAGGTGACAGTCACAGAGGAGAGTGTGTCAGCGGAGGGTATGATTGCGGTGGCTGGGAAAGAAGATGGCGTCGGAAAGCTGAAGGAGGGTGTGGCTGCTATTGTCTCTGATACAGGGACAGCTGGAGGTGGTGTGATTACAAGTATAGTGGAGTCAAAAGAGAAGGCGGGGACTATGCAAATGTCCAGACTTCAAGGCAGTTTAGTGAGAGAAATGGAACTTAAACGTGAACTAGCTGGAAAGGCAAAAGACAGAGTGGAGAGGAAGGAAAAAGAGGTAGCTGATACAGGGATGGAGGTGGCAGAAGGAGAAGGTCCTGTAGATGAGATTAACCCCGTGACTGCTGGAATGGAAGGAACTGACTGGGGGTTAAGGATGGAAATGGAGGAGAGTGGATCCTTACCTCCAGGTCAAAGGAGTAATGATAATGAAAGTGAAATTTCTGCAAGTAAAAGAGCAAAGACAGAATTGGAGGTGTTGTTGGGCATGGTCTCTTCTTCTGATGAGGGGGAGTTCCCTGAGTCCCCACAGGTGATGGAGAGAAGATAATAGGATTTTTATAACAGCTTACCTGTAAAATCCTTTTCTTGGAGTACATCACGGGACACAGAGCGGCATAGTCATTACTATGTGGGTTATATAGATACCTTCAGGTGCTGGCACTGGCAACTTCCAAAACCGGAAGTACCCTCCCCTATATAAGCCCCTCCCATCCGGGAGCACCTCAGTTTTGTAGCAAAGCAATAAGTGTCCCCAAAGAGGGGTGGGAGCTCTGTGTCCCGTGATGTACTCCAAGAAAAGGATTTTACAGGTAAGCTGTTATAAAAATCCTATTTTCTTTCTCGTACATCACGGGACACAGAGCGGCATAGTCATTACTATGTGGGATGTCCTAAAGCAATGCCCAATGAGGGGGGGATACAACATACATAAGCTGAGCGCTATCAGACATGAGGATCTTTTGCGGCCTGCAACACACTGCGCCCAAAGGCGACATCCTCCTGACTTCTAACGTCCACCTGGTAGAACCTAGTAAACGTGTGTACTGAAGACCATGTTGCGGCCTTACAGATTTGAGCCAGGGAGGCCTGGTGATGCACTGCCCATGAAGTTCCAACTGCTCTAGTGGAGTGCGCCCTAACTTTGAACGGAGGCGGTCTCCTTCTCAAGCCATAGGCTTGCATTATGACCTGTCGAATCCACTTGGCTAAAGTAGATTTTGATGCTGCCTGACCCTTTCTGGGGCCTTCCGGCAGAATAAACAAAGTATCCGTTCTGCGAATCTGAGCAGTGGCTTTAGATAAGCTTTAACTGCTCTTACTACATCCAAAGAATGCAATAACTTTCCCTCTACCGAACTAGGTTTGGGGAAAAAAGAAGGAAGAACCACATCTTGGTTCAAATGAAACCTCGATACCACCTTAGGAAGAAAGGCTGGATGAGGACGTAACACTACTCTGTCCTTATGGATAACCAGATATGGCTCTTTACAGGACATAGCTGCTAATTCCGACACTCTTTTAGCCGCACAAATGGCTACTAGTACTCAAGGCAAGCTTCCTATCTACAGCCCACTGTAGGAAGTCCAGACTCCTACCTATTACGTACTTACGTGGATGCCATTTCTTGGCCTCACACCACGCGATGTACGCCTTCCAGATTCTATAGTAGATCTGCCTGGATACCGGCTTCCTGGCATTGATCATGGTAGATACCACAGGATTAGAGAGCCCTCTCTTTTTTAGAATGTGGGCTTCAATAGCCAGGCCGTCAAACCTAGGGCTGGTAAGGAAGGGTGGTATATCGGTCCTTGCGAAAGCAGGTCCGGACGACGTGGGAGATTCCAAGGACTCCCCACTGACATTTTACAATCTCCGCGTACCACGCTCTTCGGGGCCACGCTGGAGCCACCAGAATCACTGGTTTCTTTTCTACCCTGATTCTGCGGAGTAATCGAGGTAACCATTGTGGCGGTGGGAATGCATATATCAGCTTGAACTGATCCCAAGGGAACACTAGGGCATCCGAGCCGCAAGCTAGGGGATCCCTTGTCCGAGAGACAAACCTGTCCACCTTTGCGTTTCCGCAGGGCCCGGGGATGGATGAGCGCAGCAACAGGGCAGAGGAGACAGCTTCCCAGCAGAGAACTTACCAACTGCCTGGATTTGATTCTGGAAGAAAAAAATCCACATTACAAGAAAAAAGAACCATAGCGGCCTCTAGTGTCTAACACAGGTACCGCGGTCTTACATTTTTTTTTATTTTATTTTTCTTGCCTACTATTAAAATTTTTACATTTTCTCAGTAGTAACAGGCATACACAGAATATTAGCGGGAATACCTTAGGTAACAGGCAGAAAGACAAAATAGGCTTGGGGGTCCCTCAATAGAACCAAGTTCCTGAGGGCCCCCACTTACCTTTTCCTCGCCGCAGGACTCTGTTTGGTCCACAGAAGCCCAAACTTCACCTATCACGGCAGGCATCGTAATTAAACCTTCAGGGACCGGGTTCCCAAGGATTCCACTCCCCTGGACCTGTATAGCACCCTGCACAGAAAACATCTTGGTCGTGGGTATGACCAGAGCTCTGGATCCCAGGGTCCAGCCCTCCTAAGAGAGGCATTACAGGCAAAACCTTGCTCTTCTCTTTGCAAGGCCCGGGTACCGACCGTTTAGCTATGAAGCTTTTTTGGTCGGATCCGGAATAGCTTACTGAGGCCCAAAAGAACCTGTACGCAAGCTCAGTGAAAAACACATGTTACTTCTTGGCCAACACCTTAGACACTGGCAAAAAACTGAGGTGCTCCCGGATGGGAGGGGCTTATATAGGGGAGGGTACTTCCGGTTTTGGAAGTTGCCAGTGCCAGCACCTGAAGGTATCTATATAACCCACATAGTAATGACTATGCCGCTCTGTGTCCCGTGATGTACGAGAAAGAAATAGAGCTGGAGGAGGAGTGGAAGATATGTTTTAAAGTTTTCTTGGAAAAATATGGTTTTTTTGGTAATTACAATGGCGGTGACTATAGCATCTTTAAATGTTAGATCCATTTGTTCTGAAAATAGAAGAGCGGTGGTATTTGATTTTTTAGATGGATTAAACCATGATATAGTGTGCCTGCAGGAATGCGGCATTAAATATCCGCCAGGTGTAAATGAGTGGAAAGGGAAGGCTGTGTGGTCACCTGCTTGTGGTAATAGGAATAGTGGAGTCGGTATTTTAATGAAGAATAATAGACTCAATTTGCTTGAATACAAGGTGATTGTCCCAGGAAGATGTCTCATGGGCCTTTTTCAGTTAAATAAATTTGTGTTTAGGCTGCTTAATGTGTATGCGCCAGCAAGACGTCCTGAAAGAGTGGAATTTTTCCAGAATTTACAGGTGTTTTTGGGCGGCCGGATTCCCACTATAATAGTGGGGGATTTCAACGCGATTAGGCAAGTATCTGACAGAGTGGGTGGAAGCGGAAGTGGCTTGGATAGCACAAGTACATTGCTTAATAATATGATTTCTGATTTTAAACTTGTGGATGTGGGAAAAGAGATAGGCCCGCAACAAGACAAATTTACTTTCTTTTCAGAAGCTGGCAGAGTTAAGTCCAGAATTGATTTTGTGTTTTGTTCGAAGAGTCTAAAAAGTGAAGGTTTTATTATATTTGATGCGTTTTTTTCGGACCACAAGGGGATTCAAGTGAAAATCCCACTGGAGGGTGGAGTTCAGTTTGGCAGAGGAGTGTGGAAACTTAACACCCTGCTATTGGAGGATGTGGAAATAAAGAAATAATTTGTTTTATTGTATGAGCATCTATCCAAAAAAAAGAGTGGTTTTGAAAATATATTTGATTGGTGGGACTGGACAAAACACAGAGTGGGTATGTTCTTCAGAGATTGGGGGAGGAGGAAGCGAAAGGAGAAAGAAAAATATATGAGAAATTGGGATGGAGGCTGAGAACTTTACACCTGTTTAAAGAAATGGGAATGGAGGTAGAGGAGGAATTGAGACTTGTGAAAGAGGAGAGGAGGGAACTTATAAAAGAAAAAGGAAGGAACATTGTTTTTCAAGCAAAAGTACAACACATGGAGGAAAATGAGAAATGTACAAGGTACTTCTTTAAGAAGGCATATGGTAAAAAATATGTGATGGAAGCTGTGAAGGTGGAAGGAGGAAGAGTGGAAGGAGAAGATATGGTGAAAGAGGTGGAAAAGTTATATAGGGAACAATTTAAAGGCTATGAGGTGGAGGATAAAGAAGAAATGCTAAATTATTGTGAAGTGTTGGATCAGAGGATGGGAAGAGATGAAGTGGAGTGGTTGGAAAGAGAGATTCAACAGTCTGAAATTAAGGAGGCGTTGGCGGGGATGGCCAAAAACAAGACACCTGGAAGTGATGGCCTTGGAGTTGAATTCTATATGACATTTTGGGAGCAAATAGGACCGGATATGTGTGCGGTGATTAAAGAAATATTTAAAACCAAAACAATATCGAAATTAATGAGTGAGGGCGTAATTTTGCTTATCTTCAAAAAGGGGGAAAGAGAAGACCTGAAGAATTGGAGGCCAATTACGTTGCTCAATGTGGACTATAAAGTAGTGGCCAAAGTGGTGGCTAATAGGCTAAGGATGGTATTAGGTAAAGTGATTGGACCATGGCAGACCTGTGCCATTCCTGGTAGGAGAATGTCAGACAATTTGATATTACTGAGGGATATGATCAAATATGTCAATAAAAATCAGAGACCTTTGGTTGTGGAGTCGCTGGACCTGGAAAAAGCTTATGACAGAGTGTCACATGTCTTTATGCTACAGGTAATGGACAGGTTGGGAATTCCAGATAGTCTGTTGGAAGTTATTAAAGGTTTTTATATGGATATCCAAAGTTGGGTCTTGGTCAACGGAATCTTGAGTGATGCATTTAAAATTAAGTCAGGTGTAAGGCAGGGTTGTCCTTTGTCACCCCTGGCCTTTATATGTGTTATTGAGACACTTTTGAAGAGTATACAGAGAGTGAAAGTGTGCAGAGGTTTTGTTATTCCAGGTGGAGGTGGTGAGGTGGTAAAATCCATGGCGTATATGGATGATGTTGTTGTGGTGGCATCATCACAAAGAGAAGTAGATCGTGTGAGTTTGGTAACAGAGATCTATTGCATGACATCTAAAATGAGAGTTAACTGGCAAAAAAGCTGTTTGTGTAGCTTGGGGAGTGATGTACAAATTAGGAATGACAAATTGCAAATGAAGCCTGAGGTTAAAATCTTAGGTATCACCTTTGACAAAACGATCAGGGGAAAATAAAGCTATAAAGAGTTGCATGGAAAAATAAAAAAGAAGCTGGATTTTTGGGCGATGAGAGAATTATCCCTGAAAGGGAAAGTTTTGATCCTAAAAGCTGTGATACTGCCGTTAATTTTGTTTACTACGGTCGTACTACCTATGGGGAAGGTATGGGCGATTAAAATAAACAAGGCCCTTTTTGTTTTCCTTTGGGGTACCAGGATGGAACGTATTGCACGTGAGAAGGTGAAGAGAGAATGTAATTTAGGTGGTCTAGGATTTCCAGATTTGGTAAAATTTGTTGAGATGCATTATTGGTTGGTGGCTGTTAGGACTGTAATGCTTGATGGAAGAACTGCTGATATGATGCAATATATGGGTGGCTGGTTATTTAGGAGATGGAAATGGAGGAAGGTGGAACTTGGAAAACCAGTGTCGTTTGTGATATCAGTGCACTATAAAAGGCTGGATGAGATACGGACAAAATATGGTTTGGAGGTTTTGGGTTTGGAAGGAGGTTGTAAAGAGAAAGTAAGGAAAGAAATTTTTAAAGAAAATATTGTTTGCAATATTAGAGGTCTTAGATCCCTAGAAGCTGCCAGAGTCTGGAGTGCAGTGGAAATTGAAGGTGTGTCTAATAGACAGCGTGATGTTACATGGTTGGCATTACACGAAGGATTACTAACAAAGGAATTCTTGAAGGGGCGAGATTTAGTCGGGTCAGAGAGATGCCCAAGAGAAGGATGTGGTGGGCAGGAGGACGTGAAACATGTACTCTGGGATTGTGATTATGCACAAAAAGTAAGGTTATGTTTTGATGTTTTTTTTGGACAAAATATGCAAGTGCAAATTGACATATGAGAGTTATCTAACAAGTATAGGTCTGGGGAAGGTGGAGGGAAAGTGTTTAGGGTGGATCTTTTGTTTTGTATTGAAAGAGGCATTATGGGATATGCGGAATCAGTTAGTGGTGAGGAAGGAAGAGATGGAGGTGAAGTGGTGCTGCAAAATGATGTTATCAAAGTTACATATGGCTTTTTTGTATGATGTTAAGAGGTTGGGAGAAGATAGAAGTCGGAGGATCTGGAAAAGAAGGAGTTGGAATGATTTTGTGAAAGTTGGAGTAGGTTGAGGTTTGTATGGATAGTGTAGGTGTGGAAGTAGAAGACAAATGGGATTGGAAGATGGAGTGATGTATGTTGATTAAGGCAGGGTAGGGGGGTACAGGTGTGTGTGAGTGTAAATCTGTGATTTTGAGTTTTGGGTGTGGGGATAAGTCTGAAAGGACTACCCTTTATTATGATTTCAAAGGGAAGTATGTGTAGATATATAGAAAAGAATCAAACTGTCTTCTTGTACGTGTAGTTTAGGTGATTTGTGTTGTAAGTCTTAGATGTTTTATGAGTGTAGGGTTTTTAGGTAAGGGAGTGAGGATAGGATGAAAGTTTATTTGTTTGTTATTTTTGTATGAAAGTACTATGATGATGAAAAGACTTGTACTGATGGTTAGTACCACGACAGTAATGTTGGAAGTACTGAAGATCTTGTTTCTGAATAGTAAAAGAAAAAAAAATGTACATTTTGGTGTCCTTATCGAGTTTGTAACACATGCATTTTATTTGTTATGTCTTTGCAAAACAGGTGTTTGGTTTATTTTGTGGATTGTATTTTTTGGTGTGGGGGAAATGTTCCCCTGAACTAATTTTGATGTTGTTAATGTTTGTCGTTTGTTCACTTTGATTTAATTGTCTGTGCTGCACTATTTAGCCAAATCTTTATCAAGATGTTGTGAGTCTGTAACTGTTTCAAATTGACCCTGTTTTTTAATTTTTTATTTTTTATTATTCTTTGTTTTGTTGACCAATAAAATTTGATGCAAAGTTTTGAGGTTTGTTTTGCGTTTTCTTTGCAACAAATGTGACAGCTGATTGGCATGTCAAAACAAGTGTGATTTGTCTACCCTGGTGCCTTCATGCTAGCATATGCATGAATTGTGTGCTGCCATGGAGAGTCACCAGGAAATGAAAAATACAGAGCGGTAAGTATTCAATTTTCCTTTTTACTGCAGTGGTTCTCAGCCTCAGTCCTCAAGTACCCCCAACAGGACATGTTTTGTGAATTTATCTCATGGAGAATTGCTGTCCAAAATACCAAACCATTGACTGTGATTTAAAGCACATGTGCAAGATGAAGGAAAACCTGCAAACGTGGCCTGTTGGAGGTACTTGAGAAGCACTGATTTAGAGCACTGCACTTAAAAATAGCTCAAGGCAATACAATTCTAATTGTGGGCATTTTGAGGGAAACAAAGTAAGTGTTACACCCTGCTTGTGTTTTTTTTTTAAAGGTTGGGCTTTGTGTCCCCTTGTAGTAAAATTGGCTTCACTTCCTGTCACACAGCTTAACAGGAAGTGAAGGTAAAACCCTACCAATGTCTTTTCTTGGGGACAGACAGATCAATCTAACTAGTGTCCCCATTAAGCAAATTGCACTCTAGGACTTTGTTGTGTACACCCCAAATCATTGGGTAGTTTGGGGTTTAGTAAAGACAAATCCACTCTGCAGTAAAAGTGTAGCTGCTGAAAATCTGAGGGTTTACTGGTGATTGTAACATCCAATCATGTAAAAGCAAAGATGGTGTTTTTTTGTTTGCTTGCATTTCCCTTTCGGATATCCAGCAAGTGCACTTGTAGTGCAAAGTAGATTTGCCTTTATTAAATAAACCCCAAAGTCCAAAAAAACTAATAATTTGGGGTGTAACCCGCAAAATGCTGGAGTGCAATGTACATAATGGGGAAAGTATTTAGATTGACCTGTGTGTCCCCAAGGAAAGACATTGGTAGGGATTTCCCCTCACTTCCTGTGTGGCTATGTGACAGGACAAGACACATTCCTAAGTTGAATTGTGATGCATGTCAATGGCCCATTTAGACCCTCTTTAATCACTTGAGATCAGCGCTATAACTGATCGCCAGCCACAGCACGGTCCTCAATTGCGGGGAGTCCGTCAATAAACGTCGTCCCCTTCGCGCGCGCGCTGTGGTCACCGAGTCACTGAGACTCGGGTGATGACAGATCCAAGTAAGGGGCCGATCCCTGCCCTTTACCATGTGATCAGCTGTCAGCCAATGACAGCTGATCACGTGATGTAAACAAAAGCTGGGTAATGGTTTTTGTTTTCTCCTTGTGCTGACAGCGTGAGCATAAAAAAAGGCAATCACCGGCTTATGTGCAAGGGACATCGGGCCCGAAGAGGAAGAGGCAATTCTGCGTCATCTGTGACAATCAGTAGCCCCTGCCAGTGCCACCTATCAATGCCCACCACTGCTGCCAATCAGTGCCACCTAGCAGTGCTGCCTATCAGTGCCCATCACTGCTAACTATCATTGCCACCTAGCAGTGCCACTTTTCAATGCCCACCAGTGCCAACTAGCAATGCCACCTCTCAGTGCCCACCCTTGCCAATTTATCGGTGCCCATCAGTGCAGCCCATCAGTGCAGTCTCATCAGTGTACATCAATGAAGGAGAAAAATTACCTTTTGTCTAAATTTTCGAAATATTAACCACTTTCCTACCGCCCACCGTCAAATGACATCCTTGGCTTTGTGCAGTGACATCTGAATGATGCAGGCATCATTCAGATATCATTCTTTTCAGCCGGCGATTCTGTGCATGATAAAAATGATCATAGCGGCAGTTCCGCCGCTTGATCGTTCTTATAGGCGGCAGGAGGGGACGTCCCCCCCCCCTCCCGCCGCCATCCGGTGCTTCTCTAGGCTCTCCCGTGCCATCTTGGGCTCGGAGAACGATTTGGCCGGCGCCGGATGGGAAGCATAGCGATGAATGGGGACCAGATGGTCACCAGTCATCTCTATGACCGTCGGAGGCCAGGGCGCGACGTTATGACATCACGCCGGGTTCCCGTATGTAATCCAAGCCGTGATCTCGGCTGTCGGCATGAGATTGGTGAATTTTTTTGACCGATCTCATGCTTTCCAGCCTGGAGGAGAGATGTGGGGTCTTATTGACCCTGCATCTCTCTATAAAGAGGACCTGTCACAATAGATTCCTATTACAAGGGATGTTTACATTCCTTGTAATAGGAAAAAAAGTGATCCAAAAAACAAAAAAGGTAAAAAAAGAGTAAGAAATACAAAAAAGGAAAAAACAAAAAGAAAAATAATCAAAAAAAAGAAAAAACACCCATGTCCCCGGTAGCTCGCGCTCATAAGCGAACACACACGTAAGTCCTGCCCACATATGTAAACGCCGTTCAAACCACACATGTGAGGTATTGCTGCGTGCGTTAGAACAAGTGCAACAATTCTAGCACTAGACCTCCTCTGTAATGCCAAAATGGTAACGTGTAAAAAATTTTAAAGCATCGCCTAGGGAGATTTTAAAGTACTGAAGTTTGGTGTTATTCCATGAGTGCGCGCAATTTTAAAGTGTGACATGTTAGGTATCTATTTACTCAGCATAACAACATCTTTCACATTATCCCCAAAAATTGGGCTAACTTTACTCTTTTGTAATTTTTTTACATTCATGAAACCATTTATTTCCAAAAAAAAAAGGCGTTTGAAAATTAATTGCGCAAATACCGAGCGAGATAAAAATTTGCAATGACCGCCATCTTATTCCCTAGGGTGTCTGCTAAAAAAACATATATAATGTTTGGGGTTTTGAAGTAATTTTATAGCCATAAATGTATGATTTTTACATGAAGGAGGGAAGTGCCAGAATAGGCCCAGTGCTGAAGTGGTTAAAATATAAAAAAAAATATTTTTTAACTCGGTCTTTTGTATTTATAGAAAAAAAAAAAACGCAGAGGTGATCAAATAGCACCAAAAGAAAGCTCTATTTGTGTGCCAAAAAATAATACATTTTCATTGGGTTACAGTGTTGTATGAGCGCGCAATTGTAATTCAAAGTGCATCAGCGCTGAAATGTGAAAATTGGTCTGGGCAGGAAGGGGGTTTAAGTGGCCAGTGCGCAAGTGGTTAATATAAGGCTACATGCACACAGACGTTTTTCCAGCCGCTTGTTTGAGCGTTTTTTTTTTATTTTATTCTTTTTATTGGTTTTGAATACAATACAGTACAATACAACAACACACAAAGACACACATCTTACATAGAAAAATATCCGGGTAGGCAACTTACCCACCCGGCATTTGCCATGCTTGGCTTTACTTACTCAGACTAACATAGTCTTCCTAATCTTCCTAAATCTATATCTATAACCCCCCCACCCCCCTCCCATCTTGACCAAAGCCCGGCAGTCGAGCAATTTAATCATTAAACCTAAGAAATAAAATAAAAATTTAAAGAATAGCCAGTATCTGTACCAAGTTCCACTCATCTCAACAAATAAAATAGCAAATTATGCTTTATCCCCCCTCCATACCCATTACACATTAGCAGTTGACATTGACATACTACTCATTAATACTCACAATTATGTCTTATGCATTACTTTCGGCCAATTGTGAAAACGTAATTATAATGAACTCCATACAACCCACGAACCTATATCATTAATCAACCCACCGTTGCCGATGAGTCTAACCAAGCCCGCCAGATCTTCATAAACTTTTTTGCACAACCCCTAGTTTTGTAAGTGGCGTTATATAAATGGATAACGGAATTGACAAGGCCTTTCCAGAATGAGATAGTTGGGGCGCTAGGGTTCTTCCATTTTAATAAAATGGCCTTCCTACCATAAAATAACCCAATATTTAGCAAAGTTCAGAGAGCCAAAGACGGAACCACCTCCTCCACCAACCCCAAGAGACAAACCCTGGGTGACAGAGGAACCGGGACACTGAGCACCTCCGACAGGCATCCCACCACCCCAGCCCAGAAAACCTGAACCAAAGGGCAGGTCCAAAAAATGTGTTCCGAGTCCGCCGGAGTGTGCGGACACCGCCAGCATTGACCACTATGACGGGTAGATGCGAGTAAGTCTAGCCGGGGTGAGGTACACTCTATGTAAGAATTTGAATTGAATTAGACGGTCCCTAGCTTAAACCAAGTGCCTGAAAGGATGGTCCCACATCTTTTCCCAATCCTCCCCTTGTATTTCCGGAATTTCTCTTCCCCACCTCTCCCTACACCTAGTGACCCCCAGGGGCGATTTAGTAAACAAGGATTTATACACCCTTGATAGGGGTTTGGTCAGGTCCTCATCTTTTAGAAGGGTTTCTAGCGCTGATGGAAGTAACTCAATTCTCCGGCCATCAAACTGCGCCTGAAAAGCATGGCGCAGTTGTAAATAGCGGAAGAAGAATGAATTTGGCAGGTCATGTCTATCCTTTAATTGGTCAAACGAAATAAGTTCACCTTCCCTAGTGACATCCTCCAGTAGTTTAACCCCCCTGCATGCCCATATCATAGGGTCAGGAAGCGAGCAAAAGTCTGGAAGGTTCGGGTTCAGCCACAATGGGGCCGAGGGCGACACTCCTGTATATGACGGGGACATTAGGAGGGTAGTGGCCCCCCATGCCCTAACGGTGGCCTTCATTGAGACTGTTAGAGGTAGACTAGACCTAGGACCCCTATAGAGAGCCAACCTCAGGCTCTCATATGATCCCAAATGTGCCGCTTCCAAGACTGTGGCAGCATCTCCCTCGTCCGCCAACAGCCAGCGCCTGGCAAACACCATCTGGCCGGCCAGATAATATTTCTGCCAGTCTGGAAGTGCCAACCCTCCCTGCCCCCATGGCTCCTGCAGGACTGCTATACTGATACGAGGTGACTGCGGGGACCACAAAAAGGATCCCACTATTCCATTTAATGTAGTAAAAAAATGTTTGGGGATCCAAACTGGGGAGTGACGCAGGAAATATAGAATCACTGGGAGAAATTTCATTTTAATAAGACTAATTCGTCCAATCAACGAGAGAGGGAGCTTCCGCCATACCTGTGTCTTTTGTTTGAGACTTGACACCAGTGGAAGAAGGTTAAGGGTCATGTAATCTTTAACCACTTAAGCCCCGGACCATTTCGGGCCATTAGGACCAGGCCTGTTTTTGGGATTCGGCACTGCGCTGCTTTAACTGTAAATTGTGCGGACATGCAATGTTGTACCCAAATGAAATTTGCGTCCTTTTCTTCCCACAAATAGAGCTTTCTTTTAAAGGGGTTGCTCCACCGGAAAAAAAAATTAAAAGCCAGCAGCTACAGCTACAGCAGCTGCTGGCTTTTAATATTTGGACACTTACCTGTCCTGGAGTCCAGCGACGTCCGCAGCAGAGGACGAGCGACCTCTTGTCGCTCTGCTGCTCCCTCCGCCATCCTCGCTGAGGGAACCAGGAAGTGAAGCCCTGCGGCTTCATGCCCGGTTCCCTACTGCGCATGCGCGAGTCGCGCTGCGCCGTTCTGATTGGTGCTCCTGTGTTCTGGGAGCCGAGTGTCTCCCAGAACACCAAGGGAAGTCTGCGGGAAGTGACGTAACTCCCGCAGATTCCCGGAGACAGGACTCCCGGATGTGGGTGAAAATACCTGTCTTAGACAGGTATCTTCACCCCCCTCCCCCCTGAAAGGTGTCAATTGTGACACCGGAGGGGGGGAGGGTTCCAAATAGCAAAAGTTGCTATTTAGGGTGGAGCTCCACTTTAATGGTATTTGATTGCCTCTGCGATTTTTATTTTTTGCGATATAAACAGAAAAAGACTGAAAATTTTGAAAAAAAATTATATTTTCTACTTTTTGTTATAAGAAAAATCGAATAAACTCAATTTTAGTCATACATTTAGGCCAAAATGTATTCAGCCACATGTCTTTAGTAAAAAAAATGTCAATAAGCGTATATTTATTGGTTTGCGCAAAAGTTATAGCGTTTACAAACTAGGGTACATTTTCAGAAATTTACACCGCTTTAAATTTATGACTGCCTATCTCATTTCTTGAGGTGCTAAAATGGCAGGGCAGTACAAAACCCCCCCAAATGACCCCATTTTGGAAAGTAGACACCCCAAGGAAATTGCTGAGAGGCATGTTGAGCCCATTGAATATTTTTTTTTTTTGTCCCAAGTGATTGAATAATGACAAAAAAAAAAAAAATTACAAAAAGTTGTCACTAAATGATATATTGCTCACACATGCCATGGTTATATGTGGAATTGCACCCCAAAATACATTCTGCTGCTTCTCCTGAGTACGGGGATACCACATGTGTGGGACTTTTTAGGAGCCTAGCCACGTACGGGACCCCGGAAACCAAGCACCGCCTTCAGGATTTCTAAGGGCGCAAATTTTTGATTTCACTCCTCACTACCTATCACAGTTTCGAAGGCCATAAAATGCCAAAATAGCACAAAACCCCCCCAAATGACCCCATTTTGGAAAGTAGACACCCCAAGCTATTTACTGAGAGGCATGTTCAGTCCATGGAATATTTTATATTTTGCCACAAGTTGCGGGAATATGACAAACTTTTTTTTTTTTGCACAAAGTTGTCACTAAATGATATATTGCTCACACATGCCATGGGCATATGTGAAATTACACCCCAAAATACATTCTGCTGCTTCTCCTGAGTACGGGGATACCACATGTGTGGGACTTTTTGGGAGCCTAGCCGCGTACGGGACCCCAAAAACCAAGCACCGCCTTCAAGGTTTCTAAGGGCATAAATTTTTGATTTCACTCCTCACTACCTATCACAGTTTTGAAGGCCATAAAATGCCAAGATGGCACAAACCCCCCCCAAATGACCCCATTTTGGAAAGTAGACACCCCAAGCTATTTGCTGAGAGGCATGTTGACCCCATTGAATATTTTTTTTTTTGTCCCAAATGATTGAATAATGACAAAAAGAAAAAAAAATGTACAAAAAGTTGTCACTAAATGACATATTGCTCACACATGCCATGGTTATATGTGGAATTGCACCCCAAAATACATTCTGCTGCTTTTCCTGAGTACGGGGATACCACATGTGTGGGACTTTTTGGGAGCCTAGCCGCGTACAGGGCCCCAAAAACCAAGCACCGCCTTCAGGATTTCTAAGGGCGTAAATTTTTGATTTCACTCCTCACTACCTATCACAGTTTCGAAGGCCATAAAATGCCAAAATAGCACAAACCCCCCCAAATTACCCCATTTTGGAAAGTAGACACCCCAAGCTATTTGCTGAGAGGCATGTTGAGCCCATTGAATATTTTTTTTTGTCCCAAATGATTGAATAATGACAAAAAGAAAAAAAAATGTACAAAAAGTTGTCACTAAATGATATATTGCTCACACATGCCATGGTTATATGTGAAATTACACCCCAAAATACATTCTGCTGCTTCTCCTGAGTACGGGGATACCACATGTGTGGGACTTTTTGGGAGCCTAGCCGCGTACGGGACCCCAAAAACCAAGCACCGCCTTCAAGGTTTCTAAGGGCATAAATTTTTGATTTCACTCCTCACTACCTATCACAGTTTTGAAGGCCATAAAATGTCAAAATAGCCCAAAACCCCCACAAATGACCCCATTTTGGAAAGTAGACACCCCAAGCTATTTGCTGAGAGGCATGGTGAGTATTTTACAGCTCTCATTTGTTTTTGAAAATTAAGAAAGACATTTTTTTTCTTTTTTTTTTCTTTTTTTACATTTTCAAAACTTTGTGACAAAAAGCGAGATCTGCAAAATACTCAACATACCTCTCAGCAAATAGCTTGGGGTGTCTACTTTCCAAAATGGGGTCATTTGGGGGGGTTTTGTGCCATCTGGGCATTCCATGGCCTCCGAAACTGTGATAGGCAGTGAGGAGTGAAATCAAAAATTTACACCCATAGAAATCCTGAAGGCGGTGCTTGGTTTTTGGGGTCCCGTACGCGACTAGGCTCCCAAAAAGTCCCACACTTGTGGTATCCCCGTACTCAGGAGAAGCAACAGAATGTATTTTGGGGTGTAATTCCACATATGCCCATGGCATGTTTGAGCAATATATAATTTAGTGACAACTTTTTGTACATTTTTTTTTTTTTTTGGTCATTATTCAATCACTTGGGACAAAAAAAAAAAATATTCAATGGGCTCAACATGCCTCTCAGCAAATAGCTTGAGGTGTCTACTTTACAAAATGGGGTCATTTGGGGGGGTTTTGAACTGTCCTGGCATTTTATGCACAACATTAGGAAGCTTATGTCACACATCATCCACTCTTCTAACCACTTGAAGACAAAGCCCTTTCTGACACTTTTTGTTTACATGAAAAAAAATTTTTTTTTGCAAGAAAATTATGTTGAACCCCCAAACATTATATATTTTTTTAAAGCAAAGGCCCTACAGATTAAAATAGTGGGTGTTGCATTTTTTTTTTCCACACAGTATTTGCGCAGCGATTTTTCAAACGCATTTTTTGGGGGAAAAACACACTTTTTTTATTTTTAATGCACTAAAAAACACTATATTGCCCAAATGTTTGATGAAATAAAAAAGATGATCATAGGCCGAGTACATGGATACCAAACACGACATGCTTTAAAATTGCGCACAAACGCGCAGCGGCGACAAACTACATTCATTTTTTAAAGCATTTAAAAGCCTTTACAGGTTACCACGTTAGATTTACAGAGGAGGTCTACTGCTAAAATGACTGCCCTCGATCTGACCTTCGCGGTGATACCTCACATGCATGATGCAATTGCTGTTTACATATGACGCTAGACCGACGCTTGCGTTCGCCTTTGCGCAAGAGCAGGGGGGGACAGCGGTGCTTTTTTTTTTTTTTTTTTATTATTTATTTGGCTTTTTTATTTTATTTTTAAACTGTGCCTTCCATATTTTATTTTTTTACCATTTTTATCGTTACCTCAGGGAATGTAAATATCCCCTATGATAGCAATAAGTAGTGACAGGTACTCTTTTTTTGAAAAAAATTGGGGGGTTAGACCCTAGATCTTTCCTCTGCCCTCAAAGCATCTGACCACACCAAGATCGGTGTGATAAAATGCTTTCCCAATTTCCCAATGGCGCTTTTTATATCCGAGGGGGGACATTCCCCCCCACTGCTTGTAAAAGCAGTCTAGAGGCTAATTATCTGCTAGAATTGCTTTTACATGAAAGCCGGCTGCTGGCTGAAAAGAATGATACCAAGATGATACCTAAACCCGCAGGCATCATTCTGGTATAAACATTCAAAGTCCAGCAACATACCAGTACGTTGCTGGTCCTTGTTGGACATGTATTGTAATCTTTTTTTTCATACAGCCTATTGGCTGAACGAAAAAAAGAGATTGATTGGTGGGTATGCCCACCATTAGAATACCTCCCTTCATCCACCCACTTCTAATGATGGGCATATATGCCGAAGCATGGGGGCATCCTCCCGCAAAAAAGTTATGCCGCGTACACACGGTCAAGCCTTCGTCGGAATTTCGACCGTATGTACGCGGCATAAAAGGTTATGCCGCGTACACACGGTCAGACTTTTCCACGGGCAAGCCTCCGTTGGAATTTCGACCGTATATACGCGGCATTAGGAGCAAAATCGCTCCTCCGCCCCTGCTGCCCCCATGCTTCGGCATATATGCTCTTTTTTTTAACTGTGGTGGTGAAATCACCTCCTACAGCGTTGGAGTCACGGCTTTATGTATCGTGGGAGCAAACGCTGTTGCTGTCAAGATAAATAGATCCGCGCTGCAACTGAATGGCGTACCTGCTAAGCAAATGGTGGTTAACATTAAAACAAAGTAACATTACAGTACAACAGTAAGACCTTACCATGCCATACCTGCAAAGCAAATACCAAAACAAAACCTAGTAAAAAATAAAAAAATGTTTTAACGCAACCTGTGCCTAAAATATATATATGCCGAAGCATGGGGGCATCCTCCCGCAAAAAAGTTATGCCGCGTACACACGGTCGGAATTTTCCACGGGCAGGCCTCCGTCGGAATTTCGACCGTATGTACGCGGCATTAGGAGCAAAATCGCTCCTCCGCCCCTGCTGCCCCCATGCTTCGGCATATATGCTCTTTTTTTTAACTGTGGTGGTGAAATCACCTCCTACAGCACTGGAGTCACGGCTTTATGTATCGTGGGAGCAAACGCTGTTGCTGTCAAGATAAATAATTCCGCGCTGCAGTTGAATGGCGCACCTGAAAACAAAAAATTACATACCTGAAAAGCAAGCATGATAAAACATTGCAGAATAGAATACAGTAAAAAAGAGCAGAACAATAGAGAGAAAATAGAGAGAGAGAGAACAATAAAACGACAACTATTTTTGGTTTTTTTATTTTATATTTTTTTGTTTTTTGTTTTTTACGTTTTTTTTTTCTTTTTTACACTTTTTTTTGTAACTTTACAACTGTAATGGTTCGGGTCTCTCAAAATGTAATGGCATCTTGGGAGACCCTGTGTAAGTGTGTCCTTGTCTGTGAAATGCTGTACCCTACGCTAAAACTTCACTTTTGAGTGGTAGCGTTCAAAACATTCACCTTGGCAAAGACCAGGCTTGTCAGGACAGAGTGGACAAAAACTACGGGTGTCACGCCTAAATCCGCGCTTGCTACAGGCACGACATCTTTTTTGGGGGTGGCTTTGGGTAGGGGTACTCGGGAGGACATACGAATAATGCCTCTCATGCAGCCGGCTTACTGCATTTGGTAGGGGATGGTGAGGTGCAGAACCGCCTGGATACAGGAGTTCTGTGACTATCTCATTCTGGAATTTTAGAAGAGATAACGTCCCGCCTGAAGCTCTGTATAGCACATGAGCGTTCAGCAAAGCCAATTGGAATAATGATAGAGACACTTTTTTGTACCAGCGTCTCGCCTTACGGTCAATTAGATACGGCGCCATCAACTGGTCGTTGAGGTCCACCCCTCCCATATTTTGGTTATATTCGTGGACACAGAGGGGTTTCTCCACAACACCAGTCGCCGTACGAATTTGGACTGTCGTGTCTGCATGAAGGGAGGTAAGAAGGAAAACATTCTTATTGTCCCTCCACTTCATAGCGAGCAAGTTATTACACTTCAAGCAGGCTCTCTCCCCCAGCCTAAGACGGGCATCTACAAGCCGCTGGGGAAAGCCCCGGCGATTAGGTCGCACGGTGCCACATGCTCCAATCTGATGATCAAACAAGTGACTAAACAGTGGCACGCTCGTGTAATAATTGTCCACATACAAGTGGTACCCCTTTCCGAATAAGGGTGACACCAAGTTCCACACTATCTTGCCAGCGCTCCCTATGTAATCCGGGCAGTTGACCGACTCAATCTGACTATCTTTTCCCTCATAAACCGTAAAGTTCACTACATAGCCTGTTGCCCTGTCACAGAACTTGTAGAGCTTGACCCCGTATCTGGCACGCTTGCTGGGAAGGTACTGCTTGAAAGACAAGCGGCCAGAAAATTTAATCAGGGACTCATCAACGCAGACAACTTGATCGGGAGTAAACAAGGCTGCAAAACGTTCGTTGAAGTGGTTTATGAGGGGCCGAATTTTATAGAGCCGGTCGTATTCAGGGTCCCCACGTGGACGACAAAGTTCATTGTCGTTGAAGTGCATGAACCGCAAAATCTGCTCGTATCGTGCCCTGGACATGGAGGCAGAGAACACGGGCATGTGGTCAATTGGGTGCGTGGACCAATAAGCACGCAATGACGGAAATTTATGTGTGCCCATGTTGAGGGAAAGGCCCAGAAAGGTCTTAAATTCGGAAACCATAATTGGTTTCCAATTTCTGGCAATTTTAGGCAACTGGGGGTTAGCGGCGATAAATTGACCAGCATATAAATTACTCTGGTCCACAATAGATCTATAGAGATCTTCCGTGAAAAACAGCGAATAAAAATCAATTGCAATAAAATCAGCTGTTTCCACCTGAATACCGGGTTGGGCAGTGAATGGGGAAAGTACGGGTTCTGCAGAAGTGGTGGGGACCCAATCAGGATAGGCGAATTCTGCAGGAAGGGCAGTATGGGCACGACGGGCCTGCCTTTGTCTTCTTGGTGGCAGCGGGACACTACTTGTGCTTGCCACCTCGCCAGCTTGAACTGCACTTATGGGACTCGCCACGTCACCACGTCATACTGCAGTGCTGGATGTACGCCCAGGCTGTACTAGGCCGCTGGTGCTTGCCAATTCACCAGAAGGAATAGCGGTGCTAGTACTACTCTGCTCCATGATACGAGAGACCTGCGGTTCTTGCTCCTCAACAACCTCAGAAGATCGGGATCGGGTACGCCTGACCTTAGCAGGGACCTCAACTTCGTTGTCAGAGCTATCTGACGTGGGGCCGCTGACGTCACTGTCTTCTACGGGAAGATATTCTGAGCCTGAATCTGACAGATACGTGACCTCCTCTTCACTATCTGTCATGCTCAGAATCTCGTAGGCCTCTTTACTAGTGTACCTTCGTCTTGCCATTTTGGGCTCTAAATTTAGGGGTACACTAGTAAGATTCACAGGAAAAAAAGCACCTGACTGTCATCAGCAAATATATCAAACGCTACAAAAAAACGGTTAGCGATCGCAGGGATCAGGCCTGTCTCTGCGAACGCTGCAGTTATGTGTGTTGTGTTTGGTAAGTGACAGTGATCGATCGATACTGCACTTGGGTGGGCTGGGCTGGGCTGGGCTGGGCTGGGCGGAGGGGCTAAACGCAGGCGCTAGCAGGTATCTGGGCTGATCCCGCTAACACTGCGTTTTTGGGAACCCTAAACCGCTGGGGATGCTAGTATAGATCTGATCAGATACTATACCACTAAGGGGGGTGTATGCTTTGCGCGTGGGTGTTAGCGTTACTGGCACTAACCTAACACTGCCTGGGGCGACGCAGACCCTCTCTGGCGCTAAAACCTAATTGATCTCACCCGCCGGGCGATCAGGGGGGTTAAACCTTTATTGGGTTATATACGGCGGGTGCCCTGATGCTATAAAAAGCAAACTAATCAACCAGCGTCACCCGTAACCTTTATATGGTGATCACTGGTGAAAGGGTTAACTAGGGGCAATCAGGGGGTTAAAACCTTTATTAGGTTAAATATGGGGGTACCTGACACTATATAAAAACCTGACGGGTAACCTAAATAACTAAATAACTTACTGGCTAACCAGTGACACCAGTGACGCTTATACGGCGATCACTGGTGAAAGGGTTAACTCTAGGGGCAATCAGGGGGTTAAAATAATATATGGGGGTACCTGACACTAATAAAAACCTGCGGCGAACCTAAAAAAAAATAACTGCCTATCTAAAACACCAGCGACACGAATACAGCGATCGGAAAAACAATCGCTTAGTGACGCTGAAGTTAGGGGGTGAAAGGGTGATCAAGGGGTTAAACCTTTATTAGGGGGGGTTAGGGGGCTACCCTGGACCTAAAGGGGCCTAATCCTAACTGCCCTGCAACTTTTTACAATCACAGATGACACTAAATGCAGTGATCAGTAAAATAAATGATCACTGCAATCAGTGACACTGTGATTGGGGGCTTTGGGGTGACCTGGGGGGTGATCTGGGGGTGACTGGGGGGTGATTTGTGTGCCTATGTGTACCTAAGTGTCAGTGGACTGTTGGTGCACTAACCTGCTTCCTCTCTCCTCGGCGCCGGAATCGAAAAGACCGCCGCGGGGGAGATGACATCACTTCCTCCTGCCTGTGTTTACATCACATGGCGGAGGAAGCATTTTCATTGGCCGGGAGCGATCGCGAGGGGGGGGCGGAATCGAGCGGCCGCCCCCTCATGCCTGATCGCTCCCGAACACTTAACGGCCGCTCACTGCAGTGAAGGGGGGTCCGGATGGACCCCCCAACTGCACAAAGGCGATCACGTAGATCTACGTGATTCTGCCTGTCGGTGCCATTCTGCCGACGTAAATCGGCGGTGGGCGGTCGTTAAGTGGTTAATGTCTGCAGTCACCCTGACACCTAAATAGGTGACAGAGGTCACCCACTGCAATGGCAACTCATTATCCCTTAATGACTGAGCTTCCGGACCCAGCGGCAGAATGGAGGACTTGCCCCAGTTCACCCGTAGGCCCGAAAAGGAGGCAAATTGATTCATAATTTGTAAGGCGGCTTTGAGAGAAGGTCCCGGGTCCCTGAGGAACAGTAGCAAGTCATCTGCGTAGAGGGCCACACATTCCCTAATGGAGCCGACCTGTATACCCCCCACTCCATTGGATTTTCTAAGAGCTCTGGCAATGGGCTCCATCATCAGCGCGAAAATAAACGGTGATAGCGGACACCCCTGTCTGGTACCCCTGCCCAAGGGAAAAAACTCAGAGACTGTTGCACCAAGCCGAATCGCCGTCCGAGGATCCGTATATAGCATAGTGATCCACCGACGGAAACCAGGTCCGAACCCCATTACCTCCAACACCCTGTGCATATAGTCCCAATCCACGGAGTCGAAAGCCTTTTCTATATCAATCGTAACAATTACTTTGGCAGGGGCATCTGTTGCATCAATTTGGAGATGTGTAAACAATCTCCTCAGATTGGTGTCTGTGGACATGCCCGGGATAAACCCTGTTTGGTCAATGTCTACCAGGGTCGAAATAACCCCGGCCAACCTTGACGCCAGCACCTTTGCAAGGATCTTCAGATCCGCATTCAAAAGTGCTATGGGGCGATATGACGAGCATTCCAGGGGATCCTTCCCCGGCTTCAAGAGGAGGACCATGTAAGCCTCCATCATCGAGGCCGGTAAGGCCCCATGTTCCCAGCAGTGCCGGAAGAGAACATTGAGCCTAGGGGCCAAGCGAGACCTAAACGCCCTGTAGAAGTCCGCCGGGAATCCATCAGGCCCCGGCGCCTTCTGTGGAGGGAAAGAGAGCATGGCTGCTTCGATTTCCAGGGCAGAAATGGGTTCATCTAATGCTGCCATATCAGTATCCGACAATTTTGGCATAGACAAGGACCGCAATACTTCCTCCAATTCTAAAGGGTTGTAAGGTGGAATGGGCGAGTATAGTGTTGAGTAGAATTGCACAAATGCCTCCAGTATCTCCTTGGGGTCAGTGACCAAGGATCCCCCCTTATTCCTCACCACCGGTACACAGACCGGTGTCTTACAATCAGCAGCAAGGTTAGCCAGCAACTTACCATTTTTGTCCCCCTCCGCAAACACCACCTCCGTCCTTTGCCGTATCTCAGTGTGTGCTAAGTTTGTAAAGTGCAATGCCACCGAACGTTGAGCCTCCAATAAGGAAGCATAATTGACCTCAGAGGGCGAGTCTGCCTGCCTCTTTGCACTCTCTCGTTCATGGGCCATGAGAAGCGCACTCTCCTGTCCATGCTCCTTCCGGACCGCCTTAATGGCAGAGATGCACTCCCCCCTCGCCACTGCTTTAAAAGCATCCCATACCATCGGGGGCTCGGCCGAGCCCTCATTATTTTCCCAGTAGGCGGTTATTAATGTTTGCATCTGTGCAATCACTTGGTCCTCCAGTAACCAACCCGGCGCTAATTTCCAACCTCCCTTCCTACCCCCTGCAGGAAAGGCTAAAGTGACTAGAAGTGGATTATGATCCGACGCTCCCCCAGGTAAGTAGTCAGACTCAGATACAAACTGAAGGACCAGAGAATTACCAAACGCCAAATCGATCCTAGCTGAAGATTTGTGGGTAGAGGACAAATGAGAGTATGACACAGTATCCGGGTGCTTCCATCTCCATAACTCAGTCAGGCCCGCCATTGACGCCCAGGAGCTAAGGTCCACCGACGCCGATCTACCAGCGTTGGAGGAATCCAGCACCGAGTCCAAAATGGCATTATAATCCCCCAGGAGAATCATTGGGAGATGGAGATGGGGCGCCAGTCTAACCAACAAATCACACAGTAGGGTTACCTTGAAAGGAGGGAGCAAATATACATTGACCAACAGCAATTTATGAGAATATATATCCAAGAGGACTGCCACATATCGACCTCCCGGTTCTGTAAATACTTTGTGAATGTTGCATGGGATTGATTTGCTTATTAGAATGGATACCCCTCTAGCGTACGTAGAGTACGTAGAATGCATTGCCCTTTGTATCCAGGGCCTGCGCAAGGACAATATTTTACTCCCCTCTAAATGTGTCTCTTGCAGGAGGACGATATGTGGTTTGACCTGCTTGAGGTACTGAAACACTGCCGCCCTCTCTAATTTGTTGTTTAAACCCCGGACATTCCAGGAAAGTATTTTAAGTCTGCTATCCATTGAAGAAAACAAAAAAATAGGAAACCCACATAATTGTAAGTACCGGAGGAGGGGTAGGCGGAGTCAGCACATATTTCAATATTAACAGTATATTTGGTGGTGGTACAGAACAAGTATAACCCCCATGGCCTTGGTCAAGAAAACAAAAAAACTCCCCTGCTGTCATACCAGAAACCACTAAACTATTAAAAAACTGGAGCACAAAAACTAAAAACTCAAAAAAACAACTTGTCCGGTATGCAGCTTGATCCCTGAAACGAACAACCCCGTAGAGGTTCAGCCTGACGTGTCGATAGTCCGGTATTCGAAAAAAGGAGAAAAATAAAAAAGTAAAAGCACAAAGTTGACCGTGTCCGTCACACCAGATTCCTGACCTGTCTATGACAGGATGTGTGCAGCTAACCTTGCACTGGGAACCACATATCGCGATAACCTAAGATAAGGAGTGCAATACATTACTGGTTACCACTGCACCAATTCAGAGTTGGCAATCCATTGAAACAGCGAGGTACTCCCCAAAAGGAAAAAACAAGTTTCAAACAAAAGGATATCACTCCAAGGGAGAACCCCAGTCCGAATAGTACTGAAAAACTTAAGGCTGTTCCATAGTAAGAGAGGAAAGAATAGAGCACAAAAGCAAGAAACAAAACCATAAATGGGTCAATCAGAACCACCCGGCAACCTTCAGGAACCACTGTGAAAGAAAGATCTTTCGTGTGCAGCAACATCACTGGGCACGATCCAGCCACTCACAGGCATCGTGTGGAGTATCAAAAAACTTCACGGATCCCTTGTATTGCACACGGAGACGGCTGGGGTACAGCATACTGTATTTCAGCTCCCTCTCACGGAGCCTCTTCTTTACGTCTGTGAAGGAGCGATGCCTCCTCTGAGTCTCCGCCGAGAAGTCCGGAAACAGCATGATGCGGGCGTTCTCATACTTCAGGTCTTGACGCTTCCTTGCTTCAGCCAGCAGCATGTCATGGTCCCTATAATTTAGGAACCTGACCAGGAAGGGACGCGGTGGGGCGCCCGATTTCCAAGCTCCAGTGGGTACTCTGTGAGCCCGTTCAGCTACATAAGTGGGGGGGAGATCACCCAGACCTAATAAAGTTTTGAAGAACTGTTCAGCAAAAGTAGTTGTGGCAACCCCTTCAGCTCCTTCAGGTAATCCCACCACTCTTACGTTGTTCCTCCTCTGGCGGTCCTCGGCATCGTCCGCTCTGTGTTGCAGCATCCGGACCACACTTTCCAGCTCTGACAGTTGTGAGCCCTGGGTGTGTGTAACATCTTCCACCCCCGATATGCGATCTTCCGCAGTAGTCAGGCGGCCTCTGATCTTATCCAGATCATGTCGGATGAGACTACATTCCGAGGCCAGGCAGTCAATACGGGTCACGAGTTCCGCCTTGGATGCCGCTATGGCCTCGAGAATCGGGCCTGTTATAGCTGCCGCGTCCACCTCGATCTCGGGCGTGAGGAGTGAAGGGGCCCCAGAGACCTGTGGAGCCGCATCAGCCGCCTGCGCCATCTTGGAAGCAGCGCGCAAAACTGTAGGAAGCAAGATGGTGTGGGCGGAGTCAGCCGCCATGCTGGTCTGAGAGCGGAGCTGTCTCTGCTCCATCTGTGGCTGGTTAAGGTGTTTCAAGAACTTCTTGGAAGCCGAGGACGGCATAGTTACGTGCCTCGTCTGTTCCCCCAGGTCTGGTAGTAGGTGCAGCGGTTGTTAGAGCGTACGGTCAGCCGCTAACAGGAGAATAGACCGGAGATAAGCCGGAGCTCTGGGAGAACACGTCTTACCGCGATCACATCCGGCCACGCCCCCCTGTTTGAGCGTTTTTTGAAGCTTAAAAACGTCTCTCCATGTTAGCCTATGGCCTCATGGCCACCATGGCGTTTTTGAGCTGTAAATGGCATAGGTGTTTTTAGGCCCCATGTACACGGGACGCTGGTGCAAAGTGTTCAGAACTAAGTTTGAAAGCGGCGTTTAGAAAGGCGCGCTTTGTGGCGTTTGCATGCCGCGTTTTACCAGATTTGCGTCTATATGCGTTTAGTCAGGAAACATGATAAGGAGCCGCCCTAAGCTCCAAAAACAGTATTATTAACGATTTCAGCTATTTTTTGAGACCAGAGTGAGTATCAGCAGCTGAGAGAGCAGCAGTGTAGTTGTATTTAGCGTGTCACTTGCCACGTCACTTGCCCCAAGTTGTGGATTGTCCACTTGCCACGTCAGCTGCCCCAAGTTGTGGATTGTCCACTTGCCACGTCACCTGCCCCAAGTTGTGGATTGTCCACAATGTAATGGAAGCAATTGCATTATTTTTTGGATATACCGGTATATATATATTTTTAATGGTTTTTCCTCATTTGCCCTAATTTTTGAGTTTATCAATGTAAAAAAATAGGTCACCTTTAAAAACGCTTCTAAACTAAAATGTGTCTAAATGCCGGTACCCGCGTCTGAAACGTGGAAATCTTTGGCGTCTGAAGGCATTTTTAGGCTTTGTGAAAAACGAGTTTAAACGCAACTGCAGATTTTTTTTCAAGGCCAAAAACAGTGTTTTGGATGTAATAGAATTCAATGGACCCGCATCCAAAACGCAAGTACCGCGAATTTGCGGCAATTTTTTTTAACATGCTTATAGCTGGTTGTTAAAGGAAATGTAAAAAAAATAAACATTGCCGGCTGTAAAAAAAAAAAAAAAAAAAACAGCGTGGGGTCCCCCCCCAAGTCCATACCAGGCCCTTGGGTCTAGTATCGATTCAAATGGGACCCCCCCACCAAAATGAAAAAAAAATGGCGTGGGGGTCCCACATGCCCTCAACATGGGGAGGATGTCCCCATGTTGATGGGGACAAGGGCCTCTTCCTGACAACCCTGGCCGTTGGTTGTCGGGGTCTGCGGGCGGGGGGCTTATCGGAATCCGGGAGCCCCCTTTAATAAGGGGGCCCCCAGATACCGGCCCCCCACCCTATGTGAATGAGTATGGGGTACATCGTACCCTTACCCATTCACCTGGTGGCAAAAAAAAGTTCATAAAAAACACAACACAGGTTTTTAAAGTAATTTATTAGGCAGCTCCGGGGGTCTTCCTGCCGGGCGCCCCGCTATCTTCTTCCAGCTCTTTTGCTAGCAGGGTCCCGGGCTTCCTCGTCGTCTTCGGGGGTCTTCCTGCCGGGTGCCCCGCTATCTTCTTCCAGCTCTTTTGCTAGCGGGGTCCCGGGCTTCCTCGCCGTCTTCGGGGGTCTTCCTGCCGGGCGCCCCGCTATCTTCTTCCAGCTCTTTTGCTAGCGGGGTCCCGGGCTTCGTCGTCTTCTTCCGACTTTGGGGGTCTCTTGTTCTCCGGTGTCGTCTCTGCGCTCTCTGGTTCTTCCCCCGCTCTCCGGTGCCTTCTCCACGATCTCCGGTTCTTCTCCCCAATCTCCGGTTCTTTCTGCCTTCTGCCGGGTGCCCCGCTATCTTCTTCCAGCTCTTTTGCTAGCGGGGGCCGGTCTTCATCGTCGCCTTCTTCCCTCGGGACTGTGACATCATACGGGGGCGGGGTCAGCGGTGGCATCACCCGGTGACCACGCCCATGCCAATATAAGTGGGCGCGCTCCGCTGCCTGAGCATTGTAGCGGCGGACAGCGACGAGGCAACATCGGGCGAAGAGAAGAGGAAAGAAGGCGACGATGAAGACCGGCCCCCGCTAGCAAAAGAGCTGGAAGAAGATAGCGAAGGTGCCCGGCAGAAGGCAGAAAGAACCGGAGATCGTGGAGAAGGCACCGGAGAGCGGGAGAAGAACCGGAGATCGTGGAGAAGGCACCGGAGAGCGAGAGAAGAACCGGAGAGCAAGAGAAGAACCGGAGAGCAAGAGAAGAACCGGAGAGCGCAGAGACGACACCGGAGAACAAGAGACCCCCGAAGTCGGAAGAAGACGACGAGGAAGCCCGGGACCCCGCTAGCAAAAGAGCTGGAAGAAGATAGCGGGGCGCCCGGCAGGAAGACCCCCGAAGACGACGAGGAAGCCCGGGACCACGCTAGCAAAAGAGCTGGAAGAAGATAGCGGGGCGCCCGGCAGGAAGACCCCCGAAGATGACGAGGAAGCCCGGGACCCCGCTAGCAAAAGAGCTGGAAGAAGATAGCGGGGCGCCCGGCAGGAAGACCCCCGAAGACGACGAGGAAGCCCGGGACCCCGCTAGCAAAAGAGCTGGAAGAAGATAGCGGGGCGCCCGGCAGGAAGACCCCCGAAGCTGCCTAATAAATTACTTTAAAAAACCTGTGTTGTGTTTTTTATTAACTTTTTTGCCACCAGGTGAATGGGTAGGGGTACGATGTACCCCATACTCATTCACATAGGGTGGGGGGCCGGTATCTGGGGGCCCCATTATTAAAGGGGGCTCCCGGATTCCGAAAAGCCCGCCGCCCGCAGACCCCGACAACCAACGGCCAGGGTTGTCGGGAAGAGGCCCTTGTCCCCATCAACATGGGGGCAGGGTGCTTTGGGGTGGGGGGCCGCAGGTCGCCCCCCTGCCCCAAAGCACCCACCCCCCATGTTGAGGGCATGCGGCCTGGTACGGTTCAGGAGGGAGGGGGGGCCGCTCTCGTCCCCCCCTTTTCCCCTGCGGACTGCCAGGTTGCGTGCTCAGATAAGGGTCTGGAATGGATTTTTGGGGGACCCCCACGCCGTTTTTTCGGCTTAGGCGGTTTCCCTTTAAATCCATACCAGACCTAAGGGCCTGGTATGGATCTTGGGGGAACCCCCACGCCATTTTTTCGGCTTAGGGGGTTCCCCTTAAAATCCATACCAGACCTAAGGGCCTGGTATGCTCCTGGAGGGGAACCCATGCCGGTTTTTTCATTAAAATTCAGCGTGGAGTTCCCCTTCATGATTCATACCAAACACGGGACAGCGAGGCTGCCGAGAACCAGCGTGATGCCATCGCGCTGGAGACATTCTCGGCCAGCTAGTTGCCTCTAGGAAACGACTTGAGCGGCTGCTTCACGCGCTCAAGTCGTGTCCAAGTTGCCTCGCAAAGTCGCGCTGTCCCTGTGTCAGCCGGCACACGAGTCACCCCGCGAGTCGGATACGCTTCATCCGACTTCCCGGGCGACCTCTATTCAAATCAATGGGCTCCCATAGGGAACCATTCATTTTCAATAGAGCGCCGCTGACATTTGTATTTACTATAACAGTGTGCCGCTGTGCGCTGCTGATTCCTGCGCCAAGTGAAGGAGTTACCAATTAAGGTTAGAACCAGTGCAGCGCACTGTTATTAGTAAATCAGCCCCATAGTCTTGCAATGTTTTTACTTTTTAGAAGGAATGGATTTTTCCCTAGGGGAAAGTCTTTTCATTCTAAATGTTCATAAGTTAGAATGTGCATATTGGTTGTGTGTTTTTCTTTTTTTTTCTCCATCTGCAGGTGGACACCAAGCAAGTCATTGAGAAAGGGTGGCTTAGCTATTGTAGTCGGGAGGGAAATATAAAAAAAAAACACAAATGTGGTTTATTGTGACTTTGAGAATGTGATGTACACATATGTTTCTCTGCTCTTCTTTCATCTCTGCATTTAACTCCCTTTTCCCCATGTTCAGGTTCCGGCACAAACAAACGATTTTTTTCAAATTGTTTTTGTTTGTTTTTTTAGATAGTTTCTCGAGTCGATGTTGACTCAGGATTGAGAGACATAGGTTTGATCCAGACACTGGGGACCAGTGTCCATTAGTGGGGGGAGTATGTAGCGGGGTCCTCAATTTAAGGGAAGTGTTTGAGAGGTAGTTTGCTCAAACACCCTAATTTGTCAGGGTTTTTGCAACCATTTCCATCCATAGGGAGAGTATCGGTGTGCAGTTCCCTGTGGCCTACAGGTGGCGCTGCCATAGTAGGCTAGGGTTGAACCGCTGATACAGTGCTGTGCCTTGTGTGTCCCCTCTCAGCAGCCATATGGTGGGTGTGGGCTACCTGCTGGGCATGCTGGGAGAGGAAATAAAAAGGGGCAGACGCTGCCTGTTTGGGGTTCGTCTTGGTTCGGCCGTCGGGAGTTCTACTCCCAGGGAGTGTTCCTGTTACCTTAGGCCCAGGGTGGGTGTTCCTGTTCCATCCTGGGCACCTTTAGCCCAGGGTTAGGTACTATCATGCTGTTCCTGTCCGCTCTGGGTATTTAAGCCCAGGGGGCGCAGCGGAGGCCTGGGGCCCAGCACCTTCGGCTGGGGTCCACCAAGGATCAAGGAATCTCAGGTGCCGCCTCGCGAGGGGACCCTTATCTTGGATGAGGAGGCCAGGAAGAAACTCTCCAAAGACCCAGTGCAGTGTCATGGTGACGGTAGGGTCCTGGTAACTCTCCGGAGGGATGTCTTCTCCTAAAAAAGGGCCATAGCTAAAAAGGGGATCAGTTTCATCAGGTCTGTGGCAGAGACCAACTTCACAGTCTGTGGCAAAGACTGTGTGCCTAGTTAAACTTGCTTGAGAATCTGAGCAAATATCTGTAACGTTTGTGCCTGGACCTCCTCCACATCTTGTACTCTTCTATTTCTTGCTCCAACCTTTTTCCTATCAGAGACTGTGTTATTGCTAAGAGAAAATAAACTCTGAGTTGGAGTTTCATCTGGTGTGGACATTCACTTTACTGGGAAGTCAAGGTCTTGTCTCTACTTTAATATAGAGGTGAGAATCAGGCTCTGGAGGTTTTCATGTTCTGACCGTGGAAGACCCAACAACAACACCGCTCAACCTTCTTGCACAGGAGGGTATGCGCTGTTAGTGCGGTGTGCCTCTCTCTTCCTGCGAGGAGCCAAAGTTAATGCAGGTAAAGAAAGGGGTCTGTGCGCTACAAAGCTTTTTGGATAGCATAGGGAAGGGTTATCACCCCTGTAACATTTTTTTTGCTGTCTGTGCCCCTGTTCAGAAGATTTCACCTCACTTTCTTTTCCAATGACAATTGGATTTTGAAAATTTTGGGTTGTTGTGGAAACAAGGATTGGTGATAAAGCATCAGTGGAGGTATCTTTTTCCCATAACAACTCTTACAGGAGTGAATTTCCCTTCCAAGGGGTAGATTTCCTCTCACTTACTGTTGTCCCCCTCTGTTTGTAAGTAGGAGTTGTTTGTAAGTCGGATGTTTGTAAGTAGGGGACGCCTGTATAGAGAGCTTCACCTGCAAAGTATGGGTCTCTGCACACTGCCTCTTTCTGTGGGATGCAAATTCCCGTAGATATCTTTGAGCAGTGGCGGCTGGTGAAGTTTTAGGATGGGGGGGTGCAAGATCCCGCCCCTCCACGGTTGTCCCCTCCCACTTCTCATAAGCCACACCCCTTATATAATCCACCCACTCCGTCCCCTGTATTCCACTCATAGTGTCAGCATTATACACCAGGCTCTGCACATCATATACCAGGCTGCACATTATACACAGGGCTCTGCACATCATATACCAGGCTGCATATTATAAACAGGGCTCTGCACATAATATACCAAGCTGCACATTATACGCAGGGTTCTGCACATCATATACCAGGCTGCACATTATACATAGGGCTCTGCACATCATATACCAGGCTGCAAATTATACACAGGGCTCTGCACATTATATACCAGGCTGCAGATTATACACCGGGCTCTGCACATCATATACCAGGCTGCAGATTATACACCGGGCTCTGTACATCATATACCAGGCTGCACATTATACACCGGGCTCTGCACATCATATACCAGGCTGCACATTATACACCGGGCTCTGCACATCATATACCAGGCTGCAGATTATACACCGGGCTCTGCACATCATATACCAGGCTGCACATTATAAACAGGGCTCTGCACATCATATACCATGCTGCAGATTATACACCGGGCTCTGCACATCATATACCAGGCTGCACATTATACACAGGGCTCTACACATCATATACCAGGCTGTACATTATACACCGGGCTCTGCACATCATATACCAGGCTGCAGATTATACATCGGGCTCTGCACATCATATACCAGGCTGCACATTATACACAGGGTTCTGCACATCATATACCAGGCTGCACATTATACACAGGGCTCTGCACATCATATACCAGGCTGCACATTATACACAGGGCTCTGCACATCATATGCCAGGCTGCACATTATACACAGGGCTCTGCACATCATATACCAGGCTGCACATTATACACAGGGCTCTGCACATCATATACCAGGCTGCACATTATACACAGGGCTCTGCACATCATATACCAGGCTGCACATTATACACAGGGCTCTGCACATCATATACCAGGCTGTACATTATACACCGGGCTCTGCACATCATATACCAGGCTGTACATTATACACCGGGCTCTGCACATCATATACCAGGCTGCACATTATACACAGGGCTCTGCACATCATTAAGGATGAGTTCTGGCACGTTCGCATACTCCACGTGCAGAGCCCGCCTAGGAAGTTGGCACAGCGCTGCGCTAATCACAGGCAGGGAGACATTTCCAGATCTCTGCAGCCGAGCAGCGCTGTGCCGACTTCCTAGCGGGTTCTGCATGTGGAGTATGCAAACACGCCAGAGCTCATCCCTACACATCATATACCAGGCTGCACATTATACACAGGGCTCTGCACATCATATACCAGGCTGCACATTATACACCGGCTGAAGCTTCAATTTGTTTTAAAACCCAGACGATATCTGGAAGATCACAGACTAGGAAATGGTTTAAACTTGCATTTTAAGTTCTGACTTTGTTAACCCATGGCATAGCCTCTCTACAACATTAAACGTTAGACGACAGGGGTTGCATTCAAAAGGTAATTTCGCTTTTGATAAGAAAAAAATTTAAGTACTACACTACATTTTGTATTTTTACAATTACAATTACCTATGTAGTTTAATCTGCTGCCCGCTATGACTCATAAAACTGGCAAATGTTTAAACATGGTGTACATGTAGGGTGGTGTTTTGTACATGGTCAATGTACATAACACCAACTGTGTTATGTAAGTTTCAATACAAGCAATAACAAGTAGGGATCTGCAATGACATTTGCCAACTTACAACCTGGAAATATGCTTTGATTTAGGTCCATGTGTCCATGTGCACACAGGCGTTTTCAGACATATTAGAAGCAGAGCAATTACAGTCTGAAAAAAAAATACCCATGGAAAGCACGATTAGGAGAGGAGGTGAAGCGCAGAAAAAAGCTAAACACTCTAAAACGCTAGACGCATTTAGGCGCATTTGAGAGGTAATGCATTTAAATGGCCAGAACAAATAAATATTTTGGCCAATAGGATACATTTACAATAAAACGCATGACGAGCCTGCAGTGGGCTTTTCTCCTGCCAGGAGTTCTGATGTTTAGAGGAGCAAAGCAAACACCCTGTGTGCATGAGGTCTATTGGGTAGATTATGAAATTTTATGGACATTAGACTATTATTAAAGAAGTAGGGAATCCGTGCTCAGGAAAACACCAGACAGAGGTTGCAGCCCCCATAAAAACTCCCTAGGGAGAATAGGATATAATATAAAAGAATGGGGTGTTGGCGCTACCTCCCACTATAGAGACCCACCGGGTCTAAATGATCTCAAGTAAATGTATAAGGACCGGCTGTACTGAGTTCCCGGTTCTGTACACCTACGGTGCCCATTATGAGGGGTTCCCACCATCCCTGTACTGAGTTCCTGGGTCTGTACACCTACTTTGCCATTATGCGGGGTTCCCACCATCCCTGTGCAGAGTTCCTGGGTCTGTACACCTGAGGTGCCTATTATGAGGAGTTCCCACCATCCCTGTACTGAGTTCCCAGGTCTGTACACCTGCTGTGCCCATTATGAGGGTTCCTCCCACCATCCCTGTACACCTACTGTGCCTATTATGAGGGGTTCCCACCATCCTTGTACTGAGTTCCTGGGTCTGTACACCTGCTGTGCCCATTATGAGGGTTCCCACCATCCCGGAACCGAGTTCCTGGGTCTGTACACCTACTGTACCCATTATGAGGGGTTCCCACCCTCCCTGTAATGAGTTCCTGGGTCTGTACACCTGCTGTGCCCATTATGAGGGTTCACACAATCCCTGTACTGAGTTCATGGGTCTGTACACCTACTGTGCCCATTATGAGGGTTCCCACCATCCCTGTGCTGAGTTCCCGGGTCTGTACACCTGCTGTGCCCATTATGAGGGGTTCCCACCATCCCTGTGCTGAGTTCCTGGGTCTGTACACCTGCTGTGCCCATTATGAGGGGTTCCCACCATCCCTGTGCTGAGTTCCTGGGTCTGTACACCTGCTGTGCCCATTATGAGGGGTTCCCATCATCCCTGTGCTGAGTTCCTTGGTCTGTACACCTACTGTGTCCCCCCCATCTGTCTACTAATCTCTGCATTCTTATCTCCCATCAGTACAACTCTGCCCCTAACTCATCATCTGCTAACCTCTGTCCCCAAAACACCTACTTTGCTAACCTCTGCAATCCAACCCTTCCTTCCCATCCACTCTGCACCTCTGTACACCACCTCTGACTGCACACCTCCTCTGCTCAACTCTGCACCTCAAGCCCCCTTTTTGGTTACCTCTACATGCCCCCTATGCTCACCTGTATGCTGTCTAGGTGGGCGGCATGCAGCGGATGGGGCGTGATTTGCATATGAATCGAGGCGGCCAATCTAATTTACATAACAATGCCCGTGCGATTTACATGTGAATAATGTTAATTTAAGAACAATGCCTTTTGTTTCTCTATAGCAGCTGAAGGCAGGGGAGAAAAGGGAAGGTGTACAGACTTGCATTACATGTGAAGTAAAGTTGGAGATTAAAATGCTGCTTTACAGTCTCTCAGGACACAGTGATAATAGCCCCTTCTGCTCCCCTCCCCCCTCCAATCCTGGCATGTAGAAATGTACCTGAAGATTTCTGTGTGATTCCTCTGTGTGCACTGCTGGATGCAGAGTCTGTGTCACAGGGAGATGAATGGAGCTGCCTCTGCACATTGCTCCCTGTCTGCCCTGACCAGTTCTCTTCTGACCTAATGCTAGTGCCTAGAGGTGGAGTTTTCGTGGCTACAAGCTTTGCGCCCCGAACACACTCTAAACTACGCCAATAGAGCTTCTTAGCCCCAATCACGTGTTTACATACGGGGTAATGCCTCCAATAGCACCCCGTGTCCGGCGCCCTTAACACACCCACTTAAAGGGACACTTTGAAAAATATATATATATATATATATATATATATATATATATACATTTTTTTTTTTTACATTTTTTTTCTTAATAAGTAGCTTTGGGGGGGGCGGCGCCCCTGCGCCCCCTATTGACGGGCCGCCACTGTCTTTGAGGCTGAAATCAGCCCTAGGTGGCCTCTCATGTGATCACGCACTCATCACCACACCTGTGTTATACACGGTTAGACAGCCAACCCACCCCTCTTGTTATATGCTGACACATGCACATTACTGTGTGATTTCTGTAATGTTAAGGCTGATGTCAGATGGGTATATTTGCTGCTAGAGACAAATTGTCAGTGGCTGGACCGCTGTCTGTCTACATGGAAACATTCCCTCTGTAGCCAGATGTTAGCGAGATGTGATTGGCCCAAAAGATGTTCTATCTCAATCCCTAGTGATGGCAGTGGCATCTCGCTGCCTCAGTTACAGAGGGAGTGATTCCACAGAGACAAGCAGACAGCTTCTTTAGCGAACCAGCCACTGGCAATTTGTCACTAGCAGCAGAATTGCCCATCTGACATCAGCCTTAGCATTAAAGAAAGCATATAGTAATGCGACCTATGTCAATATGTGGTTGCCTATCTGACAGTACCCTGAAGGTATTACTTATCTTTTTTTTTAAAGAAATACCGTATTTGCCGGCGTATAAGGGGACTGGGCGTATAAGACGACCCCCTAATTTTCCAACGAAAACGTTGGTTATGGGGTATACTTGCCATATAAATGACCCTCTTCAGACTAGTCTGTCTAGTAGCTTCAGTAACATACTGAAACAGCAATAATAAGTCTGTGCAACTTGATCACCACTATGACAGTACCTTGTAAAGTGGTAGGATGTTAACCAGGTTTGTAAAAGCAATGCTGCAGTGTTAAATACCTCATGTACAAGCAAAATCCACTGTAGGGGGATAACCAATGTGTGCAGAGCCAGAAGGAGAGTCAGGTGCTTCAAACCAAAGCTCCGGTGGTGGATGGCGAGATGGGTGTGGAAAAAAAGAGGAGCCGAAGGGTAACCTGATCAACCACTAACAGGAACAGGCATGATTTTGTCCAAATGAGATGGTTCCGATCAGCGCATTCGGTAACATACTGTATACAGTATACATCAGTGGCAGTGCGTCCATAAGGGCGCACGGGCGCCGCCCCCTCTCTCCAGCCACCCTCTCTATGACCAATGGATAGATTCATGCATAGCATGAATCTATCCATGGCCGCCGCTGCCACCCCCTATTCAGGCGCCCGGCCCCTTTTCCGGCGCCTGAATTACAGCGGCGGGGGGTGTTTTTGAAGCACCCGATTAGAGCCATAGGCTCTAATAGGCTTCAAAATAGGTGAATAGGCCCACCCAGGTATGTTAGAAAAGCGAATTAATATTCGCTTTCCTAACACTGAACCGCCTCTCAGGGGCTCAAATCTGTTACCCGTCACCTGATTGGCTGAAACGACAGGCGCTGTGATTGGACGCCTATTAGGAGGAGAGGACGGGAGGAGACCCATTGAGGACACCGCTCGCCGCTGTCACCCGCTGTCCCACCGAGACAGGGCAAGTGCCGGGCAGACGGCGCGCGGGCGGGGGTGGGTTACAGTGGCGGCATTCGATGGCACAGTGGCAGCATTCGATGGGCACAGTGGCAGCATTTGATGGGCACAGTGGCAGCATGTGATGGGCACAGTGGTGGCATTTGATGGCAAATTGGCAGCATTTGATGGGCACAATGGCTGCGTTTGATGGGCACAGTGATGGCATTTGATGGACACAGTGAGGCTGCAATTGAAATTTTTCAGTTTGTTTGCACCCCCTAAAAATTTTGAGCACCAGCCACCCTAGGGATAAACATACAGTATACCACGCTGAGCCAATCACAGCGAGTAATGTATTCTATTAATGAATACAAAGATTGGCTTTGAGGGTCAGAGAGGCGAGGGCTGATGATGTTACAACCTCTGCCAATCCGAGTAGGCTTTGTATTCATTAATAGAATACATTGTTTGCCGTTAGGGATGAGCTCGGTGTTCGAGTCGAACATACGTTCGACTCGAACATCAGCTGTTCGATCGTTCGACGAAGATCGAACTATTTGGGCCGTTCGTGCCAAATTTGAGTGACGCGAACGGCCCACAATACACTGCGCCATCGCAGTGCAATCCCGGCGCTGTGATTGGCCAAGCATGCACTGTGACCCCGCATGCTTGACCAATCACAGCGCCGGCAGCTAGGAGAGCCATAATTGGCCACAGGCAGGTTGCCTGTGGCCAATTATAGCTCAGGGGATTTAGCACACGCCCCACACTATAAAAGGCCGCCAGCGAGGCGGCCTTGTGTAGTGTGTTCCGGCGCAGGGAAAGAGAAGGATAGGCAGGGACAGTGTCATTGTGCTATTCTTTGTGCTATTCTTGTGTGTAGGGAGAGAGAAGGATAGGCAGGGAGAGTGTAAAGCCCCGTACACACGATCGGTTTGACTGATGAAAACCGTCCGATGGATGGTTTTCATCAGACCAACCGATCATGTATGGTACCCATCGGTCTTTTTTCCATCGGTTGTAAAAAATAGAACTTGTTTTAAAATTTTCCGATGGATAAAAAACCGATGGGAATTTCTGATCGTCTATGGGCAAGTCCATCGGTTAAAAAACCCACGCATGCTCAGAATCAAGTCAACGCATGCTCAGAAGCATTAAACTTCATTTTTCTCAACTCATCGGAGTGTTTTACGTCACCGCGTTTGGAACGGTCGGTTTTTTGACTGATGGTGTGTGGCCAAGACTGATGAAAAACAGTTTCATCGGATTTCCGATGGACAAATCCATCGGACGAAAATCCATAGGTTATCCGATCGTGTGTACGGGGCTTTAGTGTCATATTCTTTGCAAAACCTTGTGTGCAGGGAGAGAGAAGGATAGGCAGGGGACAGTGTCAGTGTCATATTCTTTGCTAAACCCTGTGTGCAGGGAGAGAGAAGGATAGGCAGGGAGAGTGTCAGTGTCATATTCTTTGCTAAACCTTGTGTGCAGGGAGAGAGAAGGATAGGCAGGGAGAGTGTCAGTGTCATATTCTTTGATAAACCTTGTGTGCAGGAAGAGAGAAGGATAGGCAGGGGACAGTGTCAGTGTCATTGTTGCTAAGCCTCCTGCACAGTATACACCTGAAGCTAGCCCGTATTGCTGTGTTTTCCTGGTGTGTTACACTAACAGGCATTTGCAGCACTTACAGCGGGCGGAGTGTGCTTCCTGCTAAATATACACCTGAAGCTAGCCCGTGTTGCTGTGTTTTCCTGGTGTGTTACACTAACAGGCATTTGCAGCACTTACAGCGGGCGGAGTGTGCCTGCTGCACATTATACACCTGAAGCTAGCCCGTATTGCTGTGTTTTCCTGGTGTGTTACACTAACAGGCATTTGCAGCACTTACAGCGGGCGGAGTGTGCTTCCTGCTAAATATACACCTGAAGCTAGCCCATATTGCTGTGTTTTCCTGGTGTGTTACACTAACAGGCATTTGCAGCACTTACAGCGGGCGGAGTGTGCCTCCTGCACATTATACACCTGAAGCGAGCCCGTATTGCTGTGTTTTCCTGGTGTGTTACACTAACAGGCATTTGCAGCACTTACAGCGGGCGGAGTGTGCTTCCTGCTAAATATACACCTGAAGCTAGCCCGTGTTGCTGTGTTTTCCTGGTGTGTTACACTAACAGGCATTTGCAGCACTTACAGCGGGCGGAGTGTGCTTCCTGCACATTATACACCTGAAGCTAGCCCGTATTGCTGTGTTTTCCTGGTGTGTTACACTAACAGGCATTTGCAGCACTTACAGCGGGCGGAGTGTGCTTCCTGCTAAATATACACCTGAAGCTAGCCCATATTGCTGTGTTTTCCTGGTGTGTTACACTAACAGGCATTTGCAGCACTTACAGCGGGCGGAGTGTGCCTCCTGCACATTATACACCTGAAGCGAGCCCGTATTGCTGTGTTTTCCTGGTGTGTTACACTAACAGGCATTTGCAGCACTTACAGCGGGTGGAGTGTGCTTCCTGCTAAATATACACCTGAAGCTAGCCCGTATTGCTGGGTTTTTCTGGTGTGTTACACTAACAGGCATTTGCAGCACTTACAGCGGGCGGAGTGTGCTTCCTGCACATTATACACCTGACGCTAGCCCGTATTGCTGTGTTTTCCTGGTGTGTTACACTAACAGGCATTTGCAGCACTTACAGCGGGCGGAGTGTGCTTCCTGCTAAATATACACCTGAAGCTAGCCCATATTGCTGTGTTTTCCTGGTGTGTTACACTAACAGGCATTTGCAGCACTTACAGCGGGCGGAGTGTGCCTCCTGCACATTATACACCTGAAGCGAGCCCGTATTGCTGTGTTTTCCTGGTGTGTTACACTAACAGGCATTTGCAGCACTTACAGCGGGTGGAGTGTGCTTCCTGCTAAATATACACCTGAAGCTAGCCCGTATTGCTGGGTTTTTCTGGTGTGTTACACTAACAGGCATTTGCAGCACTTACAGCGGGCGGAGTGTGCTTCCTGCACATTATACACCTGACGCTAGCCCGTATTGCTGTGTTTTCCTGGTGTGTTACACTAACAGGCATTTGCAGCACTTACAGCGGGCGGAGTGTGCTTCCTGCTAAATATACACCTGAAGCTAGCCCGTATTTCTGTGTTTTCCTGGTGTGTTACACTAACAGGCATTTGCAGCACTTACAGCGGGTGGAGTGTGCCTCCTGCACATTATACACCTGAAGCTAGCCCGTATTGCTGTGTTTTCCTGGTGTGTTACACTAATAGGCATTTGCAGCACTTACAGCGGGCGGAGTGTGCTTCCTGCTAAATATACACCTGAAGCTAGCCCGTATTGCTGTGTTTTCCTGGTGTGTTACACTAACAGGCATTTGCAGCACTTACAGCGGGCAGAGTGTGCCTCCTGCACATTATACACCTGAAGCTAGCCCGTATTGCTGTGTATTCCTGGTGTGTTACACTAACAGGCATTTGCAGCACTTACAGCGGGCGGAGTGTGCTTCCTGCTAAATATACACCTGAAGCTAGCCCGTATTGCTGTGTTTTCCTGGTGTGTTACACTAACAGGCATTTGCAGCACTTACAGCGGGCGGAGTGTGCCTCCTGACATACACACCTGAAGCTAGCCCTTATTGCTGGAGCTTTTTTTTCTTTTGTGTTACACTAACAGGCATTTGCAGCACTTACAGCGGGCGGAGTGTGCTTCCTGCAAAATAAACACCTGAAGCTAGCCCTTATTGCTGTTTTTTCCTGTTGTGTAACACAGGCAGTCATCTGCAGCACTTACAGCGGGCGTAGTGTGCTTCCTGCAAAATATACACCTGAAGCTACCCCTTATTGCTGGTTTTCCCATCTCCCTGCAGGCCATTAGAATGTCTGGAAGGCAAACAAGGAGAGGCAGACAGTCAGGAGCCAATAAAAGATGGCAAGCAGGCTCTGTGTCTAGAGACAACAGTGCTGGTCGTGGACGCGGTGCATCGTCATCAGCACGTGGCCATGGGACACGCTTGTCCTTATTTTCGGCAGCTGGACGTGTTGAGCCGCATCATGCCGAAGACTTGGTAGAGTGGATGACCAAGCCCTCCTCATTCTCCTCATCCTCTCTCATCCAGGCTCAGGGTACTGGCAAAGCAGCTGCCAAAGCGTCCTCTTCCCTGGTATCAATGTCATCATCAGTCACTCCTTCCCTAGACCCACCATGTCCTCCTGAGGAGTCCCCCGAACTGTTTGAGCACAGTGTTGGGTACATGCTCCAGGAGGATGCCCAGCGTTTCGAAGGGTCTGATGATGATACCTAGCTAGAGGAAGGCAGTAGCGTGAGAGCAGAGAGAGGGGATGCTCAAGAAGGACACCAATCTGGCAGTCATGTTCCAGCAGCTGCAGCATACTGCCAGATTGGCTAAAGTGTTGAGGAGGGAGGGGATGATGAGGTCACTGACTCCACGTGGGTGCCTAATAGGAGAGAGGAGGAGGAGGAGGATGAGGAGGAGGCACATCTCCAACGAGGCAGGATTCCCTCGGGGGGCCAGCGTAAGGGCAGCACACCGACTGAATCACACCGCAGAGCTCCGCCTCTGCAGGTCGCTGCCTCTGCCCGTTATTCAAAAAGTTCTTTGGTGTGGGCCTTTTTTGAGTCGAGTGCATCAGATCGCACAGCTGCTGTTTGCAACATATGTCTCAAGCGTATATCGCGTGGCCAAAACATCAGCCGCTTGGGCACCACATGCTTGACCAGACATATGTTGACCTGCCATGCAGCTCGTTGGCAAGCCTACCTTAAAGACCCACACCAAAGAACAAAGCGGACCTCTCCTTGCACCGCATCAGCTGGGATCTCCAACCCCACTATACCTTCAGTCTTCTCTGAAACCTGCACTGAGAGGAATGAAGGTGTAGAATTAGGTGTGTCACAGCCAAGTACTTGCGGGCACTCTGCTAGCAGTACACCGACGTCCGATTCTAGCAGGCAAATTTCCCTGCCCCAGCTGCTGGACCGTCGAAAGAAGTTCACTCCCAGCCATCCACATGCCCAGCGATTGAATGCTAGCTTGGCCTCGCTGGACAGGGCGGTCAGCGGTAAGGTGCATATTACCGCTGACTAATGGTCCAGCAGGCATGGACAGGGACGTTACCTTTCTTTCACGGCCCATTGGGTCACTCTTTTGGCAGCTGGGAAGGATGCAGGACAAGGTTCAGTAGTGTTGGAGGTTGTTCCGCCGCCACGCCTCCAAAATGCTACTACTGGTTGTGACACACCTCTCTCCTCCACCCCCTCCTCTTCTTCTTCCTCCATGGCCTCTTCCTGTGCTTTGTCCTCGGAACCAGCGGTGCTCCGTAGGCGTTCAAGGGGCTACGCAAGTACGCAGGCAAAAAGATGCCATGCCGTGCTTGCACTGGTGTGTTTGGGGGACAGGAGCCACACTGGGGCAGAGGTTCTGTCTGCTCTGCAGGGGCAGGCCGAGAGGTGGTTGATGCCACACCAGCTAAAGCCAGGAATGGTGGTTTGCGACAATGGCACCAACCTCCTCTCCGCCCTCCGACAGGGACAACTGACCCATGTGCCCTGTGTGGCTCACGTCCTTAACCTGGTGGTGCAGCGGTTCTTGGGCAGGTACCCAGGCTTACAGGATGTCCTGAGGCAGGCCAGGAAAGTCTGTGTGCATTTCCGCAGATCTTATAATGCCAGTGCTCGCCTGGCTGAGCTGCAAAAGGAGTTGAACCTGCCCAAGAACCGCCTTATATGTGACATGCCCACCAGGTGGAACTCAACGTTGGCCATGCTGCAGTGGCTGCACACGCAGCAGAGGGCCATCAATGAGTACCTGTGCGACTACGGCACCAGGACAGGGTCAGGGGAGCGCGGGTTTTTTTCACCACGCCAGTGGGGCATGATCAGGGATGCATGCACTGTCCTGGCACCATTTGAGGAGGCCACGAGGATGGTGAGCAGTGACAGTGCATGCATCAGTGACACTGTACCTCTTGTCCACCTGTTGGAACATACGCTGCGTGGAATAATGGACAGGGCACTTGAGGCAGAACAGAGGCAGGAAGAGGAGGACTTCCTTGCCTCTCAAGGCCCCCTTTACCCAGACAGTGTTCCTTCTGTCCCACCCATCGCACAGGAAGAGGAGGAGGAGGAGGAGGATTGTGTCAGCATGGAGGTGGAGCCTGGCACTCAGCATCAGCAGCAGCAGTCTTTTAGGGATGATTTACAGTCCCAAGAAACCCGTGGACTTGTACGTGGCTGGGAGGAGGTGGCTGCGGATCATGTCGTCCTTAGTGACCCAGAGGACTCCGGACCGAATGCCTCAGCTAACCTACGCTGCATGGCCTCCCTGATCCTGCAAAGTCTGTGGAAGGATCCTCGTATTCTTCGGATCAAGGAGAGGGACCATTACTGGCTGGCCACTCTCCTTGATCCACGGTACAAGGGTAAAGTTGCGGACCTTATCTTACCGTCACAGAGGGAGCAGAGGATGAGACAACTCTGGGAGGCCTTGCAGAAAGATCTGTGCAACGCGTTCTCAGAGACTGGGAGGTTACAAACTCCTGGTCCTGGACAACGAGTTGCTGAGGCTTCAGTCAGTCAAAGAAGGAGCGGTGGGGAAGGTGGCCGTCTGACCGATGCGTTCAGACAATTCTTTAGTCCGCAGCCCCAAGGTATGATCGGTTCCAGCTACCATCGCCAGCGTCTGATATACATGGTGCAGGAATACCTAGGGGCAAGGTCAGACTTGGACACCTTCCCCACCGAAAATCCTCTGGCTTACTGGGTCTTGAGGATGGATCACTGGCCAGAGCTTGCACAGTATGCAATTGAGCTACTGGCCTGTCCTGCATCCAGCGTTCTTTCAGAACGCACATTCAGTGCTGCTGGAGGATTTGTCACGGATCACAGGGTGCGCCTGTCCACCGACTCGGTTGATCGACTGACCTTCATAAAGATGAACCAGTCTTGGATCACCACCAGCTACCAAACACCTGAAGCTGATATAACAGACTAATTTATTTTCAAATGTCACATCCCTTCAAGACTGATGCTGATGCTGAGTGACTGTCCTGTTATGTTGACTGACTATCCTCCTCCTCCTTAATGATCCGATTGATGATGATAGCTTGGAAGAACATTTTTGTTTCTGGGTGCCGCCATCAGTGGCTAAGGCCCAATTTTTCAGCCCCTGTTTAACAGGGGCATGTAATTACAATTTTTTATGCAATGCTTTGCAGCAGGGCTCATTCCTGCACTCCAACTAGAGTATCTGGGAGAGGTTGCAGTGTCGTGGCACCAGCACCAGTGCCTAAGGCCCAATTTTTCAGCCCCTGTTTAACAGAGGCGTGTAATTACAATTTTTGATGCAATACTTTGCAACAGGGCTCATTGCTGTGCTCGAAGTACAGTATCTGTGAGGGGTTGCAGTGTTGTGGCACCAGTGCCTAAGGCCCAATTTTTTGACCCTGTTTAACAGGGGCATGTAATTACAATTCTTGATCTAATAATTCACAGCAGGGCCCATTCCTGCGCCCACCAAGAGTAACTGTGAGGCCTTACAATGTTGTGTCAACACCACCACCACCACCACCAAAGGCCCAATTTTTCAGCCCCTGTTCAACAGGGGCATGCAATTACAATTCTTGATCTAATAATTCACAGCGGGCCCATTCATGTGCCCACCAAGAGTAACTGTGAGGGCTTACAGTGTTGTGGCAACACCAACATGTAAGGGGCAAATTTCAGCAGAGTATATACGGCAGGCCCCTACTTTCAAACATCCAACTTACAAACGACTCCTACTTGCAAACGAAAGGAGACAACAGGAAGTGAGAGGAAATCTACCCCTAGGAAGGGAAATTCTCTCCTGTAAGAGTTAATATGGGAAAAAGGTGTCTCATCTCTACTGATGCTTTATCACCAATCCTTGTTTCTATAAAAACCCCACTTTTCAAAAACATTTGTCATTGGGACGGAAAGTGAGGTGAAATGTTCTGAACAGGGGCACAAACAGCAAAACAAATGTTACAGGGGTGATAACCCTTCCCTATGTTTTCCAAAAAGCTTAAAAATAGATTTTTTGGCTGGAGCTACACTTAAACAATGTACCTGTTCAAAATTACAAACAGATTCTACATAAGAACAAACCTACAGTCCCTGTCTTGTATGCACCGCCTGTATACAGCTGTTCAGAGTATATAGGGCCTTTTTTATTTTGTATGCGGGGTTCCCCTTAATATCCATACAAGACCCAAAGGGGCTGGTAATGGGCTGGGGTAGGGGGGGTGATGGAGTAGCTATGCCATTTTTCTCAAAGATTTTCATCCATATTACCGGGACCAGACATTACATTAAAGCCGCAAGCAGTTTTAAATGGCTTTTTTTTTCCTTTAGAAATGTCATTTTGTGCAGGGACAGTTCTAAACACGGGAAACACGTGGCACTTCACAGGCATACTTTTGACACCCCCCAGGTACGATATTTAAAGGAATATTTGTCTTTTTTTCACTTTATGCATCATTAAAATGACTGCTCCCGAAAAACGGCAGTTTTTAAAACTTCTTTTTGCATTGATACATGTCCCCTGGTGCAGAACCCGGGTCCCCAAACCCTTTTTAGGACAATAACATGCATATAAGCCTTTATAATTATATTGGTCGTTATAATTAGCACTTTAGATTTCGAACGTTCGCATCCATTGTATTTAATAGGGTTCTAACGTTCATGCGAACTTTCGGTCCGTTCGCGGGTTCTGGTGCGAACCAAACCCGGGGGTGTTCGGCTCATCCCTACTCGCCGTGATTGGCAGAGGTGATTAGGTGTTCATCCCTCCAAGTGAGCTGGATTTAGGGGGACCCCTACCAGTCCACCGATGTGTGCAAGTATAGATGGTTACACAGTTTCCATTTTTTCGTTCGACTAGTGGGTTGGCCCGCAAGCTTTAGCAGAGGAAACATTTCTACCGCTGCTGTCTCCTTCGTCAAGTTCTGTGTCAATATTTCTCACAAGACTTACAGTAAAGAATAGGTAGTGGGCTTATAAGTAACATGCTTTGCCTTGCTTTCACTTTGCTAAAATCACTCAGTCATAATACAATTTAGGGCTGGCCACACACAGTTTTTTTTTCCTTTTTTTTTTTTATTCAGCCAGCTGACTGAATAAAAAAAAAAAATAACATACTCTTCCCATACCTCTCAACTTTTGAACTTCAGAATGAGGGACACTTGAGGAAGGAAGTACCCTTGCATAGCGTGCCGCAGCAAATGTGGGCGGGGTCAAACTTCTGACAGTGGGGGGAGCTTAAGGGGCATCATTAAACAAAACCCTGGCTTCCTAGTACCTATAAAATATGCTTTTATTATTGCAAGAGTCTCATGGATACATAAAAACCCCAGCACATTAGTTTTAAAAAAAAAAGGTTAAAAGAATGCAGGGTTTTGGAGTGCATTACGTACAGAGTAGAGGGTTCTGGGATGAGCTGTGTACAGAGTGCAGGGTTCTGGGATGAGCTGTATACAAATTGCAGGGTTCTGGGATGAGCTATGTACAGGGTGCAGGGTTCTGAGATGAGCTATGTACAGAGTACAGGGTTCTGAGATGAGCTATGTACAGAGTACAGGGTTCTGGGATGAGCTGTGTACAGAGTGCAGGGTCCTGGGATGAGCTGTGTACAGAGTGCAGGGTTCTGGGATGAGCTGTGTACAGAGTACAGGGTTCTGGGGTGAGCTGTGTACAGAGTGCAGGGTTCTGGGATGAGCTGTGTACAGAGTGTAGGGTCCTGGGATGAGCTGTGTACAGAGTGCATGGTTCTGGGATGAGCTGTGTACAGAGTACAGGGTTCTGGGATGAGCTGTGTACAGAGTTCAGGGTTCTGGGATGAGCTGTGTACAGAGTTCAGGGTTCTGGGATGAGATGTGTACAGAGTGCAGGGTTCTGGGATGAGCTGTGTACAGAGTTCAGGGTCCTGGGATGGGCTGTGTACAGAGTGCAGGGTCCTGGGATGAGCTGTGTACAGAGTGCAGGGTCCTGGGATGAGCTGTGTACAGAGTGCAGGGTTCTGGGATGAGCTGTGTACAGAGTACAGGGTTCTGGGATGAGCTGTGTACAGAGTGCAGGGTTCTGGGATGAGCTGTGTACAGAGTGCAGGGTCCTGGGATTAGCTGTGTACAGGGTGCATGGTTCTGGGATGAGCTGTGTACAGATTACAGGGTTCTGGGATGAGCTGTGTACAGAGTTCAGGGTTCTGGGATGAGCTGTGTACAGAGTGCAGGGTTCTGGGATATGCTGTGTACAGAGTGCAGGGTCCTGGGATCAGCTGTGTACAGAGTGCAGGGTTCTGGGATTAGCTGTGTACAGAGTGCAGGGTTCTGGGATGAGCTGTGTACAGAGTGCAGGGTTCTGGGATGAGCTGTGTACAGACTGCAGGGTTCTGGGATGAGCTGTGTACAGAGTGCAGGGTCCTGGGATGAGCTGTGTACAGAGTGCAGAGTTCTGGGATGAGCTGTGTACAGAGTGAAGGGTTCTGGGATGAGCTGTGTACAGAGTGAAGGGTTCTGGGATGAGCTGTGTACAGGGTGAAGGGTTCTGGGATGAGCTGTGTACAGAGTGCATGGTTCTGTGATTAGCCATGTACAGAGTGCAGGGTTCTGGGATGAGCTATATACAGAGTGCAGGGTTCTGGGATGAGCAATGATGGGAGGGGGGTTAGTGGAGGGCAGTATGATGGGAGGGGGTGGTAGTGGAGGGCAGTATGATGGGATGGGGGGCAGCGGAGCGCAGTATGATGGGAGGGGTGGTAGTGGGGGGCAGTATGGGGAAGGGGGTGGTAGTGGAGGGCAGTATGATGAGAGGGGTGGTAGTGGAGGGCAGTATGATGAGAGAGGTGGTAGTGGAGGGCAGTATGATGGGAGGGGGGGCAGCCGCAGTGGATGGCAGTATGGGGGGACAGCATGACTGGAGGAGGGCAGTATGAGAGGAAGCATGAGTGTCCTCAAGGCACTGCACTGCAGGGAGCATTTTCCCTACCTTTCCAGCGGCAGGAACAGCCTTCAGACGAGACCCGGAGTCAGGGGCAGAGTCGGGGGCGGAGCTGGCAGTCCTAGACACGGATGACTGTTTGCCTCTACACTGTGGATGCAGCTAGCGCTAGGCTGGATAGGAGAGCTGGCAGCATATAGGAGAACCGATCCTTCTCCTGCAGCCGCTGAAAGTCATCTCCTCTAGGACCGCCAGCTCTGCCTCCCAACTCTGCCCCCGACTCCGCCCCTGGCTCAACAAGTGTACTCCGCTGTGAATGCTGGGTCTCTGCTGCTCTCCTCCTAGTGATGTCACTGGTTGCTAGACGCCAGGGGCCAGAAAATAAAGTAAAAGGGGGTCTCTGCCAGCCAGGGGCCAACCACAGTGCGTGACAGCGGTGATACAAGTGCTTTTTTAGGGGGCATTAGATCGGCCCATGGCCAGGAGGCAACTCCGGGACACTGTATTGTCCCAGAATGAAGGTGCCTGGGACCCGGGACAGAGCTGCCAATTGCGGGACTGTCCCGGGCAATCCAGGACTGTTGGGAGGTATGCTCTGCCATCCACACCAACAAGGTGGATGGAGGCATCCCCCCTGCCAGAACACTGTATTCTCACAGCGGCACCTTCTGCTTCCAGAATGCACTGATCAGTAGTCGCAGCTGATAGGTTGCAAATGCAGATGGTTGGAAACATTTCTGATATATTCCTCTCTCAGAAGTCAATTAAATGATATACTTCTATCAAATGGAGAAGGCCACACACTAAGACCCCTTTCACACTGGGGAGCTTTGCAGGCGCTATAACGCTAAAAATAGCACCTGCAAAGCGCCCTGAAACAGCCGCTGCTATCTCGCCAGTGTGAAAGCCCCGAGGGCTTTCACACTGGAGCGGTGCGCTAGCAGGACGGTGAAAAAAGTCCTGCTAGCAGCATCTTTGGAGCGGTGAAGGAAAGGTGTGTATACTGCTCCTCTACCGCTCCTGCCTATTGAAATCAATGGGCACCACGGCTATACCGCCGGCAAAGCGCCTCTGCAGTGGTTTTAACCCTTTCTCGGCCGCTAGCAGGGGTAAAAGCGCCCCGCTAGCGGCCGAATAGCGCCGCAAAATTGACGGTAAAGCGGCGCTAAAAATAGCGCTGCTTTACTGCCGACGCAACCACCGCCCCAGTGTGAAAGGGGCCTAATAGAAATACAGTAAGTCCCAGCTGGAGCTGTCAACTTAAGGCTTGTTCACACAGGTATCAAAATCAGGAGGTTAAGCTGCAGTTTTACTCCCACCCACCCAAACTAGGGCATGCAGCCACTCTGGGTTGTACACATGCCACATTCGTAAGGCCCCATGCACACGAGACGCAGGTGCAAACTCTGCTGAACACACGTTTTTAAACTCTGAAACCGGCGTTTATAAACGCGCGTTTTGCCGCGTTTGCGGCCGCGTTTAGCGGCGTTTTACCGCGTTTGCGTTTATAAGCGTTTCATCATAGACCCTCCCTAAGCTCAAAAAACAGTACATTTTAACCATTTCAGCCAGTTTGTGAGACCAGAGTGAGTAGCAGCAGCTGAGAGAGCAGCAGTGTACTTGTATTTAGCGTATCACTTGCCACATCATCTGCCACAAGTTGTGGATTGTCCACTTGCCACGTTACCTGGCCACGTCACCTGGCCATGTTACCTGCCACGTCACCTGGCCACGTTACCTGCCACGTCAGCTGGCCACGTCACCTGCCACAAGTTGTGGATTGTCCACTTGTCACGTCACCTGGCCACGTCACCTAGCCATGTTACCTGCCCACATTACCTGCCACGTCATCTAGCCACGTCACCTGCCACAAGTTGTGGATTGTCCACTTGCCATGTCACCTGGCCACATCATGTGCCACGTCACCTGCCACAAGTTGTGGATTGTCCACTTGCCACGTCACCTGGCCACGTTACCTGCCACGTCACCTGGCCACGTCACCTGCCACATCACCTGCCACGTCACCTGGCCACATCACCTGACACAAGCTGTGGATTGTCCACTTGCCACGTTACCTGCCACAAGTTGTGGATTGTCCACAATGCAATGCAAGCAATTACAGTTTTCTTTTATATTTTTTAAGTTTTTCATCATTTGCCATCATTTTTGAGATTTCTAATGTTAAAAAATAGGTCACCTTCAAAAACGCTTATAAACGCAAACGCGGCAAAACGCCGGTACCGCGTTTAGCCGCGTTTAGCGTCTGAAACGTGAAAACTTTTGCGTCTGAACCCATTTTTTTGCTTCTGTAAAAACGAGGTTAAACGCAACTGCTTGTAAACGCCAAAAAACGAGACTGTGTGCATGGACACATAGGATAACATTGAATGGGTTCAGGAGCAGTTGAAAAAAGCGTCCAACTGCCTCTGAACGCGCGTTCAACAGCAAATAACAGCGTCTCGTGTGCATGGGGCCTAATGCTTTGTTTCATAGCTGTGGTAATATTGAATAGGCATGTCACTTTCAGAAGTTGGTACAGCTTTTCAGATGAGTAGCAGCAAAGCCGCTCAAAAGAGAGCCATAAGGGAGCTAAATGATAACCAATTATAAAGGATAAGCTAATAATTAAATTAAATTAAATTTGCACTGCTAGTGATGGCACTCAAAACGACTATGCTGGGATAAAATTATGTGCTGCAAATTAAAAAATCAGTAACATTATTAGTGATAATAAATGTTTCCAACCACTTAGCGTATCAATTCTCCTGTGCAAATATGAGTGCCAAGATAATAACATGTGAATATACAATAATATGATACATGCATGTGTATTTCTTCTTGTAATAATATAAATACCGTGCTTGAGTGCAGTCAAATATTTATTTAGTGAAAATGTCAGAAAAAAGTTGTAACTTGTACAGTCTTCACAAATTCTCAAAAATCCGTGCTTTGTATCTATTCAGTGCTCCCCCACAGTGGTGACTGGTACTCAAAATTTTTTGGGGGGTGCAAACAAACTGAAAAATTCAACTGTTAGTAATGCAGGACTGTAAATCGCCATTTATTAGGTGATTGCCAGTATGTATCATTACTGCTAGATAAAACTGTGCCCATCATATGCAGCCTCACTCTGCCCATCAATTTCAGCCTCACTGTGCCAATCAATTTCAGCCTCACAGTGCCAATAAATTGCAGCCTCACTGTGCCCATCAATTGCAGCCTCACTGTGCCCATCAATTGCAGCCTCACTGTGCTCATCAATTGCAGCCTCACTGTGCCTGTAACAGTAGACAAATAACATCCACATTTAAAGTAAAAGAAAAAAAAAACACTTAACATAAGGTGTCTTTATCAGAGCCCCCTTTTACATCATATGTCCCAATCAGAGTCCCCCTTTACAGCAGGTGCCCCCCTTTACAGCAGGTGTCCCCAATCAGAGTCCCCCTTTATAACAGGTGTCCCCATCAGCATGCCCCTATACATCAGATGTCCTCATCAGAGTCCCCCTATAAGTATAGGTATGGAGAGTATGGGACTTTTAAGGTGCAACAACTACACAATGTTCTATTTAAAATATGATTTTATTACAAAGACATTTTCATAGAAAGATATATTTTCTCATATGTACATTAAATACATGAGCCATCGAATAAACATATTTAAAATTTCCAACATGCATATAGACAGATTAACTCAACATGTTTCGCCAGTTTTTGGCTTCTTCAGGAGTTGTGTCATGCAATTGCTGAGAATAAAAAAAAGGAAAATAAATACAACATAATTTGTTCAATCTATTATCAAAGTTAAAGACACAAAAAACACAAAAAATATAGTTGTATTTAGAGATGACTGAAAACCAAATCCACCCAGAAGGATATTTCCAGTCTCAGTTCAGTTTTACCCCATATTATATATATATGCTTTACCTGTAAATTTGTTGGTATGATCATAAAGAAAGGGTAAAAAACGGATAACCAGTAGGTTGAGCCACGTAGGGAGACCTCAAAAGGAAAGATTATTGGTGTATCATAGAAGGGAGAATATACTGGCACGAGTAGCCACCCGAAGCACACCAACAGAAGAACAGAGGATCATCTGGGGGAAACTATGAAAAGGAGTATTGGTCAGAACTTATAATATCTTTTATGTTGACTTACTTCGTCTTATATCTTATATTTCCCATCCATATTTACCTTTCTATATATCAAACTGATTTCCAAACACGCAACCGAAGAGATGGATGAGGGGGAGAAAAAGGAGTGGTAGAGAAGAAAAAAGGGAAATTATCCCAATCTCTCCAAATCACCCCTTGTTGCCCCACTTCTATCCGCTCTATGGAGACACAAAAAAAGAGAGAAGAAAAAATTATTAATTATAAGGATGTTAAATAACCTTATTTTATTATGTTTTAGTTTTTATTTTTTATTTCTATATATAGTCAAAAATTGCCATATATTTATGACTATTGATTACCTATTGTTTTCCCACATCTGGGTTAGATCCACCTTAAGATATTTTTACCGGTATAAGCAACCAGTTCCTAAGAAGATTAAAAAATATATATGTATGTATAAAGATTGCTACTTTGAATTAACAGCCTATTAGACCAAAAAGATAGGATAAGAACAATGATTCAGTATCAAGTCATTAATTACCTTAGCCTAGTAACGCAAGACGTCTTTTCCCCAGGGTGTTGGTCATGTTACTGAATTAAACCAGACTGTGCTCTGGACTATATATCTCCCCTCCTCCTTCCCATTGGACGACTATTTCGCGCCAAATCAATGGGAGGAGCGGGCGCGTCATTTCCTGCATCCACCCCCTTTGCTATGCTGACCCGGATGTGACGATCGTGCTGGAGAATGCCGCACCGATGTTTGCAGGCCACTGCAAACCAGTCTAGTGGACGAGCCCCCGACAGGCAGGAAGCGCCGCAAACCTGATACAGGAAGCGGAAGTGGCCTAAAGTATAGAAAAAAGGCCAACTTCCCTTTAACTACAGCACTGTCGACACATGTTGATGTTAAGTATGGGGCCAGGATATCATCGCGGGTTTTGTCAGATGGCGCTCCCCTTGTTCCCAATTTGAGGACAAAGGAAAGCGCCCTGGGCGCCCATATGATCACCTAATCTGCCCCCTTCTATGGAGGTGAATATTTTTGGCTCAATTGTGTTCCGTTTTATATAAACATATATCAAATATATTTTACTGAGATTGAAACATTTCCCTCTGAATAGATAGGGATATATATTCAGCCATCTACATTTTACACTTTAGGCAACAAAAATCATTAAACACAATATAATAGATAAACAACATTCGAGTTGTTTAGAACAAAGTTTACATAACCAGCATTACTATTGAGATCCTATAGAAAGGGTTTGAAGCTGATGGACTCATTTAACCCCGGGTACATAGTTGCTCTTAAACTATGTATCCATCTGGTTTCCCGTTGTAGGAGATTTTTATCCACATCACCACCTCTTTCGTTTATAGATATATATTCTAGGGCAAAAAATTTGATCTTATGTAGATCGAAGGAGTGAAAAAGGCCACTGTGTCGGCTAATAGGAGTCTCCATTTTTTTCTTCTTAATAAGAGACACATGGTCTCTTATTCTATGAAAAAATGGCCTTTTCGTTTTTCCAACATAAAAGGCCTTACAATCACAGATCATCAAATAAATGACGCCAATTGACTGGCAGTTACAGAAAAAATTGGGTCTGTAGGTGATTCCATTAGGCAAAACTAATTCAGTTACATCTAAGATGAACCTACAATACTCACAGTGACCACATGGTGCAGAACCCTTTCTACTTTCAATCCTTTTAGTTTCAAAGTGACTATGTACTAGTTGGTCTTTTAAAGATCTGGATTTCCTGTATGTAATTTGAGGGAACGGCTTAACATATTTTGAAATAGTCTGGTCAGTTGCTAGCAGTGGCCAGAATTTTTCAATGATCCTTCTTACTTTATAGTGTTCACCTGAGAACCTGGTAATTAGGCGTACCGTTTGGTCTTTGGTTTGAGATTTTTTGGATGTATTAGATCTTTCCTATTTTTGTTTTTTGCTCGTTTATAGGCTTTTTTAAGGGTTGACCTGCTATATCCCCTAGCAATCAGCCGAGATTGGAGGGCTGAAGCCTCCTTCTCAAAGTCTGCTTCCTTGCTACAATTTCTTCGAATTCGTAGATATTGACCATACGGTATGTTTTGTACCAGAGTTCTAGGATGAGAGCTTTTGGCATGTAAGATGGTATTGCCTGATGAAGGCTTTCTATATAGGGAGGATCCCAAAGTATTATCAGGATTCAGATAGATCGTAATGTCAAGAAAGTTTATCAAATTTTGATCACACATCATTGTAAACTTCAGATTAAAAGAGTTTACAGCCAATATAGACATAAAGGAGGTTAATTCTTCTAAAGAGCCAGTCCACACCATAAAAATGTCATCGATAAAGCGTCGCCAAATCAAGACCTTATCAAAAAACATTTCCATTGATTGAGACGAAAAAATCTCCCGTTCCCACCCCCCCAGGTACAGGTTGGCGTACGATGGGGCACACTTGGTCCCCATCGCCACACCCTGCACCTGGAGGTAGTGGGAACGGTCGAATATAAAAATATTGTTGGTAAGTATAAAGAATAACAGTTCCCTAATGAAATTGTTATAGGGCTTGGCTCCTGGTCCTCTCTCTAGAAGGAAGCCCTCTATCACTTGGACACCCTTGACATGGGGAATAGAGTTATAGAGGGCCTCGACGTCTATAGCTACTAGCCATGATCCCAATGGCACACACAGGCCATCCAATGATCTAAGTAGGTCAGCAGTATCTTGAATATAAGAACTTAAGGAACCTACATGAGGCCTCAAGTAATCATCTACCAACTGGCTAGCTGGTTCTGTGAGACACCCAATCCCTGACACAATAGGACGGCCAGGGGGTTTTTTTTAGATCTTTGTGCACCTTTGGTAGTGCATAAAACGTGGGAAGTCTCGGCTTTTCAATAATCAGAAATTCACACGTTTTTTTATCTATCAAATTATCACAGAATGCTCGATTTATAAGTATGCGATATTTGGTCTCTGCATATTTCACCTGTGCAAAAGGAATGGAGCGATACCAACTTTTATTTAAAAGAAGGTTCATAACCATCTGCTTGTAGTTTTTTACATCCATTATCACTATGTTTCCTCCTTTATCCGAGGATTTTATCACTAATTGTTCATTCTTTTTTAATTCTGTCAAGGCTTTTTGTTGTGATGGTTTAAGATTGGTATTTCTTTTTAACTTTTTCCAGTTGGTACTTTGTATTTCCTTTGTCACTTGTTGGGTGAAAGCCCAGATGTTGGGATTGCCCTGAAGGGTGGGGAAGGTTCTGGATTTTGGCTTATATAAGTTTGGTGGGGGGAAAATTCGTCTCCAATATCCTCAAAACTAAAGATAAGAAATACTATAGGGATCGTTTGGCATATGAATCAAACACAGCCTATCGTTGGACTTCAGAAAATCAATGGAGGAAATCTAAATCCTCAGTTCGAAAACAAACAAATACAAACCAGGAAGCTACCGATTCTGATGAAACGTCTTTATCTTCTTCATCTGTATCGGGCAATACCTTTAATACCTCAGTAAGTTCCCAAAAAAGAAAAACAGATCGAGCACCCTCATCGTCTGCACTTTCTAAACGTGCCCAACGGGAGAGTAACCGTCAGGGTTTACGTTCACAATCTAAACATATTTCTCCTCTCACTAACTCCACAGTTGACGGTCACTCTAATATGTTTCCATCAAGTTCCTCGAATAGTTTCTATGCACCTAAGTTAAATCAACTAACAAATACCCCGTCGGGGGACTCCCAAACCCCCTTAACAGGGGATCTTCGCACTGCACCAATCTTTTCACCCTCCCAAATAGTAGATATCAACTTATTATTGAAAAGCCGAGACTTCCCACGTTTTATGCACTACCAAAGGTGCACAAAGATCTAAAAAACCCCCCTGGCCGTCCTATTGTGTCAGGGATTGGGTGTCTCACAGAACCAGCTAGCCAGTTGGTAGATGATTACTTGAGGCCTCATGTAGGTTCCTTAAGTTCTTATATTCAAGATACTGCTGACCTACTTAGATCATTGGATGGCCTGTGTGTGCCATTGGGATCATGGCTAGTAGCTATAGACGTCGAGGCCCTCTATAACTCTATTCCCCATGTCAAGGGTGTCCAAGTGATAGAGGGCTTCCTTCTAGAGAGAGGACCAGGAGCCAAGCCCTATAACAATTTCATTAGGGAACTGTTATTCTTTATACTTACCAACAATATTTTTATATTCGACCGTTCCCACTACCTCCAGGTGCAGGGTGTGGCGATGGGGACCAAGTGTGCCCCATCGTACGCCAACCTGTACCTGGGGGGGTGGGAACGGGAGATTTTTTCGTCTCAATCAATGGAAATGTTTTTTGATAAGGTCTTGATTTGGCGACGCTTTATCGATGACATTTTTATGGTGTGGACTGGCTCTTTAGAAGAATTAACCTCCTTTATGTCTATATTGGCTGTAAACTCTTTTAATCTGAAGTTTACAATGATGTGTGATCAAAATTTGATAAACTTTCTTGACATTACGATCTATCTGAATCCTGATAATACTTTGGGATCCTCCCTATATAGAAAGCCTTCATCAGGCAATACCATCTTACATGCCAAAAGCTCTCATCCTAGAACTCTGGTACAAAACATACAGTATGGTCAATATCTACGAATTCGAAGAAATTGTAGCAAGGAAGCAGACTTTGAGAAGGAGGCTTCAGCCCTCCAATCTCGGCTGATTGCTAGGGGATATAGCAGGTCAACCCTTAAAAAAGCCTATAAACGAGCAAAAAACAAAAATAGGAAAGATCTAATACATCCTAAAAAATCTCAAACCAAAGACCAAACGGTACGCCTAATTACCAGGTTCTCAGGTGAACACTATAAAGTAAGAAGGATCATTGAAAAATTCTGGCCACTGCTAGCAACTGACCAGACTATTTCAAAATATGTTAAGCCGTTCCCTCAAATTACATACAGGAAATCCAGATCTTTAAAAGACCAACTAGTACATAGTCACTTTGAAACTAAAAGGATTGAAAGTAGAAAGGGTTCTGCACCATGTGGTCACTGTGAGTATTGTAGGTTCATCTTAGATGTAACTGAATTAGTTTTGCCTAATGGAATCACCTACAGACCCAATTTTTTCTGTAACTGCCAGTCAATTGGCGTCATTTATTTGATGATCTGTGATTGTAAGGCCTTTTATGTTGGAAAAACGAAAAGGCCATTTTTTCATAGAATAAGAGACCATGTGTCTCTTATTAAGAAGAAAAAAATGGAGACTCCTATTAGCCGACACAGTGGCCTTTTTCACTCCTTCGATCTACATAAGATCAAATTTTTTGCCCTAGAATATATATCTATAAACGAAAGAGGTGGTGATGTGGATAAAAATCTCCTACAACGGGAAACCAGATGGATACATAGTTTAAGAGCAACTATGTACCCGGGGTTAAATGAGTCCATCAGCTTCAAACCCTTTCTATAGGATCTCAATAGTAATGCTGGTTATGTAAACTTTGTTCTAAACAACTCGAATGTTGTTTATCTATTATATTGTGTTTAATGATTTTTGTTGCCTATAGTGTAAAATGTAGATGGCTGAATATATATCCCTATCTATTCAGAGGGAAATGTTTCAATCTCAGTAAAATATATTTGATATATGTTTATATAAAACGGAACACAATTGAGCCAAAAATATTCACCTCCATAGAAGGGGGCAGATTAGGTGATCATATGGGCGCCCAGGGCGCTTTCCTTTGTCCTCAAATTGGGAACAAGGGGAGCGCCATCTGACAAAACCCGCGATGATATCCTGGCCCCATACTTAACATCAACATGTGTCGACAGTGCTGTAGTTAAAGGGAAGTTGGCCTTTTTTCTATACTTTAGGCCACTTCCGCTTCCTGTATCAGGTTTGCGGCGCTTCCTGCCTGTCGGGGGCTCGTCCACTAGACTGGTTTGCAGTGGCCTGCAAACATCGGTGCGGCATTCTCCAGCACGATCGTCACATCCGGGTCAGCATAGCAAAGGGGGTGGATGCAGGAAATGACGCGCCCGCTCCTCCCATTGATTTGGCGCGAAATAGGCGTCCAATGGGAAGGAGGAGGGGAGATATATAGTCCAGAGCACAGTCTGGTTTAATTCAGTAACATGACCAACACCCTGGGGAAAAGACGTCTTGCGTTACTAGGCTAAGGTAATTAATGACTTGATACTGAATCATTGTTCTTATCCTATCTTTTTGGTCTAATAGGCTGTTAATTCAAAGTAGCAATCTTTATACATACATATATATTTTTTAATCTTCTTAGGAACTGGTTGCTTATACCGGTAAAAATATCTTAAGGTGGATCTAACCCAGATGTGGGAAAACAATAGGTAATCAATAGTCATAAATATATGGCAATTTTTGACTATATATAGAAATAAAAAATAAAAACTAAAACATAATAAAATAAGGTTATTTAACATCCTTATAATTAATAATTTTTTCTTCTCTCTTTTTTTGTGTCTCCATAGAGCGGATAGAAGTGGGGCAACAAGGGGTGATTTGGAGAGATTGGGATAATTTCCCTTTTTTCTTCTCTACCACTCCTTTTTCTCCCCCTCATCCATCTCTTCGGTTGCGTGTTTGGAAATCAGTTTGATATATAGAAAGGTAAATATGGATGGGAAATATAAGATATAAGACGAAGTAAGTCAACATAAAAGATATTATAAGTTCTGACCAATACTCCTTTTCATAGTTTCCCCCAGATGATCCTCTGTTCTTCTGTTGGTGTGCTTCGGGTGGCTACTCGTGCCAGTATATTCTCCCTTCTATGATACACCAATAATCTTTCCTTTTGAGGTCTCCCTACGTGGCTCAACCTACTGGTTATCCGTTTTTTACCCTTTCTTTATGATCATACCAACAAATTTACAGGTAAAGCATATATATATAATATGGGGTAAAACTGAACTGAGACTGGAAATATCCTTCTGGGTGGATATGGTTTTCAGTCATCTCTAAATACAACTATATTTTTTGTGTTTTTTGTGTCTTTAACTTTGATAATAGATTGAACAAATTATGTTGTATTTATTTTCCTTTTTTTTATTCTCAGCAATTGCATGACACAACTCCTGAAGAAGCCAAAAACTGGCGAAACATGTTGAGTTAATCTGTCTATATGCATGTTGGAAATTTTAAATATGTTTATTCGATGGCTCATGTATTTAATGTACATATGAGAAAATATATCTTTCTATGAAAATGTCTTTGTAATAAAATCATATTTTAAATAGAACATTGTGTAGTTGTTGCACCTTAAAAGTCCCATACTCTCCATACCTATACTTAGTTTACAAATTAAGGGATGTGGTGCCTATGAGATACAGGTGATAGGTATTATCTTCAAATTTTCAGAGTCCCCCTATACATCAGGTGTCCCAATCAGAGTCCCCCTTTACAGCAGGCGCCACCATTTACAACAGGTGTCCCCATCAGCACCCCCCTATAAATCAGGTGTCCCCATCAGAGTCCTCCTTTACATCAGATGCCCCCATCAGAGTCCCCCTTTACATCAGATGTCCCCATCAGAGTGCCACTTTACATCAGATGTCCCTATCAGAGTCCCCCTTTACATTAGATGTCCCCATCAGAATCCCCCTTAACATTAGATATCCCCATCAGAGTCCCCCTTTACATTAGATGTCCCCATCAGAATCCCCCTTAACATTAGATGTCCCCATCAGAATCCCCCTTTCATTAGATGTCCCCATCAGAATCCCCCTTTACATTAGATGTCCCCATCAGAGTTCTCCTTTACATCAGATGTCCCCATTAGAGATCCCCTTTACATTAGATGTCCCCATCAGAGTCCTCCTTTACAGCATATTTCCCCATCAGAGTCCCCCTTTACATTAGATGTCCCCATCAGAGATCCCCTTTACATTAGATGTCCCCATCAGAGTCCTCCTTTACATCAGATGTCCCCATCAGAGTCCCCCGTTACATCAGATGTCCCCATCAGAGTCCTCCTTTACATTAGATGTCCTCATCAGAGTCCTCCTTTACATCAGATGTCCCCATCAGAGTCCCCCGTTACATCAGATGTCCCCATCAGAGTCCTCCTTTACATCAGATGGTCCAGGTTTACATTAGATGTCCCCATCAGAGTCCCCCTTTACATCAGATGTCCCCATCAGAGTCCTCCTTTACAGCAGGCGCCACCATTTACAACAGGTGTCCCCATCAGCACCCCCCTATAAATCAGGTGTCCCCATCAGAGTCCTCCTTTACATCAGATGCCCCCATCAGAGTCCCCCTTTACATCAGATGTCCCCATCAGAGTGCCACTTTACATCAGATGTCCCTATCAGAGTCCCCCTTTACATCAGATGTCCCCATCAGAGTCCTCCTTTACAGCAGGCGCCACCATTTACAACAGGTGTCCCCATCAGCACCCCCCTATAAATCAGGTGTCCCCATCAGAGTCCTCCTTTACATCAGATGCCCCCATCAGAGTCCCCCTTTACATCAGATGTCCCCATCAGAATCCCCCTTAACATTAGATGTCCCCATCAGAGTCCCCCTTTACATTAGATGTCCCCATCAGAATCCCCCTTAACATTAGATGTCCCCATCAGAGTTCTCCTTTACATCAGATGTCCCCATCAGAGATCCCCTTTACATTAGATGTCCCCATCAGAGTCCTCCTTTACAGCATATTTCCCCATCAGAGTCCCCCTTTACATTAGATGTCCCCATCAGAGATCCCCTTTACATTAGATGTCCCCATCAGAGTCCTCCTTTACATCAGATGTCCCCATCAGAGTCCCCCGTTACATCAGATGTCCCCATCAGAGTCCTCCTTTACATTAGATGTCCCCATCAGAGTCCTCCTTTACATCAGATGTCCCCATCAGAGTCCCCCGTTACATCAGATGTCCCCATCAGAGTCCTCCTTTACATTAGATGTCCCCATCAGAGTCCTCCTTTACATCAGATGTCCCCATCAGAGTCCCCCGTTACATCAGATGTCCCCTTCAGAGTCCTCCTTTACATTAGATGTCCCCATCAGAGTCCTCCTTTACATCAGATGTCCCCATCAGAGTCCTCCTTTACATCAGATGGTCCAGGTTTACATTAGATGTCCCCATCAGAGTCCCCCTTTACATCAGATGTCCCCTTTAGAGTCCTCCTTTACATTAGATGTCCCCATAAGAGTCCCTTTTTACATTAGATGTCCCCATCAGAGTCCTCCTTTACATCAGATGTCCCCATCAGAGTCCCCCTTTACATTAGTTAGGTGTCACCATCAGAGCCCCCTTTACATTAGATGTCCCCATCAGAGTCCTCCTTTACATTAGATGTCCCCCATCAAATTCCCCCTTTACATCAAATGTCCCCCCTCTCCCCTTCTCATACTTACAGCTTTTACAGCAAGTCGCATATATTACTCAGATTGTACTCTAGCTATATTTATAACATTATTTATTAGGTGGTAGCTAATATTAAATTTTTGGAAAATAAAAAATTGTGTTAAAGGAATGTCCTAAAACTGGGGGAGAAAAATATGTTTTATTTTTTTTAGCGGAAAGGGGGAGGGGGCTTTGGAAAGCAGCAGAAATAGTAGCATATGATGATGGCAGGTGACCTCCAAAAACAAAAGAAAAACATTGATTTATTTTTTAGAGAAATATAGATATTTTCAGTAGGTGTCAGCTGAAAAAAATACTATGTTAAGAATCCTAGCATTCCCTAAGCAACAACAAGAGGTAATTCTAGAGGAGTCTATTTATGAGTAGAGTAGCTTCACACTTTGGGTCCATGCTATGAGCTGCCAGGGCCCAATAATTATTCTTTAAAGGGGTATTAAACCCAATAACAAACATTTATGTTGGAGCTTACCAATTATTAGATGTGACGGCTGCATTTGTTTTCTTTTTAGACTTCCTCTCTTTATTTTCACCTGGTGATCCAGCAAGTAAGTCTGTTTTTCAACAGACCAAGCTCTCCTGCAAATGTATCAGTTAAAGCGGAGCTCCACCCTAAAATAACATTGTACTTCACTAGCTTCCTTTAAATATGGTTAAACAAGTTCTATTAAAAAAACATTTTTTACATGCCTGGAAATCCCTGTTGCTAGGCAGAATTCCTAATCTGCCTTCTTCCTGGACGGCGGTCTGTCTACTGTTCAACCTAAGCCGCAGAGACTCCTGGGAAAGGAGTGTCATAATTTCCCAGGAGACTGTGCGCTCTTCTGTGCCTCTTCTTATTACTGTGGGGATTGTGTTATCTACGTTGTCATAACAACGGGGCGGGATGTTCCTCTGCCACCGCCCGTTGTCATGACAACGGCACAAACCACCTGCGCTACGAGCGTCGCTCTACTACCCAGCATGCACCTCGCCACGAAGGGAAGAAAAAAAATGTACTGGGCTTCAGATGCCCACACATAGAATGGCAACGGCCACAGAATGACGAGCAGCAAATAAGGCAAGTGTTAGATAGATTTACAGCTCATTTGGCGATATAATACTATATTTAATGTCATGTTCAGTGTATTTCAATTTAACTGGCCAAAAAAAAAAATAATAATTTATGACCGGAACCCCGCTTTAAGAGTGTTGGGACTAACTATTTACCACTAACAGGGGTGCCTACAATGATCAGCTTTTATTTATTTATGTACAACCTTTATCCAAAAACAAATAAACAAAAAACTGTTGTTGTAACTGCTTGTGTAATGGCAGTGTGAGCTGGAGTTTGGCTTCAATTTGTTTGTCTAAATCTTGCTAATACATCCAATACCAATTCTCCTCCCCCTCCTCAATATTAAAAAAGAGTGTAAACCTTGAAAAAAAAACGAAAAAAAAAACGTGTAAGACAAAGGCATAATGAGCTTGTATGCATCGCCTACTAGCTCATTATGAAATACTTACCTTAGAACGATGCCCTGGATCGGCATCAGCCCTCCGAGTACAGCGCAGACATCTTCCACCGGAGTTATTTCCGGGTTCGCAGCTCCGGCACTGTGATTGACCAGAGCCGCAATGACGTCACTCCCGCACATGCGCGCAGGAGCCGCCGGTCACAGCACGGCTACTGAAGAAATGGCACCAGCGGCCCGTTTCTTCAGTGCGCATGCGCCGATGACGTCGGCAACAGCTCATATACTGAATATCTCCTAAACTGTGCAAGTTTAGGAGATATTCAAGGCTTACCCATAGGTAAAAGTGGTGTAACAGGGTTTATAACCACTTTAAAAATATTGCTTTCTGCTGTGCCCCTGTGCTCCTTCATCCACAGTTGGGGCACGCTAATACAGGAGGTGTATTACTGGTCAGATCACCAGGTGAAAACAGATGGAAAAAAGCATCAAAAAGAATTACTAATGCAGTCACCACATCTAATGATTTGTAAGCTGTAGGGTTGTCCCGATACCACTTTTTTAGGACCGAGTACAAGTACCGATACTTTTTTCCAAGTACTCGCCGATACCGATGACCGATACTTTTTTTTCAATGTCATGTGACAGTTTGAAAGATGGGGACTGATAGGTGGCACTGACAGGTGGCACTTATGGGCACTGACTGGTGACTGGCTCTGATGGGCACTAATAGGTGGCTGGCACTGATAGATGGCACTGATTGCACTGATAGGTGGCACTTATGGGCACTGATAGGTGGCACTTATAGGTGGCACTGATAGGTGGCACTTGTGGGCACTGATAGATGGCACTGATAGGTGGCACTTGTGGGCACTGATATGTGGCACTGATATGTGGCACTTGTGGGCACTGATATGTGGCACTTGTGGGCACTGATAGCACTGAAAGGTGGCACTTGTGGGCACTGATAGGTGGCACTGATAGATGGCACTTGTGGGCACTGACAGCACTGATAGGTGGCACTTGGTGGCACTGATTGCACTATCAGTGCTGTCAGTGCCCACAAGTGCCATCTATCAGTGCCACCTATCAGTGCCCACAAGTGCCACCTTTCAGTGCTATCAGTGCCCACAAGTGCCACATATCAGTGCCCACAAGTGCCACATATCAGTGTCCACAAGTGCCACCTTTCAGTGCAATCAGTGCCATCTATCAGTGCCCACAAGTGCCACCTTTCAGTGCTATCAGTGCCCACAAGTGCCACATATCAGTGCCCACAAATGCCACATATCAGTGCCCACAAGTGCCACATATCAGTGCCACCAAGTGCCACCTATCAGTGCAATCAGTGCCATCTACCAGTGCCACCTGATAGGTGGCACTGGTAGATGGCACTGATTGCACTGATAGGTAGCACTTGTGGGTACTGAAATGCTGCGGGGAAAAAAAATGACACAGGATTTAAAATAAAAAAAACTGCTGCAACGCCCATCTTGGTACACCCTGCACTCGGCTGAAGTAAGCAGCAGCAGACATCTTGTTACACCCAGCCCATATAGCTCGGGCTGGGTGTAACAAGATGTCTGCTGCTTACTGCAGCCAAGTGCAGGGTGTACCAAGATGGGTGTGGGGACGTTCAGCCGCTGACGGCGACCGAATGCGACATCACCGGTCACCGATCCTGATGCAGCTGCGCCCTGCACCCCTGCCAGCTTACCAGTTTCAACTGCAGGTGAGGGACTCGCTCTCCGCCCTGGTCTCCGCCCCCCGCCGCACTCTCCGTCCCGCTCTCCGCCTTGGTCTCCACCCCCCGCCCCACTCCCCGCCCCCCGCCGCACTCTCTGTTCCGCTCTCTGCCCTGGTCTCCGCCCCCCGCCACGCTCTCCACCCTGCTCTCCGCCCCCCGCTCTCCACCCCCTCTCTGCGTCCGCTCTGGAAAAAAAAAAAGTATCGGACTGGGCATCGGGAGCATTTGCGCGAGTACAAGTACTCGCGCAAATGCTTGGTATTGGTCCCGATACCGATACTAGTATCGGTATCGGGACAACCCTAGTAAGCTGCAATATATATTAAAAAATAATTGGGTTTAATATTGCTTAAACTCATAAAAACTATATATTTAGTGTATATAGGGAGACACATCCTTCACCTCCCTGCATAAACTTCTGAATTAGCTCAACCAAGGTTGAACTTTTTGGCCAAAATTCCAAAAGATATGTTTTTTCAAAAACAACACTGCACATCACCAAAAGAACACCATACTACAGTGAAGCATGGTGGTGGCAGCATCATGCTTCGGGGCTGTTTTTCTTCAGCTGGAACAGGGGCCTAAGTCAAGGTAGAGGGAATTATGAACAGTTCCAAATACCAGTCAATATTGGCACAAAACCTTCAGGCTTCTGCTAGAAAGCTGAACATGAAGAGGAACTTCATCTTTCAGCATGACAACAACCCAAAGCATACATCTAAATCAACAAAGGAATGGCTTCACCAGGAGAAGAAAAAAGTTTTGAAATGGCCCAGTTAGAGCCCAGACCTGAATCCGATTGAAAATCTGTGGGGTGATCTGAAGAGGGCTGTGCACAGGAGATGCCCTCACAATCTGACAGATTTCAAGTGTTTTTGCAAAGAAGTCAAGATGTGCCATGCTGATAGACTCATACCCAAAAAGACTGAGTGCTGTAATAAAATCAAAAGGTGCTTCAACAAAGTATGAGTTTAACCACTTCAATAGCAGTCACTTTCGCCCCTTCCTGACCAAGAGAATTTTTTAGCTTTCAGTGCTGTCGCACTTTGAATGACAATTGCGTTGTCATGCAACACTGTACCCAAACTACATTTTTATAATTTTCTTCCCACAAATAGAGCTTTCTTTTGGTGCTATTTAATCACCACTTGGGGTTTTTATTTTTTTACTAAATAAACTTTGTTTCAGTTATAAATTTTGTTCTCTCCTTCACTGACGGGCACTGATGAGGCGGCACTGATGAGTTTGCACTGAGGTAAGAAGCCTCTGTCAGAGGCTTCTTACCACGATCAAAGATCACGCCGCACTCGCGATTGCTGTGCTTTGCGCCCCCCCACGGGCGCGCACCGGCATGTTATCCTGCTTGACATAATTTTAAAACCACTTCCCTCCATTTTAAACATTTACACAACTTTTTATACTTCATAGAGTATATGGCACACTACAAAAAATATTTTTGTATTATTATTAATATTATTATACAGGTTTTATATAGCACCAACAGCTTGTGCAGCGCTTAACAAAATAAAGGCAAACATTACAGTTACATTACAATTTGGTACAAGAGGAATCAGAGCTTACAATCTAAAAAGGGAGGCTCAATTGATACAAAAGGTAATAGCTGTGGGGGATGAGCTGATGGAGGAAGTAAAACAGTGTTAGTTAGAAGCAAGATAGGCTTCTTTAAAGATAAGAGTTTTCAGGGATTGTCTGAATATGGATAGATTAGGGGACAGTCGGACAGATTGGGGTAGGGAGTTCCAAAGGATGGGAGAAGCTCTGGAGAAATCCTGGAGGCGAGCATGGGAGGAGGTGACAAGGGAGCTAGAGAGTAGGAGGTCTTTGGAGGACTGAAGAGAGCGGCTTGGTTGGTATTTTGGGACTAGGTTAGTAATGTAGCTGGGGGCCGAGTTGTGGATGGCTTTGTAAATTATTGTTAGTAGTTTAAATTTTATTCGTTGGGTGAGTGGAAGCCAGTGAAGGGATTGGCAGAGAGGGGTGGAGGACACTGAATGGTTGGTAAGGTGGATGAGTCTTGCAGCGGCATTCATGATGAACTGAAGGGAGGATAGTCTATGTAAGGGTAATCCAATGAGGAGGGAGTTGCAGTAGTCGAGGCGAGAGATGACCACGGAGTGAATTAGAAGCTTGGTGGTGTCATTAGTTAAAAAGGGGCGTATTCTGGAAATGTTGCGGAGGCTAAGGCGGCATGATTTGGACCGGGATTGGATGTGGGCCTGAAAGGACAGCTCAGAGTCTAAGGTTACCCCTAGCACCCTGGCATGTGGGGATGGACTGAAAGATGTGCCTTTGATCTTGATACAGAAGTCAGGGGAAGGGGCACATGGGGGAGGAAATATTAAGAGCTCAGTTTTAGATAGATTTAGTTTGAGGAAGTGGTTTGACATCCAGGCTGATATGTCTGTTAGTAAATCAGTGATGCGTGAGGAGATTGATGGGGTGAGCTGAGGGGCAGAGAGATAGATTTGGGTGTCATCAGCATATAAATGGTAGTGGAAGCCATGTGAGGCTATCAGCTGACCCAGGGAGGACGTGTAGATCGAGACCAAGCTAACTGAGTTTTTTGAGGAGGAGGGGGTGGTCAACTTTATCAAAGGCAGCGGAAAGGTCCAAGAGTAATGCCGCGTACACACGATCGATTTTTTCGACGGTGAAAACACCGTCGAGAAAATCGACATTAAAAACGAGGAACAGCTTGTTCCCCTCACACACGGCCGTTTTAAATGTCATTTTTTTTTGGGTCGAAAAAAACGACCGTGTGTGGGCTCCGCGGCAGTGTTTCCCTATGGGAAACACTGCCACGGAAAACATGTCGAAAAAAACGACGAGAAAAATTAGAACATGTTCTAATTTTTGTCGTCGTTTTTAATGCCATTTTTCTCGTCGAAAAAAACGACAGAAAGCCCACAGACTATCGTTTTTCTCGTCGAATGGGAAAAATTTCGTTTTTTTTCGACGGGAAAAACGGCCGTGTGTACGCGGCATAAGAGTACGGAATAATGACCGTTGGTTTTGGCTGTTTTTTTTTTATAATTCAAATTTTATTAAACATTTTCTTTTACATATATTACAAACATATATACATACCATTCATTTCTTTCATAAACCGTATGAAAATGGGAAAGCCCCCCCCCCCCCCCCGACATCCACCCCCACCCCCCCCCCCCATCATGCGAGAGAAGGGAAAGAAAAGAGAGGGCGAGCGAGAGAGAAAAAAAAAAAGGGGGGGAAGAACCCCCTCCCATCCCACCCCCCTCATCTCTATTCAACAGGAATATCGTATATCCTACCTCTCGATCCAATTACAGTGCTCTCTGTACTATAAAACATAGTTTATTATTAATGTGTATGTGACCTTGCAAAAAAAAAAACACCCTTATTTAGTGTGTCTGTTATCTACTTGCTATCTATGAATTATCAAACCAATCATTATATATCATATGTGTATTATTACTTCTTATTCATATAAAGTGACCCTTCTGCCCTTCTCAAAAAAAAAAAAAATTCCCTTCCCTTTCTCTCTCTTAAATTCCCCATCCCCCCTCTCTCTCCCGCCCTCCCCCCCCCCCCCGGATACCACACCCCCCCCCCCACTCTTATTTTTGAAGTGATTAGCAATCTCCTGGGCAGTGAGCAAGTTAGTGGGTGGAGGTAATGGAGGACGAAGTAGAGTGGTAAAGGTAGAAAAGAGTTGACGGGGACTGCGTGAGAGGGTGTTGATGAGAGTAATAATGTAGGTCTGTTTGGCAGTGTGGAGGCAGGAATGGTATATTTGGAGGGCAGATTTATATCGGCTGAAATCTTGCTGTGTCTTAGTCTTACGCCACAGATGCTGAGGAGCGCAGCTATGTTTTTTGAGGCTTCTGACATTGTCTGTCTGCCAGGGTTGTAGCGGTCGGGGCCTGATTCTGTGTGTAATGAGGGGGGCGAAGGTATCCAGGGTGGATGACAGTGAACTGAAAAGTGCTTTGAGGGGATAGGAGGATTCCAACACCACCTCCTTTCCGTCCAATAAGCCTGGGAGAGTGAGTCCACAGGATGCTACTCAGGCCAACATAGGAGAGAGCAGCAGGAGAAGGAAGGTCAGATTCTTGAATCCAGGTCTCAGTAATTGCAAGTAGGTTCAGGGAGTTTGTGATAAATAGGTCATGAACGGTGGTGAGTTTGTTACAAACAGAGCGGGCATTCCAAAGGGCACAGGAGAAGGGGAATCTGGTTCTACGCTGAAGAGGAATAGAAATGAGATTGTGTGGATTGCGGCTGCTATCAGAGGATGGAGGGTGCTGGGTATGTTGGCCGAAGGTAAATGATGGCGGTCCAGGATTTGGGGAAATATCTCCAGAAGTTAGGAGAAGCAGAAGGGTGAGAGAGGTGATATGGGAGTGTGACTTATGTGGGGGGACATGTCCCAGTGTCCTGCAGGTTTTATTGGTATATGGGTTCAGAATTAGCAGGAGCTGATACGTGCAGTAATAAGGTGAGGACAGGAGTGAGGGTGATATATATAAGCTGTAGGGTGGAGAAGATGGGTGAAGGAGAGAGAATTTAAGGAGAGAGGATGCAACTGTGAGAAGGAAAAGTAGGGAGTGCATGATTCAGAGTGGCATACCTCCCAACTCTCTGAGATGGGAATGAGGGACACCTATTACATACCTCCCAACTTTAAGATGGGATTGAGGGACACCTATTACATACCTCCTAACTTTGAGATGGGAATAAGGGACACCTATTACATACCTCCCAACTTTGAGATGGGATTGAGGGACACTTATTACATACCTCCCAACTTTGAGATGGGAATGAGGGACACGCGCCTTATTCTGGCTTTTTGAATTTACAAATGCAGCAATTTAGAAATTGAGTGAAAGGTATAGCACTGTAAAACTATTTTTGATATACAAGTAGTGCATTTTATATACAGCTATATAGATCAGACCAAAATGAGGGACAACTGTGAAGGAAAGAGGGACATTGTTCCAAATGAGGGACAGTCCCTCGAAATCAGCTACGGTTGGGAGCTATGGAGTGGTGAGATTGAAAGGAAGCCTGGATGAGAGATGAAAGTTTGATGGAGAATCAGGTCACCTGTAGTATGTTTAGTGTTCTGCAGAAGTCTGTTGTGGATATTCACTTTGTGCATTCGCTGAAGTGCTGAGCAGAAATGTAATACTTAATCCAATATGAATACTTTATCCAAGATGATAGTTGCCAATGCAATCCCTGCCTGTGCAACCCCCTGCCTGGGCATCCCCTAGAAAAGGTCTAAATTTATACCAAGTTGGGTGGGGGTATTATTGCCAATTAATCAGTCAGGATTTCATAGGAGGAACACATGGCTCATAGAACGAACTTCTCACACCAAAAACAGACTACAAGATACAGCAAGAGAGCAGGAGATCATGGCTATAAAGATAAAACCAGCTCATAATTTAGGTATGGACAATAAGAAAACAAAAACAAACATCACAGTGATATGGACAGAGGTAAAGAATTTGAAGGCAGCATAGATTACCATGTATAGGCGACAACCGTATGCTTCTTGCCCAAGGTGTGGGAGTTCCCTTGCGACTCTCATTCATATGTTGTGGAGATGTCTTAAGTTATAGATGTTCTGTCTCAAGGACATTCAGCTAAACCATTCTTATCCCATAAACATGATACCATATTTCTTCGATCGCAGTTTCTTGGAACAAGCTAGGTGAAACTACAAATAACAAGAATAAACCTTGATAAGTACAATATCCCATACATATAGCATACATTGCAGAGACAAAGATACACAGTACAATATGAGACAGTAAAAACTTACTTTTTAAGTTCTCTAAGGGTTGATGGTAAGCGATTGAAATAAGACATATCCTGCCTCCTGCAGTGTCTTGAAAAAGCATGGTGAATGTTTCTCTTCCTGTAGAGATTTACCCAGAATACTTTGCTTTCTAATCACTTCCTAGGTTACACATTAATGCATTTAATAATGATTCTACTGAAACAATACCAAAAAGGGACACTAGATGGTGCCTACGCTCTGCAAATGATTTCTATCGAAATGTCATTTTAATCAACACAAATGCAGATAATCAGAATATAGACATCTGATGGACAGAGCACTCCCCGCCTGACGTCAAGTGATGTCACTAACAGAGTCCTCCGTAGAAAGTAACAGAACAAGTTCAGTCACTGGTCTTAAGAACACTTTGGCTTCATTCTGTTGGAAGGTCTTGACCTCGACCTTACGGACAAGATTATCTTTGCTTGGCAGTACTTTGGTGACTAGACCTAAAGGCCACATATTCCTTAGTGTCTGGCAATCTTTCATGAGCACAACATCACCAAGTTTAAGATTAGGTTTTTCGGTGTGCCACTTCCTCCTTAGTTGTAGAGTAGATGTGTATTGCTCCTTCCACCGACTCCAGAAGGTATTGGCAAGGGTTTGAACTTGTCTCCATTGACGTTTGTAAAGGTCTTTCTCACAAAACTCTCCAGCTGGAGTACCTACAAGACCAGTCTTTTGCGTGAGCAGGTGTGAGAACCATTGGATCAAGTTTCTTTAAAACACCGTCTTTAGGAACAGGTTTGTGGTTGAGAATACAATCGATCTCTTTGGCAAAGACTTCTCTCTGTACAACAGATATTAACCAATTTTTAGATTGTTCTAGGTCAGTTGCTGAGTAGACTTTCCTACAGTGGTGCCAACCTCTGCAATTGAAATTAGTTGGTGGTTGTTTTTTGTAAGACTGAGCGATGTGGATTGAGCAAGTGATAGCTCTAACTAGTGACCTCCAGGTGGTGAACCTGCTGAATCGGTGGGTTTTAAACTGGTTGAGAGAAGTTGTTGTGACTGCAGTAGAAACCTGAGGGCAAATTTCCTGATCCTTGTCTGCATCTATTAGGTTAAACGTGGTGAGGTCATTAGTGTTACAGTCAGGACTGCGTAGAAAGGTGGGACCTGTGAACCACAAAGTACTTTCGAGGCGACTGGCCGCTACAGATCTGGTCGCTAGGTCTGCAGGATTATAGTCTGTAGGCACAAAATGCCATTGCTCTGGGCGAGTGGACCTCCTTATTCTCAGCACTCTGTTATTGACATAGACATAGAAATGCCTAGTTTCATTATGGATGTAACCCAGAACTACTTTACTGTCTGTGTAGAACTCAGCTTCCTGGATTTCTAAGTTTGTCTCTGTTGCTATTAGTTCAGCTAGCTCTGTAGCCAATACTGCAGCACAAAGTTCCAGCCTGGGTATGGTGTGTTCAGGCAGTAGTGCAAGTTTTGCTTTTCCCATTACAAACCCTATGTGGCATTGTCCTTTAATGTCTATGGTTTTCAGGTAAGCTACAGCAGCAATTGCTTTAACAGAAGCATCCGCAAACACACAAAGTCTTTGCATCTGAACGTCTGCAGATGACAGAGGAGCATATGGGCGTGGAATTTTAAGATTGGATAACGCTGTAAGTGAGTCCTTCCACTCTAGCCATAGGTTCTTCCTGTCGGTGGGGAGAGGGTGGTCCCAATCTAGCGACTCACAGGTTAAGTCTCTGAGTAGTGCCTTACCCTGGATGGTGACAGGTGCTGCAAAGCCTAAAGGATCATACAGGCTGTTTATGGTAGACAGGACACCTCTACGGGTAAGGGTTTTTTCTTCTGTGTTTACTTGGAAAGTAAAGGTGTCAGATCTTAAGTCCCAAAGCAAACCAAGGCTGTGTTGCATGGGAAGTGAGTCTGTGCCTAGATCTTAAGCCCCGTACACACGATCGGTTTGACTGATGAAAACCGTCCGATGGATGGTTTTCATCAGACCAACCGATCGTGTATGGTACCCATCGGTCTTTTTTCCATCGGTTGTAAAAAATAGAACTTGTTTTAAAATTTTCCGATGGATAAAAAACCGATGGGAATTTCCAATCGTCTATGGGCAAGTCCATCGGTTAAAAAACCCACGCATGCTCAGAATCAAGTCGACGCATGCTTAGAAGCATTAAACTTCATTTTTCTCGGCTCATCGGAGTGTTTTACGTCACCGCGTTTGGAACGGTCGGTTTTTTGACTGGTTTTTTGAATGGTGTGTGGCCAAGACTGATGAAAAACAGTTTCATCGGATTTCTGATGGACAAATCCATCGGACGAAAATCCATAGGTTATCCGATCGTGTGTACGGGGCTTAAGTCCTTTAACTCGTTGGAATGATCTTGGACAGGAAAGGCTTCTAAAACTTCTCTACTGTTGGAAGCAATCTTGTGGAGCCTTAAGTTGGAACACGCAAGCATTGCCTGAGTTCTTTTGAGGAGACTGATTGCGGCTTCATTTGTGGGTAGTGATTTCAAGCAATCGTCCACATAGAAATCCTTGTCCACAAATTGTCTGACATCTGACCCATACTCTGACTCTCCCACTCTAGCAGAGGTGTCTGAGGCCATATATAGCAACTGCAGGGGAAGGGGTGTTGCCAAATATGTGCACCCTCATGCAATATTCTGTGATGTCTCCAGAGGGATTATTGTCCCTGAACCATTGAAACCTCAGAAAGTTTTGGTGTTCTTCTTTAACAAGAAAGCAATAGAACATTTGTTGTATGTTTGCCATGAATGCGACCGAATCCTTGCGGAAGCGGAGAAGTACTCCTAATAGTCTGTTGTTGAGGTCAGGGCCAGAAAGAAGGACATCATTTAGAGAGACACCCTCATGCTTGGCGCTGGAATCAAACACCACTCTAATCTGCCCTGGCTTCTTAGGGTGATAGACCCCAAATATGGGTAAGTACCAACATTCTTCTGAGTCTTTGAGGTTTGGGGCTATCTCAGCTTGACCATTATGGAATATTTTGTCCATGAAGGAAAAGAAATGTTCTCTCATCTCTGGTTTCCTTTGAAGATTGTGTCTTAGGGAAGTGAGGCGTTTATATGCTAGTTCTCTGTTGTTAGGCAAACGCCATCTCTGTGGCCTAAAGGGAAGAGGTGCTACCCAGCTATTAGTTACGTCTTTCTTCATACTGCTTTCCATAACCTCTAGGAAGATCCTATCCTCAATGGACATTGCTACCTGGTTGTCCTCCTTTGTTCTCCTGAACACTAAGTGTCCTAAGTCGCTTTGGTCATCATCATAGGTATTGCTGTCACAGAGGGGACTTAGGAAAGGAAGAGGTACAGGGTTGTTGTGAGGTAGCTCCTTTATGATGATGTGATTTTGACAGGGTTGGAAAAGAGAAGGACGACCATTCTCGAGGGTACCAGTGAGCAGATTATTAACAGATGCCGGTTTGTGTGCACCTCCCAGGCAAACATCACCTATAATGACCCATCCAAGATCCAGTTTTTGGGCATATGGAGCATTTTTAGGACCGTTGATCAGTTTCCTTACTTTGTGGACTTGCAAGATTTCTCTCCCTAGGAGTAAGATTATCTGAGCCTGATCATCAAGTTCTGGTATGAGATGTGCTATGTGCTTCAAGTGGGTCTGGTGAGCTGCTGCGTCTGGTGTGGAAATCTCTGTTCTGTTATCTGGCATCTGGTTGCACTCTATTATGGTCGGTAAGGGTAGACATGTCTTACCATCCATAGATTCAATTTGTAGGCCGTCAGCTCTTCTCCCCGCCGTTTCCACTGTACCTGCGCAAGTCCTAAGGGAGTAAGGGCTGCTGGGGCCTTTAAGGTTTAGAATGTCAAAAAACACAGGTCTAGCTAATGACTTATTACTCTGATCATCCAAGATGACGTAGAGCTTGACTGCTTTGTCTCTGCGTCCCTTTGGGTAAACTTTCACTAGACAGATTTTAGAGCAGGATCTGCCACCTGTACTTCTTTTGCAGACTTCAGTGCAGTGTGAAGTGATTGCTGTGGCATCTGTACTAGAGTCTTTGGTCTCCCTGCCTTGCTCCTTGTCACCATGGACAGGTGGGAAGGTTCTTGGAGTAGGCCTTGGGTGTAAAGCTGTGTTGTGTTCTGTGCTGTCACACTCTGTACATTTGACACTGACCTTACAGTCCTTGGTCGAAGTGTGTGGATGAAGAGCAGCACTTGTAACAGATGTTGTTCTCTTTGAGGAAAGCTTTGCGATCCTGGATGGTCTTTGTCCTGAAGGCTCTGCATTTCAGAAGAGGATGTGGCATCTTATGTAGAGGACAGAACTTAGTAGGGTCATTGTCTTGATCCTCTGGCTGAGACTCTGCAAATCTGTAAGAAATGTGAGTTTTGTGCACTGCTACTGGAGCTCTGAGTTGCTTAGGGCCAGAAGAAGTGGTGTAAGACACTGGAAAAATGAAGCTGGGGTCATCTTTCGTTCCTGCGTGTCTGTCTACAAAGTCCACAAACTCGCTAAAGGGTGGAAAGGGCACATTGTGTTTCCGTTTGTAGTTACAGCCATGAGCAATCCATCTTTCGTGTAACTCATGAGGAAGTTTTTGTGCTAAGGAGTTAATACCTCTAGCAGAGTCAAGATAAGAAAGGCCAGGTAAGTCCCCTTCTGCTTTAGCAACTTGTAACTCCATACACAGGTCACTGAATTCTCTGAGTCTTTGGTAACCTCTGCTAGGTATTTTTGGGAAGTCCTCTATCCTTTTAAACAGTGTACTCTCTATAGCCTCTGGTGAGCCATAACATCTATCCAGTCTGTTCCAGATGTTTGTAAGGCCTAACTCAGGGTGGTTTATATTAATGTCTCTGATCCTTTTGGCGTGTTCAGCAGAATCATTGCCAAGCCACTTTACGAGGAGTTCTATCTGTTGCCTGCAGGATAGATCTAAACCTTGAATGACACTTTGGAAAGAGGATCGCCACGCTCTGTAGTGTTGAGGGCGATCACTAAATTTGACAAGTCCTTGGGTAACTAACTCACGTTTGGCCAGGAACTTGGCAAAGTCTACAGTAGCCTGATTGGCATTGGGGTAGGCTGCTGGTGTATTGTGGTGCGGTGTATAGGCGTACCTGGTAGAAGTCTCTTCTTTAGGCTCTGTGGGTTCAAACTTGCATAAGGTTGGCAGTTCGTACCGGCTCGTTGCATACACCTTTGGAGTGAAGACAGATGTTTGATGTTTGTATGAAGGCTGGGTATCTTGTAGAGTAGAAGGTTTGGTTGGGACTGGAACGTCTGGAACTCTGTCAGATTTTTCTTGCTTGTAGCACTGAGGTCCAAGCAACGCTGTATCCTGGCCTAGGCCAACAAGGCCCAGGCCTAGGTCAGCACTTTTCAGGGGGGCAGCACGGAAAGAGTCCCCGCCGGCTTGCACTACACTATTAGTGTAGCACCAGTCTTGTGGGGCAGACTGGACAGAGAGGCAAATTAGTCTAGCGCCCCCATAAAGTGACCGCTGTCACGTACCTGACGGTGACGAGCCCGGTTAGCAGAGGGAGGCCTCCCTTACGGCTCCCACCGGCGGCCCCTGGTGGTATAACAGGAAGCACGGAGGTGGAAGGGGTACGAGTGCCTGGCAGGATCAAGAACTACCGCAGGTGATCAGGAACCAGCAGGTGAGGAGGCAGGAACCAGGAACTACAGCAGGTGAGTGGACAGGAACCACGAACTACAGCAGGTGAGTAGACAGGAACCAGGAACTCAGAAGATGACCCGGACCGGGAGGCACAGCAGGTAGACTGGAACCACTGGGCAGCAGCAGATGAACAGGAACCAGCAGATGAGCAGACAGGAACCAGCAGATGAGCAGACAGGAACCAGGAACTGCAGCAGGTGAGTAGACAGGAACCAGGAACTCAGCAGATGACCCGGACCGGGAGGCACAGCAGGTAGACTGGAACCACTGGGCAGCAGCAGGTGAACAGGAACCAGCAGATGAGCAGACAGGAACCAGCAGATGAGCAGACAGGAACCAGGAACTCAGCAGATGACCCGGACCGGGAGGCACAGCAGGTAAACTGGAACCACTAGGCAGCAGCAGGTGAACAGGAACCAGCAGATGAGCAGACAGGAACCAGCAGATGAGCAGACAGGAACCAGGAACTCAGCAGATGACCCGGACCGGGAAGCACAGCAGGTAAACTGGAACCACTAGGCAGCAGCAGGTGAACAAGAGCCAAGGTCAGGCAGGATCGTCAGACAAGCCGGGGTCGGGTAAACTGGCAGGCAGCGAGGCACAAAAGGATCAGGCAATACCGAAGTCAGAAAACAGGCCGATGGTCAGGTACAGGCAGATAGCAGGAGGGTCACAGGAAGCCGGGTCAGATACAGGTAAACAAGGCAGATCAGGTCACTTGGGATAAACGCTGTAGAGCAGACAGCAGGGACTGTCTGCAAGTGAGGAGTTTAAATAGCCCTTCGGGCGTCACCTGCGGGGGCGGGAACCAGGAAGTCCAGGGCGTCTGTTCCTGACAGGGTTTCCATGACATTGCCCCCCCCCAAGGGGCAGCCTCCGGATGCCCCTAGGAGCAAACTTCTCGGGGTGAGACCTCCTGAAGGCTTGTATCAGGTCTTTGGCGTGAATGTTCTCTTCGGGTTCCCAGGAGTTCTCCTCTGGTCCGTAACCCTTCCATTTTATTAAAAATTGACTCTGGCTATTTCTTCTTCGTGCGTCTAAAATAGCTTCTACCTCGAATTCCTGTTCCCCGTCTATGATGACGGGATCAGGGCGAGTCGGGGTCCGACCTGGGAATGGGTTGGAGACTGACGGTTTCAATAGAGAAACATGAAAAACAGGGTGGACCCTCAGGGAGTCGGGGAGCTCCAGCTCGTAGGCCACCTCGTTGATTTTCCTTTTGATAGGAAAAGGCCCTAGAAACTTGGGGCCCAATTTCTTGGACGGGCAAGCAAATCTTAGATTGATGGTGGAAAGCCATACTTGGTCGCCCGGTGCCAGCGCTAATTCACCCCATCTCCTCCTGTCGTAGACCGTCTTGTTATACTCCTGAGTTCTTGCCATGGCTTCGCGTAGAAGCTGGTTGTTAGAGGAGAAGAAATTCACTTTTTCCAGAACTGCGGGCACTGAGCACTCAGGGAGAGAGTTGGGCAGAAATGTGGGGTGAAACCCGAAGTTCGCAAAAAATGGGGTCTGGTTAGTTGCGGAGTGGATGGAGTTATTGTAGGAGAACTCCGCTAGCGGAAGCAGGGAGAGCCAGTCATTCTGAGCAAAGGAGGAGAAACAACGCAAATATTGCTCGAGGGTCTGATTTGTTCTCTCAGTCTGTCCGTTGGTTTGAGGGTGGTAAGCCGAAGAGAATGATAGCTCTATTCCCAGAGTCTTGCAGAGGGACCTCCAGAACCGGGAGGTAAATTGTACCCCCCGATCGGAGACTATATTAGCAGGTACCCCGTGGAGCCTGACGACTTCTTTAATGAACATTTGTGCAGTTTCCGGGGCCGAGGGGGTCCCTCTCATAGGAACAAAATGTGCCATCTTGGACAGACGGTCCACAATCACAAAGATGGTGGTGTGATTCTCAGCCGGGGGGAGTTCAACTATGAAGTCGATAGAAAGCATTTTCCACGGTCTCTCTGGAACGGGTAAGGGCTTCAGTAGTCCCCAGGCTTTGGATCTGGACCCTTTATTCCGGGTACATGTAGTACAGGACTCCACGAACCTCCTGCAATCCTCGCGTAGTCGAGGCCACCAGAAGGTACGTTGTACCAACTCAGTGGTCTTAGCCACGCCAAAGTGCCCAGCAAGGGCATGATCGTGGCAGAGCTCTAGCACGGTTATCTTTAGTTCTTCTGGTATGAATATCCTGTCTTGGTGCCAGAGTAATCCATCCTTGGTTTGCAGATCCAGTTCAGGAGAGGGTTCCTGTCTAGTGGTGGCTTGTCTGATCCGGGAGAGTAGGTCCTCCTGAAGTAGGAGAAAATTCCCAGGAGCGAGGATTGTATCGGGTGAGGAGAGTTCTTTGGATCCATGAAACATTCGGGACAAGGCGTCAGGTTTAGTGTTCTTGGCACCGGGGCGGTATGTCACATGGAAGGAGAACCGGGAAAAAAACAGGGCCCATCTGGCTTGTCGTGGTTTTAGTCTTTTTGCAGTTTTCAGGTACTCTAAGTTCTTATGGTCGGTGAATACTAAGATCGGGTGAGCAGCACCTTCAAGTAAGTACCTCCATTCTTCCAGGGCGGACTTAATCGCCAAGAGTTCCCGGTCTCCCACGTCATAGTTCTTTTCTGCCGCAGATAATTTGCGAGAAAAGAAAGCCACCGGATGAAGCAAAGCCTTGGTTCCTTGCCTCTGTGACAATATTGCCCCTACTGCAACCTCAGAAGCATCTACCTCAAGTACAAATGGTAGGGAGGAATCTGGGTGTTTTAAGATGGATGCAGAGGTGAAGAGCCCTTTGAGATCCTCAAAGGCCTTTTGGGCCTCAGGGGACCAGTGGAAGCGGGTACCTTGCTTGGTTAGCTGAGTAATGGGTGCAATGATGGCGGAGAACCCCCGAAAGAATTTACGATAAAAGTTGGTGAATCCAACGAACCGTTGGATTCCCTTCTTATCCACTGGCGCTGGCCAGTCCAAGATTGCGGTGATCTTCTGTGGGTCCATCCTGATGCCTTCGCCAGAGATGATTAATCCCAGAAATGCTATGCTCTCCCGCTCAAACTCGCATTTCTCAGCCTTCGCATATAGTTTATGCTGCCGAAGCCGGTCTAACACACTTCTGACATGCCTGCGATGAGAGTCAAGGGAGGAAGAGAAGATTAGTATGTCATCTAAATAAGCAATCACAAAGAGATCTAAAAAGTCCCGAAGAACATCATTAATTAAATACTGGAAGGTGGCAGGGGCATTGCACAGCCCGAAGGGCATCACTAAATATTCGAAATGTCCAAACCGGGAGCGGAAGGCGGTTTTCCACTCATCGCCCTCCTTGATTCGGACCAGGTTATAGGCTCCCCGGAGGTCAAGCTTAGTAAAAATAACGGCAGCTCCCAATCTTTGGAACAACTCTGGTACCAGAGGAAGAGGATAACGATTTTTAATGGTGACCTTATTTAGTTCACGGTAGTCCACACATGGCCTGAGGGTATGGTCCTTCTTTTCTACAAAGAAAATGCCTGCGCCTGCTGGCGACGTAGAGGGGCGAATAAACCCCTTTAAAAGGTTCTCATCGATGTAGTCCTTCAGGGCCCCCTGTTCCACCTCCGTTAAAGGGAAAATCCTACCGAAAGGAATAGCTGCTCCGGGAAGTAGATCAATGGGGCAGTCGTAGGCTCGGTGGGGTGGTAGTGTCTCTGCCCCCTGTTTACTAAACACATCGAGAAAGTCCAGGTAAGCGTCAGGGATGGCCTGACGTATTCCGGCCTCAGTGTCGGTACACATTAAGGTGGCAGGCCCAGGGGGTTTGTGTGAGCCACAGGACCGTTGGCAGTAGGAGGAAGGAAACGTGATCACCCCCGTGACCCAGTTAATGGTAGGATTATGGGCTTGTAGCCAGGGCATACCGAGAATTATGGGGAACAGTGGAGAGGAGATAATATCCAGCCGTAGATATTCTCGGTGCACCCCGGTAGAGGAGAAGACAGTGACAGGTAGGGGAGCCGTCTCTTCGACCACGGGCCCCGACTTGATAAGGGACCTATCAGCCAGGTGAACCCGTAGTCCATGGGTCTTGGGAAGTAGAGGAATAAGTTGAGTACGGGCAAAAGTTGAGTCCATGAAGCAACTACAAGCCCCAGAGTCAATAATTGCGACGACTTGCAGGGTCCTTCCTGGGAGCTGCAGGGAGATAGAAAGAGCGAAGTGAGAGGAGGATTTAGTCTGAGGGTTGATCACAGCAGGGAATACTGACAAGCACTTACGGAACTTCAGGGGACAGTTCCTAACGAAGTGACCGGGCTCCCCGCAGTACAGGCACAGGTTGTGCGCGCGTCGGCGTTGGCGTTCCTCCGGAGTAAGGGAAGGGCGGAGGACCCCAAGCTGCATGGGTTCAGGAGCATCGTACGAGGGGGTCAAGGGTGCTGCAGAAGCTGGGTGCGGATGACTGGGGACCCGGGGAAGCATCCAGGTCGGCCGGGTGAAGCCCGTGGCCCTCTCAACCCTCCGTTCCCTCAGGCGTCGGTCGATCTGAATTGTCAGATCGATCAGTAGGTTCAAATTTTCTGGTATTCCTACCCTAGCCAGTTCGTCCTTCAGGGGGTCAGAAAGGCCTATACGTAACTGGTGACGGAGGGCAGCGTCATTCCAGCTGGTGTCTGCGCTCCAGCGCCTGAATTCAGCTACATAGTCTTCCGCTGCTCTGCGTCCCTGCTGAAGGGTCCGCAGGGCGTTCTCTGCAGTGACCGAGAGCTGAGGGTCCTCGTACAATTGGGCAATGGTGTCAAAAAAAAGTGTAAGGCTGTCCAAGGATGCATCTTTGCGTTCTAGCAGGCGATGGGCCCAGTTCTGTGGGTCTCCGGAAAGCAGCGAAATTACAAAGCCCACCTTGGTAGCTTCTAAGGAAAAGGTGCGGGGCTGTAAGGCAAAGTACAACTCACAAGAGTTCCGGAAAGCCCTGAACTTGCTCCGGTCCCCGGAGAATCTTTCGGGTGTAGGGACCCTGGGTTCAGGGGGAAGCATGACCACCGTGGGCGCAGCTCCTGCCCAGGCGGAAGAAGTGGAGGCACGTGGACCCCCTTGAGCTCCATCGGGGTTGGTGAGGGCCCGCACTTGTCCTTCCAGGTGAGTGTAGCCTTGCTGGAGGCTCTTAACGGCCTCGGTCAGTCCCGCCAGGTGTCGGCATAGTTCCTCCATAGGTGAGGCTCCCTGCTCGGGCTCAGACATGGCTGTCTGCTACTGTCACGTACCTGACGGTGACGAGCCCGGTTAGCAGAGGGAGGCCTCCCTTACGGCTCCCACCGGCGGCCCCTGGTGGTATAACAGGAAGCACGGAGGTGGAAGGGGTACGAGTGCCTGGCAGGATCAAGAACTACCGCAGGTGATCAGGAACCAGCAGGTGAGGAGGCAGGAACCAGGAACTACAGCAGGTGAGTGGACAGGAACCACGAACTACAGCAGGTGAGTAGACAGGAACCAGGAACTCAGAAGATGACCCGGACCGGGAGGCACAGCAGGTAGACTGGAACCACTGGGCAGCAGCAGATGAACAGGAACCAGCAGATGAGCAGACAGGAACCAGCAGATGAGCAGACAGGAACCAGGAACTGCAGCAGGTGAGTAGACAGGAACCAGGAACTCAGCAGATGACCCGGACCGGGAGGCACAGCAGGTAGACTGGAACCACTGGGCAGCAGCAGGTGAACAGGAACCAGCAGATGAGCAGACAGGAACCAGCAGATGAGCAGACAGGAACCAGCAGATGAGCAGACAGGAACCAGGAACTCAGCAGATGACCCGGACCGGGAGGCACAGCAGGTAAACTGGAACCACTAGGCAGCAGCAGGTGAACAGGAACCAGCAGATGAGCAGACAGGAACCAGCAGATGAGCAGACAGGAACCAGGAACTCAGCAGATGACCCGGACCGGGAAGCACAGCAGGTAAACTGGAACCACTAGGCAGCAGCAGGTGAACAAGAGCCAAGGTCAGGCAGGATCGTCAGACAAGCCGGGGTCGGGTAAACTGGCAGGCAGCGAGGCACAAAAGGATCAGGCAATACCGAAGTCAGAAAACAGGCCGATGGTCAGGTACAGGCAGATAGCAGGAGGGTCACAGGAAGCCGGGTCAGATACAGGTAAACAAGGCAGATCAGGTCACTTGGGATAAACGCTGTAGAGCAGACAGCAGGGACTGTCTGCAAGTGAGGAGTTTAAATAGCCCTTCGGGCGTCACCTGCGGGGGCGGGATCCAGGAAGTCCAGGGCGTCTGTTCCTGACAGGGTTTCCATGACAACCGCGCTGCCTCTGGTATCCGGCAGCCGGTGATCTGCCGACAAACGTCCCCCCGGCGGATTCTGCCCCCAACTGTACTGCGCAGGCGCGGCGCTTGCGCAGTACGAACGTCAATGAGCTTCCGAAAATAGCCGAACGTGTAGAGCTGAGAGTCGGCTCTACACGGCGCCTGCGTGGACCTAGATGTAAGTGGCCAGTCGGCCTCACGTCCTCGCTACGCTCGCTCGGCCTCCTGGCTCTTTTTTTAACATCCTCCATGTCCACGGGGATGGTAAAGAAAGAGCCTGGATGTCAGCAGTGTAGCACAATTTGGTGTGCGCAGGCGCCATGTAGAGCCGACTCTCAGCTCTACATGTTCGGCTATTTTCGGAAAAAGCGCCGCGCCTGCGCAGTACAGAGCGGGCAGAATGCGCTGGGGGGCAATGCTCGGCAGTACACCGGCATTCCACAACTGTGGGGGGGGGAGGGGCGGTGCTTTTAATTTTGACTGTCCTTTCATCCTGGACCACAAACCTTCCTCACTGTGCTATATGTTTTCTGCTGCACCATTGGCATTGTTATATCTTCTTAGTGCTCTCCATAAAATGATCAGAAATTTGTGCTTAAAGTAGAACTATAGGCAACACTCTTTTTTTTCATTTTGTATAGACTAAGGGAGAGTTATAGCCCTGTCAGTTTATTTTTTACCATCCCTGTCCCATTGCAGAGATTTCCTATCACTTCCTGTCCCATTGTCAAACAGGAAGTGAGAGGAAATCTATGCAAATTAAGGGACTCCATTGCCCCCCCCCCCCAGGCCCTCAGAACTAGTGTCCCCACTCAAAATTTTCAGGGTCTTAAACAGCAAGGGGTGTGGCCTTGACAGGAAGAGGTGGGTCATATTTAAATTAGGGGGTGCACGAGTTTAGTCAGGCCTAGGGCAGCACAAAACCTAAATACACTACTGGGTCCAAGGTCGGCTTGTTGCTGCTTTATTTGATGTGACTCACTGATGTCATGTTTAATTTCTTGTTGTAGGATGTTGCTTGGGTGACAGTGTTGGTAGACATAATCTGACGTGCGTTGCAAGGAATCTTGTTGGTCCTCTTCTAGGCCTGGTATGCTGCTACCTGCTCTTGGCTCATCGTAGACGGCTGCTTCTAAAGCTTCTGCTTCTGCAATGGCGGCGGCAGCGTCTCGGTCTACTGCCAGCTTCTCCATGTTAGCTTCTAATATAGCTTGCTGCAATTTCAGAGATGCTTCCTGCTGGGCTAGCTCATCCTCCAGGCGTACTCTTTGTTTCTCTCTCTCTTGTTCCTGTCTCACCTTTTCTGCTTCCAGGCGTACTCTTTCCATCTCTCTCTCTTGTTCCAGGCGTACTCTTTCCATCTCTCTCTCTTGTTCCTGTCTCACCTTTTCTGCTTCCAGGCGTACTCTTTCCATCTCTCTCTCTTGTTCCAGGCGTACTCTTTCCATCTCTCTCTCTTGTTCCTGTCTCACCCTTTCTGCTTCAAGGTGTACTCTTTCGTTCTCTCTCTCTTGTTCCTGTCACACCCTTTCTGCATCAAGGTGGGCCTTTTCTTTTTTCATCTGCAGCTCTCGGTCTGCGAATGTGGCCCTAGTTCTTGCTGCTTCAGATTTTGAACGGGCGATAGCTGCTGCATTTGCGACAGATGACCTAGATGAGCTTGCTCGTGAACGTGTTTTGTAAGATGTTGTTCCACTGTGAGACATGGCTGCGGGGAAGAAGCTGTCTTGCTGTATAGAGACCGTTAGTGTCGGTGCTACTTGACAGAGCGCGTCTCTGTGTAGCGTGGCTGCTTGCTTTGCCTCCCACATGCCTGTTTCTTTAAGGCTTCTGACTGTATGGTAACTGCGTAGCCCCAGGCTGTACAGACTTCCGAAGTCAGCTTATCTTCCCTTCAGAGGTCAGCTTGAAAATGTCACTGTTCTGTCTCAAGGACATTCAGCTAAACCATTCTTATCCCATAAACATGATACCATATTTCTTCGATTGCAGTTTATTGGAACAAGCTAGGTGAAACTACAAATAACAAGAATAAACCTTGATAAGTACAATATCCCATACATTTAGCATACGTTGCAGAGACAAAGATACACAGTACAATATGAGACAGTAAAAACATACTTTTTAAGTTCTCTAAGGGTTGATGGTAAGAGATTGAAATAAGACATATCCTGCCTCCTGCAGTGTCTTGAAAAAGCATGGTGAATGTGTCTCTTCCTGTAGAGATTTACCCAGAATACTTCGCTTTCTAATCACTTCCTAGGTTACACATTAATGCATTTAATAATGATTCTACTGAAACAATACCAAAAAGGGACGCTAGATGGTGCCTACGCTCTGCAAATGATTTCTATAGAAATTACAACCTTAAATGTCATTTTAATCAACACAAATGCAGATAATCAGAATATAGACATCTGATGGACAGAACAATAGATACTAGGTAGATATACTGAATAAAATAAACTCGACATTTAGATCATTTCTGCTGTTTGATCTTAAGTTATGTGTACTGGGTTACATAGAGTCTAAATTTGTGCCTCCCGCTACACAGATAGCGGTACAGCGTTGTCTGTACCACGCTCATAAACTTATAGCCCAGAATTGGTTATCTTTCTTACCACCTTCTTATTCAGAATGGTTGAAAATGGTGAACACCACACTAGTGAGCAAGAAATTTACTTAAAGGGTAACTCCACTTTCGTGGGGAAAAAAATAGCAAATAAAGAAAAAATAATATAGCGCATATAATTGCAACACTAATCATATTGTAATTGAATGTTATTAAAAATTACCTTTCCTTTTCAATCTGCAGTCAATGTAATTTTTGGAGAATACATTGCAATAAGGCGACCTGGAGTTGTTTTGTACACAGAATGTGTACTGACCACTCCTCAGAAACATTTCCTGCTTGTGTGATTGGCTCACCAACTTTCCCAGAAGTCTGCCAAAGATACAAATCAGATTTCAGGCATCCCTTGTAACAAAAATGTAATTTTTTGAGAGATACTTTCAATAGGAACACATCTAAAGGAATGGAGGCCCAGCAGACTTCCTCATTAGAGCCCTTCAGCTCCAGTTAATTATGAAACCACTCCCATTACACTCACTGAGAACAGAGGCACAGTCATACACACCAAAATTTCTTAAGAATGACAAAAGGTAGGAATCTGCAAAGTTTGTTATAATCCTTGCAATGTACACCGATCACCCAGAGGGGAATGTTTTTTTCTCAACAAAGCTTTAAGCTTTAAAGCGAGACAGGGATGTGTAAAGAAATTTAACAAACTGTGGAAACCCTGGCTAGATACCCAGGACTGACACCTGTATCTGCAACTGTGGATAGACGTTTTACCACTTCAACACCGGGCTTTTTTTACCACCTTAATACTGGGCCTATTCTGGCACTTCTCTCCTACATGTACAAATCATCATTCTTTTGCTAGAAAATTACTCAAAACCCCCAAACATTATATATATTTTTTTAGAAGACACCCTAGGGAATAAATTGACGGTCATTGCAACTTTTTTTCTTGCACGGTATTTGCGCAATCATTTTTCAAACGCCTTTTTTTGGGGAAAAAAATGGTTTCATGAATGAAAAAATAACAAAACAGTAAAGTTAGCCCAATTTTTTTGTAAAATATGAAAGATGATGTTACGCCGAGTAAATAGATACCTAACATGTCACGCTTTAAAATTGCGCACACTCATGGAATGGCGCCAAACTTCGGTACTTAAAAATCTCCATAGGTGAAGCTTTGAAATTTTTTACAGGTTACCAGTTTAGAGTTATAGAGGAGGTTTAGTGCTAGAATTGTTGCACGCGCTCTAACGCACATGGCGATACCTCACATGTGTGGTTTGAACGGCGTTTACATATGTGGGCGGGACTTACGCGTGCATTCGCTTCTGATCGCGAGCTACCGGGAACAGGGGCGTTTTACTTTTTTTTTTTATCATTTATTTTTTTATTTTACTTAATTTTTTTTATTTTTACACTTTTTTGAAATTTTTTTTTTGATCACTTTTATTCCTATTACAAGGAATGTAAACATCCCTTGTAATAGGAATGGTGTGTGACAGGTCCTCTTTATGGAGAGATGCGGGGTCAATAAGACCCCACATCTCTCCTCCAGGCTGGAAAGCATGAGAACGTGAAAAAATTTCACGATCTCATGCTTACTAGCCCCAATGGCGGCTTTGTTTACTTCTGAGAACCCGGGTGTGACGTCATCACATCGCGCCCGGGCCTCCGACGGTCATAGAGATGACTGGTGACCATCTGGTCACCAGTCATCTCTATGCTTCCTATCCGGTGCCGGACGATTCATTCTCCGGGCCCCCGATGGCACAGGAGAGCCCGGAGAAGCACCGGATGGCGGCGGGAGGGGGGATATCCCCTCCCGTCCGCCTAAAAGAACGATCAAGCGGCGGAACTGCCGCCATGATCATTCTTATGGTGCGCAAAATCGCCGGCAGAATAGAAGGATATCTGAATGATGACTCTAGCTGCAGGCATCATTCAGATATCCCCCCACAAAGCCCAGGATGTCATATGATGTCCACCCAGGATGGGAGATCCCACCTGTGGACGTCATTTGACTATGAGCGGGTAGGGAAGTGGTTAAAGGATAAGTTAACCGTTAAAAAAAAAAAAAAAGTGCAATTTTTTACAGGTAAAAAAAATTAGCATTTAGTATTTTATTTATTTTTGTAGGAGCCTGTCAAGCATTGCACCAGAGATCAGCAGATTGCTGATGCCATGCAGGTCTCCAGCAGACTGTCGGTGTAAGCTATCTGCCTGTACATGGTACGGCCAGGCAGTTTCACACCGACAGGAAGAATCAATGAGCTACCAGAGCGCTCCACAGCACCGTGGTAGTTCATTAAGGCCCGGTTCACACTAGTGCGATGTGAGAAACCTTTAAATCCAGTGAGGGTTCCTGCATCACACCTGAATCGCACAGTGGTTCACACTGAAATCTGCAAACCGCTGCGGGTGTCAATATAAATTTAACGATACCCCCAGATCGAAAGGAAAAGGGAAGTAGAGTGTGGCGGAGGCGATCGGGTCCTCTCTGTGGCTGGGTATGGAGACGAGTGAAGGTAACATGGCCCCCACCCGTCTCCGTACCATAGCAAGGCGGAAGCGACATCAAAACGTCACTTCCGCTCATAGCTCGTAAAGGGCCATTATTTTTTGACATTTTTTCAAATGACAAAAAATGTTATTTTATTTTTTTATTGCATTTAAGTCTAAATATGAGATCTGAGGTCTTTTTGACCCCAGATCTCATATTTAAGAGGACCTGTCATGCTTTTTTTCTATTACAAGGGATGTTTACATTCCTTGTAATAGGAATAAAAGTGACCCCAATTATTATTTTTTTAAACAGTGACAAAATAAATAAAATAAAGTAAAATAAATAAAAAGGGGTGTGGCCAGGCTATGGAGGAGTGAGGACGTGTTTTCCCTCAGCTCCGCTCTCACCGCAGCTACTGACAGCCTACCGGGGGCTATTCCAGCCATAATCGACCCCACAGATGTCACACCATTTGCGGCACTCTCCCAGCCGCCGAGGACGGACCGGGCACGGCTGGGTCCGCTGGACACATACTTCCCGGAGACCCGTCAGTCCGGGAAGGGAGGGCCCAAGATGGCGGCTCCAGTCCCTGATTAGGCGGCATCCCCAATCCTGTTGCCGTGATTGGTGAGTGATTCGGCTCCCCCTGCATCCCCAGGCTCAGTATCTTCCCTGGAACAGGGCCCTGACCCCACAGGCCTCATGGGGGATGACAACATAAAACGCCACATTTGGTCTCTCCCCACCAGGGAGGACCTGGAGCGCTTCACAGCCAGGATAGAAACATTTTTCACCCAGGACATTGCTCAGCTGAAAGCAGACACCACACACCTGGGGGGAAGGCTGGAGACTTTAGAACAGCGCCTTGATGACACCCTGCCCCACATTGCTGTGCTGCAAGAGAAATGCACAGCACAAAATCACAAAATTGAGGCCCTGATATCCCAGTTGGATGATTTTGAGAACCGCAGCAGGTGTGCTAACATACGCATCTGCGGCTTGCCAGAGGCCACTGCACCTAAAGACATCGTCCCGTCACTGGTCGGAGTGTTTAGGGAAATATTGGGGCTACCAGACACTGCTCAAATGGATATTAACCGGGCACACAGAGCACTGAAACCGCCTTCACAGGACCCTGAAGCCCCACGGGACATTACTGTATCTGTAAGCTCCATAAGTACACTTTGAAAGACTGCATAATGCAAAAAATGAGGAACAAACCATACTTTGACTTTGATGGGGCGAAGCAATTTTTCTACCAAGACCTCTCCAGGCGCACCCTCATGCAACGTAGAGCCCTGAGCCCTTTGCTCACGGCCATCCAAAATGCGGGACTCACCTACCACTGGGGGTTCCCCTTTAGCCTACAAGTGTTGAAAGAGGGGCGACAAGTTACACTAAGCAATAATGATGATTTACCACACTTCCTCTCCGCTTTTAAACTTGGCGATGTGGACTTTCCAGACTGGCGGGGAAACCCGGACTTGCCTGCTCTTTCCCTCCCTCAGCCATGTCAAACCGCAAGAGGCAAAGGTCGCCCTAGGGGCAACAGACGCCGCGCGATGAGTGGCTCACCCAGCCCGTCCACCAGAGTAAAATGATGGACATTTCCCCCATTGGCTCGGATTGCTTCTGGCACCTTCTCTTTTTGGGCCAGACCGTTCCTAGCCTGATGTCCCAGGCATGGAAGCCATGTGCTTTGACTCAGGTTTTACTACTGGGACTGTACCGTTGTTGTTCCCTTGAGGTCCCTGGCATATTATCCCCACCATGGTTGCTGACCCTGGACATAAACGATTGGCGTTCCTCATTTTTTTTTATCACTATTGCCCTATAGAGGCAGTGGGAGGGGGGGTGGGTTCTTCACTTTCCCCATGCTGGCTTCTGTTCCCCCAGTAGGCATACCCACATTTTGTGTATACCCTCGATGGGAAAGTGGGCCGGAGCCCAGGGCCCTCCTCGTGGCGGAGGGGTGCACTGTGCCTAGTTCACAGATAAAATTCGTAGCAGGCTGGTTAGACACCACCTGCTCTGATAGGTTGTATTTTCAAATTTGTGTTATTACATTGCTAACTGTGTTAATGTGTTGTGTTTTTTCCTCTCTCCCCTTCTCTTTTCTTACATGCTCTCTCCCTCCTAACCAATTGGTATATCCTAAGGCACGATACCCACCACACTGCTCACACCACAACTCGTGGTGCTCCTCCGGTCTAACTCTGGCCAGCTTACCTTCCTAGATACTTTTCTACAACGGCTGGCGGGGTTTAGGGAGGGACATCTGATCTTGGGGGGCGACTTTAATATCAGCCCAGACCCCGTCCTTGACACATCACGTAAGCACTTAACACATTCGTACGCTTTTCTTAAGCAGTTCCGAAAAACCTTCCAATCCCACCATCTGTTCGATAGCTGGAGGGTACTATTCCCTTCGGCTTGTGACTACAGCTATTATTCTAAAGTTCACAACGTGTACACTCATATAGATCTCCTCTTTGTGGATGAGTTTACCCTTGAGCTACTGCAGACGGCATCCATAGAGAACATTACCATCTCAGACCGCGTGCCAGTGTCTGCCTTTTTTACCCAACCACATGGCACCCAGCACACATGGTTGTGGCGCCTAAATGAGAACCTCTTGGATGACGCTGCGGTGGTGGTGGGGGTCTCTGATACCATAACACATTACTTTAAAGAGAATACCACAGTAGGTGTAAGTGAAGGGATGATTTGGGAGGAACACAATGCAGTGATACGGGGCAAGCTAATTTCACCTGGGGCCAGGTGTAAGACGGCACGGCTGGCCGACTTTCAGAAAGTCCTGGCAATACTGCAACAGGCGGAGCTCCGCAATAAGATTCACGGGGATTCGGATACTTTAAAGAGGTTATTAGAGCTACGGGAGCTTTTCTCCTGCCTATTGGACAGCAAAGTCTGCAGTCAGCTTTGTTTCCTTTCTCATAAATACTATGAGCATGGTAACAAGTGCAGCAGGATGCTGGCTAGAGCCCTCCGGAAACGTAGGGCTCCAACCTATGTCTACAAACTCCAATCCACTTCTGGTGGGGAGGTCTCACACTCCTCTAAGATAGCCTCCCTGTTCCGTGACTATTATGCAGGCCTCTATTCATTGGACTCTGGTAGGTCATCTGCGACCACGACCTCTAAACATTCTGACATTCAGGATTATCTAGTGGCCTCTGGGCTCCCCTCCTTGTCAGAAGAGCAAAGGACTGCTTTGGAGTCCCCTGTTGTGCCCTCGGAAATTGAGGCGATAGTGAAGTCACTGCCCAATGGGAAGAGCCCGGGCCCCGACGGTTACACGAAGGCATACTACAGTACGTTGTTTCCTCTATTGATAGGCCCTATGTTTAGTTACTTTAACTCAATAGCCAAAGGTAAACCGATCCCCTTTGAGGCTTTGTTAGCCCACATCACGGTGCTCCCAAAGGAAGGCAAGGACCGCACTTTAGCTCAGAATTACCGTCCAATATCGCTATTGAACGTGGATGTAAAAATCCTAGCGAAAATACTAGCCAATCGCCTGAAACACCTTGTCCCCCACATCGTGCACCCAGATCAAACGGGCTTTGTTGCAGGCCGTGAGGAACTGGATAATTCCCTCAGAGCTATTCATCTTGTCCATTGGGCATGCACCAACTCAGTACAGGGCCCATAACTTGTCCTGTCAACAGATGCAGGAAAAGGACTTTGACCGGGTTGACTGGTCTTTCCTGAGAGCGGTCTTGGAAACTGTGGGACTTGGTCGCTCTATGCTTACATAGATTATGGCCTTTTACTCCACCCCCAGTGCCCAGGTCAAGGTGAATGGTATACTCTCCCATAGATTCCCGATCAGGAATGGCACGAGACAGGGGTGCCCCCTTTCGCCCCTCCTGTTCGCCCTCACATTAGAACCGTTGTTGCGCAAAATACGGGCTAACCCGTACATTAAAGGGCTGACGGTCGGCAATATGGAGCACAAACTATCGGCTTATGCCGATGATGTCCTGTTCCACGTACCGGAACCCCTGATCTCGCTGCCAAACCTCATGAAGGAACTCCACCAGTTTGGGGCTCGCTCTAATTTAAAAATGTATTATTCACATGGGCTAAATCTTCCATAAAGTACCTGGGTGTCCAACTTTGAGACTCTTTATCAAAGCAATTACCCCGCTTTAATGGCAGCAGTCAAAAAGGACCTCAAACATTGGACTAACACTGCTTTTACTTGGCTAGGGCGAGTGAAAATCCTCAAAATGAATGTTTCTATTTGCAGATTGTACCGGTGCCTTTGCCAAGCACCTTTTTTTCAGCAATCACTAGCATGTTCTCTGAGTTTGTGTGGAATGGAAAGAGACCCCGCATAGCAATGAGAGTGCTGAAGCGCTCAAAGAGGGCCGGAGGTTTAGGCATACTGGATATTAGGAGTAGGGATGAGCTGAACACCCCCCAGTTCGCATCCAGAACATGCGAACGGACCGAAAGTTCACGCGAACATTCGCACATCGGTAAAATCTATGAGACTCGAAAGTGAGAAAACAAAAGTGCGAATTTTAAAGGCTAATATGCAAGTTATTGTCCTAAAAGGGGTTTGGGGACCCGGGTCCTGCCCCAGGCGACATGTATCAATGCAAAAAAAAGTTTTAAAAACAGCCGTTTTTTCGGGAGCAGTGATTTTGATGATGCTTAACCACTTAACGACCACTCACTGTATATATACGTCGGCAAAATGCCACGGACAGGCACAATCACGTACCTGTATGTGCCTGCCTTCGTATGGGTGGGGGGTCCGATCGGACCCCCCTCCGGTACAGTGAGCGGTCGGTTTCGCTCCGGGAGCGATCCGTGATGAGGGGGCGGCCATTGGTTTCTGGCCACCCCCTCGCGATCGCTCCCGGCGAATCAAATGCTTCCTCTGCCTGTGTAATGTATACACAGGCAGGAGGAACTGATGTCATCTCTCCATGCAGCGCTCATATAGACCGGAGCGCCGTGGAGAGAAGACATCAAGTAAGTGCACAAACAGTACACTGACACGTAGGTACACATAGGCACACGATCGCCCCCCCAGTCACCCCAAGATCACCCCCCAGATCACCCCCCAGCCCCCAGTCACAATGTCACTGATTGCAGTGATCATTTATTTACTGATCACAGCAAACAGTGACATTTGTAACTGTAAAAGTGTCAGGGCAGTTCGTTTTAGGTCCAGGGTAGCCCCCTAACCCCCCCATATAAAGGTTTAACCCCTTGATCGCCCCCCAGGTAACCCTTTCACCCCCTAGCACCACTGTCACTAAGCGATCGTTTTTCTGATCGCTGTATTAGTGTCGGTGGTACCGCTAGGTAGTCAGTTATTTTTTTAGGTTCGCCGCCAGGTTTTTATAGCGTCAGGTACCCCCATATACAGTGGGGCAAAAAAGTATTTAGTCAACCACCAATTGTGCAAGTTCTCCCACTTAAAAAGATGAGAGAAGTCTGTAATTGTCATCATAGGTACACCTCAACTATGAGAGACAAAATGTGGAAACAAATCCAGACAATCACATTGTCTGATTTGGAAATATTTTTTTTTGCAAATTATGGTGGAAAATAAGTATTTGGTCACCTACAAACAAGCAAGATTTCTGTCTCTCACAGACCTGTATCTTCCTCTTTAAGAGGCTCCTCTGTCCTCCACTCATTACCTGTATTAATGGCACCTGTTTAAACTTGTTATCAGTATAAAAGACACCTGTCCACAACCTCAAACAGTCACACTCCAAACTCCACTATGGTGAAGACCAAAGAGCTGTCGAAGGACACCAGAGACAAAATTGTAGACCTGCACCAGGCTGGGAAGACTGAATCTGCAATAGGCAAGCAGCTTGGTGTGAAGAAATCAACTGTGGGAGCAATAATTAGAGAATGGAAGACATACAAGACCACTGATAATCTCCCTCAGTCTGGGGCTCCACACAAGATCTCACCCCGTGGGGTCAAAATGATCACAAGAACGGTGAGCAAAAATCCCAGAACCACACGGGGGGACCTAGTGAATGACCAGCAGAGAGCTGGGACCAACGTAACAAAGGCTACCATCAGTAACACACTACGCTGCCAGGGACTCAGATCCTGCAGTGCCAGACGTGTCCCCCTGCTTATGCCAGTACATGACCGGGCCCGTCTGAGGTTTGCTAGAGAGCATTTGAAGAGGATTGGGAGAATGTCATATGGTCAGATGAAACCAAAGTAGAACTGTTTGGTAGAAACACAACTCGTCGTGTTTGGAGGAGAGAGAATGCTGAGTTGCGACCAAAGAACACCATACCTACTGTGAAGCATGGGGGTGGCAACATCATGCTTTGGGGCTGTTTCTCTGCAAAGGGAACAGGACGACTGATCCGTGTACATGAAAGAATGAATGGGGCTATGTATCGGGAAATTTTGAGTGCAAACCTCCTCCCATCAGCAAGGGCATCGAAGATGAAACGTGGCTGGGTCTTTCAGCATGACAATGATCCCAAACACACTGCCCGGGCAACAAAGGAGTGGCTTCATCAGAAGCATTTCAAGGTCCTGGAGTGGCCTAGCCAGTCTCCAGATCTCAACCCCATAGAAAACCTTTGGAGGGAGTTAAAAGTCCGTGTTGCCCAGAGACAGCCCCAAAACATCACTGCTCTAGAGGAGATCTGCATGGAGGAATGGGCCAACATACCAGCAACAGTGTGTGACAACCTTGTGCAGACTTACAGAAAATGTTGGACCTCTGTCATTGCCAACAAAGGATATATAACAAAGTATTGAGATGAACTTTTGATATTGACCAAATACTTATTTTCCACCATAATTTGCAAAAAAAAATATTTCCAAATCAGACAATGTGATTGTCTGGATTTGTTTCCACATTTTGTCTCTTATAGTTGAGGTATACCTATGATGACAAGTACAGGCCTCTCTCATCTTTTTAAGTGGGAGAACTTGCACAATTGGTGGCTGACTAAATACTTTTTTGCCCCACTGTATTACCTAATAAAGGTTTAACCCCTTGATCGCCCCCCAGGTAACCCTTTCACCCCCTTTTGCCAGTGACACTAAGCGATCGTTTTTCTGATCGCTGTATTAGTTATGCTGGTGCCGCTAGGTAGTCAGTTATTTTTTTAGGTTCGCCGCCAGGTTTTTATAGCGTCAGTGTCATGGACGTATGCCTCTGGTACCCACAACAAGACTCAGGCACATCCCCGCTAGTAGGCTTCCAAGTGTAAACAGAAGTTTTCCATTGCGCATGCGCGCGCGCCAATCGCGCACGCGCGCACAGTGACGCTGACTTGGCGCCCAGTGGCCTTTAAAAGGGGCTTCCTCTGTCCAGACTCTTGCTGTCTAATCTGCAGTTATCCGGTGACCTGATCCTGAACTTGCACCTGCTGTTACTCTGACCCGGCTTCCTGACCTTGCTGCTATCTCCAGTCCTGACCTTTGGCTTCCTAGACCCAGTTCTGCTCATCTGTCTGCCTGATCCTCTGTTGCCTGATCCAGCCTGAACTTGACCCTCCGCTGCCTGACGCTTCTGCCTGTACCTGATCCGCTGTGCATGACCTGACCTTTCTCCTGCCTGCTGCTTGTATCCATATCCACCGGCATCCTCGGCTACCTGCATCAGCTGATCTGCACCTTCCAGCCGCATCCCCAGCTACCTGCACCCGCTGGCCTGCATCACCTGACCTGCATCTTCAGCTGTCCATAGCGGTCTTCTCATCTAGTCCAGGAGAACCTAACAGGCACTCATACCCCACTGTGCTCCTTCGGCCACTGTCCCAACTCCAGTGAACTGGGAACCAGGGCTGTACGAGAGGTCTCCCTCTGCACGTCAGGCTCACCTTCAAGGTACGTGTCAGTCAGGTACCCCCATATATTACCTAATAAAGGTTTAACCCCTTGATCGCCCCCCAGGTAACTCTTTCACCCCCTTTTGCCAGGGTCACTAAGCAATCGTTTTTCTGATCGCTGTATTAGTTATGCTGGTGCCGCTAGGTAGTCAGTTATTTTTTTAGGCTCGCTGCCAGGTTTTTATAGCGTCAGGTACCCCCAAATATTTCCTAATAAAGGTTTAACCCCTTGAACGCCCCCCAGGTAACCTTTTCACCCGCTTTTGCCAGTGTCACTAAGCGATCGTTTTTCTGATCGCTGTATTAGTTAGTTATTTCGTTATTTAGGTTCCCTGTCAGGTTTTTATATAGCGTCAGGTACCCCTATTTATTACCTAATAAAGGTTTTAACCCCCTGATTGCCCCTAGTTAACCCTTTCACCAGTGATCACTGTATAAGTGTTACAGGTGACGCTGGTTAGTTAGTTTGCTTTTTATAGTGTCAGGGCACCCGCCGTATATAACCCAATAAAGGTTTAACCCCCTGATCGCCCGGCGGGTGATATCAATTAGGCTTCAGCGTCAGAGAGGGTCTGCGTCACACCCCAGGCGGCATCAGCTTAGTGCCAGTAGCACTAACACCCACGCGTGAAGCATACACCTCCCTTAGTGGTATAGTATCTGAACAGATCAAGATCTGATCTGATCAGATCTATACTAGCGTCCCCAGCAGTTTAGGGTTCCTAAAAACACAGTGTTAGCGGGATCAGCCCAGATACCTGCTAGCACCTGTGTTTTGCCCCTCCGTCCAGCCCAGCCCACCCAAGTGCAGTATCGATCGATCACTGTCACTTACAAAACACAACACACATAACTGCAGCGTTCGCAGAGACAGGCCTGATCCCTGCGACTCCAGTGCTGTAGGAGGTGATTTCACCACCACAGTTAAAAAAAAAGAGCATATATGCCGAAGCATGGGGGCAGCAGGGGCGGAGGAGCGATTTTGCTCCTAATGCCGCGTACATACGGTCGAAATTCCGACGGAGGTTTGCTCGTGGAAAAGTCAGACCATGTGTACGGGGCATAACTTTTGCGGGAGGATGCCCCCATGCTTCGGCATATATAAATGGTGCATGTATGCCCATCATTAGAAGTGGGTGAATGAAGGGAGGTATTCTAATGGTGGTCATACCCAACGATCAATCTCTTTTTTTCGTTCAGCCAACAGGCTGCATGAAAAAAAAGATTACAATACATGTCCAACAAGGACCAGCAACGTACTGGTATGTTGCTGGACTTTGAATGGTTATACCAGAATGATGCTTGTGGGTTTAGGTATCAACATGGTATCATTCTTTTCAGCCAGTGGCCGGCTTTCATGTAAAAGCAATCCTAGCGGCTAATTAGCCTCTGGACTGCTTTTACAAGCAGTGGGAGGGAATGTCCCCCCCCGGATATAAAAAGCGCCATTGGGAAATTGGGAAAGCATTTTATCACACCGATCTTGGTGTGGTCAGATGCTTTGAGGGCAGAGGAAAGATCTAGGGTCTAATAGACCCCAGTTTTTTCAAAAAAAGAGTACCTGTCACTACCTATTGCTATCATAGGGGATATTTACATTCCCTGAGATAACAATAAAAATGATAAAAAAAATAAATATGGAAGGAACAGTTTAAAAATAAAATAAAAAAGCAGAATTAATAATAAAAAAAAAAAGCACCTCTGTCCCGCCCTGCTCTTGCGCAAAGGCGAACGCAAGCGTCGGTCTGGCGTCATACGTAAACAGCAATTGTATCATGCATGTGAGGTATCACCGCGATGGTCAGATCGAGGGCAGTAATTTTAGCAGTAGACCTCCTCTGTAAATCTAATGTGGTAACCTGTAAAGGCTTTTAAGGGCTTTTAAAAATGCATGTAGTTTGTCGCCACTACGCGTTTGTGAGAAATTTTAAAGCATGTCGTGTTTGGTATCCATGTACTCGGCCTAAGATCATCTTTTTTATTTCATCAAACATTTGGGCAATATAGTGTGTTTTAGTGCATTAAAATAAAAAAAAGTGTATTTTTCCCCCAAAAAATGCGTTTGAAAAATTGCTGCGAAAATACTGTGTGGAAAAAAAAATGCAACACCCACCATTTTAATCTGTAGGGCCTTTGCTTTAAAAAAATATATAATGTTTTGGGGGTTCAACGTAATTTTCTTGCAAAAAAAAAAATTTTTTTCATGTAAGCAAAAAGTGTCAGAAAGGGCTTTGTCTTCAAGTGGTTAGAAGAGTGGATGATGTGTGACATAAGCTTCCTAATGTTGTGTATAAAATGCTAGGACAGTTCAAACCCCCCCCCCCCCCCCAAATGACCCCATTTTGGAAAGTAGGCACCCCAAGCTATTTGCTGAGAGGCATGTGGAATTTATTTTTTTGCACAAAGTTGTCACTAAATGATATATTTCTCAAACATGCCATGGGCATATGTGGAATTACACCCCAAAATACATTTTGTTGCTTCTGCTGAGTACGGGGATACCACATGTGTGAGACTTTTTGGGAGCCTGGCCGCGTACAGGACCCCAAAAACCAAGCACCGCCTTCAGGCTTTCTAAGGGTGTAAATTTTTGATTTCACTCCTCACTGCCTATCACAGTTTCGGAGGCCATGGAATGCCCAGATGGCAAAAAAAACAAACAAATGACCCCATTTTTGAAAGTAGACACCCCAAGCTATTTGCTATTTGCTATTTGCTGAGAGGTATGGTGTGTATTTTGCAGATCTCGCTTTTTGTCACAAAGTTTTGAAAATTGAAAAAAAAATTTGAAAAAAGACAAAAAAATTATGATTTTCTTTCTTCATTTTCAAAAACAAATGAGAGCTGTAAAATACTCACCATGCCTCTCAGAAAATAGCTTGGGGTGTCTACTTTCCAAAATGGGGTCATTTGGGGGGGGGGGGGGTTGTGCTATTTTGGTATTTTATGGCCTTCGAAACTGTGATAGGTAGTGAAGAGTGAAATCAAAAATTTGCACCCTTAGAAATCCTGAAGGCAGTGCTTGGTTTTTGGGGTCCCGTACGCGGCTAGGCTCCTAAAAAGTCCCACACGTGGTATCCCCGTACTCAGGAGAAGCAGCAAATGTATTTTGGGGTGCAATTCCACATATAACCATGGCATGTGTAAGCAATTTATCATTTAGTGACAACCTTTTGTAATTTTTTAATTCTTTTTGTCATTCAATCACTTGGGACAAAAAAAAAATATTCAATGGGCTCAACATGCCTCTCAGCAATTTCCTTGGGTGTCTACTTTCCAAAATGGGGTCATTTAGGGGGGTTTTGTGCTATTTTGGCATTTTATGGCCTTCGAAACTGTGATAGGTAGTGAGGAGTGAAATCAAAAATTTGTGCCCTTAGAAATCCTGAAGGCGGTGCTTGGTTTTTGGGGTCCCGTAAGCGGCTAGGCTCCTAAAAAGTCCCACACATGTGGTATCCCCATACTCAGGAGAAGCAGCAAAATGTATTTTGGGATGCAATTCCACATATAACCATGGCATGTGTGAGCAATATATCATTTAGTGACAACTTTTTGTAATTTTTGTCATTATTCAATCACTTGGGACAAAAATATATATATATATATATATATATTCAATGGGCTCAACATGCCTCTCAGCAATTTCCTTGGGGTGTCTACTTTCCAAAATGGGGTCATTTGGGGGGGTTTTGTACTGCCCTGCCATTTTAGCACCTCAAGAAATGATATAGGCAGTCATAAATTAAAAGATGTGTAAATTCCAGAAAATGTACCCTAGTTTGTAGACGCTATAACTTTTGCGCAAACCAATAAATATACGCTTATTGACATTTTTTTTACTAAAGACATGTGGCTGAATACATTTTGGCGTAAATGTATGACTAAAATTGAGTTTATTTGATTTTTCTTATAACAAAAAGTAGAAAATATCATTTTTTTTCAAAATTTTCGGTCTTTTTTCGTTTATATCGCAAAAAAAAAAAAATTGCAGAGGCAATCAAATACCATTAAAAGAAAGCTCTATTTGTGGGAAGAAAAGGACGCAAATTTTGTTTGGGTACAACATTGCATGTCCGCACAATTTCCAGTTAAAACAGCGCAGTACCAAATTGTAAAATCAGCTCTGGTCTTTATGCTGCGTATTGGTCCGGGGCTTAAGTGGTTAAAGTGAAAAAATAAAAGTGAAATAATCCTTTAAATATTGTAACTGGGGGATGTCTATAGTATGCCTGTAAAGTGGCGTGTGTTTCCCGTGTTTAGAACAGTTCCTTCACAAAATGACATTTCTAAAGGAATAAAAGTCATTTAAAACTGCTTGCGGCTGTAATGTAATGTCGGGTTCCATCAATATGGATGAAAATTATTGAGAAAAACGGCATGGGTACCCCCCCCCCCCCCAGCCCGTTACCAGGCCCTTTGGGTCTTGTATGGATATTAAGGGGAACCCTGCACCCAAATAAAAAAAAAGAAAAGGCGTGGGGCCCCCAGGCCCTATATATATACTCTGAACAGCAGTATACAGGCGGTCCAAACAAGACAGGGACTGTAGGTTTGTTCTTAAGTTGAATCTGTAATTTGGAACAGGTACATTTTGTGTAGCTCCAGCCAAAAAATCTTTTTGGATAACATAGGGAAGGGTTATCCCCCCTGTAACATCTGTTTTGCTGTCTGTGCCCCTGTTCAGAAGATTTCACCTGACTTTCTGTCCCAATGACAATTGGATTTTGAAAATTTGGGGTTTTTAGGGAAACAAGGATTGGTGATTAAGCATCAGTGGAGGAGACACCTTTTTCCCATATTAACTCTTACAGGAGAGAATTTCCCTTTCCTAGGGGTAGATTTCCTCTCACTTCCTGTTGTCTCCCTCCGTTTGTAAGTAGGAGTCGTTTGTAAGTCGGATGTTTGAAAGTAGGGAACCGCCTGTGTATACTATACGGCCTGCCCTATATACTCTGCAGAAAATTGGGCCTTAGGTGTTGGTGGTACCAGAACACTGTAAGCCCTCACAGTTACTCTTGGTGGGCGCTGGAACGGGCCCTGCTGTTAAATATTATATCAAGAATTGTAATTACATGCCCCTGTTGAACAGGGGTAGAAAAATTGGGCCTTTGGTGGTGGTGCCACAACATTTTAAGCCCTCACAGTTACTCTTGGTGGGCGCTGGAACGTGCCCTGCTGTGAAATATTATATCAAGACTTGTAATTACATGCCCCTGTTGAACAGGGTGTGGTATTGGGGGTTGTTTAGCTCAGTGGTAGTGCAATGCATGATTCTATCTATGGTGATAGAGTGGTGCCAGGAGAGAGGGGGCAGCGCCAATGCGCCCCTTATGGAAGCACCGCTACTGCTCTGTGTACTCTTTGATCTTTTGAAAAGTGTGCTGCAGTTAGAGCATGTCAAGCCGTAGCTGTGCTCCTTCGGGATATGCTGCTCGCCCATCCGTGCTGCTGGAGGGAGCCCAGATGACCATAAATGAGGGACCTGCAGACTTGGTCATGGTGAGTGAGATCATCCCATATCCCACTTCATCTTCCCCGAGGACAGGGACCCCCGCCGAGGACAGGGACCCCCTCTGAGGAAAGGAACCCCCCCTCGAGGACAGGGACCCCCTCTGAGGACAGGGACCCTCTCCCCCCTCTTAGGACAGGGACCCCCCCTGAAGACAGGAAAACCTTCTCCCCCCTGAGAACAGGGACCCCTTCTCTCCTGGGGACAGGGACTCCCTTCTCTCCTGGGGACAGGGACTCCCTTCTCTCCTGGGGACAGGGACCCCCATCTTCCCTGGGGATCGGGACCCCACCCCCTCCTAAGAACAGGAACCTGATCACACTGTGTGTGCCAACCTCACTGCCCTGCCTGCCATGTGTCCTGTGTGAGGGCCCTCCTGTGACAGCTCTTATCAGGACTTCATCCCACTGTGTGATCCCCCTACATGACTGACCCCTCTGTGTGCACCCCTTACACGGGGAACCCCTCTGTTTGCTACCCCTACATGTCTGCAAACTCTGACCTCCACCTGTACCATTTCCACATCCTCTGACTGCCTCCTGTATCCTGTGTGCCATCCTCTGACCACCTCCTCTATCCTGTACACATGTTCTGACCAACTCTTGTATCCTGTCCGCAGCCTCTAACCACCTCCTGTATCCTGTCCGCAGCCTCTAACCATCGCTTGTATCCTGTCTGCAATCTCTGACTATCTGTTGTCTTTTATCATATCTGCAGTCTCTTAGGGGGAGTCTGGAGAGGAATCAAGAGTGAGAGCGTCGCCGGGATTGGGATTACGGGAGGAGTCAGACGTGTATGGACTGTGGAGAACAGACTATAGAATAAAACCAGAGCCACCAACCTGGAGCCATCTAACTGAGCCCTGCACGCTGCACCGGAGAGGAGGTCAGTGACAGCGCCGTCAGGCCAGTCTGAGGGGGGTCACTGATGTAAGGGGGGAGTGAATACAATTATGTAAGGGGGCACTGATATAAAGGTTTCCCCTTATATCAGTAACATCCCCCCCTTACCTTAGTGTATTCACTCTGCGGAAGGTGGTCTCTGGTCACCAGAGTCTCCCCCCCCCCACATCACATTTCCCGTCATTCCCTTTTACATCAGAGTCGGCAGGATTCCCCCTTACAGTGCAAGGGGACTCAGATGTAAAGGAAAATGCTGCAGAGCATGATCTAAGGAGGAACTCTGATGTAAGGGGTGCTCTGGTCCCCAGAGACCACCTTATATCAGAGTCCACTGCATTCCCATTTACATCAGAGTTCCCACTTACATCAGGGTCTGCAGCATTGCCCTTTACATCAGTGTTCCCCTTTACACCAGGGTTCACAGAGTTCCCCCTGTAAGATTAGAAGAGATGGAGGCCCAGAGACATGTCCAGGGTACACAGAGGATACATGGGATAGATTAGAAGGGATAGATGTCCAGGGAAAACTGAGGAGGCCTCCATCCCTTCTAATCTATCCCATGTATCCTCTGTGTACCCTGGACATGTCTCTGGGCCTCCATCCCTTCTAATCTAACCCATGTATCCTCTGTGTACCCTGGACATGTCTCCGGGCCTCCATCCCTTCTAATCTATCCCATGTATCATCTGTGTACTCTGGAGATGTCTCTGGGCCTCCATCCCTTCTAATCTATCCCATGTATCCTCTGTGTACCCTGGACATGTCTCCGGGCCTCCATCCCTTCTGATCTATCCCATGTATCCTCTGTGTACTCTGGACATGTCTCCGGGCCTCCATCCCTTCTAATCTATCCCATGTATCATCTGTGTACTCTGGACATGTCTCTGGACCTCCATCCCTTCTAATCTATCCCATGTATCCTCTGTGTTCTCTGGACATGTCTCTGGGCCTCCATCCCTTCCAATTTATCCCATGTATCCTCTGAGTTCTCTGGACATGTCTCTGGGCTTCCATCCCTTCCAATTTATCCCATGTATCCTCTGTGTACTCTGGACATGTCTCAGGGCCTTCATCCCTTCCAATCTATTCCATGTATCCTCTGTGTACTCTGGACATGTCTTCGGGCCTCTATCCCTTCTAATCTATCTCATGTATCCTCTGTGTTCTCTGCACATGTCTCTGGGCCTCCGTCCCTTCTAATCTTACAGGGGGAACTCTGTGAACCCTGATGTAAAGGGGAACACTGATGTAAAGGGCAATGCTGCAGACCCTGATGTAAGTGGGAACTCTGATGTAAATGGGAATGTAGTGGACTCTGATATAAGGTGGTCTCTGGTGACCAGAGCACCCCTTACATCAGAGTTCCTCCTTAGATTATGCTCTGCAGCTCTTTCCTTTACATCTGAGTCCCCTTGCACTGTAAGGGGGAATCCTGCCAACTCTGATGTAAAGGGGAATGACGGCAAATGTCATGTGGAGGGGGGGGGGAGACTCTGGTGACCAGAGACCACCTTCCGCAGAGTGAATACACTAAGGTAAGAGTGGGGGGGGTGTTACTGATATAAGGGAAAACCTTTATATCAGTGCCCCCTTACATAATTGTATTCACTCCCCCCTTACATCAGTGACCCCCCCCCCTCAGACTGACCTGACGGCGCTGTCACTGACCTCCTGTCCGGTGCAGCGTACAGGGCTCAGTTAGATGGCTCCAGGTTGGTGGCTCTGGTTTTATTCTATAGTCTGTTCTCCACAGTTCATACACGTCTGACTCCTCCCGTAATCCCAATCCTGGCGACGCTCTCACTCTTGATTCCTCTCCCGACTCCCCCTAAGAGACTGCAGACACCATAAAAGACAAGAGATAGTCAGAGACTGCAGACAGGTTAGAGGTTGCGGACAGGGTACAGGAGGTGGTTAGAGGCTGCGGACAGGATACAGGAGGTGGTTAGAGGCTGCAGACAGGATACAGGAGGGGGTTAGAGGATGCAGACAGGATACAGGAGGGGGTTAGAGGCTGCAGACAATAGGTGGTCAGAAAATGTTCACAGGATAGAGGAGGTGGTCAGAGGATGGTGGACAGGATACAGGAGGCAGTCAGAGGATGTGGAAATGGTACAGGTTGTGGTCAGACTATGCAGACATGTAGGGGTAGCAAACAGAGGGGTTCCCCATGTAAGGGGTGCACACAGAGGGGTCAGTCATGTAGGGGATCACACAGTGGGATGAAGTCCTGATAAGAGCTGTCACAGAAGGGCCCTCACACAGGACACATGGCAGGCAGGGCAGTGAGGTCGGCACACACAAGGTGATCAGGTTCCTGTTCTTAGGGGAGGTGGGGTCCTGATCCCCACGGAAGATGGGGTCCCTAGGTGAGATTCCCCGTTGCCAGGGGAGATGGAGTTCCTGCCCCCAGGTGAGATAGGATCCCTGTCCCAGAGTAAGAAGGGGGTCCCTGTCCCCAGGAGAGGAGGAGTACCTGTCCCCAGGTGAGTGGCCCAGAGGGTCCCTGTTTCCAGGGGAGAAGGGGGTCCCTGTCCAAAGGAGAGAAGGGAGTCCCTGTCCCCAGGAGAGAAGGGGTCCCTGTCCTCAGGGGGGGGAGAAGGTTTCCCTGTCCTCAGGGGGGAGAAGGGGGTCTCTGTCTTAGGGGGGAGGGAGTCCCTGTCCTCGGGGGGGTCCCTGTCCTCGGGGAAGATGGAGTGGGATATGGGATGTCTCACTTACCATAACCAAGTCTGCAGGTCCCTCATTTATGGTCGTCTGGGCTCCCTCCAGCAGCACGAATGGGCGATCAGCATATCCCCAGGGAGCACAGCTACGGCTTGACAATCTGGCAGAAATTGATGGGCACAGTGGCTGCGTTTGATGGCATAGTGGCTGTGTTTGACGGGCACAGTCATTGCGTTTGCTGGGTGCAGTGGCTGCGTTTGACGGGCACAATGGCTGCGTTTGACGGGCGCAGTGGTTGCGTTTGCTGGGTGCAGTGGCTGCATTTGATGGGCACAGTGGCTGCGTTTGACGGGCACAGTGGCTGCGTTTGACGGGCACAGTGGCTGCGTTTGACGGGCACAGTGGTTGCGTTTGACAGGCACAGTGGTTGCATTTGATGGGCACAGTGGCTGCGTTTGCTGTTTGACGGGCACAGTGGTTGCGTTTGATGGGCACAGTGGCTGCGTTTGATGGGCACAGTGGCTGCGTTTGCTGTTTGACGGGCATGGTGGTTGCGTTTGATGGGCACAGTGGCTGCGTTTGATGGACACAGTGGCTGCGTTTGCTGTTTGTTGAGCACGGTGGCTGCGTTTTATGGGTGCAGTGGCTGCGTTTGATGGGCACAGTGGCTGCGTTTGCTGTTTGACGGGCACAGTGGTTGCGTTTGCTGGGTGCAGTGGCTGCGTTTGACTGGCACAGTGGTTGCATTTGCTGGGTGCAGTGGCTGCATTTGACGGGCACAGTGGTTGCGTTTGCTGGGTGCAGTGGCTGCGTTTGACGGGCACAGTGGTTGCGTTTGCTGGGTTCAGTGGCTGCGTTTGATGGGCACAGTGGCTGCGTTTGCTGTTTGATGGGCACGGTGGCTGCGTTTGATGGGTGAAGTGGCCGCGTTTGACGGGCACAGTGGTTGCGTTTGTTGGGTTCAGTGGCTGCGTTTGATGGGCACAGTGGCTGCGTTTGCTGGGTTCAGTGGCTGCGTTTGATGGGCACAGTGGCTGGGTTTGCTGTTTGATGGGCACAGTGGCTGTGTTTGCTGTTTGATGGGCACAGTGGCTGCGTTTGCTGTTTGACGGGCATGGTGGCTGCGTTTGATGGGTGCAGTGGCTGCGTTTGATGGGCACAGTGGCTGCGTTTGCTGGGTTCAGTGGCTGCGTTTGATGGGCACAGTGGCTGCGTTTGCTGGGTTCAGTGGCTGCATTTGATGGGCACAGTGGCTGCGTTTGCTGTTTGATGGGCACAGTGGCTGCGTTTGCTGTTTGATGGGCACAGTGGCTGCGTTTGCTGTTTGACGGGCACGGTGGCTGCATTTGATGGGTGCAGTGGCTGCGTTTGACGGGCACAGTGGCTGCATTTGCTGGGTTCAGTGGCTGCGTTTGATGGGCACAGTGGCTGCGTTTGCTGGGTTCAGTGGCTGCGTTTGATGGGCACAGTGGCTGCGTTTGCTGTTTGTTGGGCACAGTGGCTGCATTTGCTGTTTGATGGGCACAGTGGCTGCGTTTGCTGTTTGACGGGCACGGTGGCTGCGTTTGATGGGTGCAGTGGCTGCGTTTGACGGGCACAGTGGCTGCGTTTGCTGTTTGATGGGCACAGTGAATGCGTTTGCTGTTTGATGGGCACGGTGGCTGCGTTTGATGGGCGCAGTGGCTGCATTTGCTGGGTGCAGTGGCTGCGTTTTACGGGCACAGTGAGGCAGCGTATTTGATGGCAGAACAATGTACAGTACTGTACTTGGACTCAGTGCTATGCACGGGGCCCGCCCCCCTTCAGTAGAGCAGGCTAGGGGCGGGGCTGGAGGCGGTGCAGCTCTATATTTTCTCTTGACCTCGATCCCAATAATATACTGTACACAGTGTTATGCATGGGGCCCGCTCCCCTGCCGACGATGTTAAAACATCATTCCACCTCATCAGTGCCATCTGTGCCGCCTCATTAGTGCCATCTGTGCCGCCTCATTAGTGCCATCTGTGCCGCCTCATCAGTGTACATCTGTGCCGCCTCATCAGTGTACATCTGTGCCGCCTCATCAGTGTACATCTGTTCCACCTCATCAGTACCCATCTGTACCACATCGTCAGTACCCATCTGTGCCACCTCATCAGTGCCCATCTGTGCCATCTGTGCCGCCTCATTAGTGCCCCTCTGTGCCACCTCATCAGTGCACATCTGTGCGATCAATCAGTGCCCATCAGTTTTGCCTTATCAGTGCACATCTGTGCTCATCAGTGCCCATCAGTGCAGGCTTAGCACACATCTGTGCCATCTCATCAGTGCAGGCTTCGTAGCACACATCTGTGAAGTCGCATCACCACCGGCAGCAACCATGTCAAAAAGTTGCTTTTCCGCTGAGGAGGCATACCAAATTCTTTCCACGCCTGACGAGAGCAACGGGGAACTCTCTTTTTCGGATTCCCATTCGGATTCTGAGTCGGATGTAAACTATGAGCCAGTCCTCAGTAGTGGAACAGTAACAGACTCAGAGGAGGAAGATAGTCGGCCCGCCAAACGAAGGCACTCTGGTGAGGAGGCAGTGCCTTCCACCAGCACTGCAGTGCCTTCCACCAACACCGCAGTGCCTTCCACCAGCACCGCAGTACCTCGGCACGAAAGGCCAAGGACCCATACCAGCCTTCCCTATGCCCTTCAGAACCCCTTGTGGCTTCCTCCTAATTCAGGAGAAGTCAACATTCCCCCTTTCACTGCCCAGCCAGGAGTCCAGGTGGGCACGGACGATTTTTCCCAATCAATTTTTTAGATTTATTTTTTACCGACGACATGCTATCCAACATTGTGACCCAGTGCAACCTATATGCACAGCAATTTATTGCAAATAATCCATCATCATATTATGCCCGTCCCTTCGAGTGGAGAGACCTAATGGGGGAGGAGTTGAAGGTTTTTTTAGGCCTCACATTTTGTATGGGACTCAACCCAAAAAACGCCCCATCTACCACATGCCAATCTTCTCCACGGCAATGCCCAGAGCCAGATACCTTATGATCATGAGGTTCCTTCACTTCAATAATAATACCGAGTGCCCTCCCCGAAATGACCCAAATTATGACAGGCTTTTCAAAATTCGGCCCTTACTGAATTATTTTTCAGAAGTATTCCCCCAGTTGTATACCCCGGACAAACACGTATGTGTGGATGAGTCCCTTGTTAAATTTAGCGGCAGGCTTAAAATAAAGCAATTTATCCCCAGCAAAAGGGCCCGCTATGGGGAGAGGTATACAAACTATGTGACCGAGTCACATGGTACCTGTATGCCTTCATAGTGTACGAAGGGAAGGACACCCAGCTGCATCCCCCAATTGCCCAGACTACTTGGGATCGAGCGGGAAAGTTGTTTGGCAACTCATCAACCCCCTACTGGACAAAGGCTACCATTTATATGTAGATAACTTCTACACATCTCTTCCCCTGTTCCACAACCTTCACCGGAAGCAGACGCCAGCATGTGGCACGGTAAGAAAGAACAGGAAGGGCTTTCCTCAAAGCCTTGTCAATAAGAATTTGAGAAGAGGAGAGTCGGCAAGTCTGCGAAACAAGGAGGTTCTGGCAGTGAAGTGGAAGGACAGAAGGGATGTGTACATGTTATCTTCCATCCACAACAATTCCTTTGTGGAAATCCCCAGAAGGAATGGCACCACCATCCAAAAGCTCACATGCATCCAGGACTACAATTCGTTCATGGGGGGAGTCGACTTCAACGACCAAATGCTGGAACCCTACCTTGCCACAAGACGGACATACCATTGGTACAAAAAAGTAGCAACTTTTTTTTTTCATTTGGCCTTATACAACTCCTATATTATTTACCGCAAGTCCACCCAAAACCCCCTACCCTTCCTTGGCTACCAGGAGGAAATCACCACTGCTCTGATATTCCAGAATGGCCCACCCCAAAACATCCGATCAGATGTTCTAAGTCGACTCTCCGAACGCCACTTTCCAGATAAAGTCCCTCCCGCAGCAACAGGTCGACGACGTCAAAAAAAATGTAAGGTGTGTGCCAGTGGAGGAGTAAGACGAGACACAGCTTATCATTGTGCCCAATGTCCTTCCGAACCAGGCCTCTGTGTAGTAGACTGTTTTCGCTGTTACCATACTTCACTAAATTATTAGTGAAGTATGGTAAACGTTATCCTCAGTTCCTGCCTTAACACACCTTCACACCCCTTATGCCACTGCCTGCTCTGTAACTGACCCTGGCTTGTTATGTGACCACGCTTCTGCCTACCGATTCTGTACTACCTATGCCTGATCTGGAACTGACCCTGGCTTGTTATTCGACCACGCTTCTGCCTAACGATTCTGTACTACCTCTGCCTGATCTGGAACTGACCCATGACTGTTTTTCGACCATGCTTCTGCCTAACGATTTTGTAATACCTCTGCCTCATCTGGAACTGACCATGGACTATTTGACCATGTTTTTTGCCTGCCTCTTGGATTGATCTTGTACCCTGCTACTGGACTAGTGGGATTCAACACAGGGGTCTCACATATGTGAGGGGCTCTGGAAAAGTTTTTCTGGATAAGGAAAACTATTTATTTGGTTTTCTCATCCTAGATTAGGGTCTGGAGACTCAGAGGCTTCAAAGAGATTTGGGTGGGAGAAGCCTCTACCCCTGTCCCCATTCTGTCCTGAACGAGGCCCTACTTCTGCCTACTGCCTGTAGGACCTATGCCATCATGCCTCTGCCTGTCGCATGAACTGACCATACCACATGGACCTGCCTACTACCAGGACCAATATTTTTGGCACTGCTGACAATATCTCTGCCTGCACTGACCCTGGACTGTATATGGACAGTATCCCTGCCTGCTGCCTGGACAATTGTGTATGCCGTTGCTGACCAAGTCCCTGCCTGCTTCCTGGACCAGTGCTATCCTGCTGTGTAGAACTGCACTACTAAAACCACAGGTAATCTTTTGTTTACGCTTTGCTCAGCATAATGTATTTTGGGGTGTAATTCTTGGTATGTGCATGCTATGTGTCCCTGGAACACCTGACGGTGTTCCTTGCATGTTGGATCTCTGTATGTGGCCAGGCTGTGTAGAAGTCTCACACATGTGGTATCGCCATACTCAGGAGGAGTAGCAGAATGTATTTTGGGGTGTAATTTTTGCTATGTAAATGCTATGTGTTGGAGATATCTTATAAACGGACAACTTTGTGTAAAAAAAAAATGCGTTTTCATTTTTTCCCACATTTTCCAAAAACTTCTGGAAAAAAATGAACCGTTCAAAAGACTCATTATGCCTCAGAGATTATACGTTGGGGTGTTTGCTTTCCAAAATGGGGTCATTTTATGGGTGTTTCTATTGTCCTGGTGCTCCAGGGCCTTCAAAATTGTAATAGGTGGTTGAGAAATTAGATGTGTAATTTATGCTCCTAGAACGCCTGAAGGTGCTACTTCAATGTAGGTCCTCTGTATGTGGCCAGGCTGTGTAAAAGTCTCACACATTTGGTATCGCCATACTCAGGAGGAGTAGCATAATGTATTTTGGGGTGCCATTTTTGCTATGTACATGCTATGTGTTGGAAATATTTTATCAATGGACAATTTTGCATAAAAAAAATGCGTTTTCATATTTTTTCCACATTTTCCAAAAACTTCTGGAGAAAAATTAATCATTCAAAAGACTCATTATGTCTCATAGATTATGCGTTGGGGTGTTAGCTTTCCAAAATGGGGTCATTTTGTGGGTGTTTCCATTGTCCTGGTGCTCCAGGGCCTTCAAAAGTGTAATAGGTAGTCAACTAGTGTGTAATTTATGCTCCTAGAACACCTGATGGTGCTCCCTGCATGTTGGGCCTCTGTATGTGGCTAGGCAGTGAAAAAGTCTCACACATGGGGTATCATTATACTCAGTAGGAGCAGCAGAATGTACTTTGGGGTGTCATTTGTGGTATGCACATGCCATGTGAGAGAAATAAGCTATTACAATGACAATTTTGATAAAAAATAAAAAATAAAAATCTTAATTTTGCAAAGAATTGTGGGAAAAAATTACAACTTCAAATAACTCACCATGCCTCTAACTAAATACCTTGGAATGTCTACTTTCCAAAAAGGGGTTATTTGGGGGGCATTTGTACTTTCCTGCCTTGTTAGGGTCTCAAGAAATGAGATAGGCTGCCAGTACATCAGATGTGATACATTTGTTATGATTTGCACTATAGCTTGTAGACTCTAAAACTTTTACACAGACCAAATAATTTCCACATATTTGGGGTTATTTTTACCAAAGATATGTAGCAGTATAAATTGTGGCCAAAATTGATGAAAAAAAAGTATTAATTTGCTCAATTTTATCACAGAAATTAAGAAAAAAAAAAAATTTCAACATTTTCGGTCTTTTTTAATTTTTAGCGCAAAAAATAAAAAACCCAGAGGTGATCAAATATCACCAAAAGAAAGCTCTATTTGTATGAAAAAAAGGACAAAAAAATAATTTGGGTACGGTGTTGCATGACTTAGTAATTGTCATTCAAAGTGTGAGAGCGCTGAAAGCTGAAAATTGGTCTGGGCAGGAGGGGGGTTTAAGTGCCCAGCAAGGAAGTCGTTAAACGTCATTCAGAGATAACTGAAAATATCAGCCCACCTGGCTACTCTTCAATAGCACTGCTGCTACAGGTACTGGTCCCTCCAACCACCAGCTCCTCCAGGCCGCCAGTCTTGGATGCACACGGCTTTGAAGCCCTTCAACGCACACAGCGTCTATCCTCACACAGAGACACTAGCAGCCACTACTCCAACTCCACCTTCCTCTCACTTCTGCTCTTCCCAGCCCCTCATTATGTGGGCTGTGTGCATCTGGGCACACACCCTACTGGCTATCCTTGTTGTGGGAGGACAGTCAGCAGCGTCGCTCTCCTGGAGGTGAAGCCATCACCGCCGCTGGCTCAGTATCATGCTATGTGCCCTTCCTCTTTCTTTTATACTGCTATTAGTCCCATCCTGGGCAACCATCATTGGGTCACCATCTCCTGAGCATCCAGCTCACCCACATGTCATGACCTGCTGAGAGGAATATTCTGGCCAGCACCAGCAGAGAATTCAGTTTCTCCAGTGACACACGCTAAGCTCAAGTCGACCTCTTAAACGTACGTTTATTGGGGTCCACGAATTCTGGTAAGCCTCTCTCTTATTGGTGGTGGTCGTCTTCACTCACTTTATCAAGACTGTGAGAGTATCATCATTTGCATTGGATTTGTTTTGATTCACCTCATCAGAGACTTTTCACTTATATATGTTTTATATACATTTCTCATATGGATTGTTGTTTTTTGAATTTGGACTGAACTTTTTTTCACTCACTCACCTGGGTGTTATTATTATATTCACCATTTAGGTTTATTAGCGCTACAATTTTTATGTTATTTATCCTTAAAACCCAGACACAGGGTTGGAGATCCCGTCCCACCCAAGACTCTGAAGGATCTCCAAGCCACAGAGCCCCATGCAGAAATAGCAAGATCTGAGAAAACTGCCAGAGCAGTTTTCTCTGTTTTTAAATTTACACTCTGTAGCTCTGCACTCAGCCGATATGCAGACTCTGTGTCCACTTTAACCCCATTTTCATTGGGACAGAGCCTAGCTCTGCCACATACCCCCCCCCCCTGTTTGATCCAGAGGGAGAAACACCTGCACCCACCATAGCAGTTGGGACACCTCTGTGCTGGCCATCAGCCATGTAGGCCCAACCCTTTTTCCGTGTGTGCTTCCAGGTAAGTCCCAGCTTGGATCTTAACTTGGTCCTATAATTCCGTATACTCTGCCTTCTCATTCTTCTCTTGGGGTCCCTGAGCATTCTCTCCTCTCTTGGGGGAACTCTGCCTTCCCTGATCCTATCTTTCAGCTTATGGAAGTCAGTTTTATCTTTCAGGTTCAAAAACCTCTCTCTGGTTACCCACGGCAACCACATCACTTTTAACAGCACCAACCATTAGCAGATCATACATTTCAATGTCACACTTTCCAACGTAATCAGTGGCGTCCATCTCAGTGCTTGTTAGAACCAGACCTGAGGAGGGACCATACACAGGTAAGTGACTACAACCCACGGGTCCATAGCACAGCTCCACCTCACCTGTTGTCCAACACTCCATGGGTAACTGATCTAACAAACGACACTGATCCAAGCACAAACTACTTCTTTCTGATGTACACATTACATTGTTGCAGCAACCAACATTAGCACTTTTTCTCACAGTGTCTCCGGATACTTTAAGTTGTACCTCTTTCTGAGTGATAGAAAGCATCTCTGCTAGTGCCGCATCTATTCTGGTCTCTTCCTTCTCATGAGGTTTAGCGGGTGAGGGAGTATCTGCACCCTCTACTGACCACTGCTCAGCCTCACCTCGGACCACACCAGCAGAGATGTTTCCAGTCACTACACCAGCCGGAGAGACCTTTGATGTCTCCAACAGTTCTGAGCTCCTTCCATACCACTCAGTAACTGGGAGCACCCTCTCAGGAGAACTTCAAGACTATTTGCCACACTGTTAACAAGCTTCCCAGCACAGCCTCTACCACCTGGCTCCACCTATTGGTACTACGCAGCACCACCTGGTCCGACTGCGGTGGAGACACCCAAGTGTACAGTGAGTGCATTTTTACCAATTCCAGCATTTCTAATAAAGTTTTTGTCATCTCTATGCAACCTATGTCTAAATGCGTGACCTTTTTGGGTACCTTTCCCCTGTCCGCGACATGGAGGGGCTCATCCACTGCAGCTTGCGAGGTTGAGACATTTGAAGAGACCTCCACCTCCTTGGAAGTTCCAATGATCCCAGCCTGTTGCTCACCTGGAGCGCTGTCAGACACATGTCTCTTCTTCACCTCTAACGCTTCACCAATGAGCCTCTGTGAGTCAACATTAGTCACATTGTCACCTTGACACTTAACATTACTTAGTTGCTGGGTTGTGGACAACCCATCTGCCATGTCTACTCCCAGAACCGTTCCTTTAGACTGGAGGGGATCAACCTTCACAGGGGCTGACATGCCCTTGAGCACCGGCCGCTCTGCAAACCCTCTGTCTGGCATAACAGACTCTATACATGTATTACACAGTGAAGGAAGTTCCCCATCAGGTCCGCCCCCTCGGTATGTCGGACCCCGCCTACGTCATTGGCCTGAGCGGGGAAACTTCCTTCACTGTGTAAATTTAAATTACACAGTGAAGGAAGTTCCCCGCTCAAGCCAATGACGTAGGCGGGTTCGACATACCGAGGGGGCGGACCTGATGGGGAACTGCTCTCACTTTGGTAATACATGTATAGACCCGCCCCTTCTCATGTTCCGCATCTGGTCCGCTGAGCGGACCTGATGGGTAACTTTAGAAGGGGCGGGTCTATACATTTAAAACACTGAGAGGGAGTTCCCCATCAGGTCCGTTCAGGCACAACCAATGAAGGACAGCGCTGGACATCGGGATCGCCGCGGGACACTGGATTTCACCGCTGGAATGTTTTTTTTTTTTTTTTTTTTTAATAAAGGACTTTTTCAAGGTGTTTGTGTGGTTTTTTTAAAAAAAAATTACGCTTTCTTCGTGAAATGGTAGGGGTACAATGTACCCCTTACCAATTCACATAGGGGGGGGCCGGGATCTGGGGGTCCCCTTTGTTAAAGGGGTCTTCCAGATTCCGATAAGCCCCCCGCCCGCAGACCCCCACAACCACCGGGCAAGGGTTGTGGGGATGAGGCCCTTGTCCCCATCAACATGGGGACATCCTCCCCATGTTGAGGGCATGTGGCCTGGTACGGTTCAGGAGGGAGGGGGGCCACTCTCTCGTCCCCCCCTCTTCCCCTGCGGCCGGCTAGGTTGCGTGCTCGGATAAGGGGTCTGGTATGGATTTTTAGGGGGACTCCACGCCATTTTTTTTTAAATTTGGGGTGGAGTTCCCCTTAAAATCCATGCCAGATCTGAAGGGCCTGGAATGGATATTTGGGGGAACCCCACGTCAATTTTTTTTTAAATTTGCGGCGGGGTTCCCCTTAATATCCATTCCAGACCTGAAGGGCCTGGTAATTGAATTCTGGGGAACCCCCACGCTTTTTTTATTTTTTTTTATCAATGACTTTTGTATGTATTGCCGGGAGCTGACAATTCATTAATAGCCGCGAGTGAGTTTTAAATGACTTTTTTTCTTTCAAAAATGACATTTTTTGCAGGGACAGTTCTAAGCATGGGAAACATGCGCCACTTTACATGCATATCATACACACCCCCCAGGTACGAAATTTAAAGGAATATTTCACTTTTATTTTTTCATTTTAAGCATTATTAAAATCACTGCTCCCGAAAAAACGGCCGTTTTTAAAACTTTTTTTTGCATTGATACATGTCCCCTGGGGCAGGACCCAGGTCCCCAAACACTTTTTAGGACAATAACTTGCATATAAGCCTTTATAATTAGCACTTTAGATTTCTCCCATAGATTTTTCGAATTTGCCGCGAACACCCCAATTTGTTCGCTGTTTGGCGAACGGGCGAACAGGCAATGTTCGAGTCGAACATGAGTTCGACTCGAACTCGAAGCTCATCCCTACCCACCACAGCCCGTGAGCCTCTCCTCACAGCATCCTCTATCTTTAAAGGGGAACTCTTTGCTCCTTGAGCAGCTCCATAGCTGATCTGGGAAACTCTCTGCTCCGTCACTGCGAGCTCCTTGGAAGTTTCCCTGGGCAACTCTGCAGCACCTCTCACTAGTTCAACTCTCCCAGCACTCTGCTGGATTAAAGCAGACACATGCATAGTCCCCAAGTCAATTTGAGTCTTTAACCTTGCCATCAGCTGGGCTTCACCATATGCCTCCCCCCTGCTCTGGGTAGCAGACTGCAGCAAGTCTATGTCCACTTGTACTGCAGATCTCCCCGCTCGACATACTCCCACTTCACTAGGTTCAGTCCCACAAACTGAAACAGTCTTACCATTTTCAGTGGCTGGCATCATAGCCTTCATTTGAGTGCGCTGTCTCTTAGCTGCATCCATACCAGCTACTGTCTCTTTGGGGCCACATAGCGACGCTGCAGCCTTTCCAGACTCTTCAGTGGTGTTCCAGAACCTTGGGCAAGTAAAGATCCCATGCCCCACTTGACCACATTCCAAGCACGGTACTGGACGCTGAAATTTAATTTCTTGGCATCTCCTCAATGCCTGGCTCTCTGTTGCCATGGGATACCACTCTCGAGGACTCCACTGGTCATGATCATCAGCAGATAGACTCCTTGGATCCCCGACATCCCTGCTGGCCTGGACGTTGCTTCCACAGATGACCATTCTCCTCTTTTCCACACGCTGTTGTCCACCTGGCTTCCTGTTGCCAGGGACAACCTCTTTCACTTCCCTTTTAACTGGGGGTGACATTAATTTACCCCAGATCACAAAGATTTCACACTCAGTAAAATTCTCTGGTTTGGCTGGGGCATGTGGTGAAATACCCTCTAGCCACATTAGCTTTTCTCTTGCTTCAGCAAGGATCGCCTCCTTTTTCTGTTTTGACCGCCCCATCCTTGCGGTGTTGCACACAGCAACCGGTAACACAGTTCACAGCAGAGAGGGAAAAAAATGTGATTCTCCTTTCACAGGTACACAACCTGCATGCAACACAGTCCATCAAACTTATGTGCAATGCTGTTCACCTGGCTGCTACACACAGCTAGCAGCAGTTCCTGATGCGACTCACTACTGGTGCAGAGACTCGGATTCCACCGTCTTGTGCCTGCATTCTCCACCACTGTGGTATTGGGGGTTGTTTAGCTCAGTGGTAGATGCGTTTTCGTGTAGTGAGTCCACTCCAAACAGGCATTCATAGTTAAGGGCCTGGTAGCCCACGTTTATTAAATGAGAAAAGACAAAACAAAAGTCCACTTAGGAATCCCACACAGGGGTTTAAACGTCATTCAGAGATGACTGAAAATACCAGCCCACCTGGCTACTCTTCAATAGCACTGCTGCTACAGGTACTGGTCCCTCCAACCGCCGGCTCCTCAAGGCCGCCAGTCTTGGATGCACACGGCCTTGAAGCCCTTCAATGCACACAGCGTCTATCCTCACACACAGACACTAGCAGCCACTACTCCAACTCCACCTTCCTCTCACTTCTGCTCTCCCCAGCCCCTCATTATGTGGGCTGTGTGCAGATGGGCACACACCCTACTGGCTATCCTTAAAACCCGGACACAGGGTTGGAGATCCATCCCACCTAAGACTCTGAAGGATCTCCAAGCCACAGAGCCCCATGCAGAAATAGCAAGATCTGAGAAAACTGCCAGAGCACTCAGCCGATATGCAGACTCTGTGTCCAGTTTAACCCCATTTTCATTGGGACAGAGCCTAGCTCTGCCACAAGGGGTAGAAAAATTGGGCCTTTGGTGGTGGTGCCACAACACTGTAAGCCCTCACAGTTACTCTTGGTGGGCACAGAAACTGGCCCTGCTGTGAAATATTAGATCAAAAATTGTAATTACGTGCCCCATTTAAACAGGGGCAAAAAAATTGGGCCTTAGGCGGTGGTGGTGGTGTCACAACACTGTAAAGCCTCACAGATACTCTTGTTGAGCACAGGAACGGGCCCTGCTGCGAAATATTACAGCAAAAATTTTATTACACGCCCCTGTTAAACAGGGGCAGAAAAATTGGGCCTTAGGCACTGGTGCTGGTGCCACAACACTACAACCCCTCACAGATACTCTAGTTGAGCGCAGGAACAAGCCCTGCTGCAAAATATTACAACAAAAATTGTAATTACACGCCCCTGTTAAACAGAAAAATTGGGCCTTAGCCACTGGTGGTGGTGCCCAGAACCAAAAATGTTCTTAGAAGCTATCAACATGAACATTGAGGAGGAATAGGATAGTCACTCAGCATAACAGGATAGTCACTCAGCATCAGGATAGGCAGTCTTGCAAAAATGGGAAGAAATTTTGGACAGTCGCACTCCAAAAAAGTTTTTGCCTTTTATTCAAAAATAGACATCAAAAATACATGCCACAGCAGAACAGAACGGACAGGAGAGCTGACACATTTCACACTAACAAACAGTGCTTAGTCATAGCTATGAGGCATGTATTTTTGATGTCCATTTTTGAATAAAAGGCAAAAACTTTTTTGGAGTGCGGCTGTCCAGAATTTCTTCCCATTTTTGCATTGTTACATGTATTGCCAGCACCTGGGGCTTCTAATCTGGAGGAAAGGCTTTTACTTTTGCTTGAACTTCCTGGAGCGGTGATATCCGTTTCTCTAGCATAGGCAGTATTCAAGGGATCTCACATTCACCCAAAAAATTTTTCGGTTACATCAGCATCAGGTGCTTGGTAGCTGGTGATCCAAGACTGATTCATTTTTATGAAGGTGAGCCGATCAAACGAGTCTGTGGACAGGCACACTCTGTGATCGGTTACAAAGCCTCCAGCAGCACTGAATGTGCGTTCCGAAAGAACGCTGGATGCAGGACAGGCCAGTAGCTCAATTGTATACTGTGCAAGCTCTGGCCAGTGATCCATCCTCAAGACCCAGTAACCCAGTGGATTTTCGGTTGGAAAGGTCTCCAAGTCTGATCTTGCCCTAGGTATTCCTGCACCATGTAAATCAGACGCTGGCAATGGTTGCTGGAACCGATCATACCTTGGGTCTGCGGACTAAAAAATTGTCTGAACGAATCGGTCAGACGGCCCCCTTCTCCACCACTCCTTCTGTGACTGACCGAAGCCTCAAGCAACACGTTGTCCAGGACCAGGAAATTGTAACCTCCCAGGCTCTGGAAACGCATTGCACAAACCTTTCTGAAAGACTTCCCGAAGATGTTTCATCCTCTGCTCCCTCTGCGACGGCTGGTTAAGTTCCGCAACCTTACCCTTATCCTTACGTGGATCAAGAAGGGTTGCCAGCCAGTAATGATCCCTCTCCTTGATACCACAAATCCGAGGGTCCTTTCGCAGGCTTTGCAGGATCAGGGAGGCCATGCAGCGTAGGTTTTCTGAGGCATTCGGTCCGGAGTCCTCTGGGTCACTAAGGACGACATGATCCGCAGCCACCTCCTCCCAGCCACGTACAAGTCCTTGGGTTTCTGGGGACTGAAAACGATCCCTTGAAGAATGCTGCTGATGCTGAGTGCCAGGCTCCACCTCCATGCTGACACAATCCTCCTCCTCCTCCTGTGAGATCGGCGGGCCTGCAGGAATACTGTCTGGATAAAGGGGGCCTTGAGAGGTAAGGAAGTCCTCCTCTTCCTCCCTCTGTTCTGCCTCAAGTGCCCTGTCCATTATTCCACGCAGCGTATGCTCCAACAGGTAGACAAGAGGGACAGTATCACCAGGGCCGCTGTTAGAAATCATGGGGCCCCATACAGCGTACCTGATGGGCCCCCATTGGCCCCGCCCACAACCCGCCCACTGGCTCCGCCCCTGACCCCATGCTGTCATGAAATCTGGGGGACTGATAGCAGGAGCTGAAACATGTAAGATGTCCAAAAGGTGAACCTTTAATAACCATTATTATTCTAAACATTTTACACTATGATAAAGCAGCAGAGATGTCTTATTTTAGAACTTTTTTGACAACTAATTAGCTGGGATGAGCTCAGGTGTGTTCGGACCGTAGTCTGAACCTACCTTGGCTATACCACCAGGAAGCTTTACAGCGCCCCACCAATCATAACTGAATCTGAATGGGGAGAGATGTCGGTGTTTTGACATCTGTGCCCATTCAGATTGTGTCTGCATACACCACAGACTTGTGTCCATTTACATCAGGCTACCTGTGATCTGTCACATTTAGGTCTGGAAAAATAGAAAAGGATTTTATTTTCCATTCTTTTTTTTTACCTGAATGCACACGGAGGTAGGCGGATCTAAATTCACACAAGCCAATTCATATCTGGACTCCTGTAGACCTACATGGAGCTTTCAATCAGGTCCACATGAAAAACTGACAGGTGAATCTGATTGCAAAGCTTGGGTGAAAAATTCTCAAAGGGGAGTGGTTTGGGGGACGGTAAAAATGCAGCTTGGCTGTGTGTTTTTACTGTCCCTTCCCCCCAACACACGTGTAAAGTAGCATCCCATTGTGTGCTCATGGTCATTATCCTTATGATGATCGGAGCACAGCAGGTGTTGGTATGGCTCTGTCAGTGTAACATGCTGTGTGGTGCTAACTTTCTTATGGCTGTACAGTGTTATAGTCTGTAACACACAGTACAGCCATACATTAAGAAAGTCAGCACCAAACAGCATGTTACACTGACAGAGCCATACATCACCTGCTGTGCTCTGATCATCATAATGATAACGATGATGATGACCATGAGCACACAATGGGGAGTCTGGGGACTGAGCCTCAGCCTGTGTGATGTGTCAGTGTGTGTGTGTGTAGGGGGATTGCTTGCCTGTGGACCAGCGTCGGGATTACTCTTTCTGCACTACTGTCTCAGCCTCCTCAGTGATGTCTCTCCCTCAGGCTGCAGCACGGCACTTACTCCTGAGGAAAGGAGCCGCATTACAATTGAATCCATCCACCATGGAAAGCATACAGTGAGCACAAGGTCCATTTTTCTGTTGCTGTGACATGTAGTGCCTGTTTTCATTTTACTTTGTGAATAAAGTCACGTTGGATTGGAGTGCAGCTGTCCAGATCATCATTATTTTCTCAATTACACTGGTGAAGAGCAGGGCTGGTATCCCTCCACCCGAAAATGGAGAAAAGGTCCCTCTTCTGCTCTTACCTCCTGGGCCCCTCTGTTAACCTTATAGGGCCCAGGCAGCTACTATATACCTTGCCAATCAAGTAGGTGCAAGTTAATAAAGTTATTTAGCAAATTTTTTCGTTTTTTTTTTACATAGAAATTAACTAGAAAGCTGCTTGCCCCCCCCCCCCCGGCCAGGCCCGGTACAACAGGGCTGGTTGTACTGTCCTATCAGCGGCCCTGAGTATCACTGATACATGCACTGTCACTGCTCACCATCCTCGTGGCCTCCTCAAATGGTGACTGGACAATGCATGCATCCTTGATCATGAGCCACTGGCATGGCGAAAAAAAGCCAAGCTCCCCTGACCCTGTCCTGGTGCCATACTCGCACAGGTACTCATTGATGGCCCTCTGCTGCGTGTGCAGACGCTGCAGCATTGCCAACATTGAGTTCCACCTGGTGGGCATGTCACAGATGAGGCGGTTCTTGGGCAGGTTGCATTCCTTTTGGAGGTCAGCCAGCCGAGCACTGACATTATATGACCGGCGGAAATGCCCACAGACTTTCCTGGCCTGCCTCAGGAGATCCTGTAAGCCCGGGTACCTGCACAAGAACCGCTGCACCACCAAATTAAGGACATGAGCCAAACAGGGCACATGGGTTAAGTGTCCCTGTCGGAGGGCGGAGAGGAGGTTGGTGCCATTGTCGCAAACCACCATTCCTGGCTGAAGCTGGCATGGCATCAACCACCTCTGAGCCTGCCCCTGCAGAGCTGACAGAATCTCTGCCCCAGTGTGGCTTCTGTCCCCTAAGCAGACCAACTCAAGCACTGCATGGCATCTTTTTGCTTGCTCGCGTAGCTCCTTGAAAGCCTACGGAGCACCGCTGGTTCCGAGGACAAATCTGCACAGGAAGAGACCATAGAGGAAGAAGAGGAGGGGGTAGAGGATAGAGGTGTGACAGAATCACCACTACCAGCATTTTTTGAGGCGTGGTGGCGGAACAAACTCCAACAATACTCTACCCTGTTCTGCATCCCTCCCAGCTGCCAGCAGAGTTACCCAGTGCGCCGTGAAAAGAAAGGTAACGTCCCTGTCCATGCCTGCTGGACCATGAGTCAGCGGTAATATGCACCTTACCGCTGACCGCCCTGTCCAACGAGGCCAAGACATTGCCTTCCACATGCCGGTAGAGAGACGGAATCGCCTTCCATGAAAAAAAGTGGCGTTTGGGAACCTGCCACTGAGGTACCGCACATTCCACAAATTCACAAAAGGGGACATAGTCTACCAGCTGAAAAGGCAGCAGTTGGAGTGCTAGCAATTTAGCCAAGCTAGCATTCAGCCGCTGGGCATGTGGATGGCTGGGACCGAATTTCTTTCGCCGGCTTAGCAACTGGGGTAGGGAAATTTGCCTGCTACAATCGGACGTTGGTGTAGCGATAGCAGATTGCCCGTAAGTACTCTACACCTTCATTCCTCTCAGTGCAGGTTTCTGAGAGGACTGAAGTTATAGTGGGGTTGGTGATCCCAGATAATGAGGAGCAAGGAGAGGTTCACCTTGTTCTTTGGAGTGGGTCTTTTAAGTACTGTTTCCAACGGACTGCATGGGAGCTCAACATATGTCTGGTTAAGCATGTGGTGCCCAAGCGGCTGCTGTTTTGGCCATGCTTGATACGCTTCAGACATATGTTGCAAACAGCAATGGTGCGATCTGCTGCACACGTCTCAAAAAAGGCCCACACCAAAATAGGATTTTTTACTCACCGTAAAATCCTTTTCTCTGAGTCCATGGACCGACACAGCTTCTCTATTGACAAAGTGGGTATTATCCGTTAATTAGGAGTGACTAGGCAGAAAAACTTGTAAAAAGTGTTGCATCACACCTTCTACAGTACCGCCCAGGGGGCGGACCCTCCGGATATACCCTCTCAGTCTGCACATCGCAGATCAGTTCGTCAAAAAGCAGTACAAACTTAAAAGGAGGGGTGGGTGCTGTGTCGGTCCATGGACTCAGAGAAAAGGATTTTACGGTGAGTAAAAAATCCTATTTACTCTTTCGTCCATGGACCGACACAGCTTCTCTATTGACAAAGTGGGACGTCCCAAAGCAGTGTCAGAGAAAAAACGAGGGGTGGTAACAGCATAAAAACAAACTTCACCCCAAAACACAAAACAGCACTCCTCCAACGGAGGAGTTGCAACTCTAAACAGCCGCCTGCAAAACCTTGCGGCCGAAAGAGGCATCCGAAGATGCACCTACATCAACTTTGTAGAATTTTGTGAAAGTGTGAGCGGACGACCAAGTCGCCGCTTTACATAGTTGGAAAACAGACGCTTGATGTCGGAAAGCCCAAGAGGCACCTATTGCCCTGGTCGAATGCGCCGTGACAGGAAAGGGGGGTGCCTGACCCTTTAAGGCGTAAGCCTGGATTACTATCTGTCGGATCCACCTAGAGATGGTGGCCGATGAGACTGCTTGGCCCTTCTTGGGACCAGCCACCGAAACAAACAGTGAGTCTGACTTCCGGAACAGGGAAGTAGCAGATATGTATACTCTCAAAGCTCGGACAACGTCCAAGGAATGCAACGCCGACTCCTTAGGATTCGACGGCTGAGGACACAAGGATGGAAGTACAATGTCTTCGTTGAGATGAAAAGCCGAAATGACTTTCGGAAGAAAGGAAGGCTGCGGCCGCAGCACCACCTTATCCTTGTGGAAAATCAAATAGGGAGCCTTGCAGGACAGGGCTGCCAGCTCAGAGACTCGTCTAACTGACGTAACAGCCACCAAAAAGACCACCTTCTGAGAAAGTGTCAATAGGGGAATATCTCTAATATTCTCAAACGGTGCCTTCTGAAGCACCGAGAGGACCAGGTTCAAGTCCCACGGAGGTAACGGGGGCCGGACCGGAGGGGCCACATGTCGAACCCCCTGCACAAATGTACTCACGAGAGAGTGAGTCGCCAGGGGTCGCTGAAAAAAGACAGCCAGGGCAGATATCTGTCCCTTAATCGTACTTAGGGCAAGCCTTTGGTCTACCCCATGCTGTAAAAACAGCAGGATTCTGGAAACCAAATAGGTACGTGGATGCCATTTCATTTCCTCACACATGGAGATGTAGGCCCTCCAAGTGCGGTGATAGACCTTCCTAGAGGATGGTTTCCGAGCACTTCTCATAGTAGAGATTACTGAGTCTGACAGGCCCCGATCTCTCAGTACCTGGTTCTCAACAGCCAATGCCGTTAAAGCCAATGACTGTAAAGCAGGATGGAATATGGGACCTTGCGATAGCAGGTCCTTCCGTAGTGGTAGGCGCCAGGGGACGTCTGCTACCAGACGTACTAGATCGGCGTACCAAGGACGCTGAGGCCAATCTGGAGCGATTAGGATCATTGGAATTCCCTCTGCCTCCACTCTGCGGAGCAGAAGAGGAAGAAGCCTTAAGGGAGGGAAGGCATAGATTAGCCGATACTGACCCCACGATGCTGCCAACGCGTCCGTTGCGTCTGCCCATGGGTCTCTTGACCGGGCCACAAACCTCAATACCTTCCGATTGAGTCGGGAAGCCAGAAGATCTACGTCTGGTGTGCCCCATCTTTGGCAGAGGAGTTGGAACACCTCCGGGTGTAAGGACCATTCTCCCTGGTCCAGCATCTGGCGGCTCAGGTAGTCCGCCTGCCAGTTTTCCACACCCGGAATGTACACGGCCGACAGTGCCGGTACGCTCCTCTCTGCCCACTTCAGGATGCGAGCGATCTCCGATGCTGCAGCTGAGCTTCTTGTTCCTCCTTGATGATTGACATATGCCACTGCTGTGGCGTTGTCTGACTGGATCCTGACTGGACGCCCTTGCAGTCTCTGAGACCATTTGAAGAGGCACAGCTTGATCGCCCGGATCTCCAGGACATTGATCGGCAGGAGGGCTTCCTCTGGGGTCCAGCGACCTTGCGCCGACTGGACACCCCAGACTCCCCCCCAACCTGTAAGGCTGGCGTCCGTCGTGATCACTATCCAGTAAACCGGAAGAAATGACTTCCCGGCCATTAGAGCCGGTGCTGTCAGCCACCATACCAGGGATCTCCTGACTAGGTGGCTCACTCGGATTTGATAATCCAGAGATGAAGGGCATCTGTTCCATCTGGACAGAACTTCCTTCTGTAACACTCGAGTGTGGTATTGAGCATATGGGACCGCCTCGAAGGATGCTACCATGAGGCCCAACACTCGCATGCAAAAACGGAGTGACGACCAATTCCTGGAAGTCAGCTGCCGTACTGCAGCCCGGAGGGTCTGCAACTTCTCCACCGGGAGGAATACCTTTGCCTCTGAGGAATCCAGAATCAACCCCAGGTACACTAGGCGTTGAGTGGGCACCAATACTGACTTTTGCGTGTTTAGTATCCAACCACAGTCTCGAAGAGTCTGACAGGTAATGGACACGCTTACCTCTAATTCTGAGCTTGAAGGGGCCTTCAGCAGAAGGTCGTCCAAGTAACCTGTGATAGCGATACCCCGCTGTCTTAGAAGTGCCAGAATCGGAGCGAGCACCTTGGTGAACGTCCTGGGTGCTGAGGCAAGGCCAAACGGGAGGGCCACAAACTGGTAGTGGTTCTTCCCGATAGCAAATCGCAGAAACCTCTGGTGTCTGGAGTATATGGGGACATGCAGGTATGCGTCCTTGATGTCCAAGGAGGCCAGAAAGTCCCCCGGATGGAGAGCCATGACTACGAATCGAACCGACTCCATCCGAAATCTTTGTACCTTCACAAAGCAATTGAGGGCTCTGAGATCCAAGATTGGACGAACCCCCTCCTTCTTTGGCACAATGAACAGATTTGAGTAAAAACCCTGACCCCGTTCCTGTTCTGGAACTGGAATAACTACCCCGCGTTCCAGTAGACCCTGGACCGCCCCATACAGGGCCTCCCGACGGGTCGGTAGTAGCTGGAGATTGGAGGTGATGAATCTGTCTGGTGGACAAGAGAGAAATTCTATCTTGTAGCCTGAGGAGATTACTTCGCAAACCCACCTGTCGGAGACTAGAGCAGTCCACTGAGTCGCGAATTTGCGAAGACGTCCCCCCACCCGAGAGCTGGGTGGGGGCGGACCTTCATGTGGACGCAGATTTGTCCGCAGGCTTGTTGGGTCTGCGGGACCAAGGACGCTTTTGTCCTTGGGCAGGAGCTTTATCAGCCTGGGGTCTTTTCCCTGTCGCCTTAAGGGGGCGAAAAAACCGCTTACGTGCAGTAAAGGAGGGCCCTTGCCCTTGGCGTGGTCCCTTACCCTTGCTAGTTTGGGGAAGCAAAGTGCTTTTACCTCCTGTGGCATCCTTGATGATGTCATCCAGAGAAGCCCCAAAAAGTCTGTCGCCCTTAAAAGGCAGATCCAATAGGGCTTTCTTGGAAGTCTGGTCCGCAGACCAGCCCTTTAGCCAGATCAGGCGGCGTATTGCTACTGCATAAACCGAAGCTCTTGACAGCAGGGGAATAGTATCCATGTCTGACTCGCAGACAAACTTAAGGCCCTGGACCAACTGGTCGGCCAAAGTTATCTCATTAGGAGGAGCATCTCGCTCCTTTAACCCCTGGAGTAGCAATTTTGCCCATTCAGTAAGTGTCTGAGACACTAGGGCCCCCGCCAATGCCGGGCGTACTGCCGAGCCTACCACTGAGTATAGGTAGCGAGCGAGTGCTTCAGCCTTCTTATCCACAGGGTCCTTGAAAACAGGAGCCCCTTCTACTGGAATAGTGGTGGCTCTATTAAGTCTGGACACCGAAGGGTCCACTATAGGGGGAGAGGTCCATATCTTCAGAAAACTCTCCTCAAAGGGGTACCGTACTGCAAACCTCTTTGGGGCTGTAAAGACCCTCAGTGGGTTCTCCCATTCCTTGTATAAGAGTTTGTCAAAATAAGACACACAAGGGAACACCTTAGCAGTGCGGGCAGGTCTACGAAACCCAAAGAGGACTGGAGTATCTGCTACTTCTTCAGTCCTTTCCAACTTTAGTGTATCCCGCACTGCAGTAATAAGGTCAGATACCAAAGCCGTCTCGCGTACTGACCTGGACTTGGAGTCCTCCTCACTGTCCGATCGGTCACGGTCTGCAGTCTCTGATGCATCAGAATCTGGGCCATGAGCCGTAGCTGGACCTGGTTCTGCATCAGAAATATCCCCAGAAGATTGCAGGGGACGGGGGCGTTTATTACCCCCTGTATTCCCGTGTGCTGCTTCCACCCTGGCAGCAAACGCCTCTAGGATTGCCGACATAGCGTCCATAGACACCTCAGGGACACCAGCTGCTAAATCTGGTGTTTCAGGGGAGAAGACCTCTGGCTCAGATGCCATGCTGACCACACGCTGACACTCACAGGGCTCCAGGCAAGATATCAATAGGCCACCCTCCTGTGCTGCAGAGATGCTGGGTTACCCAGAGGACTCACCACCCTGGATAGGTACTGCTATGCTGCGCCTGTGATGCTGTCCCCTTGCTGCTGTGTCAGTCTGCTTCTTTTATCAGCACTTCCTGTGTGAATTTTCGCGCCAGTGTAATGCACCCTAGAGGCCGGAGGCTCTCGCAAAATGGTTGCCAAAAACGTCTGTATGGAAGATAATGTGGGCTCTAAGAAAATGGCCGCCGACAGAAGATAGAGGTCAGGCAGCCATAGCCCACAAAAAGATGGCCGCCGAACGGCAATATCTGCATACAGGGTGGACAAACATGGCCGCCGATCACCTGATAGGGGCCAGTGGGTGTGGCCGAACCACAGGAAGATGGCCGCCAGGCAGTTACAAGAGGCCAAACTTGGCATGGACCACCTCAAAATGGCCGCCGACAGCATGGAGACACAGAAACACAGGTAAGCAAAAAATGACATTTCTTTTAAATGTTAGTTACAGCCAGCCCCGCTCCAGTGGGACCCCCTAGGTGACCCCCAGCACCCAGCAACCTTTAACTAGAAGCCCAGGGAGGAGGGAAAGGCAGGGAGAGAGGGAAGAAAGGGGCCACAACCACTTACTTGATCTCTCCAGGAATGTCCAGCTAAATCACCCAGCCGAGGCAGGGGAGTTTTACTTACCTATCCTGCATGTATTCTGCTGGAAGACATTCCAAACAGATCATCGTCCGCGCACGGAAGGTGACTGTTGGCCAGGCATGCTGTGATTGGACCCAGAAGGGACGATCATATGTATGCCCTGGAGCATGACGCTCACCGGACAGGCTGCTGCGACTCGGCAGTAAGGTCAGCCGAAGCTGAGCGGTCCGATGCAAGCCTTGGAGCGTAAGCTCACCGGCCAGGCTGCTGCGACTCGGCCGTAAGGTCAGCCGAAGCTGAGCGGTCCGATGCAGGCCCCGGAGCGTAGGCTCACCGGCCACCCGTGGAGCGACGGGCATGTCGTGGAAAACCCAGCGCGTAGCTAGGGTCGGCACACGCTCGATGGCCGAAACTGGGGAGACTACAAGGATCGAGGATCCAGCCTGTCACCCAGTCGGCAGTTGATCGAAGATCGCAGGAAACAACAAATGTAGCAAAAAAATAAAAATAAAAAATATATATATATATATATATCTTTTTTCCCCGGACCAATGGGCCCGAAGGGAGCCATGTCCTACTCCTTGCTAGACAGAAAAAAACTGATCTGCGATGTGCAGACTGAGAGGGTATACCCGGAGGGTCCGCCCCCTGGGTGGTACTGTAGAAGGTGTGATGCAACACTTTTTACAAGTTTTTCTGCCTAGTCACTCCTAATTAACGGATAATACCCACTTTGTCAATAGAGAAGCTGTGTCGGTCCATGGACGAAAGAGTAAGAACTTTTGGAAAAACGCACAGTCAGCAGCGCCCTGCACATGCGGAGCTCTGTGGTGTGATGCAGTCGGTTGGCTGCCCTTAAGCTGGCCCCTGGAGGGCATCCTGCCTCGTTGGAGATATGCCTCCTCCGCCTCCTCCTCTCTCCTATCAGGAACCCACGTAGAGTCAGTGACCTCATCATCCCCTCTCTCCTCGTCACTGGAGCAAACCTGGCAGTATGCTGCAGCTGGGGGAACATGACTGCCAGTTTGTTGTGCTTCTTGGGCACCCCTCTCTCTGGGCCCACGTTACTGCCTTCCTCAAGCTGGGTACCATCATCGGAGCCTTCAAAACGCTGCGCATCCTCCTGCAGCATGTACCCAACACTGTGGTCCAATAGTTCGGGGACTCCTCCGTGCATGATGGTGGGGCTTGGGAAGGAGTAACTGATGACATTGAGCCGATAGAATTGTCCGATTTGGCAGCTACATTGGCAGCCAAAGTATTTTGAGCCTGGGTGACAGAGGATGAGGAGGATGAGGACGGCTTTGTGATCCACTCTACCAACTCTTCTGCATGTTGTGGCTCAACACGGCCAACTGCCGAAAAAAGGACAAGCGTGCCCCACGACCACGTGCTGAGGATGCACCGTATCCATGACCAGCACTGTCATGTGTAGACACAGAGCCTGCTTGCCCTCTTTTAGTGGCCTGTGAGCTTCTGCCTCTCCTTGTTGGCCTTCCAGACATACTGTAAAATTAGACTAGCAAAACACAGACTGAAGTTTACTAGAAAAAGTACACCAGGAATGGCCTGCAGTCAGATATAGGCTTGGTTAGACTGGATGCAGTGGATATACAGTCAGGTCCATAAATATTGGGACATTGACACAATTCTAATCTGTTTGCCTCCTATTCACCACCACAATGGATTTGAAATGAAACGAACAAGATGTGCTTTAACTGCAGACTTTCAGCTTTAATTTGAGGGTATTTACATTCAAATCAGGTGAACGGTGTAGGAATTACAACAGTTTGTATATGTGCCTCCCACTTTTTAAGGGACCAAAAGTAATGGGACAATTGGCTGCTCAGCTGTTCCATGGCCAGGTGTGTGTTATTCCTTCATTATCCCATTTACAAGGAGTAGATAAAAGGTCCAGAGTTCATTTTAAGTGTGCTATTTGCATTTGGAATCTGTTGCTGTGAACTCTCAATATGAGATCCAAAGAGCTGTCACTATCAGTGAAGCAAGTCATCATTAGGCTGAAAAAACAAAACAAACCCATCAGAGAGATAGCAAAAACATTAGGTGTGGCCAAATCAACTGTTTGGAACATCCTTAAAAAGAAAGAATGCACCGGAGAGTTTAGCAACACCAAAAGACCCGGAAGACCATGGAAAACAACTGTGGTGGATGACCGAAGAATTCTTTCCCTGAAGAAGAAAACACCCTTCACAACAGTTGGCCAGATCAAGAACACTCTCCAGGAGGTAGGTGTATGTGTGTCAAAGTCAACAATCAAGAGAAGACTTCACCAGAGTGAATACAGAGGGTTCACCACAAGATGTAAACAATTGGTGATCCTCAAAAACAGGAAGGCCAGATTAGAGTTTGCCAAACAACATCTAAAAAAGCCTTCACAGTTCTGGAACAACATCCTATGGACAGATGAGACCAAGATCAACTTGTACCAAAGTGATGGGCAGAGAAGAGTATGGAGAAGGAAAGGAACTGCTCATGATCCAAAGCATATCACCTCATCAGTGAAGCATGGTGGTGGTAGTGTCATGGCGTGGGCATGTATGGCTGCCAATGCAACTGGTTCTCTTGTATTTATTGATGATGTGACTGCTGACAAAAGCAGCCGGATGAATTCTGAAGTGTTTCGGGCAATATTATCTGCTCATATTCAGCCAAATGCTTCAGAACTCATTAGACGGCGCTTCACAGTGCAGATGGACAATGACCCGAAGCATACTGCGAAAGCAGCCAAAGAGTTTTTTAAGGGAAAGAAGTGGAATGTTATGCAATGGCCAAGTCAATCACCTGACCTGAATCCGATTGAGCATGCATTTCACTTGCTGAAGACAAAACTGAAGGGAAAATGCCCCAAGAACAAGCAGGAACCGAAGACAGTTGCAGTAGAGGCCTGGCAGAGCATCACCAGGGATGTAACCCAGCATCTGGTGATGTCTATGCATTCCAGACTTCAGGCTGTAATTGACTGCAAAGGATTTGCAACCAAGTATTAAAAAGTAAAAGTTTGATTGATGATTGTTAATCTGTCCCATTACTTTTGGTCTCTTAAAAAGTGGGAGGCACGTATACAAACTGTTGTAATTCCTACACCGTTCACCTGATTTGGATGTAAATACCCTCAAATTAAAGCTGTAAGTCTGCTGTTAAAGCACATCTTGATCGTTTCATTTCAAATCCGTTGTGGTGGTGTATAGAGCCAAAAGGGTTAGAATTGTGTCGATGTCCCAATATTTATGGACCTGACTGTATACAGTCATAGCCGAAATTGTTGACACCCCAGAAATTTTTCCAGAAAATCAAGTATTTCTCACAGAAAAGTATTGCAGCAACACATGTTTTGCTATACACATGTTTATTCCCTTTGTGTGTATTGGAACAAAACAAAAAAAGGGAGGGAAAAAAAGCAAATTGGACATAATGTCACACAAAGCTTCAAAAATGGGCTGGTCAAAATTCTTGGCACCCTTAATTTAATATTTGGTTGCACACCCTTTGGAAAAAATAACTGCAATCAGTCGCTTCCTATAACCATCAATAAGCTTCTTACACCTCTCACCCGGAATTTTGGACCACTCTTCCTTTGCAAACTGCTCCAGGTCTCTCTTATTGGAAGGGCTCCTTTTCCCAACAGCAATTTTAAGATCTCTCTACAGGTGTTCAATGGGATTTAGATCTGGACTCATTGCTGGCCATTTTAGAACTCTCCAGCGCTTTGTTGCCATCCATTTCTGGGTGCTTTTTGACGTATGTTTGGGGTCATTGTCCTGCTGAAAGACCCAAGATCTCGGACGCAAACCCAGCTTTCTAACACTGGGCTCTACAGTGCGACCCAAAATCCTTTGGTAATCCTCAGATTTCATGATTTCATGATTTCAGATTTCATGATTTGATTTATCTGAGCAAAGTCAGCAAATATCACAGTGCTGGAAGGTAAATGAGAGACCTCCCTACACCCAACGCGTTTCGTGGTACAGTTTACTCCTTCTTCAGGGGTTCACAGAAGGGAGAAATTCATATAGTGTTGGATAGCAAGGTTTTCAACATTTCATTGTATGACATTAAAAAGTTTAGGTAGACAAATGGAAAAGCTGTGCAAGTGGGGTTGCCATTTCAAGGCGTATGGGCTTCAAATAGGACAAATATGGAGTCTACAGAGAAGACTTGATAAAATGATTGTCGTCTCCGAGGAGAAAATCTCTCCTCACATTACAAGGCGGCAAGACAGCCAGTGCCAGAGGCAGCAAAACAACCTGAAAACATAATTGAACCTCCACCATATTTCACTGTAGGTACTGTGACAGCAGGAAGGTAAAGTCACCTGGTTGCATCCAGGGGGGTAGATATATTTCGCCCAGATTCAGGCTTTACGCCGACTTATACAACTAGGTGGAGAGTTGTATAAGCCCAGCTGAGGTTAGTGGGCTCATGGATGACTCATACCTCTAGGGAGAGTGTGGGGCGTCGTGCAGACAGGGAGTTGATGAGACCAGCTGAAGCTTGTCAGCTCATTTAGGCCTCTATAAGAACTCCCAGATTCATTAGGTGTTTGCTCATGCCTGGACCCAGACCTGTGTGGACTGTCTAGGGAGAGTGAACCCCTGTGCGGTGAGACAAAGCCTGTGTGGCTATTTGCTTGGACATTTAAAACCAGGGACTTAGGGACTAGGACAGCACTAGGCTGATCCCAGTTGTTAGTTAGGAAACCTGTATGTTTAGTCAGAGGTCAAGTTGACCAGGATTTATTTTGTTTATGTTTCTTTTGCTTTGCTGTGTTTTGTCACTGTAAATAGAAAATAAACCGCACCTTTTTGATTTTTGAAAACCACAACCTCCGTTTGCTGGGCCTGTTTTTGTGTGGGGAGCCCATCCCGGGGGTCACACACACCCGCTGCCGAGCTAACCCCCTCACAGTACTGTGTTCTTTTCTTTGTAGGCCTCATTCCATTTTCGGTAAACAGTAGAATGATGTGCTTTACCAAAAAGCTCTATCTTGGTCTCATCTGTCCACAAGATGTTTTCCCAGAAGGATTTTGGCTTACTCAAGTACATTTTGGCAAACTGTAGTCTTGCTTTTTTATGTCTCTGTGTCAGCAGTGGGGTCCTCCTGGGTCTCCTGCCATAGCGTTTAATTTCATTTAAATGACGACGGATAGTTTGCGCTGACACTGATGCTCCTTGACCCTGCAGGACAGCTTAAATTTCTTTGGAACTTGTTTGGGGCTGCTTATCCACCATCCGGACTATCCTGCGTTGCAACCTTTCATAAATTTTTTTCTTCCGTCCACGCCCAGAGAGATTAGCTACAGTGCCATGGGTTGCAAACTTCTTGATATTGTTGCGCACTGTTGACAAAGGCAAATCTAGATCTCTGGAGATGGACTTGTAACCTTGAGATTGTTGATATTTTTCCACAATTTTGGTTCTCAAGTCCTCAGACAGTTCTCTTCTATTTCTGTTGTCCCTGCTTAGTGTGGCACACACAGACACACAATACAAAGACTAAAGCCTCGTACACACGGCCGGTTTTCTCGTCAAGAAACTACAAGAAAACTGCTGGGAGAGCTTTCTTGCAGAGAAAACCGGCCGTGTGTACGAGGCTTTCAGGTTTCTCGTCAAGAAAACTGCCCAGAATCTCGACAAGAAAAATAGAGAACCTGCACTCTATTTTCTCGTCGGGATTCTTGTCGGCCTGTTTCCCGACGAGAAACCCGAGCGTGTGTATACTTACCTGTCGCCGTGGAAACCCGCGCATGCTCAAAATGACTTTGACGCATGCGCGGTAGCTTCCAAGGCATAGGTAGGGTGAAGCAAGATGGCGGCGACGGCATCGAATGTGACGAGCGTATGCTCGTCATAGTCAATGACGTCACCGCGTTCGTGCCATTTAAAAGAACGGCGGTTCTTTTGAATCGTACGTGTGTACACTCGGCCGGGACAAGATACTTGTCAAGAATCTCGTCAGGAAAAACGGCAGGTTTTTTCCTGATGAGATTCTCGGCCGTGTGTACAAGGCTTAAGTGAACTTCTCTCCTTTTCATCTGCTTTCAGGCGTGATTTTTATATTGCCCACACCTGGTACTTGCCCCAGGTGAGTTTAAAGGAGCATCACATGCTTGAAACAATCTTATTTATCCACAATTTTGAAAGGGTGCCAAGAATTTTGACTAGCCCATTTTTGGAATTTTGTGTGACATTATGTCCAATTAGCTTTTTTTCCTCCCTTTTTTTGTTTTGTTCCAATACACACAAAGGGAATAGACATGTGTATAGCAAAACATGTGTTACTGCAATACTTTTCTGTGAGAAATACTTGATTTTCTGGAAAAATTTCTGGGGTGCCAACAATTTCGGCTATGACTGTATATGTAGGAGACAGTATATACTGTATATTTTATGCACTGCAAATCACTGAATCACCTGCCTGGCCTGCCTGCCTGAAAGTGTATTTGAATAGGCACACCAGGAATGGCCTGCAGTCAGGTATAGTCTTGGCTAGACTAGAATGCAACGGGTATATATGTAGGAGACAGTATATATTTTATGCACTGCAGATCACTGAATCACCTCCCTGGCCTGCCTGCCTGTCTCAAAGTGTATTTGAATACATACACCAGGAATGGCCTGCAGTCAGGTATAGTCTTGGCTAGATTAGAATGCAGTGGGTATATATGTAGGAGACCGTATAAATTTTATGCACTGCAGATCACTGAATCACCTGCCTGGCCTGCCTGCCTCAAAGTGTATTTGAATACATACACCAGGAATGGCCGGCAGTCAGGTATAGTCTTGGCTAGGCTAGAATGCAGTGGGTATACATGTAGGAGACAATATATATTTTATGCACTGCAGATCACTGAAACACCTGCCTGGCCTGCCTGAAAGTGTATTTGAATACGTACACCAGGAATGACCTGCAGTGAGATCTAGCTACACAGGATACAGTGTATTTATATATATATATATATATATATATATATATATATATATATATATATACAAAGCCTGGATGTATATATATATAGACTAAATACACTGCAGCTAACTGAATCAACTGCCTGCCTGAAGTATATTAGAAACACTACACCAGGAACGGTCTGCAGTGAGATCTAGCTACACAGGATACAGTGTGTATATATATATATATATATATATATATATATATACTGTGAGGGGGTTAGCTCGGCAGCGGGTGTGTGTGACCCCCGGGATGGGCTCCCCACACAAAACAGGCCCAGCAAACGGAGGTTGTGGTTTTCAAAATCAAAAAGGTGCGGTTTATTTTCTATTTACAGTGACAAAACACAGCAAAGCAAAAGAAACATAACCAAAATAAATCCTGGTCAAGTTGACCTCTGACTAAACATACAGGTTTCCTAACTAACAACTGGGATCAGCCTAGTGCTGTCCTAGTCCCTAAGTCCCTGGTTTTAAATGTCCAAGCAAATAGCCACACAGGCTTTGTCTCACCGCACAGGGGTTCACTCTCCCTAGACAGTCCACACAGGTCTGGTTCCAGGCATGAGCTAACATCTAATGAAGCTGGGAGTTCTTATAGAGGCCTAAATGAGCTGACAAGCTTCAGCTGGTCTCATCAACTCCCTGTCTGTACGACGCCCCACACTCTCCCTAGAGGTATGAGTCATCCATGAGCCCACTAGCCTTATACAACTCTCCACCTAGTTGTATAAGTCGGCGTAAAGCCTGAATCTGGGCGAAATATATCTACCCCCCTGGATGCAACCAGGTGACTTTACCTTCCTGCTGTCACATACCCCCCCTCTTGTTTTAACCTCGGGGTTGGAACACCAGCAATCAGGCATTCATGTACTCGAGACAAAGCATCCACATTCCCCATTTGAACGCCAGGGCGATGCTTTACTGTGAAGTTGAATTCCTGGAGGGCCAGGAACCACCTATTCACTCTTCTATTTGTTTCCTTGTTTTGAGCCATCCACTTTAACGGAGCGTGATCCGTAACCATGTCAAAGTGCCTACCTAGCAGGTAGTACCGAAGGGAATCTAGAGCCCACTTCACCGCTAAACACTCCTTTTCAACGGTGGCGTAATTTACCTCATGGGACTTCAACTTCCTGCTGAGGTAAATGACTGGGTGCTCTTCCCCGTTCCAGACCTGGGACAATACTGCTCCTAACCCCACATCTGACGCATCACTTTGTACGACAAAGTCTTTAGAGAAGTCGGGTGAGTACAACACTGGCTGGCTACATAAGGCTTGTTTCAAGAATTGGAATGCTGCCTCAGCCTCGGGGGTCCATTTAATCATGACCGACCCTTTCCCCTTCGTCAGGTTGGTTAGGGGCACAGCCTTAGAAGCAAAGTGGGGAATGAATCGCCGATAATACCCAGCGATTCCCAGAAAGGCTCGTACCTGCTTCTTGCTGTTGGGACGTGGCCAACTCTGGATGGCCTCGACTTTGTTGAGTTGGGGTTTTATTACTCCCCTCCCAATGGTGTACCCAAGATATTTGGCCTCCTCCTGCCCAATGGTACACTTCTTGGGGTTAGCCGTAAACCCCGCTTCCCGAACAGAGTCCAGGACTGCTTGCACTTTTGGCAGATGTGAGGCCCAATCTGTGCTATGGACAATTACGTCATCCAGGTAAGCCGCAGCATACTTCCGATGGGGCCTCAGCATCTGGTCCATTTTCCGCTGGAATGTGGCCGGCGCATTCTGTAACCCGAACGGCATTCTTTTATATTGGAACGCCCCGTCTGGGGTTACAAATGCGGTTTTCTCTTTGGCCGACTTGGCCAGGGGGATTTGCCAATACCCTTTTGTGAGGTCAAGAGTCGTCATGTATCGGGCTGTTCCCAGCCGGTCGATCAACTCATCTATACGTGGCATGGGGTAGGTGTCAAATTTTGTAACTTTGTTCAACTGACGAAAATCGTTACAAAATCGCCAGCTCCCATCCGGTTTAGGCACCAACACGATGGGACTAGACCAATCACTTTGGGACTCCTCTATCACCCCTAAGTTCAGCATTTTCTGTACTTCCTCCCGTATTGCCTCCCGTCGAGCCTCTGGGATCCGATAGGGTTTTAACTTCACCCTTTCACCGGGCGGGGTAATGATGTCATGCTCTACCCCAGATGTTTGTCCCGGCAGCTCAGAGAATACCTCCTTGTTGCGAAGCACAAACTCCTTAACCTCCTGTTGTTGGGGTTGTGACAAGGTGGCTGCTATTCCAACCTCAGGAATCACGCAACCAGTTTGAGCTGGTGACCAAGTGTCTGCGACTAGGGACTCTCTATCCCTCCAGGCTTTCAACAGATTAACGTGATAGATCTGTTCGGGCTTTCGCCTTCCTGGTTGTCTGACCTTGTAATTCACTTCGCTCACTTTTTCCATTATCTCGTAGGGGCCTTGCCATTTGGCAAGGAATTTACTTTCAACCGTAGGGACAAGTACCAATATCCTATCCCCCGGGGAAAAGGTACGGGTCTTGGCTCCACGGTTGTACACTCTCTGCTGTGCCAACTGCGCTTGGGCCAAATGTTCCTTCACGATGGGCATTACCTGTGCAATTCGATCTTGCATCAGGGCGACATGCTCAATCACACTCCTGTGGGGAGAACTCTCACTTTCCCAAGTTTCCTTGGCAATATCCAACAGCCCTCTTGGGTGTCTCCCATACAGTAACTCAAAGGGGGAGAATCCCGTAGAGGATTGGGGCACCTCCCTAATAGCAAACATCAAATAAGGAAGTAAACAGTCCCAATCCTTTCCATCTCTATCCACCACTTTCTTCAACATTTGTTTTAGGGTTTTGTTGAATCTTTCAACCAGCCCATCGGTTTGGGGGTGATACACAGACGTACGCAATTGCGTCACTTTGAACAATTTACACAGCTCTTTCATAACCCGGGACATAAAGGGTGTACCTTGGTCCGTAAGCAGTTCTTTACAAATACCCACCCGGCTAAAAACAAGAGATAGCTCTTTGGCTATGGTTTTGGCCGAGGTATTTCGGAGAGGGATCGCTTCTGGATAACGGGTGGCATAGTCCATTATAACTAATATGTACTGGTGCCCCCTAGCGGACTTGATTATAGGACCTACCAAATCCATGGCGATCCTCTCAAACGGGACCTCAATGATGGGTAGAGGGACCAGCGGGCTACGGAAATGTGGCATCGGGGCCAACCTCTGACACACAGGGCAGGAGGAACAATAATTTTCTACGTCCTTCATCACCCCCGGCCAATAGAATCTCTGTAATACCCTCTCTCGGGTTTTCTCTGTCCCCAGATGACCTCCAAGAATGTGCCCATGGGCCAACTCCAACACCAACTTCCTGTAAGGTTTGGGCACCACAAGCTGCTCAACGGTTTCTTCTGCCCTTTTTGCCACCCGATACAGTAGGTCCTTCTCTACGCTGAAGTATGGGTAAGTGCAGGTATTATCTGGGTTCACTAACTCGCCATCTATTTTCACTACGTTTTCCCGTGCCTTTATTAGGGCGGGGTCTTTCAACTGTTCTGTGGCAAAGTTTTCCCTGTGAACCTCAAGATCAGAAAACTCCACAGACGGTAGGTTTTCGTCTGAGGAGGTGGGCTCCTCTCCAGTTTCTTGAGTCTCCCCTGCCAATACTGATAAGGGAAATTCCGGAGAGTCCTCACCACTCTCAGGGGAGTTCTGGCTATCACATTCCTGGTACATAGGGGCACCAGTGAGGGGCTCAGGATCATCCCACAGTTCCCAGAACTTCGGAAAATCCCTTCCCACAATGGCGTCATGCGGTAACTGAGATACTAAGCCCACTGGATGAGAGAGGGTACCTTTGGGGGTCTCGAAACACACTGTAGTCACTGGATACTCTCGGGTGTCCCCATGCACACAAATAACAGCTACCTTGCTATTCCCAGAGACCTCTGTTTTAACTAACTCAGCCTTTATCAGGGTCACAAGGCTACCTGAATCCAGCAATACCACAACATTTCTACCATTAACACACATTTTGCATAAATGTTTCTCAGTTCCTCGAATGGCAGTGCATGCGACTGTCGCACACAGCGACTGACGTCTGCCCGTCAGAAAGTCACACTGCATGGGTTCCTCCACAACCGGGCAATTGGCTGCAATATGTCCCGCTTGCCGGCAGCGGTAGCAAACGATCCTTCTTGCCGCCTCTTGAGCCGCTGATTTCCCAGGCTGTTCTCGCCAAACTTGGGGTAGAGCTCCCACCCTCTCACTCTCTCCACCCTCACCCCTTGGAATCCTCTTATCCGCCCCTGGGGATGGTCTGGTCTTAGGGTGGAAAGTCCGAGTGTCTCTGGAAGAGGCCGTCAGGTTCTCTGTAGCCAAGTATTTCTCCACACGATCCACAAGACCATCGGCCGTCTCTGGGTCTCCATGGCTTACCCACTTTTGGATGGCAGTAGGAAGAGCTCTCAAAAACCGATCCATTACAACACGTTCCACAATCTTTGGTGCGGACAAAGTCTCTGGCTGTAGCCACTTTCTGCTCAGGTGAATGAGATCATACATTTGAGACCTGGGGGGTTTTCCAAGCTGGAAAGTCCAGTTATGCACACGCTGAGCCCGGACAGCCTGGGTGACACCCAGCCTTGCCAAAATTTCAGCTTTTAGCATCACATAGTCTTTTGCTTGGTTAGGCTCTAGGTCATAGTAAGCTTTCTGCGATTCACCAGTTAACAGAGGAGCCACCAGTCCAGCCCACTGCTCCTCAGGCCACTTTTCTCTTTCAGCGGTCCTTTCAAATGTGGTCAAAAATACCTCTGGATCATCCTCTCCAGTCATTTTTGTCAATAAACGACTCACCCCAAAGGACGCGGTATTAGTGGGACGGCTTTCCTCACTGGTCTGCGGACGTTGCTGCATTACTGCTTCCATTTGTTGTAGTCTCTGCTCTTGCTTCTGTAACAGGTCTATGAAGCGGGCCTCAGATTGCTGCTGGGCTTGTTGCTGAGCTTCCAGACTCTGTTGGTGAGCTTGCTGCTGGGCTGCAAGGCTCTGTTGATGAGCTTGCTGCTGGGCTGCAAGGCTCCTTTGCAAACCTGCATTTGTCTGCTGTTGATTGGCATTTGCTAGAGCCAGCTGTTTCAGTATCTCCTCCATGCTGGCTTAAAAAAAAACTGCCACTGGTTCTCCACCAACTGTGAGGGGGTTAGCTCGGCAGCGGGTGTGTGTGACCCCCGGGATGGGCTCCCCACACAAAACAGGCCCAGCAAACGGAGGTTGTGGTTTTCAAAATCAAAAAGGTGCGGTTTATTTTCTATTTACAGTGACAAAACACAGCAAAGCAAAAGAAACATAACCAAAATAAATCCTGGTCAAGTTGACCTCTGACTAAACATACAGGTTTCCTAACTAACAACTGGGATCAGCCTAGTGCTGTCCTAGTCCCTAAGTCCCTGGTTTTAAATGTCCAAGCAAATAGCCACACAGGCTTTGTCTCACCGCACAGGGGTTCACTCTCCCTAGACAGTCCACACAGGTCTGGTTCCAGGCATGAGCTAACATCTAATGAAGCTGGGAGTTCTTATAGAGGCCTAAATGAGCTGACAAGCTTCAGCTGGTCTCATCAACTCCCTGTCTGTACGACGCCCCACACTCTCCCTAGAGGTATGAGTCATCCATGAGCCCACTAGCCTTATACAACTCTCCACCTAGTTGTATAAGTCGGCGTAAAGCCTGAATCTGGGCGAAATATATCTACCCCCCTGGATGCAACCAGGTGACTTTACCTTCCTGCTGTCACAATATATATATATATACAAAGCCGGGATGTACATATATATATATATACTAATCACACTGCAGCTACAGTGTGTATATTTATATATATATATATATATATATATATATATATATATATATATACAAAGCTGGGATGTATATTGTGACGGTATGCGAGGTGAAATACACGGTTATAGGTACATTTCACCTCACATTCGTTCCACTGTAAGAGATTGAACCAGAGTCCGGCCCGGTTTTTCCAGCCTCTGTGGCAGGCTGGGTTCCGGTCCGGATGTTCTGGTCCACTGGAGTCCACACTCAGCTGGACATTAAAAGGCCAGGAAGAGAGCACAGCTGGGCTCTGGCCTGAAACTCAGAAGGGAATCTGAGTAAGAGGAGCGCTGTTTGCTTGGATTGAAAGAAAAGGTTTGCTTTGCTTCATGTTTTGTGGGTGACGGGGACCAGCCCGTACCGTATAGAGAGCAGTCTTCTGTTTAGTTTAGCGCCGGACGGCAAGGATTTGATTTACTGTTTTGGTTATTTTTTCTGACTTTGCAAACCACCAGCTATGAGTAAGCGTCAATTCGTGACGTGAAACGCGTTAGCCACCCTTCCCTGCATGCACACTATCTGCATTTGTTGTTTTGGATTTATGGATTTATTTTGAATTTGGATTTTTTACTTGAAATTTTGGAATAAATAACTGTCTATACAGAGTGCGGCAGTCCAGGGTTTCTTTTTCTCCTTTGCAAACCACCTGTCAATAAAGCTGGTGTCCGCCAGATTTTAAAGAAACTGCCTGTACGCTGACCTTTATTCAGAGAAAAGGTGATACCCACGAGCTAATCTCCCACACGTGGTGGATTCAGCGGGCACTTTGTGAAGATGGAGGAAATGTTAAAGGCCCTGCTACAGGCCAATGCAGCTCAGCAGGAAACCAACCGCCAAGTCGCAGAGGCCGTTGCAGCACAACAAGAGGCTCAGCAGGAGATGAACCGGCAGTTCGCAGAGGCTCTAGTGGAACTGAAAAAGGGGTCCACACCTCCTGTGCCAGTGGAAGCAAAGATGGTACGTGCATCCTACCACCTACAAAAAATTACATCTGCTGATGATGTTGAGGCATACCTTGCGACTTTTGAGAGAGTTGCTGACCGTGAAGGATGGCTAAAAGTGCAGTGGGCGGGTCTCTTGGCCCCATTTCTAACAGGAGAACCCCAAAAGGCCTATTTTGACCTAGAACCAGATAAGGCCCAGGACCATGAGACTCTAAAGACAGAGATACTCGCACGCTTGGGTGTCACCATGGCAATCCGGGCCCAGCGGGTGCATCAGTGGTCCTACTCCAGCAACAAGCCACCCGGTTCACAAATGGTTGACCTGGTCCACCGCACCAAGAAGTGGTTGCAGCCAGAGACCTTGACAGAAACAAGAAAAACAAGAAAAACAGTCTCCTGCGCTCAGAAGTTTGGTCTCTTGGTGACACAAACAGAGTGTTCTGTTTAGAAGGAAAATGCCCAGAGGTCTTGCTGCCCTCCTCAGAATATTTGGTATTCTTCGGACTGGAAAAAAAGGGAAAAGAGAGGGCGCACCGACCTAGTGCATTACCAAAGGCTGGTTTATTAAAAAGGAACAGATGGAAAGCACCACAAGGTCAAGCAGTTCATTAACTGTGGAACCTCATTCGTGGTCTATGGTCTTCTTTGTCCGTGTGGCCTCTTGTATGTTGGTCGAACGTCACGACCAATGAGAACGAGAATGGAAGAACATAGGAGTAGTATCCTGACGGAAAAGGAAAACTACTCGGTACCCAGACATTTCAAAGAGGCTCACAACAGTTCAGTTAGTGGTCTGAAAGTGTTTGGGATTGAGGCCATTTCAAATGACCTTGATAGTGGTAAAAAACACCAGATCCTGTGCACCAGAGAGGCATACTGGATATTTACCTTGGGCTCTCTGGTTCCTCATGGTTTAAATGAGGGGATCGAACTACACAATGTAGTGTAGATCCCCCCTTTTCTCAAACCCCCCCCCGTGTGGGATTAGGTGGGGCTAGGCATTTGCATGGTCTAGATAGGTATTAGCATCTCTTCCAACTTAGTAGGGCCAGTCGGTTTATTATGTAGTGACGGTAGGAACCTTGGTCCGGCACACTGGCCTTTCAGCTAATATGGTTTGGTCAAACCTTTTTCATCAATCAATTAATTAATTTTTTAAAAAGCTTCAGAGATTTTAAATAATATATATATTTGCGATTTATTCTAAAATGTAATCAGGGTCACATTTTTTACTATATATTCTTTATTCTTTTTATTAGAGATTTGGGCTAATATTTAACAGATTCTATGTAGATTTTAACAATAAGAATATTGTGAGTACCTGTAGCTCCCGAGGTATTAGTTATACTATCGGGATCTGTGATCTACTCCCACCAATAAATAGGTTTAGACAGCCCTATATGTAGTTGGACTGTGGGTGGGTTGTATAAGAGGTTTCACAATGTTGCACAATGTCCTTCTTTTTTTATATATGTTCTTGTATATGAATTTGTATATATGATTCTATATGAGCTTGAGTATTTGTTTTGTAGCTTTGTGGGCATGTGTGTGGGCGCATACACTCGTGCCCATGGTGTGGGCTAACTCGGTGCGTGCATACGCCTACCGCTGGACCACTAATTGTGGGCGTGTGGCGTGTGCGTGCCCCGGGAGGGAGGTGTGTGGGCACATACACATGTGCGTGTGCGTATATGCGTGCATGTGTATATAGGTCTACTGTGTGTATGCACATATGTACATGTGTACATTATGATTTGGCTTGTACAATTTGGGCCCATATGACTATCATGATTATTTATATACATGGACCGGAGTATAGTACGGGACCCCCCCTTTTTCCTCTCCCTTAATTGAGGAATTATTTATTGTCTCTATCCAGTGCCTTTGACATTGAGAATCCATGTGTATTTGGGTAAAAACAACTATGTAAGTATGGGTGGTTCTTGTATACCTTGGTGGCGCACTTGTCCCGTTGGACCGTAGGTGTAGAGTCAGATTCTTATACTTTATACAGGGTGCCCAGAGTGTGAATGTCCTCTATTAGATTGGCTGACCAATTTTGGTTCAAGCTGCTGCCTGCTACTGGGTTTGGCGGGTTGCTGCTTGTACCAATTACTAATGCCTTTTACTATACCTAAGTTTTGGGTCTTTTTTGTCCTTTTTTTCCCCCCCTTTATATAATAGGACAGCCATGAGCTGCACAAATATGGGTTTCGTGCTGCCCACTAAACCATCGGTTTGGGTTTACTGTTCCCAGTCCGCATTGTGAGATATATATAGCTAACAAGGTTGTTGACACCCGATGCGTGGCTTTATTACAACAGCATCCGGGTCATCCTCTGATACCTGCCTCACCTTTTGAAGGCGGAAGTGACGCCTTGGTTTACCGGAAGTGGCGGGTGGAACGCATATCCACCGCCGCTTCCGGACTCCTCCGGCCAGTAAATACTCCATCTGCCAATGGAGGATGGTCCGTGTCATATGGGGGGGGGGCCGTATGGGTAAGCGAGATGGCGGGGGTGGAGATTCGGTGATGTCACCTTAGTCTTGCGCCGGTGCCCATGTCTGATGAAGAGACCTTGTAGCCCTCGTAAGGGCGGAAGTGACGTCCTCTCTTTGGCCGGAAGTGGCGGGTGGAACGCACATCCACCGCCACTTCCGGGTCTTCCGGGCAGAGTGCACTCCAGCCACCGATGGAGTGGTGGCTCAGAGCTGTAGGAGGACTTTTCACCTATATAACAAACAGGCGGCGGCAACAAATGGCTAAGTCTAGTGGCTTGCGTAGCACAGGTAAGCCACGTAAAAACATATATACTGTCCACTCGCCTTTTAAATGAAAGACACTGTTTGCAAACCACCTATTTGGGGTACAGTACATGCTATATGTAGATGGTTTAGTGGATGCTGTCAGTATGACGTCTAAGGGATTGGGCCATAATGGTGTGCTTTTGGGGTGAGAGGAGGAGCGGCCGGTGGTGGGGGGGGCCATAGACATGTGACCTCTCACACCCTCTTTACACATGGATAAAAGAGAGTCCAGAGACTCAGGGGGGGTCCAGGTACTATCATTCTTTTTGGCTCTGAAGAAGGGGGCTCGCTCCCGCAACGCGTCAGCCATAGCTGTAAAATATTTATCATCTTGATTCTTCGATCATCTGCTCATTCGGTTCCAGGAAGAGGTCATATCCCTGGATGGAATATTATGTGCCTTTTATTTGCCTTTGTTTGTGAGTATTCATGATCTTTTAAATATATTTTTAATAAACCAGCCTTTGGTAATGCACTAGGTCGGTGCGCCCTCTCTTTTCCCTTTTTTTAGAGACCTTGACAGGCCAGCAGATCGTGGAGCGTGTGGTAATGGACCGGTACCTGCGTGCGCTCCCTGCTGCTCTGAGAAAGTGGGTCGGACAGGGCGACCCCAAAACTGCAGCCCAACTGGTCGACCTAGTGGGGAGGTACAGTGCTACTGAGGACTTGGTGAATCCATCTACGCCCCACTTCGGTGTGTCTAGGGGTGCAAGATCTCCCAGCGGTTCTGGTAAGACTGTTCCGGGGTTCAAGAGCTTGGGGAAAGTTGATAAGACTGTTGTTACAGCTGATGAGACTGTGGGTCCTAGACCTGGAGACTGGCCAAAGAAGCCAGGAAGGTCTGTGGGACCGTTAAGAGGACTGGGGGTAGAACATATACGATGTTTTCGTTGCCATGCATTAGGGCATATTGCTGCAAACTGTCCTATAAATGATGAACCTATGCAATGCAATTATGCTTATTTGAAAAGAGGCATTTCTCAGTTTGCACAGGTCGCATGTACTGCATCATGTCATAGTCGCATTGAAAAACAGATGTGTGTTATTTCAGTGGATGGAAAACCACTGACAGCCCTGCTAGACTCTGGTAGTGTGGTTACCCTAGTAAGGAATGATTGTGTAAATCCCACAAAATTACACCCCTGTACTATTGGGGTAATTTGCATCCATGGCGACACTCGAGAGTACCAGACAGCGGTGGTTGAGGTTGATACCCCCTGGGGCAGTGTAACAAATTCAGTAGGGGTGGTACCTTCACTGCTTCATGAAGCTTTAGTGGGAAGAGATTTTCCCCATTCTTGGAATTTATGGGAGAGAAAAGGGAGGCTGGTAGATAGAGCTCCCCCTGCTGGGGAAGCACGGGAACTCTCACCAGACCCTTTTCGCCAAAGGGAAGGGGATGCTGTTGGTGGGATCGAGGAAGCCGGAGATCCTCTTCCTTTGCCTGTCATGGCTGGGGAGCCAGAGGACCTGGAAGCTAGCTCCCAGCCTGAGGGTAACGAACAGGAGACCCTCTCTGACCCTGACATTGAGAGTAGCCAAAATGTGGTACCCGACTTAGAGGTCAGGAGGGAGGATTTCTGTACCAAGCAACTGCGAGAGGCCACCCTCATGAGAGCCAGGGAAAACGTGAAGATGTTGGATGGGGAACCTGTAGATCCTAATTGGGTGGTGTCTTTCCCATACATGGCAATTAAACACAATTTATTGTATCGAGTGATAAAATATGGAGAGGACGAGGTAGAACAGCTACTAGTTCCCAAACCCTTCCGCAGGGTGGTGCTAGACCTGGCCCATGGTCATGTAATGGGGGGGCATCTCAGTGTTAAAAAAAAAAAAAGGGAGAGAATCGGCCAGAGAATTTTCTGGCCCGGGTTGCATGCAGATGTCAAGGAGTACTGCGAATCGTGCCCCGAATGCCAAATGTCGACACCGTCGCCCAATTTTCGCAGCCCCCTTGTCCTTCTACCAATAATCGAGGTCCCCTTTGAGAGGATTGGTATGGACCTGGTGGGGACGGTTGTGAAATCCGCCCGGGGTCACCAGCATATTCTGGTGATCCTGGACTATGCCACGCGCTATCCTGAGGCCAAACCCTTGCGCAACACCTCCGCTAAGGCTATCGCCAAGGAATTGGTCCAGGTGTTTAGTCGAGTGGGGATCCCAAAAGAGATTTTAAACGATCAGGGCACCCCATTTATGTCCAGGGTTACCAAGAAACTGTGTAGATTATACAAAATCTCCCATCTCCGAACCTCTGTCTACCACCCCCAAACAGATGGTCTGGTCGAAAGATTTAATAAAACTTTGAAAAGTATGCTGAAAAAGGTGGTCAACAAAGATGGGAGAAACTGGGACTTTTTGCTACCATATCTCATGTTTGCCATACGAGAGGCTCCAAAGGCATCCACAGGCTATTCCCCCTTTGAGCTCTTGTATGGTAGACATCCCAGGGGCCTGCTGGATGTTGCCAAAGAAACGTGGGAAGGAGAGGTCAGCCCATATAGGAGCATCATAGAGCATGTCTCCTTGATGCAGGATCGCATCGCAGCTGTCTTGCCCCAGTTGCGAGAACATATGAAGTGAGCCCAGGAGGCCCAGAGGAGGGTCTATGACCGGGGTGCCAAGGTCCGTACTTTTAGCCCTGGGGACAGAGTGTTGGTACTGGTTCCCATGGTGGAAAGTAAGTTTATAGCCAAGTGGCAGGGTCCCTTTGAGGTTGTCGAAAGGGTGGGGAAGGTAAACTACAAAGTCTACCAGCCAGGGAAAGGGAAACCACACCAAATTTACCATGTGAATCTTCTAAAGCCCTGGAAGGACCAAGAGACTTTACTGGCCACATCCCCGCCTCCACCAGACCGGGCACCCGTGACACTTGACGTCCCCATCACGGATTCCCTGTCCGCGACACAACAAAGTGACATTAGGGCATTTGTGCATAAGAATAAGGACTTCTTCTCACCCTTACCCGGACTGACCAACGTGGTCCAACATGATATAGTGACGGAACCAGGGGTTCGTGTGAATGTAAAACCGTATAGAATCCCAGAGGCAAGGCGAGAGGCGGTTTGCGAAGGAAATAAAAAATATGTTGGAGTTAAACGTGATAGAGGAGTCCCACAGTGAGTGGTCAAGCCCCATAGTGCTGGTCCCAAAACCTGATGGCACTATCAGGTTTTGTAATGACTTTAGACCAAGTTCGACGCCTACCAGATGCCCCGGGTCGACGAACTCGTGGACAGGTTAGGACAGGCTCGCTACATAACGACCCTGGATCTAACGAAAGGCTATTGGCAGATACCGCTAACTGAATTGGCCAAGAAGACTGCCTTTTCCACTCCTGAGGGCTTGTTTCAGTACAAGCGGATGCCTTTCTGCTCCAGGTACAAGCAGTAATCGATTCCCTTAGGAAAGCAGGCCTCACGGCCAACCCAAAAAAGTGTGCCATAGGCCTGGAGGAGGCCAAGTACCTTGGGTACGTTATTGGCCGGGGAGTCGTCAAGCCGCAGATCAATAAGGTTGAGGCAATTAAAAAATGGGCCCAACCGATCAATAAAAAACAAGTGAGGGCCTTCCTGGGCATTACCGGGTATTACAGACGGTTCATACCCAACTTTGCCACCATGGCCGCCCCTCTGACCGACCTGACGAAGGGTAGAGGGTCGGTCATGGTCAAATGGACCCTGAGGCAGAGGAGGCGTTTCAGAAATTAAAACAGGTCCTTTGTGCATTACCAGTACTAGTGACCCCGGACTTCAGCAAGGAGTTTGTCGTACAGACGGACGCCTCTGAGGTGGGTCTGGGGGCTGTACTGTCACAGAACAGGGATGGTGAGGAGCACCCAGTTGTATACCTGAGTCGGAAGCTGTCAGGGACGTGCTGGGCTTGAACCTGGGACCTCTTCTGTGTCTGGCATTGACTCTTCCAGCGGAGCTATCTGAGATGCTGGACAGTTCCCTGCCTGATCTGCTGGATAATCTATCTGATCCATTAGACTACTCTGCTTGGTGTCTGATTACTGTTGAACTCTGAACCCCTTGCTCCTCCCATGTACTTCCTATAAAAGACATTCCAGAGATGTTGCCCCTTGCGGTTTGATCTGCTTCTGTTCCCTGAGTTCCTGATTCTGTGCTTGTATCCTGTTCCTGTGTTTGACCCGGCTTCCTGACCACGCTTCTGTCTCCAGTCCTTACCTCGGCTCGTTTGACCCTGCTCAGTTATCTGCCAGTCTGCCTGTTGCCAAGATTCGGCCTGGACTTTGACTACTCTCTGCCTGCCACTTGTGATGTTTACCTTGATGTGTATGACCCGGCTTGTCTGACTCTGCAAACCTGCACCAGCTTACCTGCATCCTCTGCTCTGCAAGCTGCACACGCTGACCTGCATCCTTTGCAATGCAAACCTGCACCTGCTGACCTGCATCCCTGCTCTGCATACCTGCACCTGCTGACCTGCATCCCTGCTCTGCAAACCTGCACCTGCTGACCTGCATCCCTGCTCTGCAAACCGGCACCTGCTGACCTGCATCCTCTGCTCTGCAAGCTGCACCTGCTGACCTGCATCCGCTGCTTCCGGAACCAGCCGTTCCAGTCTCCACTCGGCTCCACCACTCCAAGCAGTGAGGATCAGACAGGCACCCTTACCTCACTGTGCTCTTACCACCACTGTCCCCACTCCAGTGGTCTCCGAGCCGGGGTTGTACGGGAGGTCCCTCTCCGCACGTCAGGCTCAAACCTAAGGTACGTTACAATATCAAACCGCCATGCCTGAGCCTGCAGGAGATACCTTGCCTATGGACAATGTCTATCAACACCTTACAGCTCTCACTCAGATTGTGAAGTCTCTGCAGGGCAGCCATGTCCGAATGGATAAGCAGGCACAAACTCAAGCCACCTCTGCAGATTCACCTCCAACCCCAACTTCCTCTATTGGAATGTTACCATCTCCTGAGCCCAGGGTCCCTGTTCCTGAGAAGTTTTTCGGGGATCGGAGTAAATTCCGTGCGTTTCGCAACGCATGTGAACTTTACTTTTCGTTGCTACCTCTGACTTTTTCATCTGAAGCCACCAAGGTGGGCTTCGTTATCGCTTTGCTGCAGGGGGAACCTCAAGCTTGGGCCCATCACCTACTTGAAGTCCACCATGTAGTTCTAGACTCTCTGCCCTCTTTTCTTTTTTTTTTCCAATTAACATTTTTTTTATTATTTATATGAAGCAGTTCACAGGTCATAAGAATACAGAGATACCAAAAGATCAAAAAAAAAAAGAGATAATGGACATATGCCAATAGACAGCAGCCTATGTCATACAAGAAGCAAGCATAGTGGGGTATGGGCCCGTGGGCTGGGAGATGCAAATAGGAAATGGAAGGGCCCACCCCGTCAGTGGCAAAGTCTACAAACATAATACAATGGGCAGTATCAAACAGTGAGGAGCACCAACACGACGGCATCAGTATTCTGCAACATAAAAAAAATAAAATAAAAATATAAGTTCAGAGGGGAGGAAAAAAGAAAGAGGGGGGGAGAGAAGAAAGAGAGAAAAGGGGGGAGAAATTAAGAGAAGAGACAGTGAAGAGAAGGTCTAAGTTACCACGTCTGCTCCCACGCCCGCTCCCGGGATGTCCTCCTGCCGGCGCCACTCCCTCCAGACCTCATCATGGTCCTCTAGCCTATCACGTATCCTGGCCGTCATCCTCTCCATGAGTTCCACGTCTTTGATCCTGGAGTACAGGGCCTCCTGGGATGGGGGTACAGTCCTTTTCCAGTTGAGAGCCACTAGGCATCTGGCTGCTGTCAAAATATGTCTAAGTAGGGCTTGGCAACTTTAGGCTGCTCAAGGCCCAGCAAAAACAGTTTGGGTGTCAAGGGAATTGGTACCTCCAGGAGACGGGTCAGTAGTTGTTGTGTGGATTGCCAGAACGGGACCAAGAGGGGACAGGACCAGTACACGTGGAAGAGAGAGCCTCTGTCCTGCAGGCAGCGCCAGCAGCGATCGGATGTGGAGGGGTAAATTTTATGGAGTATATCTGGGGTCTGGTACCAAAAAAAAAGAATCTTGTACGAGTTTTCCTTGTACAGGGTGCACAGGGAGCTTTTAGCAGCTTGCCTCCAGACGGCCTGCCATGCCTCCTCCGACAGCACCTCTCCCAGCTCTCTCTCCCATCGCAGCATGTAAGCATGTTTCCCGTGAGCCGGGATGTTAAACTCATTCAAAATCTGGTACATGTCCGTGATCTGTCCCCTCCTGTGACGTCCCTCCAGAACAATGCGTTCAAACGTGGAGGGGGGCGAGAATTGAAGTTGTGGGGCTATGGTCTGGGCGAAATGCCTGATCTGCAGGTAACTATAGAACGTCTGTCGTGGCAGGTCGTGTTTGGTTTGGAGCTCCGAGAATGTCAGCAGCCTACGGGATCTTTGGTCAACTAGATTGCCGAAGTGGAATAAGTTCCGTGAGGCCCAGGGCCAGGACATCTGGTGGGTTAGGCTGTCTGGTATTTTAGGGTTGCAGATGAAAGAGTTCATCAGTGAATATTTTGACATGAGGTCTGTTTCACGGGACAGCTTGCGCCAGAGCCCTCGAAGCAAGGACATGGAGACTAATAGGCGAACGGGGTCCACCTTCACGTCTGCATCCCAGAGGAGGCTGTTGGGGTGTACTGGGGCTAACCAAATCTTCTCCACCTCCGTCCATTTATTGTAGGACCTCTGGGGAAACCAGGAGACAACCGCCCGGAGCTGGGCTGCTTGGTAGTAGCGGACAAAGTTAGGGAACGCCAGACCCCCCTCCCTACGTGATGCCATCATGACCGAGCACGGTATCCTGTGCTTTTTATAGTTCCAGACATACCGGAGGATATCGCTCTGGAGCTTGCGTAGCTGGGCGTATGAGATAGGGATAGGTAACGTCTGAAATAGATATAGGAGCTTGGGGAGAATGACCATTTTGATGGACGTTATTCGTCCCAAGAGGGAAATACGATGAGCTTTCCATTTTTGAAGGAGCTCCCTGATTGTTTGATACAATGGGGGGAAGTTGGCTTGGTAAAGGGAGCTATAGGATGGGGTCAGACGGACCCCCAGATATCTAAGAGAGGACTCTTCCCACTTATAGGGAAAGTTCAACTTTAACTGATGGACCCCCTCTAACGGGATGTTAACTGGGAGGGCCGTGGACTTCGACGCGTTCGTTTTATACCCCGAAAGCAACCCGTATTTATCTAATTCAGCGTGGAGGTTAGGCAGGGATATCTCGGGGCGAGTTAGGGTAAGGATGATATCATCCGCGAATAGGGAAATTTTAAATTCCTTCCCCCTCACCGAAACGCCCTTGATGTCCGGATTCCCCCTGATGGTCGCCGCCAGGGGCTCCACACACAGGGCGAAGAGCAATGGCGAGAGCGGGCAGCCCTGGCGTGTACCATTAGCTATTGAGAAGGAGGGGGATGAGGCAAAGGGGGTTTTGACTTGGGAGGTGTGATTTGTGTAGAGGTGTTGCACCGCCTGCAGGAACGGGCCCCTGAAACCCATATGTCGCAGGGTGGCTAACATAAAGGGCCAACTCAAGCGATCGAAGGCCTTCTCCGTGTCAAGACTGAGGATCAGGGCTTCTACTTTATCTCTGTTAGCAACATCTATCAAGTCAATGACCTTCCTTGTGTTGTCTCCTGCCTGACGTAGGGGGACAAATCCCACCTGATCCAGATGTATCAGGGAGGGGAGGATAACATTCAGCCTGATCGATAGAAGTTTAGTGAAAATCTTCAGGTCTGAATTCAGTAGGGCTATAGGCCTGTAACTGGCGCATGAGGCAGGGTCCTTATCCGGCTTCGGAATGAGGGTCAAAAAGGAACCCTGCATGTCACTCGGAATGGGAGTCTGTTGGAGAAAGGCGTTAAATAACCTGGTCATATGGGGACTCAAGAGAGGCAAGAAGGTTTTATAGTATTCGTATGGTAACCCGTCCGGGCCAGGGGACTTATGGGCTGGTAGGTCTTTAACAGTTGCCGCTAGTTCCTCCGCTGAAATTGGGGCGTTAAGGTCCCGTATGTCTTCCTCGCGGAGTCGGGGTAGTCCCGCCTGTTCTAGGTATTGAGTCATCCGATCTGTCAAATCGGGTGAGGGGGGATAGTGTGGGATCTCTGCTTTGTTGTAGAGGTCTGCGTAAAAGTCAGCGAAGGTATTTGCTATGTCCTGGGGGTGGGTGATCAAGTCGCCCCCTCTGTTCCGTATTTGCGAAGGGGTAGATGCTAGTGCCCGATCTGTCAATTTCCGAGCCAAGAGTGATTGCGCCTTGTTGCCTTTATCGTAGTAAAGCTGTTTTAGGCGTATCAACGCCTTTTCCACTTGGCCCATCGCAAGGTCTCGAAGCGTCATGCGAACCCGCACTATACGACGTAGGAGTGCGGTGGTCGGCGAGCGCGGGAGTTGGGCCTCAAGGTCCCTAAGTTGTGTTTCTGCCAGCAGTCTAGCTGCGTTGGCATCCCTCTTCATTGCTGAGGAGAGAGCCAAGCATCGTCCCCGCAGGACAGCCTTGTGGGCAGCCCACAGTATGGAGGGGGTGACGTCCGGAGTGTCGTTTTCGACAAAGTAGTGCCGTAGGGTGGTCTCTAACTCAACTTTCGAGGGGGTGTGCTGTAGAAGGAAGGTGTTTATCCTCCAGTTGTAGGGTCGGCGTAGGGGGGTGTCTAGGTTTAGTGAGAGCGTGATGGGGGCATGATCGGACCAGGAGATGGGCAGTATGTGGGCCGATTCCGTGATACGCAGTGTGTTATTATTCACAAAGAAATAGTCTATGCGCGAGTGGGTGCGGTGGGGGGCTGAGTAGAACGTGTATTGGCGGTCTCCCGGGTGAAGGGCCCTCCAGGCATCGAACCAGGCGTGTCTCCTGGTAAGCTGTCGAAACATCTTTGAGTCTCTGAGGGTACGGGGTTGTGGTGCACGGGGGTTTGCCACTAGGCGGTCGTGGGTTGCGGAGTGGGCCAGGTTAAAGTCTCCCCCGATCACCAGGAAGCCATGGGGCTCTCGGGAGAGGCGGGCTTGAACCCTGCTGAGGAAGCGGTTTTGTCGCATATTCGGGGCATATACGACGCAGAGGGTAATGGCCTGTGTCCGCCAGAGACCTCGAAGTATGAGAAAGTGTCCCCGTGGATCCAGGTAGGAGGAGGAGCAAGTAAAGGGGGTTCCCTTCCTAAACAGGATGGCGACGCCCGCCCGCTTATGCTGGCCGAAGGCCTGGAATACTTGAGGGAAGTGTCTAGAAGCAAACGTGAAGGAGTCCCCCTTGTTAAAGTGCGTTTCCTGCACCATAATAATGTCCGCCCCTGACTGCCTAAACTCCCGGAGCGCCAAATGTCTGTTTTTGTTGGGGTTAAGTCCGTGTACGTTCAGTGAGAAAATCCTAGCCATTGTACAGTGAGGGGTGTGCTATAGCGGTACTTATCTGGTGAGGCTGATGTTTCGACCAGGCTGAGGAGGGCGGCGTCCACACGAGGAGGGCCAGGAGCCATTGGGGCCGGGAAGCAGACTGCGGAAGAGAAAGACAGACAAATGTACAAAAAAGGGGAAAAAAGAGGGTAAGAACAGTAATAACAAACAAATCAAACATTTCGCAAATAGGCACTAATAGACCGAGGGGTCACAGGGCCTTAACCAGTTCCGATTGGACTCCCCGACTTGGGTTCAAAAAAAAAACCCAGGTCGGGGAGACTCGGATGGACCAAGGTCCAAGAAGGAACTAACTGGTGGTAAAACCACGGGGGGGTCTGTAACCGTGAAGTCAACCAACTAGGGAGGGCTGAACCAACACAGCCCGGGCATCAAAACAAAAAACAAAGCAAGGGCCATCGGGGGGATAGTCACATAAAGAAGGCTTGCAGTCGTCCATGAGCACTGAGTGGCTCTCAGCATTGCCTGGCCAGGCAGAGAGAGGAACATGGGCAGATTAACTGGGTGCCTTATGTTTGGGTGGTTTGCGCAGGGGCTCCCGTCCCCTGGAGCGCTTGGTCGGCAGGACCTTTTTCCATAATACCGGAGGTGGGGGGGCGGTGGCCACCAAATCCCAGTCCGGCAGTTGGGGGACGGAAATCCCCAAGGCGTCACAGAAGGAGTCCAGATCCTCTGGGTAGCGTAGGGCAGCAGATTTTCCTTGATGCCGGGCGCTCAAGCTGAAGGGAAAGCCCCATCTGTAAGGAATGTCGTTTTCTTGCAATGAGCGCAGCAGCGGTTGCAGGAGCCTGCGCTTCTGGAGCGTGATCCACGATAGGTCTGGGTAGATCTGCACTTGGGAGTTGTCAAAGACCAGATTGCGGATAGAGCGTGCTTTACGCATAATGTCCTCTTTCAGCGGGTATGATTGTAGCCGGCAAATAATGTCTCTTGGTTTAGAGGGAGGGCCTTTCGGGTGAAGGGCTCTGTGGGCTCTGTCCATACCGATGTGTGTATCCGCTGGGGCTCCCAAGAGGTTGTTGAACATCCCCTGTAGCGTGGTCTGTAGATCTTCGGCTTCCTCTGACTCGGGTAGGCCTCGCACTCGGATATTGTTCCTGCGCCCCCTATTGTCCAGGTCCTCCACCTGGCGTTGCATGTCGCGTAACATGAGACGGTGGTCCGAGCCCTGGATTTGGGTGCGATGGACCGCCAGCTTGGTCTCCTGTATCTCTTCCTCCGCCATTTCCACCCTGTCCGCTAAGTGTTTGAGGCCTGCTTGTATGGACTGAATTTCTGTTCGGCAGGTGGCCTTTACATCTGCTATTAATTGTTTAAAGTCCTCCTTAGTGGGAATTGCTTGAAAATATGAGTGCCAGGAGGGGTATCCCCCTCCGTCCTGATCCCAGGGTGGGTGAGTGTACGGGGGGTGTAGGTGATGAGCCCCAACAGGGTCCCCCCGAGCCTGGGCAGCATGCTGCACAGACGGCGGATCCCAAGGCTCAGACCATGAAGCAGCGTGAGGGGGGCTCGGGGTGGGTGCAGGGGAGTCCGGCCTTGAAGATGGAGGCCTGGTCTGTGCCATCTGGGCCCCGGAGGGGGGTGACGGAGCCGTTAGGTGACCCTCGGTGCGGCTGCTGTCCCCTAAGCGGGAAGGCCTCTGGGCCTTTGGCAGCGCCAGATCCCCCCCGAAGGTGGGGGAGGGCCTCCTGTCCCCCCCAAGCCCCGGGGCCCCCGATTGATGTACGGGGCTCGGGAGCGCCGGGAAGACATGTGAGTCCCCCAGGGGGGAAGGGGAGAGAGAGCCGGCGTCCTGCGGTTCCCATTCCGGGGCTGTTCTCAGCAGCCTGGGGAGGGCCTCGGTACACTGCGTGTACTGCGATGGAGGCTGAGCCGCGGCCTTCTCTCCGCACGGAGGAGGTGGGACGTGTGTGTGGGGTTGGCGGGCACTCACCGCTTGTGAAGGCTCAGCGGAGCTCGGTGCCTGGGAAGAGGATGCAGGCAGATCCTGAGGCTGGTGGCGATTCTGCGGGGAAGGCTGTGTGGAGGCTCTGTGGTGGTGTGCCTCGGCGTCCGGCGCCATTTTGCTGTGTCCGCCCGGCATGTCAGGGAGCCTGAAATAGTCCCTGAAGGACGCGGAAGCCCCCGGCGGTGGCAGGGATGATCCCCTGGCTGAGGAGGAGCGGGTGGTGCGAGTCAGGCTCATGGATGGGTGGATTTTCCCCCGATATTAGGCCTAATAGCTGCGGGCTGGAGGAGAGCTCTCAGGCTGAGCGTCCGTCCAGGTCGGCTTCCGGTCACGCCCCCTGCCCTCTTTTCTTGATGCCATGGCCCGACTTTATGACGATCCACAGCGGACTTCTACTGCCGAGGCTGCTCTCCATGCGCTCCAGCAAGGCCGCCGAGCGGTCGAGGACTATGTGACTGATTTCAGACGCTGGAGCGCGGATACCCAGTGGAATGAGGCGGCTCTGCGGCATCAGTTCCGTCTTGGTCTCTCTGAAAGCCTGAAGGATGAGTTAGCACGGGTTGGTGTTCCTGATGTTCTAGAGACTTTAATTAATTTGTCTATCCAGATAGACCGACGACTCCGGGAGCGCAGAGCAGAAAGGTCTACTCAGCAGCTCCGCCCAGCTTGGATGCTACCCCGGATACGAGCCCCTGTGTACCCGGCCAGTGCCAGTACGGTTCCAACTGAACCCTCATCCCTCAACCAGACCGTCAAGCCAGGGCAGCTTGGACTAATGAAACATTCCCTATCGGCCAAGGAACGACTTCATCGGCTGCAGAATTATCTATGCCTGTATTGCGGTGAACCCGGTCATTATGTCTCTTCTTGTCCTGCTAAGCTGCGCAAGGTCCTGGCTACCTCTTCTCCCAACTACTCACCTCCATCTACCAATGCTACTCACCTGGCTCTTCCTATCTCTTTCCAACTACCAGGGAGGACAATACCAGTAACTGCAATAATCGACTCAGGGGCATGTAGTTGTTTTGTCGATCTAGACTTTGCAGCACAACAACACATCCCACTCCAACCTAAGACTCAGGGACTTTCCATTTTCCTGGCAGATGGGTCTCGCATCAAGTCCGGAGTAGTGACCCAGGAGATCCCTCCTTTGCCTGTGATCACCTCCATGGATCATAAGGAACTATTGACTTTGGATGCTATTGCATCTCCCATGTTTCCAGTTATCCAGGGTCTACCCTGGCTTCAGGCACACAATCCACAGATTGATTGGGGAACCAGAAGTATTAAGTTCCAGTCACCATACTGTCAACGCCACTGCATGCTTCCACGTCCCAGCACCTTGGGGCCTCTGTTATGCCTGGATTCAGATCCAGAGATACGAGCTTCTGTACCCAAACAATATCATGAGTTCCTGGACGTCTTCAGCATCATCCTTACGATTGTCCAATCGAGCTTCTTCCCGGTGCTGAGATTCCTTTCGGACGGATCTTCCCCCCATCTGAACGGGAGCTTGAGGTACTGAAAGAATACGTTGATGAGAACCTTAAGAGGGGTTTCATCCGTCCTTCCACTTCTCCAGCAGGGGCAGGAATCTCCTTTGTGGAGAAAAAAGACCATTCTCTTCGGCCCTGTGTAGATTACCGGGAATTAAATAAAATCACGGTCAAGAACCGGTACCCTCTGCCTCTGGTACCTGAACTTTTTCAAAGACTCAGGACTTCCTCTGTGTTTACCAAATTAGACCTGCGGGGGGCGTACAACCTGGTACGCATCTGAGCAGGCGATGAATGGAAGACTGCCTTTCGTACCAGGTTCGGCCATTACGAATACCTAGTAATGCCCTTCGGCCTATGTAACGCCCCTGCCACCTTTCAGCATCTAGTCAATGATGTTTTCAGAGACTGTCTGGACATTTATGTAGTTGTCTATCTTGATGATATTTTGATTTTTTCCTCCTCTCTTGAGCAGCACCGGAAACACGTCAAGAGTGTACTCTGTCGTCTCCGCCAGCATGGACTGTACGCAAAACCAGAAAAGTGTGAATTCGAGCGACAGAGTATCCAGTTCCTTGGCCTAGTGATCTCTACAGAGGGATTCAAGATGGACCCACAGAAGGTTTCAGCCATTCTGGATTGGCCTGCACCTTCAGATAAAAAGGGGGTGCAGCGCTTCGTTGGCTTTGCCAATTTTTATCGGAGGTTTATCAAGGGATTCTCTGCTATTATTTCCCCGATTACGCAGCTAACGAAGCAAAATGCTCGATTCCAGTGGACATCTGAAGCACAGGCTGCTTTCACAAACCTAAAAATACTTTTTACGCCTGCTCCTATCCTAAGTCATCCCGATCCTGCCCTACCGTATCTACTTGAGGTAGATGCTTCAGAGACAGCGGTTGGAGCTGTTATCTCCCAGCGCCAAGGTCTCAAGGACTTGATACACCCGGTAGCCTTCTTCTCCCGTAAGCTTACCCCATCCGAGAGGAATTATGATGTTGGAGACCGGGAGCTCCTGGCCATTAAATCTGCCCTTGAGGAGTGGAGGTACTTGTTGGAGGGAGCAGCGCATCCTATACTCATTTACACAGACCACAAGAACCTAGAGTATCTGAGAGCTGCCAAACGTCTGAGACCACGCCAGGCACGTTGGGCACTATTTTTCTCTAGGTTCTCGTTCCACATAACTTACCGGCCAGGCTCCAAGAACACCAAACCAGACGCTCTTTCCCGCATGTTTGATGATCCAAAAGAGGTGTCAGCTCCAGATACCATTCTATCGGAAGGCAACTTCTTACTTTTACAAACTAGCCTGATGTCTGTCTTGAAGCAAGCTTCTACAGGTGTGTCTGGTCCCTCTGGAATCACTCTGGTACCCAAGGACGGGTTACTTTGGAAGAATGGCAAAATCTTTGTGCCAGAAGAAGTTCGAGTCACAGTGTTAAACTTGTGTCATGATCATCCCCTGGCAGGCCATTTCGGAATGCATAAAACCCTTGAACTGATTCAACGCACGTTTTGGTGGCCGGATCTTGAAAAAGACTGCAGGGAATATGTAGGTTCATGTGCCACCTGTATCCGTAGCAAGACCACTAGAAGCAAGGCCTGGGGTCTGCTCAGACCCTTACCAGTCCCTGACCGTCCCTGGAAAATGATTGCCATGGACTTCATAGTGGAACTCCCCCCGTCTGAAGGTTGCACAGCCATCTTTGTAGTGGTTGACCGTCTATCCAAGATGGCCCACTTCGTGCCTCTCAAAGGCACGCCCTCTGCCATGGAAACTGCCCAGGTCTTCATTAGGGAAGTAGTAAGGCTACATGGGGTCCCTGCGGACATCGTTTCGGATAGAGGGGTGCAGTTCACCTCTCGCTTTTGGAAGGCTTTGTGCAAGGTCCTGAAGATTGAGTTGTCCATGTCCTCGGCCTATCACCCCCAAACTAACGGGCAAACCGAAAGAACGAATCAGACGCTCGAACAGTACCTCAGATGCTTCACCACCTTTGTTCAAGACGACTGGGTAGCTTTAGTACCCTTGGCAGAGTTTGCCTTTAACAACGCCAGTCATTCGGCTACAGGTCAATCGCCATTTTTTGCCAACTACGGGTTTCACCCGACCTTCTTACCTGATCTCATCCCTGATTCAACAGTCCCAGCGGTCCAGAGTATTGTTGATTTCCTGACCCATAACAGCAGGATATTGCTGGAAGCCATGACTAAGGCACAAGCAGCCAATAAAAGGATCTTTGACAGGAAAAAGAGAGGGAAATTATGCCTGCAACAGGGTGACCAAGTATGGTTATCGACCACCAACCTTAAGATGGCTTGCCCCGCAAGGAAACTGGCACCCAAGTTCATTGGTCCTTTCCCAGTAAAATGGAAATTAAACGAGGTCTCCTATGAACTTGCCTTACCGGAGTCGTTGAAGATTCACCCAGTCTTTCACGTTTCCTTGCTGAAACCCGCAGTGCCCGACCCGTTCCCAGACAGGGGATCGGGACCACCCAAGCCTGTAATCATTGACGGTGATGAGGAGTTCGAGGTGGAGGCCGTCTTGGACTGCCGAAGAAGAGGGAACCAGCTTCAATTCCTGATCAAGTGGAAGGGGTACGGTCTGGAGAAGAACTCCTGGGAACCCCATCCATGCCCGAGAGTTAATCCAGGCCTTTTTTCGCAGTCACCCCCAGAAAAGAGCTCTATTGTGCACCCGGAGATTGCCCTTAAGGGGGGGACACTGTCAGGGACGTGCTGGGCTTGAACCTGGGACCTCTTCTGTGTCTGGCATTGACTCTTCCAGCGGAACTATCTGAGATGCTGGACAGTTCCCTGCCTGATCTGCTGGATAACCTATCTGATCCATTAGACTACTCTGCTTGGTGTCTGATTACTGTTGAACTCTGAACCCCTTGCTCCTCCCATGTACTTCCTATAAAAGACATTCCAGAGATGTTGCCCCTTGCGGTTTGATCTGCTTCTGTTCCCTGAGTTCCTGATTCTGTGCTTGTATCCTGTTCCTGTGTTTGACCCGGCTTTCTGACCACGCTTCTGTCTCCAGTCCTGACCTTGGCTCGTTTGACCCTGCTCAGTTATCTGCCAGTCTGCCTGTTGCCAAGATTCGGCCTGGACTTTGACTACTCTCTGCCTGCCACTTGTGATGTTTACCTTGATGTGTATGACCCGGCTTGTCTGACTCTGCAAACCTGCACCAGCTTACCTGCATCCTCTGCTCTGCAAGCTGCACACACTGACCTGCATCCTTTACAATGCAAACCTGCACCTGCTGACCTGCATCCCTGCACCTGCTGACCTGCATCCCTGCTCTGCAAACCTGCACCTGCTGACCTGCATCCCTGCTCTGCAAACCGGCACCTGCTGACCTGCATCCTCTGCTCTGCAAGCTGCACCTGCTGACCTGCATCCGCTGCTTCCGGAACCAGCCGTTCCAGTCTCCACTCGGCTCCACCACTCCAAGCAGTGAGGATCAGACAGGCACCCTTACCTCACCGTGCTCTTACCACCACTGTCCCCACTCCAGTGGTCTCCGAGCCGGGGTTGTACGGGAGGTCCCTCTCCGCACGTCAGGCTCAAACCTAAGGTACGTTACAGAAGCTAAACAAACACGAAAAGAACTATGCCATCGTAGAAAAGGAGTGTCCCACCATTAAAATGAGCCTTAGACTCCCTGAGGTATTACCTACTGGGAAGGTCGTTTAAGCTCGTCACCGACCATGCTCCCCTAAAGTGGATGTGTGACAACAGGGAGAAGAATGGCCGCGTGACAAGGTGGTTCCTGGCTTTACAGCCCTTTAAGTTTACGGTGGAGCACAGGCCGCGAAAGTTCCAAAATAACGCAGATGCCCTCTCCCGCGTGCACTGTATGGTTGGGACAAGTGCTCAGCCACAGGGGCTTGAGCAGAGGGGGAGGATATGTAACGGTATGCGAGGTGAGATACACGATTATAGGTTAATTTCACCTCGCATTCGTTCCACTGTAAGAGATTGAACCAGAGTCCGGCCCAGTTTTTCCAGCCTCTGTGGCAGGCTGGGTTCCGGTCCGGATGTTCTGGTCCACTGGAGTCCACACTCAGCTGGACATTAAAAGGCCAGGAAGAGAGCACAGCAGGGCTCTGGCCTGAGACTCAGGAGGGAATCTGAGTAAGAGGAGCGCTGTTTGCTTGGATTAAAAGAAAAGGTTTGCTTTGCTTCATGTTTTGTGGGTGACGGGGACCAGCCTTGCACCGTATAGAGAGCAGTCTTCTGTTTAGTTTAGCGCCGGACAGCAAGGATTTGATTTACTGTTTTGGTTATTTTTTCTGACTTTGCAAACCACCTGTCAATAAAGCTGGCATCTGCCAGATTTGAAAGAAACTGCCTGTACGCTGACCTTCATTCAGAGAAAAGGTGATCCCCATGAGTTAATCTCCCACAATATATATAATAAATACACTACAGCTAACCGAATAAACTGCCTGCTCAAAGTAAATGAAATTACACTCTCTCTCTCTCTCTCTCTCTCTCTCCGCCAGGAACACGTTACAGAAGGCCGACGTGCAGGCGGCCTTATATAGTGTGGGTCGTGGACTTAACCCCCTGAGCCATAATTGGCCAAAGGCACCTACCTGACTTTGGCCAATTATGGCTCTCTTTGCTGACGGCTCTGTGATTGGCCAAAGCATGTGGGTCATAGTGCATGCTTGGCCAATCATCAGCCAGCAATGCACTGCGATGACGCAGTGCTGTCACGTACCTGGACGGAGTCTGAAGTGACGAGGTCAGTCTCTCTTGTATCTCCGGCCCTGGTCCCGCTGAGAGTGGAGAAAGGAGTAACCAAGGGACAGGAGGAACACGAGTGCCTGCAGATGTAGCCCTGGAAGCCTGGAGCAGATGATGCGACTCTTGGAAGGCAGAAGGTCGCAGGAACGAAGTTGCAGATACTGGGGTAGCAGAGTGAAGCCAAACAGGAGACAGAAGCGTAGTCACATGGATAGCCGGTTTCGTTAACAGATGGGCAGCAAGGTACCAGGACATCAGGCAGGAGCAAGGTCAATAGGAGGCCCAGATCAGGAACCGATAATCAGAAGTGTAGCGAAGTCCAGCAGCAAGGTCAGGGAAAGCCAAGGTTCGGTAACAGGTGACAGGCAGGTAAACAGCAAGATATAGGTACAGGAACAGCTGAAGATCCGTCAGCATTAGACTGGGGTCAGTGTGCACCTTAACCGCTTCCCGCCCGGCCCATAGTCAAATGACGGTCGCAGGAACCTTTGGTCCCTCCGGGCGGCCGTCATATGATGTCCTGGGGTTCCCGCAGTGTGGAGCGCGCGTGCGCGCTGCCGGCGGCGCGCACTTGCCGCATCACTGGGGACCCGATGCGCGTGCCCGGTGGCCGCGATGTCCGCCTGGTACCCGCGATTGCTCATCACAGAGCCAGGGATGTGGATCTCTGTGTGTAAACACAGAGATCCACGTCCTGTCAGGGAGAGGAGACCGATGGTGTGTCCCTTGTACATAGGGACACCGATCGGTCACCTCCCCCAGTCAGTCCCCTCCCCCCACAGTAAGAATAACTCCCTAGGGAACACATTAACCCCTTGATCGCCCCCTAGTGTTAACCCCTTCTCTGCCAGTGACATTTATACAGTAATCAGTGCATATTTATAGCACTGCTCGCTGTATAAATGTGAATGGTCCCAAAATAGTGTCAAAAGTGTCCGATCTGTCCGCCGCAATATCGCATTCCTGACAAAAATCGCAGATCGCTGCCATTACTAGTAAAAAATAAAATAAAAATAAATGTCATAAATCTATACCCTATTTTGTAGGCGCTATAACTTTTGCGCAAATCAATCAATAAACGCTTATTGCGATTTTTCTTTACCAAAAATATATAGAAGAATACGTATCGGCCTAAACTGAGAAAAAAAAGTTATTTTTTTCAAAATTGGGATATTTATTATAGCAAAAAGTAAAAAATATTGTTTTTTTTTTTCAAAATTGTCGCTCTTTCTTTGTTTATAGCGCAAAAAATTAAAAAAGGAAGAGATGATAAAATACCACCAAAAGAAAGCTCTATTTGTGGGAAAAAAAAGGACATCAATTTTGCTTGGGAGCCACATCTCACGACCGTGCAATGGTCATTCAAAGCGTGACAGTGCTGAAAGCTGAAAATTGGCCTGGGCAGGAAGGGGTGAAAATGCCCGGTATTGAAGTGGTTAAATAGGCCGTCTGGCGCCAAAGGAAAGCGTGGACGTGCTCCCGCGGACGTGCACACTCCTCCACGCACGAGCATTGGCACGTCTGCGATCTACAGGGTTCCGTGTGCTCATGCGCGTGCGCGAGTGCACCCGGAGCGCGCTGACAGTTCTCTTACATTACCACCCCAATAAGGGCAGCCTCCGGATACCACTCAGGGGCTTCTTTTCCGGATGGTGCTGAAAAAAGGCACAAACTTTTTGTGGGGCATGCACATTAGAAGCTGGTTCCCAAGAGTTCTCCTCTGGGCCATAACCCTTCCACTTAATCAAGAATTGTGTTTGGCCCCTCTTGGTTTTACAATCCAGCACATGGATTTACAGATTTTTAGGTAGTATTAATTCAAAGGCCACAGGGTTGATTTTCCCTTTAACTCAGTGGTTCTCAACCTTCTAGTGCCGTGACCCCTTGATAAAGTTTCCCAAGTTGTGGGGACCCCCTAACAGTAAAATTATTTTCGTAGCGTGGGTTGTTAGCACCCAAGGCAAGACAAGTAATTTGCGCCCCTAACCCACGGACATTTAGCGCTCCCTGAGTCCCTTCCACTCGTAAAGTATTAGAACCCCTTATGGTACATTTTAGGATGTACCACTCTTTCGCTTTGTTCTCCTTTATTTCCCTTTAATCTCTCTCTTTCCTGATTTATTGTTTCCCCCCCCCCCCATACCTCTCTCTAGCCGTCCTTTCTTGTTCTTTCTCTCCCTTTTTCTTTGTTCCTCCCCCTCTTTTCCTCTCCCTTACATGTATTCTATATTTTTATTCCTTCTCTTACTCCTTGGTGGAGAGGTGGGGGGAATGGGATGAGTGGCAGTGCTGGTGGGAGGTGGGGTCGTGGCAGTGCTGGGCGGGGGGAAATATGATCAGCCAACTAAGGTGCTCTTGATCAAGGTCATCTGCTGATCTGAGAACTGTAGTGGGGACTTTTAATGGCAACTATATTCACAGGTAGTGTTACTCACTGTGTCTCCGGCTTCACTGTGTCTCAGAATTTGTGGTGTCTCGTAGCAGTGACACATATGCCTAAATCAGGAGATAGGGCCTCCTCCAGCCCCTCCCACTTCACATTCCTCACCAATCAGCTGACCTCTAGTCTCTGCCCCCCACCAATGCAGTGAACTGAATGGGTGGCTGCGAAGAGGCTTAGTGGGTGGCCATGGGCTCCAGGGACAGCCCTGCTAGACGGCCGCAAAAAAAAAGCAGGGAGAGCAGTGCAGGCTTCAGGAACAGCCCAGGATTCGGTGACCCCTGGCAAATAGTCATTCGACCCCCGAGGGGGTCCCGACCCCCAGGTTGAAAACCACTGCTTTAACTGAAAAAGGCCCCAAATATTTCGGCCAAGTTTCTTGGAGGGACATCTCAGTTTTAAATTTGCAGTTTCAGATTCAAGTTACCCCTCTTCTTCTTGTCAAATAACTTTTTGTTACTCGCCTGGGCTATAAGCCTTGTACACATGACCGAGTTTCTCGGTAAGAACCAGCAAGAAACTTGCTGGCAGAGCTTTCTTGCCGAGTAAATCGGTCGTGTGTACGCGGCTATGATGTTTCTCGTCAAGAAAACCGACAAGAATCTTGACGAGAAAAATAGAGAACCTGCTCTCTTTTTTCTCGTCGAGATTCTTGTCAGCAGGTTTCTCGACGAGAAAAGTGTGTGTGTGTACACTTACCTGTCCTCCGGGAAGCCCGCGCATGCTCGAAATGACTTTGACGCATGCGCGGTAGCTTACTAGGCATAGGTAGGGTGTAGCAAGATGGCGGCGATGGCATCGAATGTGACGAGCGCACGCTCGTCGTAGTCGATTACGTCACCGCGTTCGCTCCATTCAAAGAACTGCGGGTTCTTTGAAAGGAGCGTGTGTACACTCGGCCGGGACAAGTTTCTTGTCCAAGAATCTCGTCAAGAAAAACAACGTGTTTTTTCTTGACGAGATTCTCGGCCGTGTGTACGAGGTTTAGAGATGGTATCCTGGAGTAATTTGTTGTTAGAGTTGAAAAAGTTCAGTCTGTCTTGTACAGCTGGTATGGAAGACTTTATAGGTAGCTCAGGCAAAAAGGAAGGGTGATATCCATAATTGGCAAAAAAGGGTGATTGCTTGGTAGCAGAGTGAATGGAATTGTTATAAGCAAACTCCGCCAGTGGGAGAAGAGAAGACCAGTCATCCTGAGAGAAAGAGGAAAAGCACCGTAGATATTGCTCCAAGATCTGGTTAGTCCTCTCCGTCTGTCCATTTGTCTGAGCGTGATAAGCAGTGGACAGACAAAGTTCAATGTTTAATGCTTTACACAGGGACCTCCAAAATCTGGAGGTGAACTGCACCCCTCGGTCAGACACAATGTTGTCTGGGATTCCATGTAGTTTTACAATTTCTTTGATAAATGTGGAGGCCGTCTCAGCGGTGCCTTGTAGGGGTACAAAATGTGCCATTTTGGTCAGACGATCCACCACAACACAAATATAGAAGTGAAGTTCTCAGACAGGGGAAGTTCCACAATGAAATCCATAGATATCATGCTCCAAGGTTTCTTTGGCACAGGAAGACTTTCTAGTAGACCCCAAGTCTTGGCTCGATTGGTTTTACAGCGTAGGCAAGTCACACAGGATCTTACACATTTGTTACAGTCCTGTGTCAGGTTGGGCCACCAAAAAAACGGAAAATTAAGTCTAAAGTCTTATGGATACCGAAATGGCCCACCAGGGGGTGATCATGACACCGTTTGAGAACAGAGACTCTGAACTGTTCTGGAACAAAGATCTGTTCATTGTGATAGTAGAGCCCGCCCTTAACTTGGAGGGATAAGTCTTGAGAAGGGGGGTGCTCTGTCACATCTGCCTTTATTTGGGACATCAGGTCTGATTGAAGAAGGAGGAAATTCTTGTTTGGCAGGATAGTGTCTGGCTCTGAGGGTTGGACTGGATCATGAAACATGCGCGACAGCGCATCTGGTTTGCCATTTTTAGAACCAGGACGGAAGGTAATATGGAAAATGAAGTGTGAGAAGAAAAATGCCCATCTTGCCTGCCGGGGTCTTAGTCTCTTGGCTGTTCTCAAATACTCCAAGTTCTTGTGGTCGGCAGGGATGGACTGGCCATTGGGACTACCGGGAGTTTCCCGGTGGGCCGATGGCTCAGTGGGGCGTTTAAAAAAAAATATATATATATATATATATTGTGGGCCGTTTTTTTATGCAGAGTTCGGCGGCAGCGGAAGCGTGGCAGCAAACAGCGGCAGGGATTCGGGGAAGGTGGCCAGCGAGGAGGGCAGTTGGATGTAAAAGCCGAGGAGGGAGAAGAGCTCCACCCCCTCCCTGACCACTGAAGAGGCGAACAGGAGCGAGCGCGGCCACCCCGGCGCTCCCAGAACCTCGATTCCTCCACTTCCTCTCTGCTCCAGGAACCATGCGGCCTGGGCCGGAGGGCAGGCCGACTGGGAGCCCGGAGGAAGCGAACATGCGCCACTGTAAGGAGCAGAGCAGCAAGAGCACCCCCTGGATCAAGAGGGAGACTTGACGCTGCCGCTGCTGGCCATCAGGTGCCCAGGATCCTACACAAACATGCCAGAATACTGAGACAGTGGGGGGTGAGCAGAGGAGGGACTGCAGAAAGGGACAGTGCTAGGTGGTCTGTCTCAGCCCTCCCCTCTGTCTCTCAGTCCCCCCTCTGTCTCTCAGTCCCTACCGTCTCTCAGTCCTTGTGTCTCAGACCCCTCCTCTGTCTCTCAGTCCCCCCCTCTGACTCTCAGTCCCCCCCTCTGACTCTCAATCCCCCCTCTTTCAGCCCCCTCCTCTGTCTCTCAGACCCCTCTCTGTCTCTCAGTCCCGCCCTCTGTCTCTCAGTCCCCCCCTCTGTTTCTCAGTCCCCCCCTCTGTCTCTCAGTCCCCGTGTCTCTCAGTCCCCCCCTCTTTTAGCCCCCTCCTCTGTCTCTCAGCCCCCCTCTATCTCTCAGGCCCCCCCTCTGTCTCTCATACCCCTCCTCTGTCTCTCAGACCCCTCCTCTATCTCTCAGACCCCCCTCTGTCTCTCAGTCCTCCTCCTCTGTCTCTCAGCTCCCCCCTCTGTCTCTCAGCTCCCCCCTCTGTCTCTCAGACCCCTCCTCTGTCTCTCAGACCCCTCCTCTGTCTCTCAGCTTCACCCCTCTGTCTCTCAGCACCCCCCCTCTGTCTCTCAGCACCCCCCCTCTGTCTCTCAGCACCCCCCTCTGTCTCTCTGCCCCCTCCTCTGTCTCATTCACTCCCTGACTCTTAGGCTGATTTCACACTGGAGTGGGCATCGACGGTAAAACGCTGCTAGTTTTAGCAGCACTTTACTGTTGTTTTAGCTGTGATATTCGGCTTCTAGCAGGCGCTTTTAACCCCCGCTAGCAGCCGAATTAAAGGTTAAATGCGCCCGTGTAGCGCTGCTGCCAAAGTGCTTTGCAGGCACTTCAGCAGCGGTGGCCATTCATTTCAATGGGCAAAGATGCTGCTTGGAGGACTTTTTTTAATGCCCTGGCAGTGCCCCAGTGTGAAAGCACTCAGGCTTTCACACTGGGACTGCAGCGGAGGCATTTTTCAGGCACTTTACAGGTGCTATTTTTAGCCCAAAAGCACCTGTAAAACGCCTCAGTGTGAAAGGGGTCCTACACTCACCCCTCTCTTTTACACTCACTCCCTCTCTCTTACACTCACCCCCTTTCCCTCAACCCCCCTCTCTCTCTCTCTCTCATTCCCCTCTCTCTCACCCTCTCATGATATACAATAATGGATGTAGGGGCCTTTTGGTGGGCGTGATTTTTGAATTTTATTGAATTAAAGTGGGCCGGTCTGGATGAAGTCATGGGGCAAATTTTTGTCCCAGTCCAGCCCTGGTGGTCGGCGAAGATGAGGATAGGGTGAGTGGCTCCCTCCAACAAGTAACGCCCTTCCTCAAGTGCAGCTTTAATGGCTAACAATTCCCGATCTCCAACATCATAGTTCCTCTCAGAAGGATTCAGTTTCTTGAAGAAAGCTGCGGGATGCAGTAAAAATTTGGGACCTTTATTCCTGTCTATTATCATCTATCCAAGACTCAGCGACTTTACCGTGTAGAAGGGGCTGGACAGAGGACTTAGGAGACATAAATGGTGAAACCTGGGAAATATGTTTGCAAGCAGGACCACTCACTTCCGTGTCGCAATCGCATAGATTATCTAATTTATTCTTATTGCATAGGGCCTACCGCACACCTATACAACTGCATCGTTGGGGAAGGAGAGACTCATCTATATGCCCCAAACATTGTGGGGAGGAGGGGTCGCTCATTCATCTGATGTGGCGCTGTCCCAGGTTGCACCGGTATTGGGGTGATATTACTGAGGTTATTTCCTCAGTCTACCAAGCCAGGGTCCCTTTGGATACCCTAATATGCATCTTGGGAGCAGTAGATAAAGAAGTATACACCCCCCCCCCCCCCCATTAACATAGCAGTGATCAAACTATTGGATCTAGCTCGAAAGCTGGTGGCTAGGTTTTGGCTATCCCCACACGTTCCGACCAAAGAACAATGGATAGACCAGGTTAATTACATCCTTATACGGGAACACCTAACATATCAGCATAGAAATGCAGCCCGGAAGTTTTACTCTATATGGCAGGCTTGGTTGGAAACCCCCGGGCTGGCACCTCCGCGATTGATTCTGACCCGGTTGCTACAAGTATAAGAGGCAATCTCTCCTGAATGGAGAACAGGCTCTATTATGAGTACTCAGTATGCAGGCAGGGCACTCTATGTACACGCCCTCTGTTTCCAGAGGGGGTGGGTTCTATTAGGTAGGTAGACTGTGGGCGCTGATGTTTCCTAAATGGCCCGTTGGCCTTATGTTTGGTTGTGTTGGGTTGGCGGGGTTACACTTGCCCTCCAGCGCAGCGTTTCTTTTCTTCTATGTCACAACATGTCATTGTACTGCTTTTGGTGCCACTGCATTATTCTTTTTTGTTTGCATTACACATGCTTCACAGCTGTAACAAATATTCTTCTTTTGAATGTGTCTTGTAATCTGTATGTAGCACACGGACCTTTTCCTGCCTTTGGCTCACTTGCAGGTCAAGGCACACCGCGCTATATGCCTGTACCCTCCTGTTTGAGGAGGTTGAGTGGTGTTAACAATTTTGGGTCCTGCAGCAAGGTTTCCCAGCAGACTGGTTCTCATCTGCTAGAGTATAGGGACAAGTCTCTATTTTTCCCCCAGGAAGGCCAATGTCCACACCACTTTAACTCCAACGCTGAGTTTATTTTATAAGCAAGTTCAAGTTCAGCAGACAGGAAAGATAGATGAGAGAAAGGACAGTAAGGTTTGGGAGATAGGTCCAGGCACAAACTGGTACGATAGTCGCCACTCTATCCTGAGTGGGTTTAGCTCACCCGGATAGCCCCCTGTAAGAGCGGATCCTAGCAGCCGGAGTGATGCTCAAACGTTCACTTTAGGTTTCCTAGAGATACGATCGGGAGATCCTCTGCCACAGAATCTTTAAGTCCCAAACTTCTCGGCTGTTGCAACACAAGGACAGGTGCCAGTGATAGCACGTTGCAAGGCCTGTGATGGATCTTTGAATCCCTCCAGAAGGTAACCAGGCCTCTCTTTCACCGTGAACTCTCACCGGTCGATCAGAAAGGTCCTCCTCCGGTCTCCTCTTCTTAGAGCGGGTCCACCCTGTCCCGGGCACCCTGGGATTCTTCTTTTGGAGGTAGGCCCCAGCTAAAGGTGCTGGGCCTACTAGTGGAGTTGCAGCCCCAGGCTAAAGGTGCCTGAGACCGATGCATGCGCACACCCTTGGCCAGTAGGGTCAGGTGGCGCAAGCTGCTCACACTCCAGACTCCTGACTTCCACCCCAAAAGAATGGCGTCTGCCCTTTATGTATCCTCTCCCAGCATGCACAGGAGGCCAACCATGACCACCATACCGCTGCCGAGAGAGGATACCCTAAGGCAGGGGTCTCCAAACTTTTCAACACGAGGGCCACATTGTAGATTTTACAAGTATTCGGGGGCCAAAAAAAATCAGTTATGTACAAATGAATGAATCGTCATTCCCATCATCAGTGTCCCCAGCAGAGTTTTCCCCATTATCAGTGTCCCCAGCAGAGTTTTTCCCATTATCAGTGTCCCCGGCAGAGTTTTCCCCATCAGTGTCCCCAGCAGAGTTTTCCCCCCCATCGGTGTCCTCAGCAGAATTCCCCCTCCCATCGGTGTCCCCAGCAGAATTTTCCCCATCGGTGTCCCCGGGAGAATTCCCCCCCCCCCCATCGGTGTCCCCGGGAGAATTTCCCCCCCCCCATCGGTGTCCCCAGCAGAATTTTCCCCATCGGTGTCCCCAGCAGAATTTTCCCCATCGGTGTCCCCAGCAGAATTTTCCCCATCGGTGTCCCCAGAAAATTCCCCAGGGTTCAGGGGTGAGCTATGTACAGAGTTCAGGGTTAAGGGGTGTGCTACATGCAGAAGGTGAGTTGGGTGCAGGGTGAGGTGGGTGCAGAGGGTGAGGTGTATGAGGTGGGTGCAGGGTGCAGAGGGTGGGTGCAGGGTGCAGAGTGCAGAGGGTGGGTGCAGGGTGCAGAGGGTGAGGTGGGCGCAGGGTGCAGAGGGTGAGGTGGGCACAGGGTGCAGAGAGAGGGTGGGTGCAGGGTGTGAGGTGGGTACAGGGTGCAGAGGGTGCAGAGGGTGGGTGCAGGGTGCAGAGGGTGAGGTGGGCGCAGGGTGCAGAGGGTGAGGTGGGCACAGGGTGTGAGGTGGGTACAGGGTGCAGAGGGTGCAGAGGGTGGGTGCAGGGTGCGGAGGGTGAGGTGGGTGCAGAGGGTGAGGTGGGTGCAGGGTGCAGAGGGTGAGGTGGGCACAGGGTGCAGAGAGAGGGTGGGTGCAGGGTGTGAGGTGGGTACAGGGTGCAGAGGGTGCAGAGGGTGGGTGCAGAGGGTGAGGTGGGTGCAGGGTGCAGAGGGTGGGTGCAGGGTGCAGAGGGTGAGGTGGGCGCAGAGGGAGGGTTTAGCAGCAGAGGGTGGGCGCAGGGTGCAGAGGGAGGGTGCAAGGTGCAGAGGGTGAGGTGGATGCAGAGTGCAGAGGGAGGGTGCAGAGGGCGGGTGCAGGGTGCAGAGGGAGGGTGCAGAGGGTGAGGTGGGTACAGGGTGCAGAGGCTGGGTGCAGGGTGCAGAGGGAGGGTGCAGAGGGTGAGGTGGGTACCGGGTGCAGAGGGTGAGGTTGGCGCAGGGTGCAGAGGGAGAGGTTGATGCAGAGTGCACTGCTCCCCCCCCCAGCCCCCAGATTCCAGTACAGTCAGAGCTCCACACTCCACTCCACTCCAAGGCAAGACTCTCCTCCCACAAAGCTTCCCCCCCCCCCCCCATTCCAGTGCAAAGTTTTCCTCATTTTACTTACAGCATTTTCTCCTCCGATCTCCGTGCAGCAGTTCCACAGGCATCTTCCTGTTGGCAGATTCCCCGCCCCCTTCCTCCTCTGCTCTGACTCTGACTTAAGTGCTCTCATAGAGCGTGTGTACAGTACACAAGGATGGTCAGAGCGGCTGCGGGGAGAGGAGCGTGCTGTCACTTGCAAATGCACAAGCAGAGCTTGTGTATTTCCAAGTGACAGTAGCGCGCAGCCAGCATGCAACCAGCACCAGAGGTGGCTGAACTCCGACGGTCAGCATGGGGCGGGCAGCGCAGGGCCAAAGACGTGTGGCAGAGCCTGGATAAGCTGCGGGCCGGACAAATCACACCCGCGGGCCGGATGTGGCCCGCGGGCCGGGGTTTGGAGACCCCTGCCCTAAGGCATAGCAATGTCACCCACCGTTCAACCCTGACCTGATATGGCAGTGCCACCTACAGGCCACAGGGAACTGTGCGTCAGGCTACATCACATAGGCAGAAGCGGGTACTAACAAATCAAAGTGGTCTGAGCCTGGCTACTAGCTCAGACCAACCCCTAAATTTAAGTACCGTACATAGCACCCCTGAAAAGCAAAGGGGAGCTACATGTAATTTGTGTTTTAATTTATTGGCACAATAAATCTTTTTTTAATAAATAAATTTACTATAAAAATTAGCAAATCCCACAAACCTTTGTACAGCTTTCCTGTCTGTAGGAGATGGCCATTCCAGGACTGCAGCGACCTTCTGGGGATCCATGGAAATACCATCAGTGGAAATGACAAGTCCAAGAAACTGTATGGTCTGCTTTTCGAAGTCACACTTCTCAGCATTGGCGTAGAGGTGATGTTCACGAAGTCTACTCAGAGGCGTTGCTATGGGGGTGCGGGCCGCACCAGGTGACACCCGCCAGAGGGCTGCCACCAGGGGCCGGGACTAGGCGGGGGTGGGAGGGGCTCCAGTCTCGGGCGCAGTGTGATAGCATCGAGGGGAGCGCCAGTAGGGCTGCTACAGTGTCTGCATTTGCCGACATCTCCTGCGGGGTGTCCCCGGGTCTCCAGCGCAGTGATTGCTGACCATTGACGCTGCATGTGCCCCCTGCTCCACACCGCAGGTCTCGGAGTTGACCAGCTCACACAGCCGCGAGTAGGGGCGTAACGTCACGTACGTGCCCCGCCCCCTGCTGCTCGCAGTTCCCGGCTCTCCTTGCGAGTAGGGGCGTGATGTCACGTGCGCACCCCGCCCTCTTCTGCTCGCGGTTCCCGGTGTTCTGACGAGATGACACCTGGTCCTGGCTCTCCTTGTGAGTAGGGGCGTGAAGTCACGTGCGCGCCCCGCCCCCCTGCTACTCGCGGTTCCCGGGTCCTGGCTCACCTTATCTCGCAACTTCCGCCCCTTCAGTTGTGCCCTCATTCAAGGTATGTGTCATATACTTTTGTGCACACTGCTGGGCATATTTTTTTTATTTTAAGGGGCACTCTGATGGACAAATTTTATTTTAGAGGCACGCTGATGGGTATATTTTTAATGTGCACACTGATGGGCATATTTTGTTAAGGGGCACACTGATGGACACATTTTGTTGTGCCCATCAGAGTGCCCCTTAACATAAAATGTGCCCATCAGAGTGCCCCTTAACATAAAATTTGCCTATCATCGTACACATTAAAAATATACCCATCAGCGTGCCCCTTAAAACAAAAGGTGCCCATCAGCGTGACCCTTATTTTATGTTAAGGGGCACACTGATGGGCACATTTTATGTTAAGGGGCATTCTGATGGGCATATTTTATTTTAACAGCAACACTGATGGGCACATTTTGTATTAAGGGGCACTCTGATGGGCAGATTTTACGTTAAGGGGCACGTTTTGTTGTACCCATCAGATTGTCCCTTAATATAAAATGTGCCCATTAGCGTGACCCTTATTTTATGTTAAGGGGGACTTTGATGGGGACATCTGATGTAAGGAGGCACTCTGATGGGAATGCCTGATGTAAATGAGCGCTGTGATGGGTACCCCTGATTTAAAGGGGCGCTGTGATGGGGACACCTGATTTAAAGGGGCGCTGTAATGGGGACACCTGATTTAAAGGGGCGCTGTAATGGGGACACCTGTGACTACAATCTTGCTGAGTCATAGCACAGACTTGAGATTCGGACCTCGGTCCAAAGAAAATTTTGCCGACCGGACCTCCTTGAATTTTAATTTGTGCTGAGAGGGGGGCATGAGGGAAGGAGAAAGAGGAATTGTGCTAGGAGGGGGTATATGGGGGTGAGGGGCACTCTGCACATAGTTCTTTAGACGATGGGGGGGGCGGGGTGACACCATGTTTTACCGCACCAGGTGACACCAACCCTAGTGACGCCACTGAGTCTACTCAAGACCTTCTTCACATGGGTGCGATGTAATTCAACTGTATCAGAGAATATAAGGATATCATCTAGGTAGACTATAATAAATAGATCAAGAAAGTCCAGAAAAACATAATTTACCAGGTGCTGGAAGGTAGCAGGGGCATTGCAGAGGCCGAAGGGCATAACTAGATATTTAAAATGCCCGAAGCGTGTTCTAAAAGCTGTCTTCCATTTATGTCCCTCTTTGATCCAGACTAAATTGTAAGCACCCCTCAGATCAAGTTTGGAAAATATCCGTGCTTCCCGCAACCTTTGGAACAATTCAGGAATCAGCGGAAGTGGGTATAGATTCTTGACAGTTATTTTATTAAGATCCCGATAGTCAATACAGGGTCTTAGAGAGTGATCTTTTTTTCTAAAAAGAAAATACCAGCCCCTGCTGGTGAGGAGGAATGTTGAATAAACCCCTTATCCAGATTCTCATCTATATATTTGCGCAACACTTCTAATTCAGGTTCTGAGAGCGGATAGATTCCACCAAAAGGAATCTCAGATTCTGGCAAAAGTTTGATGGGACAGTTGAAGGTCTAGTGTGGAGGCAGGGTATCTGCGCTTTCCTTGTTGAACACATCCAAGAATTCATAGTAGGCAATGGGCACTAGTTTCATAGTTTCAGGGTCCTGGTAGATACTGAGGAGAGAAGCAGGGTTACAAGTCCTTTCCGGTAAACAATGTACTTGACAATAGTTGGATGAGAAGGAGACATTTCCAGTAAACCAGTCTATATGGGGGTTATGGGGTTTTAGCCAAGGTAGCCCCAGTATGATGGGAAACATGGGTGAGGGGATCACATCCAGATGGAGAAGTTCCTGGTGCCCTGAGGAAGTTTGGCAGGGAATAGGTACAGTCTCTTGAGTTACTGGCCCGGACATATGACCAGAGCCGTCCGCCGGATGAACGGTAAATCCCTGCCTCTTGGTGCATAGGGGTAGTTGATGTAAGGTAGCAAATGCTGAATCCACAAAACAACTGCAAGCTCTGGAGTCTATAATAGTGGATACAAGAATAGTCTTTCCTGATGACTGGAGCTGAAGCGGAAGAGGAAGGTGGGACTGGCCCCTTCCAGGGAGATGCATCATGTAGGGCAGCAGAGAAGTGGATTTAAAAGGTTTCACAGGGCAAGTCTGTATGAAGTGGCCAGTCTTTCCGCAGTAAAAGCAAAGTCTGTTATGTTGACGCCAGAGGCGTTCAGAAGAAGACAGAGGTGGTCTTGGGAAGCTTCCACGGGGAAGATCATGGTACTCCTTATTCTTAATGGGCACTTTCGGTGACCTGGCAGAAACGGCAGAAATTGAAGAAATAGTACTTGAAAACGCAGGTGGCTTGGTATTGGACCTCTCTAATCACCTTTTTCGTAACCGTCGGTCGAGCTGAATAACAAGATTGATCAGCTCTTTTCAGGGATGTGGGTATCCCCACACGGGCAAGTTCGTCTTTTAATGTATCAGAAAGTCCGAGGTGAAATTGGTGGTGGAGAGCGGCACTATTCCACTGGGTATCCATACTCAGAATACGAAACTTTGACAGGCCTCGGGCCTTGCTGGAGTCTGCTGAGCGTGGATTCCGCGGTTAGTGGTAGTCAAAGCCGGATCATGTTGTTCTCGAAGGTGATGAGCCCAGGAAAGAGGTTCCTTAAGTAATAAAGTAATGATGAACCCCACTTTGGTGTTTTCAGAAGAGAAAGTTTGGGGTAACAAGGAAAAATACAGTTCACAGGCGTTTCGGAAGGTACGAAACTGTTTGCGATTCCCAGAGAAACGCTCAGGCAGCGGCACTCTGGGTTCAGGAGGGGCGGTCACACAGAGCAATCTGAAATCCGTTTGCACCAAAGAGCTCACAACAGCAGGAGAGGTGGAAGCAGGTGAGGCGTCAAGCTGGTTCAGAAGCTGACCTTCCACCCAGTTCAGGTCGATTTGAAGACTCTGTACTGTACGGGATAGAGATAGTGCAGAGAAGGATTGGCAAATGTTCTCACAAGATGAGGCCTCCCTTTCAGACCCCATTGTTGGCTGACGGATACTGTCACGTACCTGGACGGAGTCTGAAGTGATGAGGTCAGCCTCTCTTGTATCTCGGGCCCTGGTCCCGCTGAGAGTGGAGACAGGAGTAACCAAGGGACAGGAGGAACACGAGTGCCTGCAGATGTAGCCCTGGAAGCCTGGAGCAGATGATGGGACTCTTGAAAGGCAGAAGGTTGCAGCAGGTCGCAGGAACGAAGTTGCAGATACTCAGGTAGTAGAGTGGAGCCAAACAGGAGACAGAAGCGTAGTCACATGGATAGCTGGGTTTGGTAACAGACGGGCAGCAAGGTACCAGGTAATTAGGCAGGAGCAAGATTAATAGGAAGCCGAGATCAGGAACCAATAATCAGAAGTGTAGCGAAGTCCAGCAGCAAGGTCAGGGAAAGCCAAGGTTCGGTAACAGGTGACAGGCAGGTAACAGGCAGGTAAACAGCAAGATACAGATACAGGAATAGCTGAAGATCCGTTAGCATTAGACTGGGGTCAGTGCGCCCCTTAAATAGGTGTCTGGTGCCAAAGGAAAGCATGGACGTGCTCCCGCGGACATGCACGCTCCTCCGTGCATGCGCACTGGCACGTCTGCGATCTTCCGAGTTCCTTGTGCGCATGCGCGAGTGCACCCGGAGCGCACTGACAGTTCCCTTACATGTGCATTATGGCCCGTGACACGCCGAATTTGACGCGAACGGCCCATAATGTTCGATTTTTGTCGAACGATCGAACAGCCGATGTTCGAGTCAAACTCATGTTCGACTAGAACAGAAAGCTCATCCCTAATTAGGAGGTATTACAGGGCTATTGTTCTCCAGCGAATTCTTAATTGGCGTTTCCACACTCGATCCAGGATTTGGGTTTCCTTGGAAAAATGCCTGGCAGGAAGAGACCTAGCCTACCCCCCGTGGCTAGCTAGGGAACACAGGGGGCTGTCAGATGCCACCTCTCCCTTAATGACCCAGGCTCTTAGGGTCTGGGACAGGATCAACAGGACATATGCTCTGGCCCCCCCTGTGTCCCCTCTGGTCCCGCTTGGGGGTTTCGGCTGGTTTCCCCCCAGGAGAACAAATAGCGTTCTTTAAGAAGTGGACGGATGACTCTAAGGCCTCGTACACACGGCCGAGAATCTCGTCAGGAAAAAACTTGTCGTTTTTCTTGACGAGATTCTTGGACAAGAAACTTGTCCCGGCCGAGTGTACACACGCTCAATTCAAAGAACCCGTGGTTCTTTGAATGGAGCGAACGCGGTGACGTAATCGACTACGACGAGCGTGCGCTCATCACATTCTATGCCGTCGCCGCCATCTTGCTACACCCTACCTATGCCTAGGAAGCTACCGCGCATGCGTCAAAGTCATTTTGAGCATGCGTGGGTTTCCACTGCGACAGGTAAGTGTACACACACACACTTTTCTCATCAAGAAACATGCTGACGAGAATCTCGACAAGAAAATAGAGAGCAGGTTTACTATTTTTCTCGTCGAGATTCTTGTCGGTTTTCTTGACGAGAAACCTGATAGCCGCGTACACACGACCGATTTACTCAGCAAGAAAGCTCTGCCAGCAAGTTTCTTGTCGTTTTTTGACGAGAAACTCGGTCGTGTGTACGAGGCTTCACGCCTGTTGTGGCAAATTCATGGAGAACGGTAGACTACTCACTCTTGAGACCCTTAAGCCCTGTACACACGATCGGTTTAACCGATAAAAACCGTCCGATGGATTGTTTTCATCAGACAAACCGATCGTGTATGGGACCCATCGGTCTTTTTTCCATCGGTTTTAAAAAATAGAACATGTTTTAAATTTTTCCGATGAATAAAAAACCGATCGAAAACTCAGATCGTCTATGGGCAAGTCCATCGGATAAAAAACCCACGCATGCTCAGAATCAAGTCGACGCATGCTCAGAAGCATTGAACTTAATTTTTCTCGGCTCATCGGAGTGTTTTACGTCACCGTGTTTGGAACGGTCGGTTTTTTGACTGATGGTGTGCAGGCAAGACTGATGGAAGTCCGCTTCATCGGATTTCCGATGGACAAAACCATCGGATTAGAATCCATAGGACATCCGATCGTGTGTACGAGGCTTTAGGGCCCGCCACGGTAGATTCCCCATGGACTTCTGCTGACATAAACAACTCAGTCACTTCTTTGCCACGCAAGGCCAACCCATCAGGACTACCTCTCAGCTTACACCATACGAGCTTCTCTTTGTCACGGAAGAACCCACTCCCTGTATGATTTCCGAATTGTACCAACTACTGGGCTCAGCCGCCTCGAAGACTAAGCCAGTCTATATCAGGGAATGGGAAGGAGATCTAGGGAAGGAATTCTCGGGGGCGCAGCTGACTCACCTGTACCAGCTAACATACTCTAGGTCTATTGAGTCTAGAACGCAAGAAACCAATTACAAGCTACTGACACGCTGGTACAGGGTGCCGGCGGCCTTATCTCAAAACTACCCCACCATATCTGACCATTGCTGGAGAGGCTGTGGCCTTCATGGCACCTTACTTCACATGTGGTGGGAGTGCCCGAGAATTAAACCATTCTGGGAGCAAATTAAAAATCAGATACAAGATGTACTGGGCATCGACATCCCTTTTTCTCCTTTGTACTTCCTATTCCATATTCCTCCCATGCCGGTCAGCCAATATAGGAAGAATGCCTTGCCACGCTTCTTGAATGCCACTAAGTGCCTGCTTCCCATTTAGTGGAATCAGATGCATTTACCCAATAGGTAGGAATGGACCCGGAAGGTGAGGGAGATCCGGGAAGCGGAAGATTGAGTAGCAACCTGCAAGGGCACTAAGGAGCGTTTTGACGCTATTTGGGCCCCTTGGCTACTAAACACATCCGATGTGGGGTTTATGGCCTCCAGCCTTGATATCGCCTTGTTGAAGCTCGCTGAGCCCTCCCTCAGGGAACGTTCTGGTCAGCACAGTTCAATTCAATAAGAGACCTCGGTACCGATAGGTCCACCACCCTCAACACGCCTTAGTTCCAGTTAGGAAGCAGATCGTCGGTTGGGAGCAACTACAGATATTTTCTAAGTAGGAACATGGGTGCGTGCCATGGGGAGAGAGTCCCCCCCTTTTTCCCTCCCCTCCTCCTCTTTACCTTTTTGTTATCTGGTTTTTGTGTTATGTTTCGGATCCACATAGGGTTACTTGGACCATGCTACCTAGCGGAAATTAGGCACAGCACCGGGACTGGGTTCACTTTTTATAATGCATGCTGCCCCCACTCTTTGCTATAGGGGAGACAGGCCGCATAATGGTGTGTTGCCCTTCTCTTGCTTGCCCCAAGGCCAGACTTCGGCCAGAGAGGGTCAGATGGAGGTCCTTTGAACCCCCCTTCTCCACTGGGGACATGCAGGAGCAGGCTTTTTAGTGGACCCAGAAAGCTTGAATGATTACCTGTTTCGGGAAGCAATGTGTACTTGCCTACCCATCCTGCCACAAGCCTAGGTGGCCCCTATACTAGTGAGGTAGCACATCCCCCCTCTGGGGAAAGTCATTATAGCACTGGAAGGACGTTCATGACCGATTACTGTTTAAATTGATTTTTGTATCTGAATCCTTCCTTACAGCATGTTTGGAACAATGGTCATTATGTGTATCCGCATGTTCTGTCTTTCTTTTGTTGTCATAAAAAAAGATTACATTAATCACTTAAGCCCCGGACCATTTGGTAGCTAGAGGACCAGAGGTGATTTCAGAATTTTGCACTGCGCTGCTTTAACTGTAAATTGTGCGGACATGCAATGTTGTACCCAAACGAAATTTGCGTCCTTTTCTTCCCACAAATAGAGCTTTCTTTTAATGGTATTTGATTGCCTCTGCGATTTTAATTTTTTGCGATATAAACGGAAAAAGAACGAAAATTTTGAAAAAAAAAAGATATTTTCTACTTTTTGTTATAGGAAAAAATCGAATAAACTCAATTTTAGTCATACATTTAGGCCAAAATGTATTCAGCAACATGTCTTTAGTAAAAAAAATGTCAATAAGCGTATATTTATTGGTTTGCGCAAAAGTTATAGCGTTTACAAACTAGGGTACATTTTCTGGAATTTACACAGCTTTAAATTTATGACTGCCTATCTCATTTCTTGAGGTGCTAAAATGGCAGGGCAGTACAAAACCCCCCCAAATGACCCCATTTTGGAAAGTAGACACCCCAAGGAAATTGCTGAGAGGCATGTTGAGCCCATTAAATATTTTTTTTTTGTCCCAAGTGATTAAATAATGACAAAAAATAAATAAAAAATTACAAAAAGTTGTCACTAAATGATATATTGCTCACACATGCCATGGGCATATGTGGAATTACACCCCAAAATACATTCTGCTGCTTCTCCTGAGTACGGGGATACCACATGTGTGGGACTTTTTGGGAGCCTAGCCACGTACGGGACCCCAGAAACCAAGCACCGCCTTCAGGATTTCTAAGGGCGCAAATTTTTGATTTCACTCCTCACTACCTATCACAGTTTCGAAGGCCATAAAATGCCAAAATAGCACAAAACCCCCCAAAATGACCCCATTTTGGAAAGTAGACACCCCAAGCTATTTACTGAGAGGCATGTTCAGTCCATGGAATATTTTATATTTTGCCACAAGTTGCGGGAATATGACAAACTTTTTTTTTTTTGCACAAAGTTGTCACTAAATGATATATTGCTCACACATGCCATGGGCATATGTGAAATTACACCCCAAAATACATTCTGCTGCTTCTCCTGAGTACGGGGATACCACATGTGTGGGACTTTTTGGGAGCCTAGCCGCGTACGGGACCCCAAAAACCCAGCACTGCCTTCAAGGTTTCTAAGGACATAAATTTTTGATTTCACTCCTCACTACCTATCACTACCTATCACAGTTTTGAAGGCCATAAAATGCCAAGATGGCACAAAACCCCCCCCAAATGACCCCATTTTGGAAAGTAGACACCCCAAGCTATTTGCTGAGAGGCATGTTGAGCCCATTGAATATTTTTTTTTTGTCCCAAGTGATTGAATAATGACAAAAAGAAAAAAAAATGTACAAAAAGTTGTCACTAAATGATATATTGCTCAAACATGCCATGGTTATATGTGGAATTGCACCCCAAAATACATTTTGCTGCTTCTCCTGAGTACGGGGATACCACATGTGTGGGACTTTTTGAGAGCCTAGCCGCGTACGGGGCCCTGAAAACCAAGCACCGCCTTCAGGATTTCTAAGGGCTTGATTCTTGATTTCACTCCTCACTGCCTATCACAGTTTTGAAGGCCATAAAATGCTAAGATAGCCCAAAACCCCCACAAATGACCCCATTTTGGAAAGTAGACACCCCAAGCTATTTGCTGAGAGGCATGGTGAGTATTTCACAGCTCTCATTTGTTTTTGAAAATGAAGAAAGACAGTTTTTTTTTTTCTTTTTTCAATTTTCAAAACTTTGTGACAAAAAGCGAGATCTGCAAAATACTCAACATACCTCTCAGCAAATAGCTTGGGGTGTCTACTTTCCAAAATGGGGTCATTTGGGGGGGTTTTGTGCCATCTGGGCATTCCATGGCCTCCGAAACTGTGATAGGCAGAGAGGAGTGAAATCAAAAATTTACACCCATAGAAATCCTGAAGGCGGTGCTTGGTTTTCGGGGTCCTGTACGCGGCTAGGCTCCCAAAAAGTCTCACACATGTGGTATCCCCGTACTCAGGAGAAGAAACAGAATGTAATTTGGGGTGCAATTCCACATATAACCATGGCATGTTTGAGCAATATATAATTTAGTGACAACTTTTTGTACATTTTTTTTTTCTTGTTGTCATTATTCAATCACTTGGGACAAAAAAAAAAATATTCAATGGGCTCAACATGCCTCTCAGCACATAGCTTGAGGTGTCTACTTTCCAAAATGGGGTCATTTGGGGGGGTTTTGAACTGTCCTGGCATTTTATGCACAACATTAGGAAGCTTATGTCACACATCATCCACTCTTCTAACCACTTGAAGACAAAGCCCTTTCTGACACTTTTTGTTTACATGAAAACATTTTTTTTTTGCAAGAAAATTATGTTGAACCCCCAAACATTATATATTTTTTTAAAGCAAAGGCCCTACAGATTAAAATAGTGGGTGTTGCATTTTTTTTTTCCACACAGTATTTGCACAGCGATTTTTCAAACGCATTTTTTGGGGGGAAAACACACTTTTTTTTATTTTTAATGCACTAAAAAACACTATATTGCCCAAATGTTTGATGAAATAAAAAAGATGATCTTAGGCTGAGTACATGGATACCAAACACGACATGCTTTAAAATTTCTCACAAACGCGTAGTGGCGACAAACTACATGCATTTTTAAAAGCCCTTAAAAGCCTTTACAGGTTACCACATTAGATTTACAGAGGAGGTCTACTGCTAAAATTACTGCCCTCGATCTGACTATCGCGGTGATACCTCACATGCATGATGCAATTGCTGTTTACATATGACGCTAGACCGACGCTTGCGTTCGCCTTTGCGCAAGAGCAGGGGGGGACAGCGGTGTTTTTTTTTGTTTTTTTTATTATTTATTTTGCTTTTTTATTTTATTTTTAAACTGTTCCTTCCATATTTTTTTTTTACCATTTTTATTGTTATCTCAGGGAATGTAAATATCCCCTATGATAGCAATAAGTAGTGACAGGTACTCTTTTTTTGAAAAAAATTGGGGGGTTAGACCCTAGATCTTTCCTCTGCCCTCAAAGCATCTGACCACACCAAGATCGGTGTGATAAAATGCTTTCCCAATTTCCCAATGGCGCTGTTTATATCCGGGGGGGGGGGACATTCCCTCCCACTGCTTGTAAAAGCAGTCTAGAGGCTAATTATCTGCTAGAATTGCTTTTACATGAAAGCCGGCCACAGGCTGAAAAGAATGATACCAAGATGATACCTAAACCCGCAGGCATCATTCTGGTATAAACATTCAAAGTCCAGCAACATACCAGTACGTTGCTGGTCCTTGTTGGACATGTATTGTAATCTTTTTTTTCATGCAGCCTGTTGGCTGAACGAAAAAAAGAGATTGATCGGTGGGTATGCCCACCATTAGAACACCTCCCTTCATCCACCCACTTCTACTGATGGGCATATATGCCGAAGCATGGGGGCATCCTCCCGCAAAAAAGTTATGCCGCGTACACACGGTCGGACTTTTCCACGGGCAAGCCTTCGTCGGAATTTCGACCGTATGTACGCGGCATAAAAGGTTATGCCGCGTACACACGGTCGGACTTTTCCACGGGCAAGCCTCCGTCGGAATTTCGACCGTATATACGCGGCATTAGGAGCAAAATCGCTCCTCCGCCCTTGCTGCCCCCATGCTTCGGCATATATGCTCTTTTTTTAACTGTGGTGGTGAAATCACCTCCTACAGCGTTGGAGTCACGGCTTTATGTATCGTGGGAGCAAACGCTGTTGCTGTCAAGATAAATAAATCCGCAATGCAACTGAATGGCGTACCTGCTAAGCAAATGATGGTTAACATTAAAACAAAGTAACATTACAGTACAACAGTAAGACCTTACCATACCATACCTGCAAAGCAAATACCAAAACAAAACCTAGTAAAAAATAAAACATTTTTTTAACGCAACCTGTGCCTAAAATATATATATGCCGAAGCATGGGGGCATCCTCCCGCAAAAAAGTTATGCTGCATACACACGGTCGGACTTTTCCACGGGCAAGCCTTCGTCGGAATTTTGACCGTATGTACGCGGCATTAGGAGCAAAATCGCTCCTCCGCCCCTGCTGCCCCCATGCTTCGGCATATATGCTCTTTTTTTAACTGTGGTGGTGAAATCACCTCCTACAGCGTTGGAGTCACGGCTTTATGTATCGTGGGAGCAAACGCTGTTGCTGTCAAGATAAATAAATCCGCGATGCAACTGAATGGCGTACCTGCTAAGCAAATGATGGTTAACATTAAAACAAAGTAACATTACAGTACAACAGTAAGACCATACCATACCTGCAAAGCAAATACCAAAACAAAACCTAGTAAAAAATAAAACATTTTTTTTAACGCAACCTGTGCCTAGAATATATATATGCCGAAGCATGGGGGCATCCTCCCGCAAAAAAGTTATGCCGCGTACACACGGTCGGACTTTTCCACGGGCAAGCCTCCGTCGGAATTTCGACCGTATATACGCGGCATTAGGAGCAAAATCGCTCCTCCGCCCCTGCTGCCCCCATGCTTCGGCATATATGCTCTTTTTTTAAACTGTGGTGGTGAAATCACCTCCTATAGCGTTGGAGTCACGGCTTTATGTATCGTGGGAGCAAACGCTGTTGCTGTCAAGATAAATAGATCCGCGCTGCAACTGAATGGCGTACCTGAAAACAAAAAATTACATACCTGAAAAGCAAGCATGATAAAACATTGCAGAATAGAATACAGTAGAAAAGAGCAGAACAATAGAGAGAAAATAGAGAGAGAGAGAGAACAATAAAACGACAACTATTTTTGTTTTTTTTATTAAATTTTTTTTTTTGTGTTTTGTTTTTTACGTTTTTTCTTTTTTACCCTTTTTTTTGTAACTTTAACAACTGTAATGGTTCGGGTCTATCAAAATGTAATGGCATCTTGGGAGACCCTGTGTAAGTGTGTCCTAGTCTGTGAAATGCTGTACCCAACGCTAAAACTTCACTTTTGAGTGGTAGCGATCAAAACATTCACCAAGGCAAAGACCAGGTTTGTCAGGACAGAGTGGACAAAAAACACGGGTGTCACGCCTAAATCCGCGCTTGCTACAGACACGACATCTTTTTTGGGGGGTTCGTTGGGTAGGGGTACTCGGGAGGGCATACGGATAATGCCTCTCATGCAGCCGGCTTACTGCATTTGGTTGGGAATGGTGAGGTGCAGAACTGCCTGGATACAGGAGTTCTGTGACTATCTCATTCTGGAATTTTAGAAGAGATAACGTCCCGCCTGAAGCTCTGTATAGCACATGAGCGGTCAGCAAAGCCAATTGGAATAAGGATAGAGACACTTTTTTGTACCAGCGTCTCGCCTTACGGTCAATTAGATACGGCGCCATCAACTGGTCGTTGAGGTCCACCCCTCCCATATTTTTATTATATTCGTGGACACAGAGGGGTTTCTCCACAACACCAGTCGCCGTACGAATTTGGACTGTCGTGTCTGCATGAAGGGAGGTAAGAAGGAAAACATTCTTATTGTCCCTCCACTTCATAGTGAGCAAGTTATTACACTTCACGCAGGCTCTCTCCCACAGCCTAAGACGGGCATCTACAAGCCGCTGGGGAAAGCCCCGGCGATTAGGTCGCACGGTGCCACATGCTCCAATCTGATGATCAAACAAGTGACTAAACAGTGGCATGCTCGTGTAATAATTGTCCACATACAAGTGGTACCCCTTTCAGAATAAGGGTGACACCAATTTCCACACTATCTTGCCAGCGCTCCCTATGTAATCCGGGCAGTTGACCGGCTCAACCTGACTATCTTTTCCCTCATAAACCATAAAGCTCCATACATAGCCTGTTGCCCTGTCACAGAACTTATAGAGCTTGACCCTGTATCTGGCACGCTTGCTGGGAAGGTACTGCTTGAAAGCCAAGCGACCAGAAAATTTAATCAGGGACTCATCAACGCAGACAACTTGATCGGGAATAAACAAGGCTGCAAAACGTTCGTTGAAGTGGTTTATGAGGGGCCGAATTTTATAGAGCCGGTCGTACTCAGGGTCCCCACGTGGACGACAAAGTTAATTGTCGTTGAAGTGCATGAACCGCAAAATCTGCTCGTATCGTGTCCTGGGCATGGAGGCAGAGAACACGGGCATGTGGTCAATTGGGTGCGTGGACCAATAAGCACGCAATGACGGGAATTTATGTGTGCCCATGTTGAGGGAAAGGCCCAGAAAGGTCTTAAATTCGGAAACCGTAATTGGTTTCCAATCTTTGGCAATTTTAGGCAACTGGGGGTTAGCGGCAATGAATTGACCAGCATACAAATTACTCTGGTCCACAATAGATCTATAGAGATCTTCCGTGAAAAACAGCGAATAATAATCGATTGGCATAAAATCAGCTGTTTCCACCTGAATACCGGGTTGGGCAGTGAATGGGGGAAGTACGGGTTCTGCAGAAGTGGTGGGGACCCAATCGGGATAGGCGAATTCTGCAGGAAGGGCACTATGGGCACGACGGGCCTGCCTTTGTCTTCTTGGTGGCAGCGGGACACTACTTGTGCTTGCCACCTCGCCAGCTTGAACTGCACTTATGGGACTCGCCACGTCACCACGTGATACTGCAGTGCTGGATGTACGCCCAGGCTGTACTAGGCCGCTGGTGCTTGCCAATTCACCAGAAGGAATAGCGGCGCTAGTACTACTCTGCTCCATGATACGAGAGCCCTGCGGTTCTTGCTCCTCAACAACCTCAGAAGATCGGGATCGGGTACGCCTGACCTTAGCAGGGACCTCAACTTCTTCGTCAGAGCTATCTGACGTGGGGCCGCTGACGTCACTGTCTTCTACGGGAAGATATTCTGAGCCTGAATCTGACAGATACGTGACCTCCTCTTCACTATCTGTCATGCTCAGAATCTCGTAGGCCTCTTTACTAGTGTACCTTCGTCTTGCCATTTTGGGCTCTAAATTTAGGGGTACACTAGTAAGATTCACAGGTAAAAAAAGCACCTGACTGTCACCAAATGTATCAAACGCTACCAAAAAAACTGTTAGCGATCGCAGGGATCAGGACTGTCTCTGCGAACGCTGCAGTTATGTGTGTTGTGTTTGGTAAGTGACAGTGATCGATCGATACTGCACTTGGGTGGGCTGGGCTGGGCTGGGCGGAGGGGCTAAACGCAGGTACTAGCAGGTATCTGGGCTGATCCCGCTAACACTGTGTTTTTGGGAACCCTAAACCGCTGGGGACGCTAGTATAGATCTGATCAGATACTATACCACTAAGGGAGGTGTATGCTTTGCGCGTGGGTGTTAGCAGACCCTCTCTGGCACTAAAACCTAATTGATATCACCCGCCGGGCGATCAGGGGGTTAAACCTTTATTGGGTTATATACGGCGGGTGCCCTGATGCTATAAAAAGCAAACTAACCAACCAGCGTCACCTGTAACCTTTATATGGTGATCACTGGTGAAAGGGTTAACTAGGGGCAATCAGGGGGTTAAAACCTTTATTAGGTTAAATATGGGGGTAGCCGACGCTATATAAAAACCTGACGGGTTACCTAAATAACTAACTGGGTAACCAGTGTCACCAGTGACGCTTATACGGTGATCACTGGTGAAAGGGTTAACTCTAGGGGCAATCAGGGGGTTAAAATAATATATGGGGGTACCTGACGCTAATAAAAACCTGCGGCGAACCTAAAAATAATTAACTGGCTATCTAGGACACCAGCGACAAGAAAAAAGCGATCGGAAAAACGATCGCTTAGTGACGCTGGCGTTAGGGGGTGAAAGGGTTACCTGGGAGGCGATCAAGGGGTTAAACCTTTATTAGGGGGCTACCTTGGACCTAAAGGGGCCTAATCCTAACTGCCCTGCAACTTTTTACAGTCACAAATGACACTGATTGCAGTGATCAGTAAAAAAAATGATCACTGCAAACGGTGCACTGTGACTGGGGGTACTGGGGGTGATCTGGGGGTGACTGGGGGGTGATTTGTGTGCCTACGTGTACTGGTGTCAGTGGGCTGTTGGTGCACTTACTGTGAGATGTCTTCACTCCTCGCGCCGGATCGAAAAGACCGACACGAGGAGAGATGACATCACTTCCTCTGCCTGTGTTTACATTACACAGGCAGGGGAAGCTCTCTCATTCGCCGGGAGCGATCGAGAGGGGGTGGCCGGAATCGAACGGCCGTCCCCTCATGCTGGATCGCTCCCGAACACTTAACCACCGCTCACTGTACAGAAGGGGGGTCCGATCGGACCCCCCAACTATACAAAGGCGATCACGTACATATACGTGATTCTGCCTGTCGTGCCATTCTGCCAACGTATAATTACATTGGGCGGTCGTTAAGTGGTTAAAAATAAATAAATAAGAAAACATTTTATTTTTTTTAAAGCGCCCCGTCCCGACGAGCTTGCACGCAGAAGTGAACGCATACGTGAGCAGCGCCCGCATATGAAAATGGTGTTCAAACCACACGTGACATATCACCGTGATCGTTAGAGCAAGAGCAATAATTCTAGCCCTGGACCTCCTCTGTAACTCAAAACATGCAACCTGTAGAATTTTTTAAACATCGCCTATGGAGATTTTTAAGGGTAAACGTTTGTCACCATTCCACGAGCGAGTGCAATTCTGAAGCATGACATGTTGGGTATCAATTTACTCGGCGTAAAATTATCTTTCACAATATAAAAAAAGAATTGGGCTAACTTTACTGATGTCTTAATTTTTAATTAAAAAAAGTGTATTTTTTCCAAAAAAAGAGCGCTTGTAAGACTGCTCCGCAAATACGGTGTGACATAAAGTATTGCAATGACTGACATTTTATTATCTAGGGTGTTAGAATTTTTTTTTATAATATTTGGTGTTTCTAAGTAATTTTCTAGCAAAAAAACGTGTTTTTAACTTGTAAACAACATATCTGAAAAAGAGGCTCGGTCCTTAAGTGGTTAAAAAACATGACACATGAGGGATCCACACTGTTCAGCAGACATGTTTCAAAAAAGGGGCTTAATCATTGCTGCAGATTGCAGTGCGATCTGTGAAATGGTGTAGGAATCGGATCGCATAGGAAGGGGCATAAAATGTATACAGTGTGTGTATGTAATGTAACTTAAAAATTTGATGTGAAGGAGAAAATATACTTATTTTATACAACAAGAAATAGGATTTTTGTACTCACCGTAAAATCCTTTTCTCTGAAGTTCATGGACGGACACAGCTCCTTTATTCTCGACCTTAAGGTTTATATGCTGTCTATCAGGAGAGGACTAGGCAGACATGTTAAACAGTTAAAACATGTAACAACAGCAAAGCTGAACAGTACTGCCCAGGGGGCGGTCCCTCTGGCTATAACCCCTCACCCTGCATCCAGCAGCTCAGTTCATCAAAAAGCAGTACAAACATAAAAAGGAGGGGTGGGTGCTGTGTCCATCCATGAACTTCAGAGAAAAGGATTTTACGGTGAGTACAAAATCCTATTTTCTCTGAAGTTCATGGACGGACACAGCTCCTTTATTCTTGACCTTAGGGACGTCCCCAAGCAGTGTCAAAAAAACGAGGGGTGGGAACAGCAAGAAACTTCCACCCAAAACATCAAGAGCTCCTCAACGGAGGAGTTGCAACCTTAACCACTTCCATACCGGGTCATTGTAAAATGACGCCGGCAGGAACCCACTCTCCCTCCGGGTGGACATCATATGACATCCTGGGTGTGTGGGGGGATATCTGAATGATGCCTGCAGCTAGAGGCATCATTCAGATATCCTTCTCTTCAGCCGGCAATTCTGCGCACCATAAGAACAATCATAGCTGCGCTTGATCGTTCTTATAGGCGGCGGGAGGGGACATCCCCCCTCCCGCCGCCATCCGGTGCTTCTCCGGCCTCTCCCGTGCCATCGGGGGCCCGGAGAAAGAATCGTCCGGCGCCAGTGGTCACATCACGAGCATAGAGATGACTGGTGACCAGATGGCCCGGGTTGTGATAAAGTCACGCCCGGGTTCTCAAAAGTAAACAAAGCCGCCATTGCGGCTAGTAAGCATGAGATTGGTGAAATTTGTTTCACGATCTCATGCTTTTCAGCCTTATTGACCCCGCATCTCTCCATAAAGAGGACCTGTCACACACCATTCCTATTACAAGGGATGTTTACATTCTTTGTAATAGGAATAAAAGTGATCAAAAAATTAAAGTGTAAAAAAATAAATAAGTAAAAAAATAAAAATAAAATTAAAACGCCCCTGTCCCCAATAGCTCGCGCTCAGAAGCGAACGCACGCGTAAGTCCCACCCACATATGTAAACGCCGTTCAAACCACATATGTGAGGTATCGCCGCGTGCGTTTGAGCCCGTGCAACAATTCTAGCACTAGACCTCCACTGTAACTCTAATCTGGTAACCTGTAAAAAAATTCAAAGCATCGCCTATGGAGATTTTTAAGTACCAAAGTTTGGCACCATTCCATGAGTGTGCGCAATTTTAAAGCATGACATATTAGGTATCTATTTACTCGGCGTAACATAAGCTTTCATATTTTACAAAAAAATTGGGCTAACTTTACTGTTTTGTTATTTTTTAATTCATGAAACAATTTTTTTTCCAAAAAAAAGGCGTTTAAAAAATTATTGCACAAATACTGTGCAAGATAACAAGTTGCAACGACTGTCATTTTATTCCCTAGGGTGTCTTCTAAAAAAACATATATAATGTTTGGGGGTTCTGAGTAATTTTCTAGCAAAAGAATGATGATTTGTACATGTAGGAGAGAAGTGCCAGAATAGGTCAGGTATGGAAGTGGTATAATAAGCCCTGTATTGAAAGGGTTAAACACCCACCTGCAAAACTTTGCGGCCAAAGCAAGCATCCGCAGATGCATGCACATCAACCTTGTAAAACTTAGTGAAAGTGTGAACGGACGACCAGGTCCGCCGCCTTACACACCTGGTAGACAGACGCTTGATGTCGGAAGGCCCAGGAGGCACCTATTGCCCTATTTGAATGCGCCATGACAGGAAAGGGAGGCGCCCGCCCTTTTAGGGCATAAGCCTGAATCATGGTCTGTCTGATCCACCGAGAAATGGTGGCCGACGAGACCGCCAGGCCTTTCTTTGGACCAGTCACAGACACAAACAGTGAGTCTGACCTCCGAAACTGAGCCGTAGCAGACAGATACACCCGCAGAGCTCGGACCACGTCCAAGGAATGAAAAGCAACCTCTTTGGGGTGCAACGGTCGAGGACATAAGGATGGAAGCACAATGTCCTCATTTAGATGAAAAGCCAAAACAACCTTCGGAAGAAACGAAGGCTGCGGGCGTAGCACCACTTTATCCTTGTGGAGGATCAAGTACGGAGACTTGCAAGACAAGGCCACCAACTCAGAAACCCTCCTGACTGATGTACTAGCCACCAGAAAGGCAACTTTCTGAGAGAGTGTCAAAAGGGGAATCTCTCTGATGTTCTCAAACTGAGGTTTTTGAAGTACCGAGAGCACCAGATTCAAATCCCATGGAGGCAGTGGTGGTCGAACCGGAGGGGCCACATGTCGAACCCCTTGCACAAACATACTCTCACCAGTGAATGAGCCGCCAAGGGTCATTGAAAGAAGACAGCCAAGGCTGATATCTGCCCCTTAATGGTGCTTAAGGCAAGTTTTTGATACACTCCACGCTGTAAGAACAGCAAGATCCTGGAAACAGAATATGTCCGTGGACGCTCACACATAGAGGTGTAGGCCTTCCACGTGCGATGATAAATCTTCTGAGAAGATGACTTCCGTGCCCTCAGCATGGTGGAAATTACTGAATCCGACAGGCCTCGGTCCCTTAGTACCTGGCTTTCAACAGCCATGCCGATGCCGTTAAAGCCAGCGACTGTAAAGCAGGATGAAGTATAGGACCTTGCAACAGAAGGTTCTCTCGCATCGGCAGTCACCAAGGAACATCCGCCACCAGGCGTACTAAGTCGGCGTACCAAGTCGGCTTACCAGGGACGCCGAGGTCAATCTGGGGCAATTAGAATCACTGGAATTCCATCGGTCTCCACTCTGCGAAGCAGACGAGGAAGAAGTTTTAGTGGGGGGAAGGCATAAATTAGCCGATACTGTTCCACGGAGCCACCAACGCGTCTGTCGCGTCCGCCCAGGGATCTTTGGACCTGGCCACAAACCTCAATACCTTCTGATTGAGTCGAGAAGCCAGGAGATCCACGTCTGGGGTGCCCCATCTCAGACAAAGGAGTCAAAACACATCCGGGTGTAGCGACCATTCCCCTTGGTCCAGCATCTGGCGACTTAGGTAGACCGCTTGCCAGTTTTCTACGCCCGGAATGTATACAGCCGATAGAGCCGGCACGCTCCGCTCTGCCCACCGCAGGATGTGAGCGACCTCCAATGCTGCAGCCGAGCTTCTTGTTTCTCCTTGATGGTGGACATACGCCACCGCCGTGGCGTTGTTCGACTGGATCCTGACTGGACATCTCTGCAGCCTCTGTGACCATGTGGAGAGGCACTGCCTGATCGGCCGAAGTTCCAGCACATTGATCGGCAGGCGGGATTCTTCCTGCGTCCAGCGACCCTGTGTCGACTGTACGGCCCAAACTCCCTCCCAACAGGTCAGGCTGGCGTCCGTCGTGATCATAGTCCAGTGAAAGGGAAGGAACGACTTCCTGGACTGAAGGGCCACAGATCTCAGCCACCAGACCAGGGAAGCCCTGACTAGCTGGCTCACCCGGATTTGACAATCCAGGGACAACGGAGATTTGTCCCATTTGGACAGGATCTCTTTTTGCAAGACTCAAGTGTGGAATTGAGCATACGGTACCGCCTCGAAGGTGGCCACCATGAGACCCAGGACTCGCATGCGAAAGCGCAGCGATGACCACCTGCGAGATGCCAACAGCTTCATAGCAGCCCGAATAGTCTGCAACTTTTCCAAAGGGAGAAAAACTCTTGCCTCTGAGGAGTCCAGAATCAAGCCCAGGTACTCCAGGCATTGAGTCGGCACCAACACCGACTTCTGGAGGTTCAGTACCCAACCAAACTCTCGAAGGGTCTGACTGGCTATAGCCACATCCTCCTCTAATTCTGAGTCTGAAGCAGCTCTCAGAAAGAGGTCGTCCAGGTATCCCACGATAGCGATTCCTCGCTGTCTCAGTAAAGCCAGAATCGAGGCGAGCACCTTGGTGAAAACCCTTGGTGCCGACGCCAGGCCAAAAGGGAGAGCTACAAATTGGTAGTGATCGTCCCCGATTGCAAAGCGCAGAAATCTCTGATGCCTGACATATATGGTGACATGCAAGTACGCGTCCTGGATGTCCAAGGACGCCAGAAAATTCCCCAGATGGAATGCAGCGACCACAGAGCGAACTGATTCCATTCTGAACCTTCGTACTTTTACAAAGGTGTTGAGGGCCTTAAGATCCAGGATTGGACGGATCCCGTCCTTTTTTGGGACTACAAATAGATTGGTAGAAACCCTGAAACCTTTCCGGCAGCGGCACAGGTACTATTACCCCGCACATCAGCAGGTCCGGCACTGCCCCAAACAGGGCGTTCCGACGAGACGGAAGAAGATGAAGGTTGGAGGCAAAAAATCTGTTTGGTGGACAAGAAAGAAACTCTATCTTGTACCTTGATGAAACCACTTCGCAAACCCACTGGTCAGAAAGCAGGGAGGCCCACCGAGCTGCAAACTCACGAAGGCGACCCCCCACCCGAGATTCGGGCGGGGGCAAACCTTCATGCTTTCGCAGATTTGTTTGCAGGCTTGCGAAACCAGGGACGCTTTTGTCCCTCAGCTGGCCCCTTGTCGGCCTGGGAACGCTTACCTGCAGGCCCGGGCTGACGAAAAAAACATTTCTGAGCGGAAAAGGAGGGCCCTGGCCTACGGCGTGGCTTCTTACCTTTTCTGGATTGTGGGAGCAGCGTGCTCTTACCCCCAGTGACATTCTTAATAATGTCATCCAGCTAGGCTCCAAATAGCCTCTCTCCCTGGAAGGGCAAATCTGCCAGAGCGTTCTTGGAAGTCTGGTCCGCGAAACAGCATTTTAGCCAAATCAGGCGACTCAGCACCACAGCAGATACTGAGGCTCTGGAAAGCAAGGGAGCTGTATCTAAGGCTGCATCGCAGACATACTTAAGGCCATGCACCAACTGGTCGGGCAATTAAATGCGGACCAGGGAAGCTTGTTGCTCTACCAACTCGTGGTGCAACAATTTTGCCCATTCTGTAAGTGTCTGTGACACCAGGGCCGTGGCCAACACTGGCCACAATGCTGACCCCACCACCGTGAACATGGACCGGGTCACCGCCTCGGCCCTCCTGTCTGCAGGGTCTTTAAAGGCAGGGGTCCCCTCTACCGGAATCGTGGTTACCTTGTTTAACCTGGATCCCGGTGGGTCCACAATCGGGGAAGATGTCCATTTTTTCAGGAGACTCTCCTCAAAGGGGTAACAAACCGCTTTCCTTTTTTGGACCGAAAAGGCCCGCTGCGGTCGTTCCCATTCTTTGTATATAAACTTATCAAAATAAGTTAGGTAGGGAAACACCTTAGCAGTGCGGGTCGGCTTGTGGGACCCAAAAGGGACCGACACCTCAGTAGATGCCCCCGCCGTATCCTCCAATTTTAGGGTCTCCCGCACTGCGGTGATGAGTGCTCCAACAAGCGCCTTTTCCTGCGCTGACCCAGAGTCTTCCTCACTGCTTGAATGGTCCTGGTCAGCATCATCTGACACGTCAGAACTGGGGCCGTGTGCCACAGCCAGGCCCGAGTCTGAATCAGAGCTTTTCCACAGAAGATGGTGGGGGGAGGGGGGCGTTTTTTACCCCCCTTGCGCCCGCACACCGCTTCCACACTGGCAACAAAGGACTCCAGGACTGCCGACAAAGTGTCCATAGGCACCGCAGGTGCAGGGGCGCCGGTTGCTATCACAGAGATGTCTGGGGAAGAAGCGCCAGCTTCTGACGCCATGCTGACCCACACTCGCCTGACAGCCACTTAGGGACTAAAGGCAAGGCACACAAAAGGTCCACCCTCCTAGCTGCTACAGACCGAGGGGCCCCCCAGAGGACTCACTACCCTGACCCAGGTACTGCACAGCGCTGCGGTCCGCTCTCTCTCCTGCACTGCCTGTGCCTGAGGTGTTTTCCTGCGTCTGAGGTCAGAAAGACATTCCCAGCGCTAGAGGCCAAAACTAAGTCAGGGCTACAAGAAAATGGCCACCGGACGCCTCAGGAAAAAGTGCGAGCTACAAGAAAATGGCTGCCGGCTGCTTCAGCATTAAAACTAGCGCAAGAAAATGGCGCCGGGCTCCGCCAAAATGGCCGCCGGCCATTTCTGAGGTAAGAAAAAAAGGCCGCAAACACGAGGCCCCCCACATGGCAGACCAGACATCACCCCACAATGGAGAGCGGACACCCAGCGCAGCCCCCAGCCAGGACCTGGAGCCCCCCCGGAGGACCCCCGGTCAGGTACACAGCAGGCCCAGCCACCACAGATGCATGGGGAGGAGGGAAGGGACAGGGAGAGAAGAAAGGGAGAGTGAGAGACCCCCTAGTCGACCTCCCCAGGAATGCCCAGCTGTTCCATCCTTCCGAAACAGGTGGAACCCTACTTACCCATCCTGCGGGGACTGCTGGACGCATTCCGGACATACCCATCACCCGAGCAGTACGGAGTGGCTGTCGGCCGCGGCCCACTGTGACTCGGACAGACAGCAGTAGCCCAGTCATATGATATGTCTGCCCCGGAGCATATAGCTCACCGGCCACCCCTGGAGCAAACGGGGCATGTCGTGGCCGACTCAGCACGTAGCTAAAAGGTCTGCTCACGATCGATGGCCAGACTGGGGAGACTACAAGGATCTATATTATCCAGCCTGTCACCCAGCCGGCAGTTGATAGTAGATCTCAGGATCAAAAAAGTAGAAAAAAGCAAAAAATCTCCAGGACCAATGGTCCCAACCGGGAGCCAGGTCCTTCTCCTATGCTAGGCAGAAAAAAACTGAACTGCTGGATGCAGGGTGAGGGGTTATAGACAGAGGGACCGCCCCATGGGCGGTACTGTTCAGCTTTGCTGTTGTTACATGTTTTAACTGTTTAACATGTCTGTCTAGTCCTCTCCTGATAGACGGCATATAAACCCTAAGGTCAAGAATAAAGGAGCTGTGTCCATCCACGAACGAAAGAGAAAAGGTTTTTTTGGGACTCTGAGTGAGGAACAAGACACGTGGTAGGAAAAATTATAAAATTGTTTAACCACTTGCCGACCGGCTCACGCTGATATACGACAGCAAAGTGGCACAGGTGCGCAAAATCCCATATGGGTATGTCGACCCTTTAAGAGCCGCCGGCGTGGGACCCGATGTGTAAGGCCAGCGGACGCGATCCCCGCCGGCCACGTGCGATCGCATGCACAAGCGCCAGCACGGGGATTTGCGTGTGTAAACACACAAATCCCTGTGCTGTCAGGGGAGAGCAGACTTGTCGTTTGTTCCTAGTAGATAGAAACAACGATATGACTCCTCTCTTACTCAGTCTTATCCCCATACAGTTAGAACACACTGAGGGAACACACATTTAACCCCTTGATCGCCCCCTAGTGTTAACCCCTTCCCTACCAGTGACATTTACACAGTAATAAGTGAATTTTTATAGCACTGATCGCTGTATAAATGTCAACGGTCCCAAAAATGTGTCAGGAGTGTCCAGTCTGTCCGCCGCAATGTTGCAATCCCAATAAAAATCGCAGATCGCCGCCATTACTAGTAAAAACATTTTATTTATAAAAATGCCATAAATCTTTCCCATAGTTTCTCAGATGCTATAACTTTTGCGCAAACCAATCAATATACGCTTATTGCGATTTTTTTTACCAAGAATATGTTGAAGAATATATATTGGCCTAAACTGATGAAGAAATTTGTTTTTTAAAAACATTTTTGGGGATATTTATTATAGCAAAAAGTAAAAAATATTGTTTTTTTTTCAAAATTGTCGCTGTTTTTTGTTTACAGCGCAAAAAATAAAAACCGCAGAGGTGATCAAATACCACCAAAAGAAAGCTCTATTTGTGGGGAAAAAGGACGCAAATCTTCTTTGGGTGACTGCGCAATTACTAGTTAGAGCGACGCAATGCCAAATTGTAAAAAGCGCTCTGGTCAGAAGGGGGTTAAATCTTTTGGGGCTAAAGTGGTTACTTGGCATATAAACAAAGCATACCTCAAAAACTTATGATACATGGTTGAACATGAGTATTTTTATCTATATACAAGATGATGGCATACAGAAAAGAAGAATATATATATACGTAGCACACAGACCCTTTACCCTGCCTACCTTCACTTGCAGGGGTAAAGGCACACCATGCCACATGCCTGTATCCTCCTGGTATAAGAGGTTGAGCGATGTTCTTACAATTTTGGGTCCTGCAGCGACTTACCTCCCCTCCATTGGTTCTCGTCCCTAGGATATAGGGAAAAGTCTATTCTTTCCCCCGAAAGAAGGCCAATGTCCAGACAGTATTTAAACTCCAACAGATGAGTTTATTTTTCTTGCTTGAAACAAATTGGGAAAAAGGTTGAAGACAGCAATAGGATTAGGTAGGGAGATAGGTTCAGGCACGCGGCACTCAAGCCTGAGTGGGTATTGCTCACCCGGATAGATCCCTTTCACAGTTCTAACAGCCGGAGTGAAGCACGAGCAGTCACTTCAGATTTAGTCCCCTTCAAAGACAAGTTCAGGAGATCCTCTGCCACAGAATCCTTTAGTTCCTGAATTTAGAACTTCCTAACGCCTGTAGATTATTAGAGACCATAGGCGCCAATGGGGCACACTACAGGAGCTATCTTGCAACTCATGAATCCTTCCCTCTGATAGGCAACCAGGCCTCCCCGAGATCGTGACTTCCTTCGCCAATCCATTGGACAGGTCCTCCCCCGGTTTCCTCTGTTTCAGAGCGGGCCACCCTCACCTGGGCTCCCTGGGACTCCAGTGGTTGGTTGTAGACCCAGTTAAAGGTACTGGGCCTACCTGGAACTCTGTAGCCTCGGGCTAAAGGTGCCCGAGACTCCTCGACCAGTTCACGCACCCCCCGGCTAGCAGGGCCAAAGGGCACGACTTCGCCACCAGGGGTCCTCCTTGGAATCCCCCGACACACCACACCAGATCATGGCGTCTGCCTAACATATCTACCCCACCCATTCTCCGGCAGAGTTGATTGCAGATCACCTGCAGAGGGAGAGAAAAGGAAAAAACACAATGTACAATTCTACATCTAAGATATGCAGAAAAAAATCACCTCCCCGTAGAGAGATGATTATCCTCAGATATAAATATATTTGGTTTGCATGGCTAAGCCTAGCCTCACTGAATTTTCTACAAAACACCACCACCTAGTGGCAACTTAAATCAATACACTTCAATGCTGGGCGTGGGCATACAGGTATTTCACATAAACTCTTCCTCTTGACCACAATGGTTTCTCACTTTGGCCCTGATTAACCTACCCATTGTTCAGCAGAAAAAGGAAGAAGAAAAAAAAATATTTCCTTCCTTTGTGGAGCGGAGGAGAGAGAGAAAAAAGCAACAACTCCCCAATTCCTTAGTTGAGTAGATTCCCCTGCAGCAGAGAAGTCATGAGTGATTTCAGGGCAGACTATTCCTGTGAAACAGAATAATAACAGCACACAAGTTCCATTTCACAAGTAATATTGAGGATCCAGGAGAACAAGCAATCTTCCACTCCCATCCTTAGTAGTGACTGAATGTTCCACATCTGCTCCCCACTCCGTACAAATGACCACTCGATCAGCATAAATATGCCAACCATAACTCCAGTTCCTTCGGAGTATGAAGAATTCCTCTCTTGGATCAAAGTCATTTTTTTCTTGACAGGCTTCGGGAGTGTCTAAGTAATCCATCACAGTGTCATTATACCATGATTCCCTTACTTCCTCAAGCTCTTTCATCACACTAAGCGGAATGTACGGGAACTCAGACCCATAGTTTTGTCTCACCCGGTGCAGCATAGCTTTCTGCAACCTAGCAAGTTTGGGCAAAGTTCTCAGGTCTCCCGTCCCTGGCAACACACACGAGTCAGGTGAACTGACAGATCTGCAAAAAGTCTCTTTCTTGGCTGTCAATGTCCACTTAGCATCACCCGGGGGCCCTCACTCATGCTGTGACTCTGTCGGGACCTTTTGTGGTTAGTTCTCTATAGCGACACGTAAGAGTAGTAACCATACACTGGTTCGGCAACAGTTCCTGGTCTTTGGCTTCAGTCTCACTTTTCCCTTTAGGTGAAGTGAGCTTCTTCCCTTCCCCAGCAAACTTGCCACCATTGTTTTTCCCAGCCTCCTTATTGTCCTCCGACGTGGATCTCCTGGAGGTCCCTCCGGCTTGAGGATCCGGTTCAGGCAGGCGCTGGGGCAGGCTTCGACAACGGCCGCGGGAGGCCTTAACATAGCCCACCTTTCGTTTGGCGGGCGGAATGGAGGTCTCGGTTGTGGCAGAGGCAGCATCCGCTCCAGTATCCGCCGATGGCTCTGCAGCAGCTGAATCATCTCCATTGGCCACGTCCGTGGCAGCCAAGGCGGTGTGCGTGGGCTCAACTGTGGGAGTACAGGTTTCCTCCTCAAAAGTGATGGTACCCGTAAGGCAGTTGATCCGGTAGACCCGGGTTTCTCGGTGGGTTGGTCTACTTCGAAGAGAAACTCTCCACAGGTTGCACACCTTCCAAAGGGCCGTATTTGCACCGCTAGTCCTTGACATCTGAGACAGAGCATGCCCAGGGCCTCCACATCTCGGCAGACAGAGGGCGAAGCGGCCCCTAGGTTTTAGCCGGATCCCTGTATCTGTCAGGTGGGCAGTGAGGGGAGCAATGTCCATGGTTGAAATGGTTGGGAACGATATGGATTACTGAGGTAGCAGGGATGGACTTGAGGACGTGACACGAGCGTCATGAGGGAGGGGCCTGATCGTGCTGCCGAAGGAGGTGTGTAAGGAGCGCCCGGGGAAGAGCCGTGGATACCGTGCAGCGCGAGAGGCTGCGCTGCCACAGATGAAGCCCCTGCTCTCCCCCTCCTCTCTCCCGATAACGATCCAGTAAGCGGACGCAGCAGGAAAGACACTGGGCTGCGGAGAAGGCTCGAATCGTCCCTCGTGGACCCCCGCTAATAAACCCTCCCCCCGGAGCCTCGGCAGCAGTATCAGATGCTGAATTCAACAGGAGAGACCACAAGAGGTCATAGGATTTCGTACGGGGACAGGGGAGAGCTCTCCCCAGACGGCAAACCTAGGAAGACAAGGTAAAGCTGATTTAAAATACCTAAAACTCAGAGGAGTGAAGCAAAAGTGAAGCGAAGTAAAAGGACACAAGCGGGTATGCTAATATATGTACTAATATATGTACGGATAGAATATGCTAATGCCAACATAAACATGGAATAGCTACCTTTTGCTTATGGTGCAGCCGGTATAAACTTGATAATATCTGGAGTGTGAGTGCCCTGGGAGCATTGTATAGGGAAGCCCGCCTGCTCCTCCACCAATTGCGGTCTATACCACTTCTAGTCTATCCTAATTGCAAAGCTTCACTTCCTGAGATATATGGCCTCACAGACTTAAGGCTGAAAGCTCTCTAAAGCGGAGGGGGACGGAGGAGGAGTAGTGGTTAACCCCCCCTAAAAAACAAATGGACTGTCCATGTGTGAACCAGTCCCTGGCGGACAATACACATAAAAGTACAATGCCTAAATAAACTAAGAGGCGGAGGGGATAAAGGAAGGGAGCAGAGGAGGAGGATTAAGGCAAAGCTACATAGGAATAAAACCAATGCAAGCAAGCCCATTCCTGTATCAAGAGTACATTCAGATGTATACTTTTGTAATCTAACATAGGAAGTTTCCAGCGCAACGTACCTAGCACCCAGAGTTGGGAAAGACGGTAGAACAATATCTGGCATATAACCTGGATACCTACATCTCTCTATTACTGACATATCCACATGTGCAACAAGTGAAACATCAGAAGAGATTTTTTTAATAAATTAAATTGGCCGGATTATCCGCATGATGGTCTATATGGACGCTGAGAAATAGAGGGATACATAAAGGCTAGACTGTAAACAGGCCAGACTGCATACCTAGTACATATTGAGAGGCCTCTAACCTCTTTTCCCTTGACATTGAACCGCAGGATAACTTTCTGGCCTCTCTCCTCCCCCCCATCCAAAAAATGTTTTTTTTTCTCTCTTGGTATTTCTCTGCCTGGCTGTAGGGGGTCTATAGTTCACACCTCTGTAGATTGCCATAGCTACTTACAGCTACTTACAGGGTCAGTGGAATATATAACAGACAGACAATATATAACAGACAAGAAGGCAGATTGGCTCTAACTTATAGATACAGGTCTAATTATCCGAGCCCAATAGGAAAGCCAACCCTACAGTTAAAGAAGTGCAGCAGACGGAAAATAAGTAGCCGTGAACTGGTGTCATTCTCTGTTGCTGCAACTTCGGGGGGAGGTACCCTAGACTTACCTAGATAAGGGGGACGCCTAAGGAAGCCCGGAAAAAATCAGTTAAAGGAATATACGGTAGCAGGTCAAACATTGTGTCAGAGATTGATAATTGACCAGACTGTGTGACTTCATAAAAGGAAACCAAACGGGTGTAGGTGAAAATATACAATTTATTATGGTGAGTGACCAACAAACAACCACCTCAAACGGAACACAGTGCAGTGAATAAACAGTGACTATAAACAATATATACAAATAAAGGGAGATACCGGAATCGTAGTAAAAGCCAGGCCGAGGTCATACACAAGGGGATCAAGCAGATGGGTATGGATGGGAGGAAGCAGGAACAGGGAGGGGATGGATGGATAGGCTGCAGAGCAGGGATCCAGGTAACAGAAGGGAAAGCTGCAGGATGGGCACAAGGTAAGGATCAGGTTAAACAGGATGCGGGTTCAAGGTAGGGATCGGGTCGGATCAGATCAGGCAGGGTGCAGGTTAGGATAAGGTACAGGCTAAAGTCCGGGTCACAGGTCCAGGGGGTCAGGAAGAGAGATACCAGGGCAAGGAGTGTTTGCACTTGCCGGGTATATAAGGAAGTCCACTGATTGAGCTTCAGGTCACAGCTGACCACAGGAAGTGCTGCCTGTCCCATACTGCCAGAATACACCCGCTGGTGGATGCCGGTACTGCAGTCCATGTATCATGTGTTACCACCAGCAGGTGAGATCCTCCAACAGAGATATTGGCTGCAGGAGGACACCTGCTGGCGGACACTAGCACTGCAGTCCAAAGGACCAACAGCACCACCAGCGGGTGAAGCCTTTGAGAATTTGATAGGCTGAAGTGACCAATCAGACAATAAAACTGGGGAAACTAATAAGAGCCGTAAATAAAAATACAATGAGTAGGTCTACGAGTAAAACCACGAAGGGCACGACCCCCAAAACCCCCAGGAATAGTGCAGCAAATAGCACTATCAAACAATACATGACACAGGAGGCAAACCTAAAAGATTCAAAGGAAAGGGAAAGGGGTTTTGTAAAGGGAGGAGGGGAAGGAGGGGGGGAGGAATGAGGGAGGGATCTGAAGGGAAGGGAAAGGGGGTCTGTAAAGGGGGAAAAGGAGGAGATTCTACCTTATTGATTTTACAAGAAAGAAATGTAAAAGGCGATGGCAGACAGATAAAATGTAAACAGCTCAGAAAAAAAAGAAGAGATGTCAGCAATAAATTTTTTGTCCTACAATGTCAGAGGCTTAAACACACCTACCAAAAGGCATAAGATCTTAAAAGAGCTTAAACATTATAGAGCAGATGTAGTCTTCTTACAGGAGACCCACCTGACCCTAGAATCAAATGTTAAACTATCCTCACCTAATTTCCCGAAGTGGTTCTATGGGGATACTATCTCCAAGAGAGCGAGGGGAGTTGCAATAGGGTTCGCTAAGGAAATGAGGTTCACATTGGAAGAAAGGATGATGGATAGAGACGGAAGATATATTTCTCTAAAAGGAAAGTTAGGTGAAATGAAATGCACCTTAGCAAACATCTACGCTCCCAACGTGAACCCCATTAAATATCTTAATGAAATTTTGGGAAAACTGAAGGATTTTGGGGCAGGATATATAATTTTGATGGGAGATATGAACTTTTGTATGGACCCGGCAGTGGATAGTACGTCCCGGGTACAGGGGACAAAGAACTTACAACTGACAAAGATAAAACAAAAAATGCATAACAGTCAGATGGTTGACATATGGAGGATTATGCACCCAAAATCACAGGACTACACGTTTTTCTCCCCTGTACACGGGACGTATTCTAGGATAGACTACATAATGGTCGAACATAGAATGCTATATAAGGTCATTGAATCGAACATAGAAATTGCCTCACTCTCAGACCATGCCACTGTAAGCATGAAATTAAAACTACCCGACTATCAAAGGCAACCCTATACTTGGCGATTAAATGAAGAACTGCTTCGGGACGAGGAAGGATTAGAAAGGGTGTAAAAGGAATTAAAACATTACTTTCTGATAAATGTATGGAAGGGATCTCAGGGGCAACCCTGTGGGAGGCACACAAAGCCTATATTAGGGGGATTTTGATTTCGGAAGGGGCAAGGAAGAAAAAAGAGAGAAGTAGAAAACTTAACTTGCTGATCGGAGAAATATTTAAAGTTGAGCAAGAGCATAAAAAACAACAGGGGCAACAACAAGAGTTATACCATTAATTAGTGATGAAAAGGGACGAACTTAAAGAACTTATGGAACAAGAGACTAAAATGACATTAAATCGTATAGCAGAAGAAATATATATGTGGGGGAATAAGTCTAGTAAACACCTAGCAAAAATGGTACAAAAGAAAAAGACCAGAAATTTTACAGAAAAATATAAAAAAAAAAGAACGGAGAGGTAGTATATACAACAAAGGACATAGCAGACACATTCAAAAACTACTATGAGGGGTTGTACTCAGTGCAGCAGAAGGGATGGCGGATAGGAGAGAAACAACTAAAAAATAAATTCCTAGGAAATGTGAGATTGCCCAAGATTAATGAGAACGAAAGACTGGCATTAGATAAATCCATAACGGAAGAGGAAATAAGTAAAGCACTGATGGATTCAGCTCCAGGGAAAATTCCCGGGCCGATGGGTTTACAGCGCTATACTTTAAAAAATGTAAGAAGATTTTGATCCACAGGCTATGTAGATGAACGGATTAGGGACGGATTATGAAATGGGCAGGGAGGCCTCAGTAGCCACAATAACGCTTATCCCGAAGGAGGGGAAAGATGAAATGCTATGCTCCGGATACAGGCCGATTTCGCTACTAAATGCGGATATAAAATTATACGCAAAAGTTTTGGCAGAAAGAATGAAGGGACTGATGCCCACACTGGTCCATCCTGACCAGGTGGGATTTATCCCAGGAAGGGAGGGGAGGGACAATGGGGTGAGAGCATTGTTCCTTCTCCAGAAGAAAAAAGAGAATGGGTCCCCAGGTCTAGTCCTGTCAGTAGATGCAGAAAAAGCATTTGACAGGGTAGACTGGGGACTCATGATACAAACCCTGGAAACCATGGGATTTGGAGCTAGGATGATACAGTGGGTTAAAACACTGTATCAGCACCCTATGGGTAGGATCAAAATAAATGGCACACTGTCTCCTGTTTTCGAGATAAAAAACAGGACAAGACAGGGTTGCCCCCTGTCCCCCCTCTTGTTTGTGCTGTCCCTAGAACCCCTACTTGCGACGGTCCAAAATAACCCTGATGTCAAAGGTATTAAAATAGAAGAAGATGAACACAAACTCTCAGCTTTTGCAGATGATGTTCTGTTCTTTATTAGTAATCCCAGGACTACGCTGCCGAATTTACTTAAAATCCTTAAACAATATGGCAAAATATCAAACTTCAAAATTAATATAGAAAAAACTGAGATTCTAAATGTCAATATTGGAAAGGTAGAAGTTTAATTTTCCCTGGCAGAAGGAACTTAAGTACTTAGGAGTAAAACTCGCCAATTCAAAAAAGAAAATATATAAGATAAATTACATCCCTCTATTAGATGAAATAAAAACTGAAATTAGAAAGATGATAAACCGCCCAATATCATGGCTAGGAAAAATCAACATTCTGAAGATGGTTCTTTTGCCAAAGATCCTGTATAAATTTCAGATGTTACCAGTGGCAATTCCCCAACCATACTTCAGAGTGTTAAAAAACATGTTAATTAATGTTATATGGAAGAATAAAAAACACAGAATCTCCATCTCGGTATTAAAACAGGAAAAAAAACATGGAGGGCTGGCCGTGCCAGATATAAAAAAATACTACAATGCGGTGGTGTTGTCTCGGGTAGTAGAGTGGGTCAAAGACAGACACGAAAAAAGGTGGGTAAAAATTGAAAAGGCACTAGCAAGGACACAACTGGGAAGTATAATATGGAACCCCCCACAGTACAGAGCACTAGGTGAAAACACCCACGTTTTGACACGAATTGCACTTAAAATATGGGATAGGTTACATAAACAAATAGATAGGGACTATAATTCTCCCCTTATAGAATTAAAAGAAATTTAGTATTTTGCACCGGGAAAAAAAACAGTGGGAGGAAACTGGGTTAAAAAAGATAAAGCACAGTTAAGAGATATAATAAAAAAAAAAGAAAAATTACACCATTTCAGGAGTTAAGACACAACAGGGAACTAATGATATTAGATGAATGGAGGTATCATCAGATGAGCGACTTCGTACAAAGCTTGCCCCAGCCAATTAGGTCGGGGGAGGAGCTTATGACGTTGGAACGGCTTTGTACAGCCGATAACTCAAAAGGTACTATATCAAAACTTTATAAACTGTTGCTGACAGTGGATGAACTGGAGATACCCACATTTATAAAGAAATGGCAAAGGGAATTGGGAACACAAAGGGACAAAGGAACTATAGATAAAATAATAAAATTGACCCACTTGTCTGCTATGGACAACAGGACCGCAGAAATGAACTATAAGTGTATTACAAGTTGGTACGCTACACCAGATAAATTAAGTAAATTTCAAGTAGGACAGAATGCAGAATGTTGGAGAGGATGTAGGAAAACAGGAACAATGGCTCACTTGTAGTGGCAGTGCCCCAAAATCAAAAAAATATTGGGAAAAAATCCTGGACTTGATAAAAGTAATTACCGAGAAGGAGATTAAAAAAGATTCATGGATAGTCTTATTTCACGGAGGAGAGGGAGGAGTGAAACAGTATAAAGAGTCACTGATCCCACATCTGTTAAACACGGCCAAAAGGCTGATCCCAAAAAAATGTCGAGAAGTGGAAAGCTCATCAGTATGGGAGTGGATTGACTCTGTGGAAGAAACATACAGTATGGAGGGGCTGAAGTATGGTTTGGAGGAATAAAAAACAGGATTCAAAAATAAGTGGGAATGCTGGAAAGAATTTAAGAAAACATGGAGTTATGCAGAAAATCTGAGATGCTAGAGGCAAAATCAATAGAGAATAAGAGGTAGAAGGGGGAGGGGGGGTAGATAGTGGGGAGGGGGGGGATAGGAGGGTGAAATTGGGACTTTAGAAAGGTGTGTATAAGGATACAGAGCTGAGAGTTTCTTATTATTTTTCTTACTCTTTCTATGTATTTTCTCTGCTTGATATATGAAAATGTTTCGATGTAACACAATTGGAATCTTGATAAAATATAATAAAGAATAAAAAAAAAAAAGAAATAGTTGGGAACATCCGAGGTCCCGATGTAACAGAGGTCCATGGAGCAGCGGCCATCTTACTTCTCTCTCACTGATCCAGCTCGTTCTGGCCCCTTGGCGTCAGTTGCACACGTGCAACTCACAATTGGCGGGGGCTCCTCCCCCTTTTCTCTTGCTGCACGTAGCTCGCGGGCTTTTCTATGTTTTAGGCACGCCCACGAACTACGCAGTTAGAAAAGTCTAGTACAGGCCTTTACCTCCATTTTTCACACAAATGACGCAGTTCAATTTTTTTCAAATGACCGATTTTCACAGAACCACATCATACATGGGGAAAAATAGTCCAACATCCAGGGGAGGTAGCTGGAAAACATCCCGGACGAGCCCTCACGTGTAGCACACAAACCCTTTTTCCTGCCTACCTTCACTTGCAGGGGTAAAGGTACACCATGCCACATGCCCGTATCCTCCTGATATAAGAGGTTGAGCGGTGTTCTTAAAATGTTGGGTCCTGCAGCGAGTTACCTCCCCTCCATTGGTTCTCGTCCCTAGGATATAGGGAAAAGTCTATTCTTTCCCCCGAAAGAAGGCCAATGTCCAGACAGTATTTAAACTCCAACAGATGAGTTTATTTTTCTTGCTTGAAACAAATTGGGAAAAAGGTTGAAGACAGCAATAGGATTAGGTAGGGAGATAGGTTCAGGCACGCGGCACCTGGTCACCCTATTCTCCACTCAAGCCTGAGTGGGTATTGCTCACCCGGATAGATCCCTCTCACAGTTCTAACAGCCGGAGTGAAGCACGAGCAGTCACTTCAGATTTAGTCCCCTTCAAAGACAAGTTCAAGAGATCCTTTGCTACAGAATCCTTTAGTTCCTGAATTTAGAACTTCCTAACGCCTGTAGATTATTAGAGACCATAGGTGCCAATGGGGCACACTACAGGAGCTATCTTGCAACTCACGAATCCTTCCCTCTGATAGGCAACCAGGCCTCCCCGAAATCGTGACTTCCTTCGCCGATCCATTGGACAGGTCCTCCCCGGTTTCCTCTGTTTCAGAGCGGGCCACCCTCACCTGGGCTCCCTGGGACTCCAGTGGTTGGTTGTAGACCCAGTTAAAGGTACTGGGCCTACCTGGAACTCTGTAGCCTCGGGCTAAAGGTGCCCGAGACTCCTTGACCAGTTCACGCACCCCCCGGCTAGCAGGGCCAAAGGGCACGACTTTGCCACCAGGGGTCCTCCTTGGAATCCCCCCGGCACACCACACCAGATCATGGCGTCTGCCCTTTATGTACCTTCTCCCGGCATGCACAGCAGGCAAAACCCGCCCACCGCACGGTAGCCGAAAGAGGACACCCAATCATACCACAACTTCACCTGTGGTTCAACCCAGAACCTGGGCAACATCGCCACCCACAGGTCAAGGGGAACTACACTCCAGGCAACATTACAGCAGAGCAGAGTCCAAAACTAACAGAATTGAAGAACCTGAGCCAAACTATTGCTCAGGCTAACCTTAAATTTAGAGCATAGCGACCCCAATTTTTGGGGGGTCCGCTACATATATATACACACACATACATGCATCTAAAATCGCATAGTATCCCATGGAAGTAATTAGTATAAAAAGCCAAATGCTTCTTGAGTAATAGATACAAATGGGTTATAAGATACAAATGAATCACAGTTGAGGTCAAGTTGAGGTCAAGCTATGTGTTGGAAACATGATGAGATTGATAGGCTCGATGCCAGTCACCACTCATCAGGAGCAAACGCATAGCATAACTGAAAAAAAATAAAAAAGGTACCAAATAGGATCTACTGTTTTGCCCAGATAGTAAGAAACAAGGTAGGGGTAAGAGAAAACAATAGCCCAGGGAGTGTTGGGTGTTACTTATACCCCCACTGGGAGTCTTGTTCACATTCTGTCTTTTCTCCTCACACATGCATCTTGTCTCAGAGCATGTCTCTGTGCAATGTCACCAGGTAACTATCCCTGTGATTTCCTCTCTATCACCAAGACTACACAACTCTTTGTTTTTCTTCACCCTTTCCCCTTTAGGGTATTGCATGATTTTCATGCGATTTTTCACTTTTTTTTTTACTTTCTTTACCTTTAATGTGATATATTATTCCTTTCACTTTGTATCCACTACACTTTTCACTTTTTCAGGCAATAATGGGTGTTGGTTTATAGTTCATGAATACTGTATGTATATACTGGTACCATTCACACGTATTGGTCCAATATCATTTACTCTACAGACATATTTGGAATCTTTTTACCCTTGCCTATTATGTTTTGGAAGGTGCTCCTGGGGTGTGTCTGTGCACTCGCTTCCTCTTTGGGTTCATGCCCTCAGCGCCCGGGACTGACTTTCCTTGCAGATCCTGACTTGCAACACCTTGAATGTGTGCAAGGCATCATGAAATCTGAGGATTACCAAAGGATTTTGGGTCGCACTGTAGAGCCCAGTGTCAGAAAGCTGGGTTTGCGTCCAGGATCTTGGGTTTTCCAGCAGGACAATGACCCCAAACATATGTCAAAAAGCACCCAGAAATGGATGGCAACAAAGCGCTGGAGAGAGCTAAAGTGGCCAGCAATGAGTCCAGATCTAAATCCCATTGAACACCTCTGGAGGGATCTTAAAATTGCTGTTGGGAAAAGGCGACCTTCCAATAAGAGAGACCTGGAGCAGTTTGCAAGGGAAGAGTGGTCCAAAATTCCGGGTGAGAAGTTATAGGAAGCGACTGATTTCAGTTATTTTTCCCAAAGGGTGTGCAACCAAATATTAAATTAAGGGTGCCAAGAATTTTGACCAGCCCATTTTTGGAGTTTTGTGTGACATTATGTCCAATTTGCTTTTTTTCCAATTCATACAAAGGGAATAAACATGTGTATAGCAAAACATGTGTTGCTGCAATACTTTTCTGTGAGATATATATATACAGTCAGGTCCATAAATATTGGGACATCGACACAATTCTAATCTTTTTGGCTCTATACACCACCACAATGGATTTGAAATGGAACGAACAAGATATGCTATAACTGCAGACTTTCAGCTTTAATTTGAGGGTATTTACATCCAAATCAGGTGAACGGTGTAGGAATTACAACAGTTTGTATATGTGCCTGCCACTTTTTAATGGACCAAAAGTAATGGGACAGATTAACAATCATAAATCAAACTTTCACTTTTTAATACTTGGTTGCAAATCCTTTGCAGTCAATTACAGCCTGAAGTCTGGAACGCATAGACATCACCAGACGCTGGGTTTCATCCCTGGTGATGCTCTGCCAGGCTTCTACTGCAACTGTCTTCAGTTCCTGCTTGTTCTTGGGGCATTTTCCCTTCAGTTTTGTCTTCAGCAAGTGAAATGCATGCTCAATCGGATTCAGGTCAGGTGATTGACTTGGCCATTGCATAACATTCCACTTCTTTCCCTTAAAAAACTCTTTGGCTGCTTTCGCAGTATGCTTCGGGTCATTGTTCATCTGCACTGTGAAGCGCCGTCCAATGAGTTCTGAAGCATTTGGCTGAATATAAGCAGATAATATTGCCCGAAACACTTCAGAATTCATCCTGCTGCTTTTGTCAGCAGTCATATCATCAATAAATACAAGAGAACCAGTTCCATTGGCAGCCATACATGTCCACGCCATGGCACTACCACCACCATGCTTCACTGAAGAGGTGGTATGCTTTGGATCATGAGCAGTTCCTTTCCTTCTCCATACTCTTCTCTTCCCATCACTCTGGTACAAGTTGATCTTGGTCTCATCTGTCCATAGGACGTTGTTCCAGAACTGTGAAGGTTTTTTTAGATGTTGTTTGGCAAACTCTAATCTGGCCTTCCTGTTTTTGAGGCTCACCAATGGTTTACATCTTGTGGTGAACCCTCTGTATTCACTCTGGTGAAGTCTTCTCTTGATTGTTGACTTTGACACACATACACCTACCTCCTGGAGAGTGTTCTTGATCTGGCCAACTGTTGTGAAGGGTGTTTTCTTCACCAGGGAAGGAATTCTTCGGTCATCCACCACAGTTGTTTTCTGTGGTCTTCTGGTGTTGCTGAGCTCACTGGTGCATTCTTTTTTTTATTTATTTTTTATTCTTTATTTAAAGATGTGTCACAGGTACAATAAAAAGGCAACTTCTCAGAACAAGCAATTAATGCAAAACTTTTTAAGTACAACCATTACTTCGTACTATATTATGAAATATCAAAACAAATAAAGGCAATAAGAAATACAAAACATTCTTATCTTCATGTAGAAAACCCCTCAGGCAGGTCATACTGAAGGCAAGCCCGTCCGAGGGGGGGAATCTCTAGATTGCTATGGAAATCCGTCACATCATAGAGGGAAGTCTAAAATGGGGTAGAGAATGCTATTCTGTACACACCATATTTTCATTTACTTATTTGAAAAGAATTAGAAAAGAAACCGGAAAGAGAAAAAAAGGGATTTTTATAACAGCTTACCTGTAAAATCCTTTTCTTGGAGTACATCACGGGACACAGAGCGACTTAGTCATTACTAATGGGTTATATAGATTACCTTCAGGTGCTGGCACTGGCCACTTCCAAACCGGAAGTACCCTCCCCTATATAAGCCCCTCCCATCCGGGAGCACCTCAGTTTTGTAGCAAAGCAATAAGTGTCCCAAAAAGAGGGGTGGGAGCTCTGTGTCCCGTGATGTACTCCAAGAAAAGGATTTTACAGGTAAGCTGTTATAAAAATCCCTTTTTCTTTTTCGTACATCACGGGACACAGAGCGACTTAGTCATTACTAATGGGACGTCCCAAAGCAATGCCAAATGAGGGGAGGGATACATAAGCTGGGCGCCATCAGGCATGAGGATCTTTTGCGGCCTGCAACACACTGCGCCCAAAGGCGACATCCTCCTGACTTCTAACGTCTACCTGGTAGAATCTAGTAAACGTGTGTACCGAAGACCATGTTGCGGCCTTACATACTTGAGCCAGGGAGGCCTGGTGATGCACTGCCCATGAAGTTCCAACTGCTCTTGTGGAGTGCGCCCTAACTTTGAACGGAGGCGGTCTCTTTCTCAAGCCATAGGCTTGCATTATGACCTGTCGAATCCACTTGGCTAAAGTCGATTTTTATGCTGCCTGACCCTTTCTAGGGCCTTCCGGCAGAATAAACAAAGTATCCGTTCTGCGAATCTGAGCAGTGGCTTTTAGATAAGCTTTAACTGCTCTTACTACATCCAAAGAATGTAATAACTTTTCCTCTACCGAGCTAGGTTTGGGGAAAAAAGAAGGAAGAACCACATCTTGGTTCAAATGAAACCTCGATACCACCTTGGGAAGAAAGGCTGGATGAGGACGTAATACTACTCTGTCCTTATGGACAACCAGATATGGCTCCTTACAGGACAAGGCGGCTAATTCCGATACTCTTTTAGCCGAACAAATGGCTACTAAGAAAATCAATTTCCTGGTGAGAAGAACCAAGGAAATGTGTTGCAATGGTTCAAACGGTTGTTTCTGTAGAACCGACAGAACCAGGTTTAAGTCCCAAGGACATATGGGAATACTAACCGGAGGGCTAATACGCATCACTCCTTGTATGAAAGCTTTGACTAGTGAATGCGAAGCCAAGGGCCTTTGAAAAAATATTGACGAGGCCGAAATCTGACCCTTAATAGTACTCAAGGCAAGCTTCCTATCTACAGCCCACTGTAGGAAGTCCAAAATCCTCCCTATCACGTACTTACGTGGATGCCATTTCTTGGCCTCACACCACGTAATGTACGCTTTCCAGATCCTATAATAGATCTGCCTGGATACCGGCTTCCTGGCATTGATCATGGTAGATATCACAGAATTAGAGAGCCCTCTCTTTTTCAGAATGTGGGCTTCAATAGCCAGGCCGTCAAACCTAGGGCTGGTAAGGAAGGGTTGTATATCGGTCCTTGCTACAGCAGGTCCGGACGATGTGGGAGGGTCCAAGGACTCCTCACTGACATTTTTACAATCTCCGCGTACCATGCCCTTCGGGGCCACGCTGGAGCCACCAGAATCACTGGTTTCTTTTCTACCCTGATTCTGCGGAGTAATCGCGGTAACAATTGTGGCGGTGGGAATGCATATATCAGCTTGAACTGATCCCAAGGGAACACTAGGGCATCCGAGCCGCAAGCTAGGGGATCCCTTGTGCGAGACACAAATCTGTCCACCTTTGCGTTGAATCTGGATGCTAGCAGATCTACATCCGGTGTTCCCCACCGCTGGCATATTGCCTGGAAAACCTCGGGGTGAAGAGACCATTCGCCCGGGCATAATTGTTGGCGACTTAAAAAGTCCGCTCTCCAATTTTCCACTCCTGGGATGAAAACCGCGGATATGGCTGGGACATATTTTTCTGCCCACTCCAGGATGCAATTTGCTTCCCTCTGGGCTGCACGACTCCTGGTGCCGCCCTGGTGATTGATATATGCCACTGCTGTGGCATTGTCTGATTGAATTCTGACAGGGGACCCTTGGAGTTTGGATGTCCATGCTACTAGGGCATACCGGGCTGCTCGTATCTCTAAGAGATTGATGGGCAGGGCCCTTTCTGCTTCTGACCACTTGCCCTGGAGAGACCATTTCTCCAGTACTGCCCCCCAGCCTATGAGGCTGGCATCTGTAGTGACCACCTTTCAAGAAACCGGACTGAAGGGTTTCCCTTTTTCCAGATTCTGGGGCACCAACCACCAATGGAGGCTCTTGCGAACGGAAGGGGACAGGGACATTGGTAAGTCTAAAGCCTGAACTTTTTTGTTCCAGGCTGACAGTATGGCCCTTTGCAAATTCCTTGAATGGAATTGACCGTAGGGTACCGCTTCGAATGAAGCCACCATTTTTCCCAGCAGCCTCATGCAGAGGCGTATGGATGGTTTTCTTTTTGTACCCACTAAGTGGGTCAAATCTTTTAAAGACGACACCTTCTCTGGAGGTAAGAAAATCTTTCTCTGATTTGAATCCAGCCTTAGCCCTAAGTATTCCAGACTTTTGACTGGTCTTAGAGCTGACTTGTCCCGGTTGATAATCCAACCGTGATATTCCAGATACTTGATTGTCTTGTGAATAGCTACTTCCAGCTTTTCCACTGAGTGGTCTATTAGTAGCAGGTCGTCTAGATATGCCATTATCGTTACACCTTGTGTTCTTAGATTGGCCAATAATGGGGCCAGAATTTTTGTGAACACTCGTGGTGCTGTGGCCAGACCGAAGGGTAAGGCTCTGAACTGAAAATGGCGCCCTTCTACTGCAAAGCGTAGAAATTTCTGGTGGGCCGGAAAGATGGGAATATGCAGATAAGCATCCCTTATGTCGATCGAGGCTAACCATTCCTGCCCTTGTAGGGCGGTGGCCACCGATCGGATCGACTCCATCCGAAAAGTCCTGATATTTAGGAACTTGTTTAGCCCTTTTAGATTTAATATGGGCCTCACGTCCCCATTTGGTTTGGGGACTGTGAAAAGGTTCGAGTAAAACCCGAATCCGCTTTCTTCCAGGGGAACCTTCATGATTACACCTTGGAGCAATAGTTGTTCTAGTGCCAGAAGGAGGGATCCTCTCTTCTGGGGATCTCTTGGCACGTTTGACCTCATAAATTGGGCAGGAGGAGTGCCTTTTAACTCCAGCTTGTATCCCAGACTTACTGCGGAGAGCACCCATCTGTCTCTGATGGTGTCCCGCCAGGTCTCTGTGAACAACTGAAGCCTTCCCCCCACCCGATTGAGTGGGGGCAACACTTCATGACTTGGGGGGGAGGTTTTGTACCTCTCTTAAACCAAGGCTTCTTGTTACCCTGTGATTGTCCCTGATTTCTGCCCCCTGAATTTGACCGCGGAGGCCGTCGGAACTGCTTCACAGCCGATGTGCCCGGGACTGGAGAAGTAGGCCTCTTAAAAGAAGGACTTCTACTCTTGTTCTTAACCGGTAAGAGTGAACTTTTACCGGCAGAAATTTTCTGGATATATTTGTCCAGATCTTCTCCAAATAAGCGTTCTCCATGAAATGGGAAGCTAACCAGCAGTTTCTTACAGGGAGCTTCAGCAGACCAGTTTTTGAGCCACAGAAGCCTACGCATATGTACTATAGACAGCGTAAAGCGGGAGGCCTGTTGGATTGTATCCTTTATGGCGTCCACCGCAAAACACAAGGCTCTAGGCAGGTCAGCTAGGGCAAGAGCCTGCTGATCTGGTAAGTCCCTTAAGACTTGTTTCAACTGATCTTTCACTGCTTGGCAGACTCCAATCGCTGCTACCGCAGGTTGTGTCACCATGCTTGCTGTAGAGAAAGCAGATTTTAGTAAAGACTCCAATTTTTTATCTATTGGGTCTTTGAACATTGGAACATTATCTACTGGACATGTCAGTGATTTGTTCACAGAAGAGATGGCTGCGTCCACTGTAGGGACCCTCCATTTTTTTATGAACTTATCCTCCATGGGATAGATTACCGGAAATCTCTTGGGGGGAGCAAATATTTTATCAGGATGCTCCCAATCCTGGTAAATAAGCCCTTCTAATAAAGGGTGGATTGGGAAGGAACAGACAGCCTGGGGAGCTTTTAGCGACCCCAGCGAGGAAACCGTAGTGGATGGTGGTCCCGCCAGAGGCATTTTAAATGCTGATCGGACCATGTTAGTCAGAGACTGAACCCATAATCTTTCAGCCTGAGATGCTGAGAAAGGTTCTTCCACTGTTGATTCCTCCATAACTGAATCAACCTCATCCTGATCCCCTTCAGGTAGGTCGATCCCTGTGTGGGGCTGTTCCTCCACTAACAGGCACTCTGAAGGAGGAGACGGAGATCGGACGCGCTTTCCCTGTGACAGGGAAGCAGCGATCAATGCTGTTAATCTCTCTTCCAATCCTCCCAGAGTTGAGGATAAAACCTCCTCTGTTATATATACAGGAGCAGGTGGACTGGGGACAGCCGCAGCACCAGGCACTCCTGCGGGGTTTCTACGGCTACTGACCTCTGAATTCTCAGGGGAGATTGGTGCAGTACAAGCATGCCCAATATCCTCAGAGCCCGATGGAGACCCCTTTGGCTTCCTGGAAGACCTATTTCCGGAGCGTCTGGATGACATATCCTTTAAGCACAAAGCTGAGGTATTCCCGTCGTCATACACCAATTTTGCTGGTAATAGTCTAACACAGTTGCTGCTATATACCAGCTGGTGTCCACTAAAGTGCCTTTCTATGGGGATGCCTGCATCAACCGCCTCTGTGTGCCACTGTTTGTTGCTAGCTCTGTTTGCATCCAGCTGACACTTGTACTGTGTCTTTATACAAGCTGGGACGCCTGCACATGCGCAGAAGCGCCGTGGCGCGCATCGAGCGTCATCCACCCGCCCCGCCCCTTTTTTTTCATAGGAGGCGCGTGCACGCGCCCGCACACGCGCCCGTGCGCCATTGGCGCCCTTTTCGAAACCAAACAGGGACTAGGAGCCAGGGCCCTTTTTGCCGGAGGGCCTGTGCGGTGGATGAGCGCAGCAACAGGGCAGAGGAAGTGGATTCCCACAGAGAAACTTACCAACTGCCTGGATCTTTTGACTTGAGAAAACCAAAGATCCACATGACAAGAAAAATGGACCACAGCGGCCTCTAGTGGTTTAACACAGGTACCGCGGTCCTCTTTTTTTTTTTTTTCTTGACTACTATTAAAATTTTACATTTTCAGTAGTTACAGGCATACACAGATATTAGCGGGAATACCGTTAGGTAACAGACAGAAAGACAAATTAGGCTTGGGGGTCCCCCAATAGAACCAAGTTCCTGGGGGCCCCCACTTACCTGATCCCCGCCGCAGGACTCTGTTTGGTCCACAGAAGCTCAAACTTCACCTATCACGGCAGGCATTGTAATTAAACCTTCAGGGACCGGGTTCCCAAGGATTCCACTCCCCTGGACCTGTATAGCACCCTGCACAGACAACATCTTGGTCGTGGGTATGACCAGAGCTCTGGATCCCAGGGTCCAGCCCTCCTAAGAGAAGCATTACAGGCAAAACCTTGCTCTTCTGCTGCAAGGCCCGGGTACCGACCGTTTAGCTATGAAGCTTTTTTGGTGGGATCCGGAACAGCTTACTAAGGCCCAAAAGAACCTGTACGCAAGCCCAGTGAAAACACATGTTACTCTTTGGCCAACACCTTAGACACTGGCAAAAAACTGAGGTGCTCCCGGATGGGAGGGGCTTATATAGGGGAGGGTACTTCCGGTTTGGAAGTGGCCAGTGCCAGCACCTGAAGGTAATCTATATAACCCATTAGTAATGACTAAGTCGCTCTGTGTCCCGTGATGTACGAAAAAGAAAAAAAAAAGGTGAAGAAGAGGTAGGAAAAGGAAAAAAGGGGGGGGGAGGGGTTGCCTCCCAGGAGAAGGCACCATCAGTATCAGTCAGGCAGCAGAAACCTCCGATAAAGGGTCTTAATCATGTATATTGGAGGAATTCATCCGAGAAGCGGAAGAGGTCCCAATGTATCCATTTGGACTTGTATTCCTCAGACTTATCCTGCAATGCCGCTGTCAGATCTTCCATCTGCCCTATTGTCTTTCACTCTCGTGATTCACTGAGCTACCGTTGGTGCAGACTGTTGTTTCCACAAAGGCGGAATACAAGCCCGTGCAGCATTAAGGAGGTGAGGTGTTTGAGAAGGGATTTGTGATATAGTTTCCTTGACAATGGAGTGAGGTTAAGCAGGACCGCAGCTGGGTTATCTTGCAGTAAGATGTCTGTGAGCTTATGTATAAGCTTAAGCACTGGTTGCCAGAAAGTAGCAAGTGTAGGACACTCCCAGAAAATATGTAGAAGGGTACCCAAATGGAGGCCACAACGCCAGCAACGGTCTGTCTGCAGAGGGAATATTTTTGCCAAAACTGATGGGGTTCTGTACCAACGTGTCAAAATTTTGTACGTGGTTTCCTGGTACCTACTGCATAGGGAGGATTTCTGAGCAAAAAAAAAGTATTCTCTCCTTTTGAGGTTCGGTAAAGGTAACTTGTAGGTCTCTCTCCCATTTGGCTAGGAACGGGGGGTCGTCATTGGGGAAGGGAAACTGCTAAGTGTAGAAAGTTGGAAAAACCTGTCCATTTCCGTTAAAGTGGGGCCAATCAACGGATGAGTAGTTAACCACTTAACGTCCGCCCACTGTATATATACATCGACAGAATGGCACGGACAGGCACTATCACGTACCTGTACGTGCCTGCCTTCGTATGGGTGGGGGGTCCGATCGGACCCCCCTCCGGTACAGTGAGCGGCCGGGATCGCTTTGGGAGCGATCCGTGATGAGGGGGCTGCCATTCGATTCTGGCCACCCCCTCGCGATCGCTCCCGGGGGAATCAAATGCTTCCTCTGCCTGTGTAATGTTTACACAGCCAGGAGGAAGTGATGTCATCTCTCCTGCGGCGCTCACATATACCGAGCGCCGCATGAGAGAAGACACACAGGTTAGTGCACATAACAGCACACTGACACCACACACATAGGCACACGATCGCCCCCCCAGGCCCCCCCAGATCACCCCCCAGCCCCCAGTCACAGTGTCACTGATTGCAGTGACCATTTATTTACTGATCACTGCAATCAGTGACATTTGTGACTGTAAAAGTGTCAGGTTTAGGTCCAGTGTAGCCCCCTAACCCCCTAATAAAGGTTTAACCCCTTGATCGCCCCCCAGGTAACCCTTTCACCGCTGTCACTAAGCGATCGTTTTTCTGATCGCTGTCTAGGTGTCGGTGATGCCGATAGGTAGCCAGTTATTTTTTTTAGGTTCGCCGCAGGTTTTTATAGCGTCAGGTACCCCCATATATTACCTAATAAAGGTTTAACCCCTTGATCGCCCCCCAGCTAACCCTTTCACCCCCTTTTGCCAGTGTCACCAAGCGATCGTTTTTCTGATCGCTGTCTTAGTGTCGGTGATGCCGATAGGTAGCCAGTTATTTTTTTTAGGTTCGCCACAGGTTTTTATAGCATCAGGTACCCCCATATATTATCTAATAAAGGTTTTAACCCCCTAATTGCCCCTAGTTAACCCTTTCACCAGTGATCACCATATAAGTGTTACTGGTGACGCTGGTTAGTTAGTTTGCTTTTTATAGTGTCAGGGCACCTGCCGTATATAACCCAATAAAGGTTTAACCCCCTGATCGCCCGGCGGGTGATATCAATTAGGTTTTAGTGTCAGAGAGGGTCTGCGTCGCCCCAGGCAGTGTCAGGTTAGTGCCAGGAACGCTAACACCCACGCGTGAAGCATACACCTCCCTTAGTGGTATAGTATCTGAACAGATCAATATCTGATCTGATCAGATCTATACTAGTGTCCCCAGCAGTTTAGGGTTCCCAAAAACCCAGTGTTAGCGGGATCAGCCCAGATACCTGCTAGCACCTGCGTTTTGCCCCTCTGTCCAGCCCAGGCCACCCAAGTGCAGTATCGCTCGATCACTGTCACTTACAAAACACAACACACATAACTGCAGCGTTCGCAGAGACAGGCCTGATCCCTGCGACTCCAGTGCTGTAGGAGGTGATTTCACCACCACAGTTAAAAAAAAAAAGAGCATATATGCCGAAGCATGGGGGCAGCAGGGGCGGAGGAGCGATTTTGCTCCTAATGCCGTATACATACGGTCAAGATTCAGACGGAGGCTTGCCCGTGGAAAAGTCTGACCATGTGTACGCGGCATAACTTTTGCGGGAGGATGCCCCCATGCTTCGACATATATAAATGGTGCATGTATACCCATCATTAGAAGTGGGTGAATGAAGGGTGGTATTCTAATGGTGGGCATACCCACCGATCACTCTCTTTTTTTCATTCAGCCAACAGGCTGCATGAAAAAAAAGATTACAACACATGTCCAACAAGGACCAGCAACGTACTGGTATGTTGCTGGACTTTGGTTATACCAGATTGATGCCTGCGGGTTTAGGTATCTTGGTATCATTCTTTTCAGCCAGCGGCCGACTTTCATGTAAAAGCAATCCTAGCAGCTAATTAGCCTCTGGACTGCTTTTACAAGCAGTGGGAGGGAATGATCCCCCCCCCGGATATAAAAAGCGCCATTGGGAAATTGGGAAAGCATTTTATCACACCGATCTTGGTGTGGTCAGATGCTTTGAGGGCAGAGGAAAGATCTAGGGTCCAATAGACCCCAGTTTTTTCAAAAAAAGAGTACCTGTCACTACCTATTGCTATCATAGGGGATATTTACATTCCCTGAGATAACAATAAAAATGATAAAAAAAAAAAAAATATGGAAAGAACAGTTTAAAAATAAAATTAAAAAGCAAAATGAATAAAAAAAAAAAAAAAAAAAGCACCCCTGTCCCGCCCTGCTCTTGCGCAATGGCGAACGCAAGCGTCGGTCTGGCGTCATATGTAAACAGCAATTGCATCATGCATGTGAGGTATCACCGCAAAGGTCAGATCGAGGGCAGTCATTTTAGCAGTAGACCTCCTCTGTAAATCTAACGTGGTACCCTGTAAAGGCTTTCAAAGGCTTTTAAAAATGTATGTAGTTTGTCGCCACTGCGCGTTTGTGCGAAATTTTAAAGCATGTCGTGTTTGGTATCTATGTACTCGGCCTAAGATCATCTTTTTTATTTCATCAAACATTTGGGCAATATAATGTGTTTTAGTGCATAAAAATTTAAAAAAGTGTATTTTTTCCCCAAAAAATGCGTTTGAAAAATCGCTGCGCAAATACTGTGTGGAAAAAAAATGCAACACCCACCATTTTAATCTGTAGGGCCTTTGCTTTAAAAAAATATATAATGTTTTGGGGGTTCAACGTAATTTTCTTGCAAAAAAAATAATAATTTTCATGTAAGCAAAAAGTGTCAGAAAGTGGTTAGAAGAGTGGATGTAAGCTTCCTAATGTTGTGTATAAAATGCCAGGACAGTTCAAAACTCCCCCAAATGACCCCATTTTGGAAAGCAGACACCCCAAGCTATATACTGAGGCATGTCGAGTCCATGGAATAATTTATATGTTGACACAAGTTGCGGAAAAAGACAATTTATTTTTATTTTTTATTTTTTTTGCACAAAGTTGTCACTAAATGATATATTGCTCAAACATGCCATGGGCATATGTGGAATTACACCCCAAAATACATTCTGTTGCTTCTCCCGAGTACGGGGATACCACATGTGTGAGACTTTTTGGGAGCCTAGCCGCGTATGGGACCCCAAAAACCAAGCACCGCCTTCAGGCTTTCTAAGGGTATACATTTTTTATTTCACTCCTCACTGCCTATCACAGTTTCGGAGGCCATGGAATGCCCAGATGGCACAAAACCCCCCCAAATGACTCCATTTTGGAAAGTAGACAGCCCAAGCTATTTGCTGAGAGGTATTGTGAGTATTTTGCAGATCTCGCTTTTTGTCACAAAGTTTTGAAAAAAAATAAAAATCTTTTATATTTTCATTTTCAAAAACAAATGAGAGCTGTAAAATACTCACCATGCCTCTCAGCAAATAGCTTGGGGTGTCTACTTTCCAAAATGGTGTCATTTGGGGGGGTTTTGTGCTATTTTGGCATTTTATGGCCTTCGAAACTGTGATAGGTAGTGAGGAGTGAAATCAAAAATTTGCGCCCTTAGAAATCCTGAAGGCGGTGCTTGGTTTTTGGGGTCCCGTACGCGGCTGGGCTCCTAAAAAGTCCCACACATGTGGTATCCCCGTAATCAGGAGAATCAGCAAAATGTATTTTGGGGTGCAATTCCACATATAACCATGGCATGTGTGAGCAATATATAATTTAGTGACAACTTTTTGTAATTTTTTTTTTTGTCATTATTCAATCACTTGGGACAAAAAAAAAAAATATTCAATGGGCTCAACATGCCTCTCAGCAATTTCCTTGGGGTGTCTACTTTCTAAAATGGGGTCATTTGGGGGGGGGGGGTTTGTGCTATTTTGGCATTTTATGGCCTTCGAAACTGTGATAGGTAGTGAGGAGTGAAATCGAAAATTTGCGCCCTTAGAAATCCTGAAGGCGGTGCTTGGTTTTCGGGGCCCGTACGCGGCTAGGCTCTCAAAAAGTCCCACACATGTGGTATCCCCGTACTCAGGAGAAGCAGCAAAATGTATTTTGGGGTGCAATTCTACATATAACCATGGCATGTGTGAGCAATATATCATTTAGTGACAACTTTTTGTAATTTTTTTTAGTCATTATTCAATCACTTGGGACAAAAAAAAATATTCAATGGGCTCAACATGCCTCTCAGCAATTTCCTTGGGGTGTCTACTTTCCAAAATGGGGTCATTTGGGTGGGTTTTGTACTGCCCTGCCATTTTAGCACCTCAAGAAATTAGATAGGCAGTCATAAATTAAAAGCTGTGTAAATTCCAGAAAATGTACCCTAGTTTGTAGACGCTATAACTTTTGCGCAAACCAATAAATATACGCTTATTGACATTTTTTTTACTAAAGACATGTGGCTGAATACATTTTGGCCTAAATGTATGACTAAAATTTAGTTTATTAGATTTTTCTTATAACAAAAAGTAGAAAATATCATTTTTTTTCTAAATTTTCAATCTTTTTCCGTTTATATTGCAAAAAAAAAAAATCGCAGAGGCAATCAAATACCATTAAAAGAAAGCTCTATTTGTGGAAAGAAAATGACGCAAATTTCATTTGGGTACAACATTGCACGTCCACACAATTTCCAGTTAAAGCAGCGCAGTGCCAAATTGTGAAATCACCTCTGGTCATTAAGCTGCGTAATGGTCCGGGGCTTAAGTGGTTAAGCGTGTAACGTGGGTTTTCCCCGCCCAGGGCAGGCCAGGGAGCGGAGCCTGGGCTGCCTCTTGTTCCAGCAATACCCAGAGTTTCAAGGCACTGTGTCGGCACCAGTCCACAACCCTGGCCATATGTACCGGAGTATAGTATAGGGCCGGGTCCGGGAAACCCACTCCGCCCTTCAGCTTAGGTCATAACAGTAACGATCTACCAAGGCGTGGATGTTTACCTCTCCATATGAATTTGATAAATACCGACCGAACCGCATGAAAAAAGGTCTGAGGTATTCTCACCGGTAGTGCCTGCAATAAGTACAGCAGTCTGGGCATCGCGTTCATCTTAAGTACGTTGCAACGGCCAAACCAAGAAAGGGCTAAAGGGTCCCACTTTTTGAGGTCAGCGGTTAGCGTTGACAAAAAAGGTTGGTAGTTGAGGGAGAGTATGTCATTTAGGTTTGCTGGAATTTTCGTTCCTAGATACTGAATCGAGCAGGTAGCCCATTTGAATGGAAAATAGGGGCGTAAGCTCGCTCTGGTAGCATCTGTTAAGGAGATATTTAATGCCTCCGATTTTTGTAAATTGACCTTAAACTTAGACAAACTACCATAGCGTTTCAACTCCCGTAGCAAGGAGGGTAAGGAGGTAAGAGGCTCAGAGATATAAAATAAGAGGTCGTCGGCATAAGCTGCCACCTTGTGTTGGTAGTTGCTGGCTGTGATGCCTCGTATAGATGGGTTACCTCTAATATGTTGTAAGAAAGGCTCTAGAGAGAGAACGAATAGTAGTGGGGACAGGGGACAGCCCTGTCTGGTGCCATTGGATATGGAGAAGGGACTGGAAACGTAGCCATTTACTCGTACTGTGGCGGTGGGGTTCTTATATATGGTCCGGTATTCCCACAAATTTGAGTGTCTGTTGAAGAAAGGTCCAGTCCACCCTGTCAAAGGCCTTCTCGGGCATCTGTGGACAGGAGTAAGAGTGGAATATGGGAGCGTTTTGCTGTGTCTATGATGTTCAATGTCCGGATAGTGTTGTCCCTAGCCTCCCTATTTTGAATAAAACCAACTTGATCTGGTGCAATTAAACGTTGCAACAAGACGTTCATTCTGGAAGCCAGGATTTGGTTGAATAGTTTCATGTCACAATTTAGAAGGGAAATAGGCCTATAGCTGGCACAGAGTAACGGGGTCTTTACCCGGTTTAGGGATCACTGAAATGGATGCACGTTGCATGTCTGCAGGGAATCCATGTCAGTCTAAGACTGCGTTAAAAGCCGTGATAAAGTGAGGTGCCAAGGAATCCTGGTACTGCTTATAGTAAAGGAGGGTGAATCCGTCGGGACCGGGAGCCTTACCAGACTGAGTGTCAGCTATTGCCGCTGCAAGTTCTTCTACTGTAATGGGCTTAGAAAGATCCCCACGCTCTTCCGTAGTCAGTGTAGGGAGATTGGCTTCCCTAAGATAGTCGCAGATGTCCGAGGGGCTCCGGGGGGACAAATCGGAGGGGGAAGGTTGGTCTAAGTTGTACAGTATGGAGTAAAAGTCTTGGAAGCTCTCCGCCAGTTCCAGGCAAGAGTGGACTTTAGTAAAGCTGGTATATATGTCTGTGATCGCCTAGTACGTAGGGCATTGGCTAGTAAGCGGCCGCATTTATCTCCATATTCGTAAAAAGAGCGGCGGGCCTTCAACCGAACATGTTTCACTTCGTATAGGGAATGCTCCCTTATGGCTTCTCGGAGCCTAGTCAGCTCCGATTCAATCGTACGGTCTGGTCTGGCTTTGTGTTGACATTCTAAGGAGTGAAGTCTAGCTAGAAGGTTCGGACAAGGTTTTGAGACGACGTTTCTTGGCTGCATGGCCATGTTTAAGTATGATTCCCCTAATATAACATTTGTGTGTGGACCACACAGAGATCGGATTTTCCACAGAGCCTACATTAGTGGAGAAATATAAGGCAAGTTCTTTACGGATATCCGCCGCAATATTGGGGTCATTTAAGAGGGCCTCATTGAGTCGCCACATGGAAGTCTTGGGGGACGCTTGGGAGAGTGTAAGCTCCAGAGTGATTGGGGCATGGTCTGAGAGCGCGATGTGGCCAATGTCTGTCTTGGTGACCAGGGGTATCGCCGAGTGTTTTAAAAAGAAGAAATCTATTCTGGAATAAGAGCCATGTACATTTGAATAAAAGGTGTAATCCCGCTCCTGCGGATGAAATATTCTCCATATATCGATCAATTGATGTGAGTGCAAAAGGTTCTTGAGGTGAAGTCGGGCTCCTAGGGGTAGAGAGGACAAGCTTGAGGAGGAGTCTCTGTGTGGGTCCAAGGTCAAGTTGAAGTCCCCTCCCAAGACCAGTGTTCCTTCGAGAAAATTGTCAAGGGTGGATAAAAAGATCTCAAGGGTTGGGAGTGGATTGGAGTTGGGGAGGTATATGTTCGCGAGAGTGAAAGTCTGAGAGAAGATCTTTCCCTTCAGAAGCAAGAATCTACCCTCCTGATCATGGTGTACATCGCAGAGTTGCCATGGTAGGGATTTAGATATTAGGATACTCGTCCCCTTAGATTTTGAGGTTGAGGACGGACTATGGTAGGCCGTCGGAAAGTGTTTGCTGGATAGCTTGAGTATCTTGTCCGCCCTGAAATGAGTCTCTTGGAGAAATGCAATGTGCACTCTGTGTCTCCAAAGCTCGGCTAGACAGCTAGTGCGCTTCTCCGGCGAATTCAGCCCCTTCACGTTCCAAGAGAGGATCTTGACCGACATACTGCTAAAGATTCCGCCTCCTCTGGTGCCCTCCCCTGGGGCGTGGAATGTAGGAGAGGAAAAAAAAAAGGGGGGAAGGGGGAGGGAAGTTTAGAAAATGAGAGAAAAAGCAAAGAAAAAGGAAGAGTCTAGAGAGAGATAGAAACTCTGCAGAGTAAAGCTACTGCCACAAGGGCAGAGTATACCTAGTGTGGGGAGTAGTAAGGCACGGATAGGCACAGAGCCCCAGCCATTGGCATCCCCGCAGCCAGCATCGACCAGTGTTGGAGCACCGGCAGTGCCCAAAAGTGAGGTAATACATGCAGATCGACAAACCATGGCTTAAATACATTGGTAACAAGGTGAGTATTGAGAAAGTACCCTCCCAAAACAGAGGGCGAAGTCGGCACTGGGCAGTGCTCTAAGCCTGGGGCAGTGCAACAGGACAGACCCCCAAATATGAGGATGTGCAACCGCTGGATCTGTCCTGAGACAGTGCACGGGCCGGTTGTGACTGTAAAAATAGGATTTTTATAACAGCTTACCTGTAAAATCCTTTTCTTGGAGTACATCACGGGACACAGAGCGACATAGTCATTACTAATGGGTTATATAGATACCGTCAGGTGCTGGCACTGGCAACTTCCAAAACCGGAAGTACCCTCCCCTATATAAGCCCCTCCCATCCGGGAGCACCTCAGTTTTGTAGCAAAGCAATAAGTGTCCCCAAAGAGGGGCGGGAGCTCTGTGTCCCGTGATGTACTCCAAGAAAAGGATTTTACAGGTAAGCTGTTATAAAAATCCTATTTTCTTTCTCGTACATCACGGGACACAGAGCGACATAGTCATTACTAATGGGATGTCCTAAAGCAATGCCCAATGAGGGGGGGGGATACACCATATATAAGCTGAGCGCTATCAGACATGAGGATCTTTTGCGGCCTGCAACACACTGCGCCCAAAGGCGACATCCTCCTGACTTCTAACGTCCACCTGGTAGAACCTAGTAAACGTGTGTACTGAAGACCATGTTGCGGCCTTACAGATTTGAGCCAGGGAGGCCTGGTGATGCACTGCCCATGAAGTTCCAACTGCTCTCGTGGAGTGCGCTCTAACTTTGAACGGAGGCGGTCTCCTTCTCAAGCCATAGGCTTGTATTATGACCTGTCGAATCCACTTGGCTAAAGTAGATTTTGACGCTGCCTGACCCTCTCTGGGGCCTTCCGGCAGAATAACCAAAGTATCTGTTCTGCGAATCTGAGCAGAGGCCTTTAGATAAGCTTTAACTGCTCTTACTACATCCAAAGAATGCAATAACTTTTCCTCTACCGAAGTAGGTTTGGGGAAAAAAGAAGGAAGAACCACATCTTGGTTCAAATGAAACCTCGATACCACCTTAGGAAGAAAGGCTGGATGAGGACGTAACACTACTCTATCCTTATGGATAACCAGATATGGCTCCTTACAGGACATAGCTGCTAATTCCGACACTCTTTTAGCCGAACAAATGGCTACTAGAAAAATCAATTTCCTGGTGAGAAGCACCAAAGAAATATGATGTAATGGTTCAAATGGTTGTTTCTGTAGAACCGACAGAACCAAGTTTAGATCCCATGGACATATGGGAATATTAACCGGAGGACTAATACGTATCACTCCTTGTATAAAGGCTTTGACTAGTGAATGCGAAGCCAAGGGCCTTTGAAAAAATATTGACAAGGCCGAAATCTGACCCTTGATAGTACTCAAGGCAAGCTTCCTATCTACAGCCCACTGTAGGAAGTCCAGAATCCTACCTATTACGTACTTATGTGGATGCCATTTCTTGGCCTCACACCACGCGATGTACGCCTTCCAGATTCTATAGTAGATCTGCCTGGATACCGGCTTCCTGGCATTGATCATGGTAGATACCACAGGATTAGAGAGCCCTCTCTTTTTTAGAATGTGGGCTTCAATAGCCAGGCCGTCAAACCTAGGGCTGGTAAGGAAGGGTGGTATATCGGTCCTTGCGAAAGCAGGTCCGGACGACGTGGGAGAGACCAAGGACTCCCCACTGACATTTTACAATCTCCGCGTACCACGCTCTTCGGGGCCACGCTGGAGCCACCAGAATCACTGGTTCCTTTTCTACCCTGACTCTGCGGAGTCATCGAGGTAACCATTGTGGCGGTGTGAATGCATATATCAGCTTGAACTGATCCCAAGGGAACACTAGGGCATCTGAGCCGCAAGCTAGGGGATCCCTTGTCCGAGAGACAAACCTGTCCACCTTTGCGTTGAATCTGGATGCTAGAAGATCTACATCCGATGTTCCCCACCGCTGACATATTGTCCAGAAAACCTCGGGGTGAAGGGACCCTTCCTCTGGGCATAATTGCTGGCGACTTAGAAAGTCCGCCTTCCAATTCTCCACTCCTGGAATAAATACCGCAGATATGGCTGGGACATATCTTTCTGCCCATTTCAGGATGTAATTTACTTCCCTCTGGGCTGCACGACTCCTGGTGCCCCCCTGATGATTGATATATGCCACTGCTGTGGCATTGTCTGATTGAATTCTGACAGGGGACCCTTGGAGTTTGGATGTCCATGCTACTAGGGCATACCGGGCTGCTTGTATCTCTAAGAGATTGATGGGCAGGGCCTTTTCTGCATCCGACCATCTGCCCTGGAGAGACCATTTCTCCAGTACTGCTCCCCAGCCTATAAGGCTGGCATCTGTAGTGACCACCTTCCAAGAAATCGGACTGAAGGATTTCCTTTTTTCCAGATTCTGGGGAACCAACCACCAACGGAGGCTCTTGCGAACGGAAGGGGACAAGGACATTGTAAGTCTAGGGCCTGAACTTTTTTGTTCTAGGCTGACAGTATGGCCCCTTGCAAATTCCTTGAATGGAATTGACCGTAGGGTACTGCTTCGAACGATGCCACCATTTTTCCCAGCAGCCTCATATACAGGCGTATGGACGGCTGTCTTTTTTGTACCCACTAAGTGGATCAAATCTTTCAAAGACAACACCTTTCCTCGAGGCAAGAATATTTTTCTCTGGCCTGAATCCAACCTTAGCCCCAAGTATTCCAGACTTTTGACTGGTTTTTAGGGCTGACTTGTCTCGGTTGATAATCCAACCGTGAGATTCCAGATACTTGATTGTCTTGTGAACGACCACGTCTAGTTTTTTCACTGAGTGGTCTATCAGCAACAAGTCATCTAGATATGCCATTATCATTACACCTTGTGTTCTTAGATTGGCCAATAAAGGGCCAGAATTTTTGTAAACACTCATGGTGCTGTGGCCAAACCGAAGGGTAAGGCTCTGAACTGAAAATGGCGCCCTTCTACTGCAAAGCGTAGAAATTTTTGGTGGACTGGAAAGATGGGAATGTGCAAATAAGCATCTTTGATGTCGATCGCGGCTAACCAATCCTCCCCTTGTAGGGCAGTGGCCACCGATCGGATCGACTCCATCGGAAAGTCCTGATATACAGGAATTTGTATAGCCCTTTTAGAATTAATATGGGCCTCCCGTCCGCGTTTGCTTCGGGACTGTAAAGAGGTTTGAGTAAAACCCGAACCCCCATTCTTCCAGGGGAACCTCCATAATTACTCCTTGGAGCAATAGTTGTTTTAGTGCCAACAGGAGGGACTATCTCTTCCGGGGATCCCCTGGCACGTTTGACCTCATAAAATGGGAAGGAGGAGAGTCTTTTAACTCCAATCTGTATCCCAGACTTGCTGCGGAGAGCACCCATCTGTCTCTGATCGTGTCCCGCCAGGTCTTTGCGAACAACTGGAGTCCTCCCCCCACCCGACTGAGTGGGGGCTTCAATGAATTTAACTTTGGGGGAGGTTTTGTACCTCCCCTGACCCAGGGTTTCTCATTACCCTGCTATTGTCCCTGTTTTTTACCCCCGGGAATTGACCGAGGAGGCCGTCGGAACTGTTACACAGCCGATGCCCCAGGGACTGGAGAAGCAGGCCTCTTAAAGAGGGACCTCGAACTCTGTTTTTAACCGGCAAGAGCGTATTTTTACCACTGGAAATTTTCTGGATATATTTGTCCAGGTTTTCCCTGAATAAGCGTTCACGATGAAATGGGACGCTAACCAGCCATTCTTTACAGGGAGCTTCAGCAGACCAGTTTTTGAGCCATAGGAGCCTACGCATATGTACTATAGACAGCGTAAGGCGGGAGGCCTGATGGACTGAATCCTTTATGGCGTCAACCGCAAAGCCTAAGGCTCTAGGTAGATCAGCTAGGGCAAAGCCTGCTGATCTGTCAAGTCCCTCAAGACCTGTTTCAACTGATCCTTCACTGCTTAGCAGACCCCAATAGCTGCTACTGCTGGTTGTGTCACCAAGCTTGCTGTAGAAAGAAGCAGATTTTCATAAGGACTCCAATCTTTTATCTATTGGGTTCTTGAACATTTGGACATTATCCACTGGACATGTGAGTGATTTATACATACAAGAGATGGCTGCATCCACTGTAGGGACCTTCCATTTTTTTTTTTTTTTTTTGATGAACTTATCCTCCATGGGATAGACCACCGGAAATCTCTTGGGGGAATAAATATTTTCTCAGGACGTTCCCAATCCTGGTAAATGAGCCCTTTCAGTAAAGGGTGAAGTGGAAAAGAACAGACAGTCTGGGAGCTTCTAGCGACCCCAACGAGGATACAGTAGTGGTTGATGGTTCCGCAAGGTGCATTTTTAAATGCTGATCGGACCATTTTAGTCAGAGACTGAACCCATAATCTTTCAGCTTGAGATGCTGAGAAAAGGTTCCTCCACTGTTGATTCCTCTATAACAGAATCAACCTCATCCTGATCCCCTTCAGGCAGGTCGATCCCTGTATGGGACTGTTGCTCTGCTAACAGGCACTCTGAAGGAGGAGACGGAGATCGGGCGTGCTTTCCCTGACAGGGAGGCACCGATCAATGTTGACAATCTCTCTCTAATCCTCCCAGAGCTGAGGAAAAAACCTCCTCTGTTACATACACAGGAGCAGGTGAACTGAGGACAGCCACAGTACCAAGTACCCCTGCGGGGTCTCTACGGTCACTTACCTCTGAACTTCAGGGGAGACTGGTGCCGCAGAAGTATGCCCAAGATCCTCAGAGCCCGATGAGACCCCCTTCGCTTCCTGGAAGATTCAGTTCCGGAGCTTCTGGACGGCATATTCCTAAGCCTAAAGCTGAGGTATTCCAGCCGTAATACACCACTTTTACTGAGAATAGTCTAGCACAATTGCTGCTATATCACAGTTGGTGTCTACTAAAGTGCCTTTCTAGGGGATGCCTGCATCAACCGCCTCTATGTGCCTTTATATTGTTGCTAGCTCTGTCTGTGCCTTCAACAGCCAGCTATAATGTGCTTCAAAACACGCTGAACGCCCGCACATGCGCAGTAGCGCCGCGGCGCACACCTGAGCGTCATCCACCCGCTCCGCCCCTTTTCCCAGATCGCCTCTATGAATAGAGGCGCGTGCACGCGCACGCGCGCGGTAACGTGCGCCTTCGGCGCCTTTTTTGAAAACAACAAGGAGCTAGATGGGAGCCAGGGTCCCTTTGCCGCAGGGCCCGGGGATGGATGAGCGCAGCAACAGGGCAGAGGAGACAGCTTCCCAGCAGAGAACATACCAACTGCCTGGATTTGATTCTGGAAGAAAAAAAAATCCACATTACAAGAAAAAGAACCATAGCGGCCTCTAGTGTCTAACACAGGTACCGCGGTCTTACATCTTTTTTTTTTTTTTTTCTTGCCTACTATTAAAATTTTTACATTTTCTCAGTAGTAACAGGCATACACAGAATATTAGCAGGAATACCGTTGGGTAACAGACAGAAAGACAAATTAGGCTTGGGGGTCCCCCAATAGAACCAAGTTCCTGGTGGCCCCCACTTACCTGTTTCCCGCCGCAGGACTTTGTTTGGTCCACAAAAGCCCAAACTTCACCTATCACGGCAGGCATTGTAATCAAACCTTCAGGGACCGGGTTCCCAAGGATTCCACTCCCCTGGACCTGTATAGCACCCTGCACAGAAAACATCTTGGTCGTGGGTATGACCAGAGCTCTGGATCCCAGGGTCCAGCTCTCCTAAGAGAAGCATTACAGGCAAAACCTTGCTCTTCTCTGCAAGGCCCAGGTACCGACCGTTTAGCTATGAAGCTTTTTTGGTCGGATCCGGAATAGCTTACTGAGGCCCAAAAGAACCTGTACGCAAGCTCAGTGAAAAACACATGTTTCTTCTTGGCCAACACCTTAGACACTGGCAAAAAACTGAGGTGCTCCCGGATGGGAGGGGCTTATATAGGGGAGGGTACTTCCGGTTTTGGAAGTTGCCAGTGCCAGCACCTGACGGTATCTATATAACCCATTAGTAATGACTATGTCGCTCTGTGTCCCGTGATGTACGAGAAAGAAATCCACAATCCAACTTTACTCACTCAGGAAATACAGCCATGAGAACATTAGTCAGTGAAATTGAACATTAAGGAACCTAAAATGCAATGTAATAAACCATAAAAAAAAAAGAAACAAAAATAAAAAAAAAAGAAACAAAGAGGGATCTATAGTAACTTTTTAAACGCATAGGGGAGACCCTCCCCAACCTGTGACCTAAAACATGCCATCCCACCTCTGAAGCCCGCATTAGGAAACTCCCTGCAATGGAAAGGGTAGAATCTGCACTGGTCTAATGCTCTAAGCTCGGGACAGGCTGACCGATCAACCCCAGAACTCTAGGGGCAACCAGCCCCCAGGCCCGTCCCAAGTTAGAGCTGCTACTCCCCAGTGCGGCCTGAAACTCCACAGTCTAACCCATGAAGCCCAGGGTACACAATTAGGAACGCAGCAGGCAGAGAAATGTAATTTTAATAGGCATAAACGGCAGTGCAACAAATGACGTACAAGTCAAAAAGGAGGACTATATTAACACTGTATATAGCAAGGGCAGCCCTCGCTGTTCAGCTGACCAAGGCAATCTATCACATTACTGAAACTGCTAACATATAACCCTCTGCAAAGGGAAGGGTGAAATCATCACTGGTCTAGTGCTCTGAGCCCGGGACAGGTCGATGGGCCCACCCCCACACTCTAGGGTCATCCAGCCATTGTCTCCACCCCAAGCCAGAGCCGCGTCTCCCACGTGTGGCTGTTAACGTCACAGTTTAACCCATAATGGTCAGGGAACCTAATTAGGATAGCAGAAGGCGGTAAAGTGTCAGAACCATGGGTATTAGCTGCAGTGCAACAAGCAACGTGGAGGTCAAAAGGGGAGCTATACTGACTCTTTATAGTGCATGGGAGGCCCTCGCCGTGCAGTGGAGCCAGGCATCTTATCATATCACTGAAAATCCAAATGTAGAGCCCCCTGTAGAGGGAAAAATGGGACCATCAGTGGTCCAATGCTTAAGTCCTGGGACAGATCGATGAACTGCCACCAAAATGTCAGGGTTACCTGGCCTTTGGACCCGTCCCAAGGTAGAGCCCCAACTCCTGTGTGTGGCTATAATGTACTCACTCCAACCCTAAAACACTCAGGGTACATATCTGGGGAAGCAACAGACAATAAAATGTACTACCCATGTGCATAAAACACAGTGTAATGAGCAACGTGAAAGTAAAAATGTGGTATCGGGACAACCCTAGTACAAAGTCAAAGACACAAAAACATAGGGCAATACCAAACATTAACAATTCTTAAAGTGGTTGTAAACCCCTAAAAAAAAAAAATTTTTTTAAAACCACCTGTAAAAGAAAGCCATAATGAGCTAATATGACTAGCATATTAGCTCATTATGCATCACTTACCTTAGATCGGGGCCCCCGAAGCCGTCCTCGTCTCCCTCTTCAGCCGCAGCCATCGCTGTGATTGGCCGGAGTGGCGAAGACGTGACTCCGCACATGCGCACGGGAGCCGTCGAATCTGGCTAAGCCGAAGCATTGCTGGGACTTAGCCGGATTTGTGAATGGGATTAACCCTATGAATGCGCCGTTCTCCACGGCGCGCATGCGCCGTAGACACGGATGCATGTCATTTTTAGCAAATATCTCCTAAACCGTATAGGTTTAGGAGATATTTCTTGCACCTACAGGTAAGCCTTAATCTAGGCTTACCTGTAGGTACAAGTTGCAAAAGTGGGTTTACAACCACTTTAACAGTAAATGAACTCAATCCAATTAGGTAAAATAGGATTTTTGTACTCACCGTAAAATCCGTTTCTCTGACGTCCATGGACCGACGCAGCTCTCATACTGATTACATGTGGGTATATGTCCCTGCTCGCAGGAGAAGACCTAGGCAGAATGTTAGAGGTTAAAACATTCTAGAACAAGCCAGAGCTGAACAGCCCTGCCCAGGGGGGCGGTCCCTCCGGACATTACCCTTCCACCTGCAGCTAACCGCCTCAGTTCATAACAAAGCAGTACAAACTTAAAAGGAAGGGTGGGTGCTGCGTCGGTCCATGGACGTCAGAGAAACGGATTTTACGGTGAGTACAAAAATCCTATTTTCTCTTATCGTCCATGGACCGACGCAGCTCTCATACTGATTACATGTGGGACGTCCCAAAGCAGTATAAGAAAGGGGTGGGAGTAAAGAAAGTAAAGAACAACCAAAACTTCACTCCAAACCAGCAGAGCCCCTCAACGGAGGAGTTGCAACATTAGACAGCGGCCTGCAACACTTTGCGGCCAAAGGAAGCATCCGAAGATGCAGCCACATGAACCTTGTAGAACTTTGAAAAGGTATGAACGGACGACCAGGTCGCCGCCTTGCACACTTGTGCAACTGACGCTTGATGTCGGAAAACCCAGGAAGCACCATTGCCCTGGTGGAATGCGCCGTAACCGGAAAGGGAGGCGCCCGCCCTATGAGAGCATAGGCTTGAAAGACGGTTTTGTCCGATCCACCTAGAAAATGGTGGCAGACAAAGCCGCTTGGCCCTGTTTCTGACCAGAGCCAGTCAAACAGAGAGTAGACTTCCTAATAGAAGCAGTAGACAAGCACACCCGCAAGGCTCGTACCACATCCAAAGTGTGCCGCGCACACTCTCTGGGATGCGATGGGCGAGGACACTAGGACGGGAGGAAAATTTCCTCATTTAGGTGAAAAGACGAGATCACCCTTGACAAGAGAAAGTCGCGGATGCAACACCGCCTTATCCTTATGGATGACTAAATATGGCGACTTGCCATACAAGGTCGCCTAATTCAAATACTCGTCTAACATCAGTTATCGCCACTAAAAAGGGCCACCCTCTGAGACAAAGTGAAGAGGGGAATATCCCTGATATTCTGAAAAGGAGGTTCCTGGAGAACCGAGAGTACCAATTCCGATCCCACGGGGGGAGAGGAGACTTGACAGGAGGGAGCCCATGGCGAACCCCCTGCACAAGGGTGCTAACCAAGGAATGACCCGCTAGTGGTCGCCGAAAGAAGACGGCCAAGGCCGAAATCTGACCCTTAATGATACTCAAAGCGAGCCTTTGGGCCACTCCATGCTGTAGGAAACGCAGGATTTTAGGGACGGAATACGTCCGAGGATGTCAGCCCAGCTCTTCGCACATGGCGATGTAAGCTTTCCAGGTACAGAGATAGTTCTGGAGGAAGACTTCCGTGTACTTAATATGGACGAAATGACCGAGTCCGAGAGACCTCGGTCTCTCAACACCTGGCTTTTAACAGCCCTCCCTTATTGGCAACCATCAGGGAACGGCCGCGACGAGGCGTACCAGATCGGCGTACCAGTGAAGCCGAGGTCAATCCGGAGCAATGAGGATCACCGGAATTCCCTCGGTCGCCACCCTGCGCAGCAGGCGAGGGAGCAACTGCCGTGGAGGATAAACGTATATCAGGTGATAATGACCCCATGGGCCACTGACGCCTCTGAGGCATCCGCCCAAGGATCCCTGGATCTGACCACAAATCTCGACAACTTGCGATTGAGTCGAGAGGCCCTCGGGTCCACCTCCGGTGTGGCCCACCGTTTGTGTGGCAAGGAGTTGAAATGCCTTCGGGTGCAAGGACCACTCTCCCTGGTCCAACGTCTGGCGACTCAAATAGTCCGCCAGTTCTATGCCCGGAATGTAACGGTCGACAGAGCCGGCACGCGTTATTTAGCCCACTTCAGGGTACGGGGGACCTCAGAAGCCGCAGCTGAGCTCCGAGTCCCCCCTTGATGGTCGACATACGCCACCACCTTGACTTTGTCCGACTGGATCCTAATAGAGCGATCCTGCAATCTCTCAGACCACGAGGAGAGGCACAGTCTGATGGCCCGTATTTCCAGAACACTGTTCGGCAAACGTGCTTCGTCCGGAGTCCAAGCCCTTGGGCCAACAGGACTCCCCAGACTACACCCCAGCCCTTCAGGCTGGTGTCCGTAGTGAACACCGTCCATTGGACGGGGAGGAACGACTTCCCGGACCGAAGAGCCGGGACCCAAACCACCATGTCAGAGACGCCCTGACCAGGTGGCTCCCCTGGATCGGAAAATCCAAAGACAACGGGGATTTGTCCCAAGGGAACAAGATCTCCTTCTGCAATGCCCTGGTGTGTGATTGGGCATACAGAACGGCCTCGAAAAGAGGTCACCATGAGTCCCAGGATTCCCATGCAAAAACGGATTGACGACCATTTTTTGGGATGACAGCATCCGCACTGCAGACTGAAGCGTCAGTAGCTTCCCCGGAGGTAGGAATACCTTTGCCTCCAAGGAGTCCAGAATCAGATCGAGATACTTCAAATCTCGAGTCGGGAGCCGGACTGACTCCTGAATATTTAGGAGCCACCCGAAGTCCCTGAGGGTCTGACTGACAATAGTCACCCTGTCTTCTAATTCTGAGCCATTTCCTGCTCTGAGAAGAAGATCGTCCAATGCCTTGCTGTCTCAGTAAGCTAGAACCGGCACAAGCACCTTGGTGAACACCCTCGGTGCCGAGGCTAGGCCGAAAGGAAGAGCCACAAATTGATAGTGGACTTCGCCGATTGCAAGCGCAGATCGGAACATGCAAGTAGGCGTCCTTGATGTCCAAGGTCGCCAGAAAATCCCCTTGACAGAGTGTACTGACCACCGTGCGAATGGATTCCATGCGGAACTTTTGCACTATCACGAAGACATTCAGGACCTGGAGGTCCAAGATAAGCCAAACCCCGTCCCTTTTTTGGGACGACAAACGAATTCGAGTAGAATCCCTGAAACCTCTCCTGTGACGGAACCGGCACAATCACTCCGGACCACAAACCTGGATAGGCCCCATAGGGCCGCCCGACGGGCAGGAAGGAGAGGAAGATTCGAGGGAAGAATCTGTCTGGTATTAGGAACGGAACCTATCCTGTAACCTGAGGTGATCACCTCGCACACCCACCGGTAGGAGATCCGGGAGGTCCATTGATCCGTGGACCTGCAAAGTCTTCTCCCCTACCCCAGAGTCGGGTGGGGGCAAGACTTCACGCGGAGGCGGGCTAGGGAGCCGGCTTCTTCGGCATACGCACCCAGGGGCGCACGTGTCCACCAGCCGTACCGCTGTCAGTCTGGGAGGGCCTCCCCGTTGACTGACGAAAAAACCTCCTTTTTGCTGGAAAGGAAGGACCCTGCTTACGGCGGCCTCCTTACCCTTGCTAGCTTGAGGAAGAACAGTGCTCTTACCTCCCGCGACATCCTTGATGATGTCATCCAGCGCAGCACCTAAAAGCCTATCATCTTTAAATGGTAAACCCTTCAGAGGCTTTTCAGAAGCTAGGTCAGCAAACCAGCATTTCAACCAGATCAGACAACGCAATACCACCGTCAAGACAGAGGCCCTGAGTTATAAGGGGCCGCGTCAAACGTGGCGTCGCCACATAAACCCGGCCCTGCACCATCTGCGGGCCAGAGCAATAGTGTCTGGAAGAAGATCATGCTCCTGTACAGTTTGGTGCAAACATTTTTTGCCCAACCCGTAAGTGTTGGAGACACAAGGGTCGCCGCTACCACAAGCCGTAGGGCGGACCCCAACAAGGCAAACATGTCTCTACTCACCACTTCTGACCTCCTGTGAGTGGGGTCCTTAAATGCAGGAGCCCCCTCCACCGGGAGAATGGTGGCCTTGTTCAACCGGGTGACTGCAATGTCGACCATTGGGGGAGAAGCCCACGTTTTAAGTAGGGCATCTTCAAGGGGTATCTGATAGACAAACGCCACGGGACCATAAAAGTCTTCTGCGGCTTTTTCCCCCGACCTTATCAATGAGCTGGTCAAGGAAAGGAACATATGGAAAAAAAAACTTTTTAGAAGGCCTGGCCCTAAGGAACCAGAGGAGACTGTCCACCTGAGGTTCTACATCCGCAGCATTTAGCTTGCGAGTGTCCCTCACTGCATCAATGAGTTCACAAAACAAGCGCCCTGTCATTTACTGACACAGAACTGGAGTCTTCCTTGCCAGGAATGTCCTGTTCAAAACCATCAAATATATTCAGGGCTAGGGTCCTGAGCGGTAGTGGCTAGGCCCATATCTGAATCAGCGCACACCCCCTTTTTTTTTGGTGGAAAAAAAGTGGGGAGTGGGGCTTTTTCGCTCCCTTGTGCTCACACACTGCTTCCTCCTGGTCAGATTAATGATTCCAGGACTGCCGACAACTGGTCCCTAAGGACCGCAGGTGCAGGAGCACTGCCAGTTGTCTCTAACAGTGTGAAGAAACAGGTGAACCAGACTCCAATATTGCCACCCTCTGAGACCTTATTCACCATTACAGTGAATAATACAGCCCACCCACAGGCCGTGCTGGGGCTGAGGAGGGGATACCTGGAGTACTCACCACCCCTAGGGACCGCTCGGTACCGCTGTATGAGCCGCGCTGTAGCGCTGTATGAGTCGCGCTGTCGTGCGGGTGCAGCCTGAGGTGAAGAATCTGTGAGGATGTGTGCATTTCGCGCCGTTCAGCAGCGCTGCTAGAGGCCGAAAACGAAACGAAAAGTGCCGCGGCTACAAGAAAATGGCCGCCGGGCACCAGTATAACTGTGTATTAAGCCCTGGCAAAATGGCCACCAATGGCGCACTTTTTTAAAAATAAAACACCGCGCCAATGGCGCACAGAAAAAAACACAGCCAGTCCCCCAGAACACTTCCCAAGCAAAATAACAGTCATGGAGCAGCCCCCCCAGGGCAGAGTGACCCCCCAAGCATCCCCACACAGCACAACAGGGTGCAGAGAGCAGCAAAACAGGGGGGAGACAGGGAGAACGCCCCACACACAGAAACACAGCCAGCATGTACTCACCTTGCAGCAGGAGAGACTACTTACCCGTCCCACAAGCACCTTGGAGAATACCCCTGGTGCCAATAGAGGGACCCACTGGCTTGTTTCAGACAGACCTATCACAGAGTCGTACTGCGTAGCTGTCGGCCCGGTCCACCGTGAAAGATACAGTAGGTACTGTTCGATCTTGAGAAGACCGCAGGAGCATGAAAGCAACCCGGCCACCCCTGGAGCCATGGGGTATGTCGTGAACTGAGTCTCACGCACACAAGGCGAGGATCAGCACGCTCGATGGTTGGACAGGGAAGACTACGAGGATACCAGTGTACCCAACCTGTTGCCCAGCCGACAGTTGATTGAAGGTCTCAAAAATAAAATAATAAAATTCCCAAAGGAATAAAATTTAAAAGTAAAATCTTCCAGGAGACTGGCTCCTGAGAGAGCCATGTCTTCTCCTTCTGCTAGGCAGAAAAAAACTGAGGCTGTTAGCTGCAGGTGGAAGGGTAATGTCCGGAGGGACCGCCCCCCTGGGCGGGGCTGTTCAGCTCTGGCTTGTTCTAGAATGTTTTAACCTCTAACATTCTGCCTAGGTCTTCTCCTGCGAGCAGGGACATATACCCACATGTAATCAGTATGAGAGCTGCGTCGGTCCATGGACGATAAGAGAAAAATAAAATTATGGTGACTTCCTGTGCTCCCACTGGAGTTAAATCTAGAGAGGTTAAACTACTGACATATGCCGCGTACACACACGATCGGAATTTCTGACAACAAATGTTCGATGTGAGCTTTTGGTCGGATATTCCGACCGTGTGTAGGCTTCATCGGACATTTGCTGTCGGAATTTCCGACAACAAATGTTTGAGAGCTGGTTCTCAATTTTTCAAACAACAAAAGTTGTGGTCGGAAATTCCGATCGTGTGTATCCGATTCCGACGCACAAAAATCTTACGCGTGCTCGGAATCAATTCGAAGCATGCTCGGAATCATTGAACTTAATTTTTCTCGGCTCGTTGTAGTGTTGTACGTCACTGCGTTCTTGACGTTCGGAATTTCCTAGCAACATTTGTGTGACCGCGTGTATGTATGCAAGACAAGTTTGAGCGAACATCCGTCGGAAAAAAATCCACGGTTCTGTTGTCGGAATGTCCGATCGTGTGTACGCGGCATAAGAGAAGTAGATGAGGTGGGTCCATTTTACAGCATACCTAGCACACAAAACACACAGCCCAGAGCTTACATAATGTGCACAGCACACACGGCACATACCTATACAACACACAGCACAGAATGTAGCATACACAGCACAGAAGGCGCAAAGCATACGTAGCACAGAAAATATAAAGCGCAAAGTGTACATAGTATGCAGTGTACACAGCACAGAGTATAGACTGCATTCTTGGCACAGTCAATACATAGCACAGAGAGACAAAACATATAGCAAAAAGCACTGATATATACAATAGATAGCACAGAATGCACACAGTATTTGCATTCCAAAGTTTACACAATACAAACCAAAAACCACACATCAATATACATGGCACAGGGTACTGTCTTTGCTGCAATTCAATAAATATCTGCTTTTAGGTTTAATACTGGTTTAACGCATAGAAAGAAAATGCCAATTCCACTTTGGCAGATGAATATCAGAAATGTATTTCAATAGTCACATGATATTTAGGCCCCTTTCACACGGGCGGATAGAATTCAGCTTTTAGCTGCGGATAGATCAAGTTATCTACCGCAGCTAAACTCAGACAATGCTTTCATATGTCCCCATTCACACACTGCATTTCATTACATGGGGTTTGGTGCGGATAGAAAAATAGGATTTTTTGTACTCACCATAAAATCCTTTTCTCGTTCGTCCATGGACAGACACAGCCTTCTCATTTCTTGATGTGTGGGTTATGTTCCTGTTCATAGGAGAGGACTAGGCAGAACATGTTAGATAATTAAAAACACATGTTACATTAACCAGAGTTGAACAGCCCCGCCCAGATGGCGGTCCCTCCAGACATAACCCTCCGCCCTTCAGTCAGCAGCTCAGTTCGTTACAAGCAGTACAAACCTAAAAAGGAGGGGTGGGTGCTGTGTCCGTCCATGGACGAACGAGAAAAGGATTTTGCGGTGAGTACAAAAAATCCTATTTTCTCTTTTCGTTCATGGACGGACACAGCCTTCTCAATTCTTGACGTGTGGGACGTCCCCAAGCAGTGTAAAAAAAACGAGGGGTGGGAACAGTATCAAAAAAACAACTAACTTCACCCCAAACCAGCAGAGCTCCTCAACGGAGGAGTTGCAACCTCAAACAGCCGCCTGCAAAACCTTGCGGCCGAAGGAAGCATCAGAAGATGCGCTCACATCAACCTTGTAAAATTTGGAAAACATGTGCACGGACGACCAAGTCGCCGCCTTGCACACCTGTGAGACAGACGCTTGATGTCAGAAAGCCCAGGAAGCACCAATTGCCCTGGTTGAATGTGCCGTGACCGGAAAGGGAGGCGCCCGCCCCTTAAGGGTATAGGCCTGGATGACGGTCTGCCTGATCCACCGAGAAATGGTGGTCGACGAGACCGCCAGGCCCTTTTATGGACCAGACACCGACACAAACAGTGAGTCAGACCTCCGAAACGGAGCCGTAGCAGACAGGTACACCCGCAAAGGGACGTACCACGTCCAAGTTATGGAGCGCAGTCTTCCTGGGATGCGACGGTCGAGGACACAAGAAAGGCAGCACAATGTCCTCATTCAGGTGAAAAGCCGAAACCACCTTTGGAAGAAAGGAAGGCTGCGGGCGTAACACTGCTTTATCCTTATGGAGGACCAAGTATGGCGACTTGCAAGACAAGGCCGTCAATTCAGAAACCCTTCTGACCGATGTAATGGCCACTAGAAAGGCCACCTTCTGAGACAGAGTCAAGAGAGGAATCTCTATGATGTTCTCAAAAGGGAGGTTCCTGAAGAACCGAGAGCACCAGATTTAAATCCCATGGAGGAAGAGGTGGTCTAATTGGGGGAGCCACATGTCGAACCCCCTACACAAAAGTACCTACCAGGGAATGGGTCGCCAAAGGCCGTTGAAATAAAACAGCTAAGGCTGAAATCTGACCCTTAATGGTGCTTAAGGCAAGTTTCTGAACCACTCCACGCTGTAAAAACAGCAGGACCCTGGAAACCGAATACGTCCATGGACGTCACTCCATCTCTTCACACATAGAGATGTAGGCCTTCCAAGTACGATGGTAGATCTTCCTGGAAGAAGATTTCCGTGCCCTCAGCATGGTTGAAATGACCGAATCCGAAAGACCTCGGTCCCTTAGTACCTGGCTTTCAATAGCCATGCCGTTAAAGCCAGTGTCAGGAAGGGCAAACCAGAAATGTCATTGACGATATCGGCGCATCTTCGCGCATGCGCGGTAGTGGCGCATCGGCGCACGCTGATGTGCGCATGCGCGATAGCGGTACGCGCGATAGCGGTGCGCGGGCACGCACAGGAGCGCGCAGCGGCGGCTCATGGCGCCAGATGGGGTTATTTGAAGGGGCTGATGGCTGGGCTCTGTGCTGTTCGGTCTACAGCGTTACCTGAGACCTCTGACCCCTGCTTACCTGAATCCTGCTCCAGCTGACCCTTCCTGGCTTGTTTGACCATTCTTGCTGATCTGCCTGTACCTGACCCCCGGCCTGTGTTGACTACGTTCCTGCCTGTTCCTTCTGCTACCTTGTTGCCTGCCCGTTGCCGAACCTGCCTGTACCTGAGACCTGCCAGCTGCCTAAACCCGCTCATACCTGATCCTGCTCCAGTACTTACCTGTACCTGAGACCTGCCAGCTGCCTGAACCTGCTCATACCTGATCCTGCTCCAGTACTTACCTGAACCTGAGACCTGCCAGCTGCCTGAACCTGCTCATACCTGATCCCGCTCCAGTACCTACCTGCTTGGGACTGGTGTACCCACGCTTCCAGCCCATCTGACCGCACCCGCCTGAGCTCCAGTTGTTAGGCTGTCAGTTGTTTCCGGATCTATTCCAGTCTCCGTCCCAGTTCCGGTCCAGCGCACCACCAGCGACTTTTACCAGGCTCTCGTGCGACTCTACACTCCTGCGCCCCCTGTCTTCACTACCAGGGGCCGCGAGTGAGAGGTGTAAGGGAGGCCTCCCTCTGCATAATCAGACTCTTCCATCAGGTACGTGACAGTACCGAACAGCCAAGTCAGAGTCTGTGCAGGGAGCCTCTCCCATGGAGAGTTTCCGCTTACACCTCAAAGACCTCACCCAGACTGTTGAAATCGCACAAGATGCGTATATCCGACTGGAAGGAAGCATCCAGGCTCTTTCCTCACCTACCTCGGCCCCGCAAAGAGCTACTTCAGCAATAGCAATGTTACCTCCAGAAACCGGGGTTCCTGCGCCTGAAAGATTCACCGGTGATCACCGATTACGAGGACAGAAGTCAGAGAGACCTGTGAGGTCGTCCTGTCCAGCCTGGAAATTAGCCCGAGCCTCTAACATCAGCAGCCTGACATCTTCTACCACTGCTGCACCCACATCTGATGTCCCTGAACCCAGGCAACCCGGAGTGCCCCGTCCCTCACTTTCCCCTGAGGAACGTCAACGCCGACAACACGAAAACCTCTGCCTGTATTGTGGGAGACCCGGGCATTACGTGAGGTCATGTCCAGCCAAGACCCGCAAGGGTCGAATTATCTTCTCCGCCAGCACGCCCATCCTGCCAACCCACCTGGCTCTCCCCATTGTATTACAGCTTCCGGGAAGAAGTATTCCTGTCTCCGCTATAATAGACTCCGGTGCCTGTAGCTGCTTTATGGACTTGTCTTTTATTGCTAAACATCAAATCCCTTTGCAACCTAGGGCCCAGGGACTTTCAGTACATCTGGCCGACGGGTCTGCTATCAAATCCGGACTAGTGACTCAACAGACTATACCCTTGCCTGTCATTATTGCCGATAGTCACAAGGAATTGTTACGCCTGGATGCCATCGCATCCCCACTGTTCCCCATAATCCTTGGCATGACATGGCTCCAAGCACATAACCCTCTTATCAACTGGGTCGGAGGGGAGGTTAAGTTTCACTCTTCCTACTGCCTCCAACACTGCTTGCGGAAATTCTCTTCTGATCCGCCATCCTTGTTATGCTTGGACTCTGATGTTGAAACACGCTTATCTGTACCAGTTGCATACCATGACTTTTTAGATGTCTTTAGCAAGAAAGGAGCTGAAACTCTCCCTCCACATCGGCCATATGACTGCCCGATTGATCTCATCCCGGGTGTTGAGGTCCCTTTTTGGAAGGATTTTTCCTCTGTCAGAATTGGAGCTTGTCGCCCTGAAAGATTATATAGACGATAATCTAAAGAAGGGCTTCATCCGCCCCTCCACTTCTCCAGCAGGAGCGGGTATCTTCTTTGTGGAGAAGAAGGATCGTTCCCTTCGCCCATGTATAGATTATCGTGAACTCAATAAGGTTACGGTCAAGAACCGTTATCCCCTGCCCTTGGTACCCGAATTGTTCCAGAGGTTGGGAGCAGCAACCATATTTACAAAACTGGATCTCCGAGGGGCATATAATCTGGTACGGATACGGGAGGGAGACGAGTGGAAGACGGCTTTTCGCTCCCGATTCGGACATTTTGAATATCTGGTGATGCCGTTCGGCCTATGCAATGCCCCAGCAACATTCCAGCACTTTATCAACGATATCTTCTGCGATTTCCTAGACCTGTTCATTGTAGCATATCTGGACGACATCTTAATTTTCTCTGCTTCCCTTGATGACCACCGCAGACATGTTAAAAATGTATTGAGCAGACTGCGACAGCACGGGCTATACGCCAAGCCGGAGAAGTGCGAGTTCGAGCGACAAAGCATTACTTTTTTGGGACTAATCCTCTCCACCGAAGGTGTCAAGATGGACCCACAAAAGGTCACTGCCATCTTAGACTGGCCAGCCCCAGTGGACAAAAAGGGCATCCAACGCTTTGTTGGGTTCTCGAACTTTTACCGAAAATTCATCAGGGGATTTTCAGCCATCATATCACCAATCACACAACTGACCAAACAAGGCATCCGTTTCCAGTGGTCTCCTGAAGCTCAAAATGCTTTCGAGTCTCTTAAGAAACTATTTACTTCCGCACCGGTTCTGAAGCACCCTGACCCAACATTGCCCTATGTATTGGAAGTAGACGCGTCAGAAACGGCAGTCGGAGCGGTACTATCCCAAAGGCGGGGACCCAAGGCTTTGTTACACCCAGTCGCCTTTTTCTCCCGCAAACTGTCTAACTCTGAAAGGAATTATGATGTCGGAGATAGAGAACTTCTGGCCATTAAAAATGCATTGGAAGAGTGGAGGTACCTTTTAGAAGGAGCAGCGCACCCGATCCTAATCTATACGGATCATAAGAACCTGGAGTATCTGAGGACTGCCAAGAGACTCAAACCACGTCAGGCTAGATGGGCACTCTTCTTTTCCAGGTTCTCTTTTCATCTCACGTACAGGCCAGGATCTAAAAACACCAAACCTGATGCACTCTCTCGGATGTTCTGTGTTACCAGGGAATCCGCACCGCCCGACACTATCCTGTCCTCTGAGAACTTCCTGCTACTTCAGGGAGACCTGCTCTCTCAAATTAAACAGGCTTCTGTAAATGCCCCTTCATCTCTGGGAATAACGTTGCAGGCCAGAGATGATCTACTTTGGCACAAGGACAAAATATTCATACCAGAAAACCTACGTGTCTCTGTTTTGGGATTATGTCACGACCACAAATTAGCCGGACACTTCGGTATCCGTAAAACTGCTGAACTTGTGCAACGCACATTCTGGTGGCCTCAAGTGGAAAAAGACTGCAAGGGCTATGTAGAGTCCTGTACCACTTGCACACGAAATAAGAACAGCAAAACCAAGGCATGGGGCTTGTTGAAGCCGCTATCAGTCCCGAAGAGACCCTGGAAGAATATCTTGATCGATTTTATCGTGGAACTTCCTCCATCTGACGGGTTCTCCACCATCTTTGTGGTGGTAGACCGATTATCCAAAATGGCCCACTTCCTACCCATGAAAGGCACACCATCGACCCCGGAAACGACCCAAATCTTTGTGAAAGAAGTTGTTAGGCTTCACGGAGTTCCAGCAAACATCGTGTCAGACCGGGGGGTACAATTCACCTCAAGGTTTTGGAGGTCTTTATGTGAAACCTTGGGAATCGAGTTATCATTTTCTTCCGCATACCACCCCCAAACGAATGGGCAAACGGAAAGAACCAATCAAACTCTGGAACAATACTTGCGGTGCTTCTCCTCATACTCACAAGATGATTGGGCCGCACTACTTCCGTTAGCGAAATTCGCTTATAACAATTCCATCCACTCTACCACAAAACAGTCTCCATTCTTTGCCAATTACGGGTTCAACCCATCATTTCTGACCAGTACCTTCCCGGAGAGTTCTGTACCTGCCGTTCTTGAAACCATAAATTTCTTTGACACCAACAACAAACTTCTACAGACAACTATGACTAAAGCTCAGGAATATAACAAACAGGTCTTTGATAAGAAGAGGCGGGGAGAATTAATACTGGAACCTGGTGATCGGGTTTGGCTATCCACTACAAATCTAAAACTAATGTGCCCCTCTAAGAAGTTGGGCCCTAAATTTATGGGACCCTTCCCGATAAAAAGAAGGATCAACGACGTGTCTTACGAGCTGGAACTGCCAGACTCCTTCAAAATACATCCTGTCTTTCATGTGGCTTTACTAAAACCTGTAACCCCTGATCCATTCCCTGACCGGGATACAGGCCCACCCGAACCAATATTAGTTAACGGAACAGAGGAATTCGAAGTCGAAGCAATCCTGGACTGTAGGAAAAAGAGAAATCAGATCCAGCATCTCGTCAAATGGAAAGGTTATGGCCCAGAGGAGAATTCGTGGGAACCCGAGGACGATGTCCATGCTGAAAGACTTATCCAGGCATTCAAGAGATCCCATCCTTTGAAGCTCGCCCGGTTGGGCATCCGGAGGCTGCCCATTGGGAGGGGGCAATGTCAGGAAGGGCAAACCAGAAATGTCATTGATGATATCGGCGCATCTTCGCGCATGCGCGGTAGTGGCGCATTGGCGCACGCTGATGTGTGCATGCGCGATAGCGGTGCGCGCGCGGGCACGCGCGGGAGTACGCAGCGGCGGCTCATGGCGCCAGATGGGGTTATTTGAAGGGGCTGATGGCTGGGCTCTGTGCTGTTCGGTCTACAGCGTTACCTGAGACCTCTGACCCCTGCTTACCTGAATCCTGCTCCAGCTGACCCTTCCTGGCTTGTTTGACCATTCTTGCTGATCTGCCTGTACCTGACCCCCGGCCTGTGTTGACTACGTTCCTGCCTGTTCCTTCTGCTACCTTGTTGCCTGCCCGTTGCCGAACCTGCCTGTACCTGAGACCTGCAAGCTGCCTAAACCCGCTCATACCTGATCCTGCTCCAGTACTTACCTGTACCTGAGACCTGCCAGCTGAGCTCCAGTTGTTAGGCTGTCAGTTGTTTCCGGATCTATTCCAGTCTCCGTCCCAGTTCCGGTCCAGCGCACCACCAGCGACTTTTACCAGGCTCTCGTGCGACTCTACACTCCTGCGCCCCCTGTCTTCACTACCAGGGGGCGCGAGTGAGAGGTGTAAGGGAGGCCTCCCTCTGCATAATCAGACTCTTCCATCAGGTACGTGACAGCCAGCGACTGTAAAGCAGGATGAAGTATGGGACCTGGAGACAGAAGGTCCTCCCGCATTGGCAGCCGCCAGGGTGCATCTGCCACCAGGCGCACGAGGTCGGCGTACCAAGGACGCCGGGGCCAATCTGGAGCGATTAGAATCACCGGGATCCCCTTGGTCTCCACTCTGTGGAGCAGACGAGGAAGCAACTTTAGTGGGGGATAGGCATAAATTAGCCGATACTGACCCCACGGGGCCACCAACACGTCTGACGCGTCTGCCCAGGGATCTCTGGACCTGGCCACAAATGTTGACACCTTGCGATTGAGTCGAGAGGCCAGGAGGTCCACGTCCGGCGTGCCCTACCTCCGGCAAAGGAGCTGAAACACCTCTGGATGTAATGACCATTCCCCCTGGTCTAGCATCTGGCGACTCAAATAGTCCACCTGCCAGTTTTCTACGCCCGGAAAGTAGACGGTCGGCAGAGCCGGCACGCTTCTTTCCGCCCACCGTAGGATGTGAGCGACCTCGGACGCTGCAGCCGAGCTCCTTGTTCCCCCCTGATGGTTGACATAAGCCACTGCCGTGGCGTTGTCCGACTGGATCCTGACTGGCCGCCCTTGTAGTCTCTGTGACCACTTGGAGAGACACAGCCTGATCGCCTGGAGTTCCAGGACATTGATTGGCGGACAGGATTCGTCCGGAGTCCAGCGACCCTGGGCCGACTGGACTCCCCAGACTCCCCCCAACCTGTGAGGCTGGCGTCCGTCGTAATCACAGTCCAATGGAAGGGAAGGAACAACTTCCCGGACTGAAGAGCCGGGGATCTCAGCCACCAACTCAGAGAAGCCCTGACCAGGTGACTTACCTGAATCTGACGATCCAGAGACAATGGAGATTTGTTCCATTTGGACAGGATCTCCTTCTGCAAAACTCGAGTGTGGAATTGGGCATACGGTACTGCCTCGAAGGAGGCTACCATGAGACCCAGAACTTGCATGCAAAAACAGAGAGACGACCATTTGCGGGATGTCAACAACTTCACCGCAGACTGGAGAGTCTGCAACTTCTCCAAGGGAAGGATGACTCTCGCCTCCTTGGAGTCCAGAATTAAACCTAGGTACTCCAGACGCAGAGTCGGTGTCAGGACCGACTTCTGAATGTTTAACACCCAACCGAATTCTCGGAGGGTCTGAATGGCTATAGACACATCTTCCTCTAACTCTGAGCCAGAAACTGCTCTCAGAAGAAGATCGTCTAAGTAGCCCATGATAGCAATGCCTCGCTGTCTCAGCAAAGCTAGAATCGGGGCGAGCACCTTGGTGAAAACTCTCGATGCTGACGCTGGGCCAAAGGGAAGAGCCACAAACTGATAGTGGTCTTCGCTAATTGCAAAGCGCAGAAACCTCTGGTGTCCTGCGCAGATGGGGACATGCAAGTATGCGTCCTTGATGTCCAAGGATGCCAGAAAATCCCCCGGATAGAGCGCAGCAACCACTGAACGAATGGATTCCATGCGGAACTTCCGAACCTTTACAAAGAGCTGCAAACCCGCAAAGCCGTCCCCCCACCCTGGAGTCGGGCGGGCACCAAAACGCCTCCTACCTTTGAAAGGCAAGTCTGCAAGCATTTTAGCCAAATTAGGCAGTGCATTACCACCGCAGATACAGAGGCCCTGGATATTAAGGGGGCCGCATCCAGAGTGGCATCACAGACATACACAAGGCCCTGCACCAACTGGTCGGCCAGTCTTACACACTCCGGAGGGAGCTGGTGTTCCTCCACGGTCTGGCACAAAACAACCCCATTTTTTCAAAAGGCTCTCCTCAAAAGGATACCTGACCGCCAGGCGCTGAGACACCAAGGTTGCAGCCAAAATAGGCCGCAACAAAGACCCCAGCAAGGTGAACATGGACCTGCTCAGCGCCTCGGACCTCCTCTCAGTATGGTCCTTAAATGCAGGGGTCCCCTCTACAGGGAGAGTGGTTACTTTATTTAACCGAGCGACCGGGGGTTAACAACCGGAGTAGAAGCCAGTTTTTTCAAAAGGCTCTCCTCAAAAGGATACCTGACCGCCAGGCGCTGAGGGACCACAAAGGTCCTCTGCAGCTTTTCCCCATTTCTTATCTATGAATTTATCAAAGGACACATAGGGGAACACCTTTACAGAACGGGTCAATTTGTGCGACCCAAAAGAGACTGACCCCTCCGTGGAAGCCTCAGCTGCGTCCAGCTTAAGGGAGTCCCTTACAGCATTGATAAGTTCACTAACAAGTGCCCTGTCTTGCGCTGACCCGGACGAGGGGTCTTCCTCACAAGGAAGGTCCTGGTCCACATCTTCTGACAACCTAGAACCAGGCTCCTGTGCCGCAGCCAGGCCCAGGTCTGAGTCAGAACCTTCCCCTGGCGATGGTGGGGGAAGGGGGTGCTTTTTACCCCCCTTGCACTCACACGCCGCTTCCACCCTGGCAACAAATGATTCCAGGACTGCCGACAAAGCATCCATGGTAACTGCAGGTGCAGGGGCACCGGCTGCTGCCTCTGGCAAGTTTGGGGAAGAAGGGCCAGACACTGACTCCATGACACCACTGACAGCTCTCAGGGACTCAGTCAGAAAATAAACTGAAAAAAGTCCACCCTCCTTGCTGCACTGACCGGGGGGGGGTTACCCAGGGGACTCACCACCCAGCTGGAGACCGCTCAGCGCCGCTGCCCGCCTTCCGTCTCCACAGCGTGTGTGAGGAAAAAGACTGAGTAAAATTGCCCTGCGCGCCGTTCAGGCCAAACCCACACCAAAATGGCCGCCAGACACCTCCGAGAAAAAAGGGCGCGGCAACTAGAAAATGGCCGCCTGCACTAACAACCTGCGCCATGGCGCGGCCACGGAAAAATGGGCGCCAATGGAAAAAAATAATAGAAACCAGCAGGCATACAAAAAATGGCGTCAGCGCCGCAACAATAGCGCCTAAACACCGCAATGTGGACGAGAAGGACAAGGCAGGGACTTTCCCAGAGCAGAGCACCCCCCACAGAGAAACGAGCCCGACACCCCATGGTCCACCACTGAAATCCGGAGTCCCCCCACAGGTACGCCCCGGTCGCAGCGAGCCCTAGGGCAGAAGGAGATAGTGATAGAGAGCAGGGAAAGGGAGGACAGGAGAACCCTGCAATCCTTAGGACGCCCAGCTGTTTCCACCTGCCGAGGCAGGAGGAAAAGTACTTACCCGTCCATGCGAGGACCTACTGGTGCGTCCTGGACAGACCTACAACCGTGTGGGAGTAGCTGTCGGCCCGGTCCACTGTGAGTGAGACAGCAAGCAGCCCAGTCATATGCAGACCCCGGAGCATGTGCTCCTTGGCCACCCCTGGAGCCATGGGGTATGTCGTGGCCGAACCAGCGCAAAGCTAAGGACTGGCACGCTCGATGGCCGGAACTGGGAAGACTACAAGGATCTATATATCCAGCCTGTCGCCCAGCCGTGTGAAAGGGGCCATATACAGGGAAGGATATTATTATTATTATTATGAGAATATTGACACTAACACCTAAGTAATTGTTCCCATTCAAAACTAGCCATTCTATTAAAAGGAACACTTTTAATAGATTGGCCATGTACGTTGCGATAACGATATATATACCCATCATTTTTTTTTCTATTATTTTTATTTAGATTTTTATTATAAAGTTACAAACGTGAAAACCAGGGGTAGGCAACCTTGGCACTCCAGCTGTGGTGAAACCACAAATCCCATTATGCCTCTGCCTCTAGGAGTCATGCCTGTGTTCCGTCAGATTAGGTGACTTGTCAGAATTGGTCACGGAAGTGACGTTTCGTCGCCGCCATTTTGCTACACCCCGCACTCCTCCACAGTAAGGATATACTGAGAAGGGGGCAAGCGGACATCTTGTTATTACACCCATCGAAGTTTTGCATTTCACACTTATTTTTAACAGGAAACTGAATATATATGGTGAAATATAGTATTTAGAAATCCATCTGACTGTTTACATGTTGAATTATATAAGCAGCGGTGTTCTGTCAGATTAGCAAACCTGTGAGATCAGCAGGTCGGCCGCTGATTTTAAAATTCAACATCTAAACAGTCCGTTGGATTTCTAAATATTCTATTTCATCTTATAAACTCTGTTTACTGTTAAAAAAAACTGTGGAATGCAAAACTCCGGTGGGTGTAACAAGATGTCTACTTACCCCCTTCTCGGTGTATCATTACAGTGGAGGAGTGCAGGGTGTAGCAAGATGGCGGCAATGGAACGTCACTTCAGTTACCAATTCTGATGGGTCACCATATCTGACGGAACACCTGTGATTGTCAGGGTCATGCAATGTCTCATGGGACTTGTAGTTTCACCACAGCTGGAGGACCAAGGTTGCCTACCCCTGGTGTAAAACCTTTAACTTTCTTCAGCACTACAAATCATCAGCGCCAGTGAATAATACAGCTTCCTATACAATAATATGTGAATGATTTCATGTAAAAAAATAAGCAGAAATCACACATTCAAGCACGTAATGTACCAAATCTTAACACCCCCAAGAATATCAGTAGAGATCATATCAGGTGGTCATCAAGGCCCTGCCCACAACATGCACTTTTAACCTACAATCAATCAATTTGAAGCTGTAGAATTGTCATTAATCCAACCACACCTTTTCAAATTTAGACTGTACTCCTCTACTGAGATATGGAGCTTTATACAACAGTAAAGTATTATTTACCAACGCCTTTCAGGCCATGATGGTGGGGTCCACCTGTTTTTTCCATGACAAAATAAATATTTTACATGCATAAAACAGAAGCAGGGTACCGTAAGTAGCTTACAAATGACCTTTTTGGGTGCTAGCATATCCACCAGGCCCAATAGAATATATCCATCATTTAATGAGTCTGAATAATGTTCGGTTCTCTGACACACATGGAAGCAACCAACAAAGTTTTGCCCCAGGTGATGGAGTTGACAGTCAAATGTGACTGACAACTCAATGGAGGACTTGCAATTTTCCTTTTAATTTTAATCCGTTTTGTTGCATTCAATGAATTATAAAAATCATATTGATATGTTTATGGCCACCATAATATGCAGTATATGCATCCCACTGAAACTTGTTAGCAAAGTGTCTTACATTACACTTATTCTGTGCCCTGCAACACAATTCATTTGATACAACCTGAATGCCATTCCTTCAGGAGTACGCGCTGACAAGGTTTAAAGGGGAAACCTTTATTTTTTGTCTGGCTATAGGAGAACCTATGGGACCCCAGGAACAGCAGTGCAAGTGCATTTACAACCTCTGTTAATACTGTAAGACCCCTTTCACACTGGAGCGTTTTAGTGTTAAAAATAGCGCTATTAAAACGCTCTCCATGCATCTCAATGGACCCTTTCACACTGAGGCGTTGCACTGGCGGGGCGTTGCACTGGCGGGGCGTTAAGAAAAGTCCTGCAAGCAGCATCTTTGGAGCAGCTTTTGGGCGCTAAAAACAACGCTCCAAAAACGCCCCTCTCCATTAAAATGAATTGAAAGCGCTGTAAAAACGCCTGAATAGCGCCTATAATACACTCTGAGCTGTAGAAAAATCACATGATCTCCCAAAAATGTAAACGTGCAAGCAAAAAAAAGAGCATCTACAACAGCAGGACTGAAATTACCCATGCTTGCAATAACGCTTGAAAAACGCTGTTAAAACGCGGTAATAGCGCTAAAGGCGTTTTAGGGCGTTTTTGCAGCGCCTCAGTGTGAAAGGGCTCCAACTGAAACAGTATACTGGTATGTAGCTATCAATCTCAAAATTTTATTTTTATTGTTCCCTGAACCACAGAGATTAAAGATCGTAAATAATGGCTGCATTTGTTGTTCATATAAGCCAGTGAGCTTATAGGAATAGTCTGACTACAAAGAACACTATTTTTTCAAACACTGCTCTGAAGTATTACTGTAAATGCCCAGTGAGCACCCAAGTCACAGCTGAAGATGCAGAAGTGAAAAAAAAATTGTTGCATCATGAGGAATGAATGTATGTTTCTGACAAACTTGATTTTGAGGCAAAATTACCTATTTGACAGAAATTACCCTTAAATTTGCCATGCAGACCGCTTAAGAGAACTTTGTTTAAAATTAAATAAATAACTAGAGATAGACATACTCAACTCTAACTGTATAGCTAGTGTAGCACACAAACCTCTTTTCTCCTGCCGTCCTCCACCTGCAGTGGGGCACACCTGCTACTTGCCCGGTATCCCCTCCCCGTGTATAGAGAGGAGCGAGCAGTGTTATTGTTTGGGTCTTGCAGCAATTACCTCTCTCGAGTGGATCCCCTCTCTCCTTTGTCTAGGTAGAAGTTCCTCAGAATAAGGCCAATGTCCACACAGGAGTAAAACCCAAGCAGCAAGGGTTCATTCTTTTATATTTGCAGTGAACTTTAATAAAGAGTAGGAAGATGAGAGAAGCAAGGGGAAAAAAGGTTCAGGCACGCAACACCTAGAGCACAGTGTTAATCTTTCGTCGCCACTCAAGCCTGAGTGGGTATTGCTCACCCGGATAGTCCCTTTGAGAGTGGTCCTAGCAGCCGGGATGGAGCACGGATGCATAGTTAAATTTGAAAGGATGCGTTCCGGAAATCCTCTGCCACAGGATTGTCAATAGTCCCAACCTCCCAGCCAAGCAATAATGAGAGAAACCTTTATACCAAACTGGTGTATTGCAGGGCTTGTGATAAAGATGATGGATCCCTCTTTAGGCGAGTTTCCAGGCCTCTTCCCGAGACAGCGGTACCGTCGCTAGTCTCCTCTGGGACTGATCCTCCCCTGGTCTCCTTTCCTAAAGGTGGGCTCCCTACAGGTGGGCAGCCTGGGATCCTTCTCTGAGGTGTAGGCCCCAGCCAGCAGAGCTGGGCCTACCATGAAGCGAAGCTGCCTCGGGCTAAAGGTGCCCGAGGCCCAAACACACATGTGCACCTCGTGCTATAAGGGCCACGAGGCGCACACACAGGACCAAGGGTCCCCTGGAACACGCCAACCCCAATGGCGTCTGCCCCTTATGTACCCCCTCCCAGCATGCACAGCGGGATGACCACGCCCACCACACGGCTGCCGAGAGAGAACACCCAAGGTGCTGTGATACCCCTCTTGGTTCACCTATGCCGGTGGTGACAGTGCCACCTACAGGCAACAGGGAACACTACTGCCAGGCGGTATCACACCCAGAGCAGAAGCAATAATGAAATATCAATTGGCCTGAGCTCAACTACTGCCCCAGATTACCCCTAAATAGACACATAGCACCCCCAAATATTGGGGGGGCTCTACACTAGCTTTGTTGTTTACCCTAATAACATTATCTGTCACCTGTTATTGTTTTCATACCAAGAATACTGTAAAATTGTTTGTGTTCTTTGAATGATCAAGCAATTGCCATAGAATGTTCCCAGAATCAGGGACTGCACGGGGGGGAAGAGATGAAGGCCAATCAAATGGTAACATTTATTTTTCACCGAAACAATATCAAGATGTTTCAAAAAAAGATACAACACACCATAACCTGTACAGTGCAAGAACACACATAATAAGAGGTGCATGAAGAATTCTAACCGTGCTAACCCCCTCCAAGGGAAAGAACACACCAAATCGAAATTCCCACTTTTTATAACAGGAATAAATATGGGGAACAAAGGAAACAAACCCGCAACACCCTATGAGTGGTGCAAGTAATTAATGAGCTTCTCAAGCAAGCAAGAACAGTCCCCACTCATACCAGGCATGTGGCCTGGTATGGTTTGGGGGTAGATGTGGGTCGCACGCTCATATCCCCCAACCTCATCTTTCTGGCCTGCCAGGCTGCATGTTTGGCTTAGGTTCTATAAAAAATAAACAAAAAGTAAAAAAAATTTCACCAGTCAGCATCAGTGTCCCTGATCACCGCCACACCAGTTATGGTGTCCCTAATCACCACACCAGTTGCAGTGTCCGTGATCACCGCCACTCTAGTTATGGTGTCCGTGATGACCGCCACACCAGTTACAGTGCCCGTGATCACCGCTACACCTGTTACAGTTATCACCACCACATCAGTTACAATTACCCTGATCACCACCACACCACTCGTATTCTCCCTAATCACTGCCATCCACTTACTGGATAATTATTTAGAACCCCCAAACATTATATGTTTTCTTAAAGTAAAGGCCGGAGGGAGGGGATGTGGGTTGTTGCAATTTTTTTATGTCATAAAATAAAAAAATTAATGTTAATAAATAAATTACAATTTAAAGTGGTTCTAAAGCCTAAACATTTTTACCGTAAAGGAGAAGTAGGACCAAAGCTCTTTTGGCCATACTTCTCCTGTGGGTCACAGAAGTACATTTAGTTCTGCACTCCTGTGACCCAGATTAAGACATCGGCAGGATAAAGTCCACTGTCAGCTGACGTCACTCATCCAGTCCAGGCTCTAGAAGGGTACCAACTTTAATATACCATGGAGTAGGATAACAGAGCTAGGTTAACATTAGTGCAGCTGCAGCACAATATGTTTTTTTGGGATTTAAGTAGCGCAACACTGCATGTTTTTGAGAAGTTTTCATGCTATATGTGTTTTTTTTGTAGGGGAAGGAGACTGGAGCTATTCAGCTCAGGGATGCTGGTTGTTAAGTAGCCGGCACCTGCCACGCATGGGTCCTCTCACAGAAGGGTGAGCTCTAGTTCCTTGGAAGACCAGGTTACTTAAGGCTGTATAGGAGCCCAAGAGGGACGCTTTCAAGGTTACTGCAGGATTCACACAGTAACCAGCACAGCTGCCAAGTAACATAATTGAAGGTCTGGAAATTCGCCCAGACAAAGGACACAACAATGCCATCCAGCAGACAAAACGGTGACTTGGGAAGAAGTAAAAAAGTATAACAATTTTGGTAGGAATACCATCTTCAGAAGGTTTATCCACCCAACCAGGGTTAAAAGGAAGAGTCAGCCAGGTGTTACATTTGCGAGCGAATTGTGAGATTAGTGGATGGACATTCTTATCTAAGCATGCAGTGTTAGTACTTCCCATCCAAATTCCCAAATATGTGAATTGTCGACCCATTGAAACTGTGTCTGCGTGTTTATGTGTGGTACCACCGGATGTAACAGAAAAAGCACTGATTTGTCCTAATTAATATATATATGCCCCAAAAACCAACCAAAGCATTTAAAAATAGCTAGTTGTGTAAATGGAGTTGCGCAGCCTAAAAAAGTGCCATAAAAAATAACTTATTTGTACTGATTCGCTAAAGTGGTCAAACATATATAAACATATTGTATCTGTACAAGAACTCAGATAAAGTCCACAGCCAATGAACATAAAAGTTGGATATATACAGTGGATATAAAAATGTCAGGTTTCTATGTTGTAAAAAAATGAGAAAAAGATAAGTCATTTCAGAAATTTTTAGACCTTTAATGTGACCTATAAACTGTACAACTCAATTGAAAAACAAACTGAAATATTTTGGGGGGGGGGAGTAAAAATAATGTGGTTGCATAAGTGTGCACACCCTCTTAAAACTGGGGATGTAACTGTGTTCATAATTAAGAAATCACATTCAAACTCATGTTAAGCCCTGGTTCACACTGGTGCAATTTGACATGCGATTTGACATGTCAAATCGCATGACAAATCGGCGATATTTGCCGCAAATTGCAGGCAATGGCACTGTCCTAATCGGTGCGATGCTGCATCTGCGGCGCTACACCGATTTCAAAAAGTAGTTTCTGTACTACTTTTTGCGATTTCGGGCCGCGATTTACATTGACATCTGTGCAGAAACCTGCACAGATGTCCCTGTAATCGCGGCCGAAATCGGGACTGACAGGCAGGAGTGAAATCGTGCGAGTTCAGCTGAACTCGCACGGCTTCACTCCCACAGCCCCAGTGTGAACCTGGGCTTAATAGGAGTCAGTACCCACCTGCCATCATTTAAAGTGCATCTGATTAATCCCAAATAAAGTTCAGCTGTTCTAGTAGGTCTTTCTTAGTCGCATCCTACAGCAAAAGCCATGGTCCACAGCGAGCTTCCAAAGCATCAGAGGGATCTCATTGTTAAATAGGTATCAGTCAGGAGAAAAGGGTACAAAATAATTTCCAAGGCATTAGATATACCATGGAACACAGTGAAGACAGTCATCAACTGGAGAAAATGTGGCACAACAGTGACATTACCAAGAACTGGACGTCCCTCCAAAATTTATGAAAAGACGAGAAGAAAACTGGTCAGGAAGGCTGCCAAGAGGCCTACAGCAACATTAAAGGAGCTGCAGGAATATTTGGCAAGTACTGGCTGTGTGGTACATGTGACAACAATCTCCCTATCTTCTGGGCTATGGGATAGAGTGACAAGACAAAAGCCCTTACGAAGAAACACATCCAAGCCCGGATAAATTTTTCAAAAACACATCTGAAGTCTCCCAAAAGCATGTGGGAAAATGTGTTATGGTCTGATGAACTTTTTGGCCATAATTCCAAAAGATGTGTTTGGTGCAAAAACAACACTGCATATCACCAAAAGAACAACATACCCACAGTGAAGCATGGTGTTCGCAGCATCATGCTTTGGGGCTGTTTTTCTTCATCTGGAACAGGGGCCTTAGGCCCCTTTCACACTGGGGCGGGAGGTGCGGTGGCGGTATAGCCCACTGCTATTTTTAGCGGGGCTATACCGTCGGAATTGCAGCGGTATTCGGCCGCTAGCGGTGCGGTTTTAACCCCCGCTAGTGGCCGAAAAAGGGTTAATACCGCCGGCAATGCAAATCTGCAGAGGCGCATTGCCGGCGGTATTACTGCGGTTTCCCATTGCTTTCAATGGGAAGTAGCAGTGTAGGAGCGGTAAACACACTGCTCCTCTCAACGCTCTAAAGATGCTGCTAGCAGGACTTTTGGAGCGGTCCCGCCAGCGCATCGCCTCAGTGTGAAGGCCCGCGGGCTTTCACATTGAGACTGCAGGGCAGGAGTTTTTCAGGTGGTATTTAGGCGCTATTTTTAGCGCTAAAACGCCTGAAAAATTCCTCAGTGTGAAAGGGGTCTTAGTCAAGGTAGAGGGAATTATGAACAGTTCCAAATACCAGTCAATATTGGCACAAAACATTCCGGCTCTTGCTAGAAAGCTGAACATGAAGAGGGACTTCATCTTTCAGCATGACAACGACCCAAAGCATTCTTCCCAAATCAACAAAGGAATGGCTACACCAAAAGAAGATTAAAGTTAAAGCCAGAGCCCAGACCTGAATCCGATTGAAAATCTGTTTGGTAATCTGAAGAGGGCTGTGCACAGGAGATGCCCTCACAATCTGACAGATTTGGAGTGTTTTTGCAAAGAAGAGTGGGCAAATATTGCCAAGTCAAGATGTTCCATGCTGATAGACTCATACCCAAAAAGACTGAGTGCTGTAATAAAATTAAGAGGTGCTTCAACAAAGTATTCGTTTAAGGGTATGCACACTTATGCAACCATATTATTTTATTTTTACTTCCCTCCACCTAAAAGATTTCAGTTTCTTGTTTAACTGAGTTGTACAGTTTATACAGGTGAAACTCGAAAAATTTGAATATCGTGCAAAAATTCATTTAGTTCACTAATGTAACTTAAAAGGTGAAACTAATATATAAGATAGACTCATTACATGCTAAGCAAGATAGTTCAAGTCTTGATTTGTCATAATAGTGATGATTATGGCTTACAGCTCATGAAAACCCCAAATCCACAATCTCAGAAAAATAGAATATTACATGCAATCAATAAAAGAAGGATTGTACATAGAACAATATCAGACCTCTGAAAAGTATAAGGCATATGTACTCAGTACTTGGTTTGGGCCCCTTTTGCAGCAATTACTGCCTCAATGTGGCGTGGCATGGAAGCTATCAGCCTGTGGCACTACTGAGGTGTTATGGAAGACCAGGATGCTCCAATAGTGGCCTTCAGCTCTTCTGCATTGTTCGGTCTCATGTCTCTCCTTTCTCTTGGCAATGCCCCATAGATTGTCTATGGGGTTCAGGTCAGGCGAGTTCGCTGGCCAATCAAGCACAGTAATCTCACGGTCATTGAACCAGGTTTTGGTGCTTTTGGCAGTGTGGGCAGGTGTCAAGTCCTGCTGGAAAATGAATTTAGCAGCCCCATATAGCTCGTCTGCGGAAGGAAGCATGAAGTGCTTCAAAATCTCCTGGTAGACGGATGCGTTGACTCTGGACTTAATGAAGCACAGTGGACCAACACCGGCAGATGACATGGCTCCCTAAATCAACACAGACTGTGGAAACTTCACACTGGACTTCAAGCATCTCGCAGTGTGTGCCTCTCCATTCTTCCTCCATACTCTGGGTCCTTGGTTTCCAAAAGAGATGCAAAATTTGCTCTCATCAGAAAAGAGGACTTTGGACCACTGAGCAACAGACCAGGTCTGTTTTTCTTTTGCCCAGGTAAGACGCTTCTGACGTTTGTTGTTCAGGAGTGGCATGACAAGAGGAATACGACATTTGAAGCCCATGTCCAGGATTCGTCTGTGTGTGGTGGCTCTTGATGCACTGACTCCAGCCTTAGTACACTCCTTGTGAAAGTCCCCAACACTTTTGAATGGCCTTTTACTGACAATCCTCTCCAGGCTGCGGTCATCCCTGATGCTTGTGCACCTTTTTCTTCCACACTTTTCCCTTCCACATAACTTTCAATTAATGTGCTTTGATACAGCACTTTGGGAACATCCAACTTCTTTTGCAATTACCTTTTGAGGCTTTCCCTCCTTATGGAGGGTGTCAATGATGGTTTTCTGCACAACTGTCAGGTCAGCAGTCTTTTCCATGATTGTGATTCCTACTGAACCAGACTGAGAGACCATTTAAAGGCTCAGGAACCCTTTGCGGGTGTTATGGCTTAATTAGCTGATTAGAGTGGGACACTTTGAGTCTAGAATATTGCACCTTTTCACAATATTCTAATTTTCGGAGATTGTGGATTTGGGGTTTTCATGAGCTGTAAGCCCTAATCATCACAATTATGACAAATCACGGTTTGAACTATCTTGCTTTGTATGTAATGAGTCTATCTCATATATTAGTTTCACCTTTTAAGTTGCATTAGTGAAATAAATGAACTTTTGCACGATATTTCACCTGTAGGTCACATTAAAGGTGGAAAAAGTTCTGAAATTATTCATCTTTGTCTCATTTATTTACATCACATAAACCTGACATTTTAACAGGGGTGTGTAGACTTTTTATATCATAATGAGTGACAGATCAATAGTCTTCAATCGCGATGTATAGGAATAGCCCACTTCTTTTTTTTTTTTATCAAATATTTTTTTTATTTCTTTATCACATTTATACATACATCCATTTCAATCCTGTGTTACAATACAAATATGCCTTGACTTATGTGATACATTCTCCAACTCATTCCCGTTTCCCAACCCCCCCCCCTCATCCACCGTGCCCCCCCATCAATCCATTTATTCCATATATTATTAAATTTCTTTTTGTTACCTCTTTTAGTGTATATAAATTGTTCTTTTCTTATTGTGTCATTTATTACCTCCTCCCATTCTGTTACTGTAGGTGGGTTTACCGCTTGCCATTTCTGTGCAATAAGTTTCCTTCCCTGAAACAGGCATCTCCTAATCGCTATACGCTCGCCCTTTGAGGGTACCCTCTCTTCCACCAAGCCCAGCACACATAGCCTCGCCTCCGGCTGTAATAATGTTCCAAATGTTCTATTGATCTTTTCCACTATTTGCTTCCAATATTGGTACAGCTTGGGGCATCTCCAGACCATGTGTATTAGGTCTCCTTTATCCTGTCCACATCTCTGGCATCCTGGGTCTGGTCTCCTGCCAAATTGGAACATTCTTTGGGGCGTGTAGTATGTCCTATGTATCAGATATAGCTGAGACATATACTGGGAGGGGGACATTGACAGTTCGGGGCCTATACCCAGTATTTGTTCCCACTGATCTTGTGAAATTGTGCCCACATCCTTCTCCCATTTCTCCCTAATTTTATTAGCCATGATCTCGCTTCGATCTGCCCTTTCTAGGGAGTCATAAATGGTTGAGATTACTCCTCTAGTGCCCTCAGTATTTACTAAGTTTCGGAAGATGGCCATATTATTCCATTCCGGTTTCCTATTTTCAAATTGTGCATTCAGCGCATGTCTGATTTGTAAATATCTATAAAAAGATCTATTTGGAACCGAGAACTCCTCTCTTATTTCTTGAAATGTTTTTATTCTACCAACAGCAAATAGTTGTTCCAGTAGATGTATCCCTAATCTGTCCCACTCATCAACCTTTCCCATGATTTTAAGTTCTTGTAGGTTGCTATTATCCCAGATAGGGGAGAATTCAGAGAAACCTGTATATCCTAGAATCTTCTTCCCCTCTTTCCAACATTTTACCATTAATTGGACTTCTTTAATATGAGTGAATCCACATGTGATAATGTACAACCATATAATGTGCTTCCACCTCCGTAAAACATCTCCATGCTCACAAAACTCTCACCAAAATAAATATTCAAATATGCCTTATATTCAAAGCTCTTATAGATGGCATGGTGATCCTCGAATCAGAGTGTTTGCCTAATCCACCCAAATGAACATGTTCAAACCTGGGGTGCAGGTCCCTTTAAGGTGCCAATAGATGTGCTCAATACCATGTTAGGACAAAGAATAATAGCCAAACCCAAAGCTACCAGGACTGCCCAAAGATAGCCCCACTCTACAGAGTCAAAGGCCTTCTTGGCATCCAGGGAAGCCACTACACCCAATGCACCTGGAGCACCCCCAATGCCTTTTGTACCTCCGCTACAGTAATAAGTGAGTCTAATTTGTCAGGGTATGTAGAGGTGAGAACTGGGAAGTCTACATCAGCTAGTGAGTAAAGTTTGCTGTCATCATACTCAAAAATGTGCTGGGATTGGTGGAGTAATTTATTTTTTTGTCAGGGCCGTATGGAGTAGAAGAACCTCTCTAGTCAAGGTTTGTAGGCATTCGTACTGTTGTGGGTCTTTAGTATGAACACTCCCTGTTCACTAGCTGCAACCTCAGCCTTAAAGGGGTTGTAAAGGTACAAAAATTTTTTCCTAAATAGCTTCCTTTACCTTAGTGCAGTCCTCCTTCACTTACCTCATCCTTCGATTTTGCTTTTAAATGTCCTTATTTCTTCTCAGAAATCCTCACTTCCTGTTCTTTTGTCTGTAACTCCACACATTAATGCAAGGTTTTCTTCCTGGTGTGGAGTGTCGTGCTCGCCCCCTCCCTTGGACTACAGGAGAGTCAGGATGCCCACTGACACACAGCTTCTTTCCCTATCTGCAACGTAGAGAGCGTCCTGACTCTCCTGTAGTCCAAGGGAGGGGGCGAGCACGACACTCCACACCAGGAAGAAAGCCTTGTTTTACTGTGTGGAGTTACAGACAGAAGAACAGGAAGTGAGGATTTCTCAGAAGAAATAAGGACATTTAAAAGCAAAATCGAAGGATGAGGTAAGTGAAGGAGGACTGCACTAAGGTAAAGGAAGCTATTCTAAAAAATTGTACCTTTACAACCCCTTTAACTAAGTCAGACTTAAGCTCCTTCTGAACCTTGGCAATAATAACTTGGTATTGTCCCGCATGGATGCCTCAATTGATCCCAAAACTGCGGTTTCACTAAGGTATCAGTGATGCAGAACCTAGAGAGCCTCTATAACTTATCTGAAGGGGCCACTGACATATCCAAATGTAAATACAGAGGAGCATGGTTCGAGATACCCTTTGGCAAAATTGTGACATCAATAACCTCGGGCAGGACAGACCCTCCCACGAAAGCCAAGTCAATACGTGAGGATGTTTTATAAGATGCTGAATGACATGTATAGGCACGAGTATTGTCAGGGTCACCTGTGTCCAGGTGACAGATGCACACCGTAGGGGGACAGGAGTGCACCGCGAGGTAGTGAACCCTATGGCTGGCTTCTGCGGATATGAAACTGGGTGGTTGTGGAAAGCGGGACCAGAGGAGCACAACCGGGATCCAAACGGAAGCTAGAGCCAAGATTCCCCAGGGCGCGGAGTCTAAGACCCAGCTGGTCTTCTCCAGGGCCTCTAGTGGTGAGGATGTTAGCTGCAGGCTGGGACCAGGTCGCGGCCCCTGGAGTTTCCTAGCTCACGCCCCGTAGGATAAGGGGAAAAGAGGGGAAGCAGCAGCACACGATAAGAGAGAACCGAATAACAAGCTGAAGGTCAGGGGCCACAAGCAGACAAGGATAACGAAGAACGAGCCGAAGGTCAAGGGTCACGAGCAGACAGGGATAGTCGGGGACAAGCCAATAACGTAACAGAGAGACAGACGTAGCACACGGCAGGCAGGAACCCAAACACACAATGCCTAACAAACACGTTGATCAGCAAAGCAGGCTTGCAGTGCACAGGTTAATATAGTGTTCTGTGATAGGGCCTGGGGTGGAGTCAGGCTGGGAGGAGATTATAAAGGAAGCCAGGTGAAGGAGGTCTGGTCTCTAGATGAACACATGAGGAGGAAGGTAAGATGGCAGACAGACATTAATGCATATCCATGACAGTACCCTCCCTCTTACGAGGCCTCCCCCTTCCCCACCTGGGCCCAGGTTTAGAGGGAAACTTCAGATGAAACTCCTTTAACAGACGAGGTGCAAAGACCTCAGATGCAGTGATCCAAGACCTCTCCTCAGGACCAAACCCTTTCCAATGAACGAGGTGCTGAAGAACGCCTTTACAGAGTCGGGAGTCCAGAATTTGACTGATCTCGTACTCCTGATTATCCTCAGAGACAGGCGCCACGGTAGGGAGAGGACGAGAGAATTTATTGAGGACTAAAGGCTTTAGAAGAGCAACATGAAAGGAGTTAGTGATTTTAAGGCTCTTAGGAATCTGGAGTTTGAAACAAACCGGATTCAGTTTAGCAGTTACCGTGTATGGACCGATGAATCGTGGAGCAAACTTCAGAGAAGGAACTCGGAGCTTGATGTTCCTGGTAGAGAGCCAGACTTTGTCCCCTGGCTGAAGAGAAGGCGGTTTACGCCTGCGGCGGTCGGCAAAGCCTTTGAATTTTTCAGCAGCTGCCCGGAGGGAATCATGAACGTGACCCCAAACGGAATTGAGAGACTCCTGAACCGAAGCCAAAGCTGGAATGTCTGGAGAACAGATCATGGGAAGAGGAAGTTGAGGGTGTTTTCCATAAACTGTGAAAAAGGGTGTCTTCTGCGAACTGGTATTCACATGATTGTTATGGGAGAATTCTGCCCACGGGAGTAGAGAGGACCAATCGTCATGGTGAGAAGACACAAAGGTGCGAAGAAAGACCTCTAACTCCTGATTAACCCTCTCAGTCTGTCCATTGGATTGGGGATGGTAAGAAGAAGAAAAATCCAAGACAATATTGAGGGATTTGCAAAAGGCTCTCCAAAAACGAGACGTGAATTGGACTCCCCTGTCGGAAACAATATGAGAAGGGACCCCATGTAGGCGGAGAATTTCCCGAATGAAAATGGGAACCAAGGCAGGGGCAGAAGGAAGACCAGGAAGAGGAACAAAATGAGCCATCTTGGAGAATCGATCGATTACCACCCAAATGACAGTATTATTCTCAGACAGTGGGAGATCGGTGATAAAATCCATGGCAATATGGGCCCAGGGTTCCTTAGGAATGGGCAAGGGCATGAGGAGACCAGCAGGAGCTTGTGTGGAGGATTTGGACTGAGCACAGACATGACAAGCTTTAACGTAGTCTTTGACGTCTGAGCGGAGATTAGGCCACCAGTAGTGACGACTGATGAGTAGGAAGGATCGGAGGAATCCAGAATGCCCTGCCACCTTGGAATCATGTCCCCAATGAAGGATCTTAGCTCTTAGCTCAGTGGGGACAAAGGTCTTACCAGGCGGAATTTTTGACTTCAGGGTGGTAGAGTGGGCAACAATGCATGAGGTGGGAATGATCGGCTCAGGTTCAGGGGCGGACTCCTCGTCCAAAGTGTCAAATGACCTAGAGAGCGCATCAGCCCGACCGTTGCAGGAACCAGGTTTGTAGGTAATCGTGAAATTAAAACGGGCAAAGAAGAGACTCCACCTGGCCTGTCTAGGATTCAGACGTTTAGCATTCTGTAGATACTGTAAATTCTTGTGATCGGTAAAGATCGTTATGGAGTGAGGGGAACCCTCCAAGAGATGACGCCACTCCTCTAACGCCAATTTAATTGCGAGAAGTTCCCGATCACCGATGGCATAATTCCTCTCTGCCTGAGAAATTTTTTGGGAGAAGAACGCACACGGTTGGCGTCTCTTCTCAAAGATTTGAAGAAGCACAGCTCCCACCCCCATTGAGGAAGCGTCCACTTCAATAAAAAATGCATTCCCAGGATTTGGTCTCCTCAAGAGGGGGCCAAAAACAAAGGCCTGTTTCAGGTTGTGAAATGCAGAGACAGCTTCGGGAGGCCAGTCTCTGGCATTCACACCCTTCTTGGTCAAAGCGATAATAGGCGCGGCAATGGAAGAGTAATTCCTTATGAACTGCCTATAATAATTAGTGAAGCCAAGAAAGCGCTGTGTGGCCTTGAGGCTAGCAGGAAGAGGCCAGTTGGTGATAGCCAAGACCTTCCCAGGGTCCATACGAAGACCCGAACATGAGACGAAGCACCCCAAAAACAGGACCTCAGAACATTCAAAGGAACATTTCTCCAGCTTGGCATAGAGATTGTTCTCTCTAAGACGTTGAAGTACAGTGCGGACATGGTTTCTGTGGACGAGCAGATTTTCAGAAAAGATCAGAATGTCATCCAGATAGATGACAACAAACTGGTACAGCAGATCTCTGAAGATTTCATTGACAAAGTTTTGAAACACGGCTGGAGCATTACACAGACCAAAAGGCATCACCAGATATTCGTAATGCCCGTCTCTAGTGTTGAATGCAGTCTTCCATTCGTCACCCTCCCGTATTCGAATGAGATTGTACGCGCCTCTGAGATCCAACTTGGTGAAAATGGAGGCACCCTTCAACCTATCGAATAGCTCAGATATTAAGGGTAAAGGGTATCGATTTTTAATAGTAACCGCATTTAAACCCCGATAATCGATGCAGGGTCTTAAGGTACCATCCTTTTTGGCAACAAAAAAGAACCCTGCCCCTGCAGGTGATGAGGATTTCCGGATGAAACCTCTCTCCAGATTCTCTGCGACATACTCCGACATGGTGAATAAAAATAGTGTGGCGCTCAAAACAAAAAATGATAATAGGTAAATGGCTACTTAAAGCGATAGAAACAACAGTGCTCTAATAACACAATTATAAATGTGAGTCCGCTACAAGGGTATTCAGATGAATTGTCCTCCTTGCGAACTGTGTGATATACCGTGAAGGTACAACGTGAAAATGAAATACAGTCCCAAATAACAAAAATGTATGTGATCATGGATGTCCTTCAATGGATGACCTTCCCACAATGCAGACTGACAAAGGGACTTCAATGCAAATGATGAATCAAGCAAGGAGAAGACACTGGTTGTTATAGATGGGTACTCTTACCGCTGATGGTGGACCCACCTACCGTACGGCAGTGGGTCTTGCAGGCTTAATGGTCACCAAGACCAAACGGGATATAGCTGGATGTCCTGGGTCCTCACTTGAACTCCAACCGGATGATGAAAAGGTAACTCAAACGATGGATGATTCTCACATGGGCCAGGTTCCACAGCAATCCGCGAAAAATATAAAGATGGAAGAAAACCAAAAAGACTCCAGATGGTGCAGGTCAATAAAAACCGATTGCCGGAATTTTATTAAATAAAAATTTTATTTTTTTATTTTTTTTTTGTCCAACAATCATGCAGACAAATAAAAAGTGATCACGAAATAAAAATATATTCAAAGCAATATGGGGTGCAGCGTCAGCAGGCCCTACGCGTTTCGACTACTACAGTCTTCAACAGGGGCATGACGCTGTACCCCCCATATTGCCAACATTTATAAGAATTTCACATACTCTGACACACCCCGGAAGGGGTGGAGTCAAAACAGGAAATAACACAAGGTCTCACAATCTCAATACATAATTTCATAATATGCAACTGAAACACATAAGTTATATGTATCAATTCAATAAAGCATTGGATAACCTGTATATTAAACATATTATACATCAACAAATAAATGTACCTCCATAACCTAAATCTAGGTATGAGGATAGGAATCTAATCATGACACCTGTATGGAACTTACCCTAATGAGGGCACCGCCCATTGTGATCTTCTCATTATCTAGATAGTCTGTATAGAATGAGTTCCCAAGTTCACCACGGTATAAACCAAATTCCACAGGATGTCATGATCCCACCTGACCAGAATCGTCACTGGGGACACCCTCATATATAACACTGGGGACACCACAGCATCCCCCAGAGTACAATCTATACGTTGTACTGCTAAATCTAATGCACTATGTGCAGTACCTCCATATTACCCCCTCTGGCGCTAAATCAGAGTCCCGCTGGAACTTCCCCTGGCAGTAACATCAACAGATGTTTGCTGCAAATGTCTATGGGGACACCAGTGAGACGCTACGTGGCCGCGCTATGTCCGCGCGCGCACATCCCACGCATGCGCGAGCCGACGTTGTAGTCATGTGATCGCATAACGCATCACATGATACCGGCCAACGTGAATGTATGGAGAGAGAGACAAGCTTCACGTCTCGCAGGGGGGCTAGAGTAGTGCAACCGTCCGATGCGCCCTCTAGTGGGGATTAAACAGAATACATATTCAAAATACATGTTGTATAGACGGTAGCAGGTGCTGATATAAATAAGGCCCAAAAGCGCCTAGCTATCCCTCTTATACACATGTAAAATGATGGTTACTATTAGAAAAATTATTTTTCCATTTATTTATCCATAATTATTCATCAAGCAATTACCTGATGAAGGATAAATCTAACTCACGTCTTAATTAATATTGATACATTCAACGATTGGGGATAAATCTGATGATGGTAAACCAATAATTGAATGTAACCCCAAATATTAATATTACAAGGAAAATACTAACAACAAAGGAAAAGGGAACGGGAAAAAAGGGAGGGGCAAAGAAACTCACAATCTATACAAGGGCAGAAAAATACGTAAATATACTATTCTTTCACCCGAGTCGCCTATAAAGGCGCACGCGGGGGATACCTGCCTCAAGTTCACCATTCCCCAAATGTGGATACACGAGCCCAGGTGCCTCACACCCGATTGATGAAACAGTTGAGATCCCACTCAACGTTCATACCATGGGGTGAGTAACACCTGAGCCTGTGTATCCAATAAGTCTCCAATCTCGAGACACCCCGTAGGGAGGAATCTCCCCTCCAATGGGGAACGAACCTGTCAATCACTTGGAACTGGGTGCCCCTAGGGTCCTTTGCATGATGTTCTAAATAATGTCGTGACACCGTATGTTTGTCACATCCCTTACGTATTTTAGCCAGATGTTCATTGACCCGAATGGAAAAATTACGTATGGTGCGCCCCACGTATTGAAGTTTGCACGGGCATGTGATGAGGTACACGATAAATCTGGTGACGCAGGTAGTAAATTGTGACATAGTATAACTGCGTCCCGTGACACTAGAGCTAAATGTGTCTGTTTTACGTCTCCCCAACACATTAACCATGCAAACATTACATTTTCGACAGGGATAATATCCATTAGCTTCCGGAAAGAAAGAGATCCTTTTGGGGGGGTCTATTATATTAGGGGCCACCTCCCCCTGAATGGAGCGTGCACCCCTAAAAATTACGCCAGCCCGCTCAGGCAGGGAAGGGCCCAAAGTTCTATCGCTTTGTAAGACCTTCCAGTGTCTATTTAGGATTTTCTTAATTTCCTTATGTTGGGTGGAATAGGATGTAAAGAAAGACCATCTAAATCTATCCTCTTTAGCTTTCGCCTGTTTTTCAATAAGGAGGGATGGTCTTTCCATTGCCAATACAGAAGCAATGTCTGCATTCAACTGGACTGCTGAGTAGCCCCTATCAGTGAATCTAGCCTTCAAAATCTGAGATTGAACCAAAAAGTCCTGCTCTCGGGTGCAGTTCCTCCTCAAACGGAGGAACTGTCCTTGAGGAACAGACTTCAACCATTGTTCGTGGTGGCAGCTATCGACGGGGATATAGCCATTTCTATCCGTTGGTTTAAAATATGTTTTAAATTCCAAACGGTCATTGGCAACTGTAATTTCTAAATCTAGGAAATGTATCGACGTGGAGCTGGCCTCGTATGTTAATGTGATACCACGATCATTAACATTAAGAGTCCTCATAAAGGTATCCAGTGATTCTCTCGTGCCCTTCCATAGGAGGAGGATGTCGTCTATATATCTAGCCCACAGAACCAATTCAGGTCTGTTGAGGGCATAGACGACATCCTCCTCCCACTGGGCCATGAAGAGGTTGGCAAGACTGGGGGCATGTTTAATATACAGGTTATCCAATGCTTTATTGAATTGATACATATAACTTATGTGTTTCAGTTGCATATTATGAAATTATGTATTGAGATTGTGAGACCTTGTGTTATTTCTTGTTTTGACTCCACCCCTTCCGGGGTGTGTCAGAGTATGTGAAATTCTTATAAATGTTGGCAATATGGGGGGTACAGCGTCATGCCCCTGTTGAAGACTGTAGTAGTCGAAACGCGTAGGGCCTGCTGACGCTGCACCCCATATTGCTTTGAATATATTTTTATTTCGTGATCACTTGTTATTTGTCTGCATGATTGTTGGACAAAAAAAAAAAAAAAAAAAATTTATTTAATAAAATTCCGGCAATCGTTTTTTATTGACCTGCACCATCTGGAGTCTTTTTGGTTTTCTTCCATCTTTATATTTTTCGCGGATTGCTGTGGAACCTGGCCCATGTGAGAATCATCCATCGTTTGAGTTACCTTTTCATCATCCGGTTGGAGTTCAAGTGAGGACCCAGGACATCCAGCTATATCCCGTTTGGTCTTGGTGACCATTAAGCCTGCAAGACCCACTGCCGTACGGTAGGTGGGTCCACCATCAGCGGTAAGAGTACCCATCTATAACAACCAGTGTCTTCTCCTTGCTTGATTCATCATTTGCATTGAAGTCCCTTTGTCAGTCTGCATTGTGGGAAGGTCATCCATTGAAGGACATCCATGATCACATACATTTTTGTTATTTGGGACTGTATTTCATTTTCACGTTGTACCTTCACGGTATATCACACAGTTCGCAAGGAGGACAATTCATCTGAATACCCTTGTAGCGGACTCACATTTATAATTGTGTTATTAGAGCACTGTTGTTTCTATCGCTTTAAGTAGCCATTTACCTATTATCATTTTTTGTTTTGAGCGCCACACTATTTTTATTCACCATTCCTGTACACTTTGTTTGTTAGAGTGTTGGCAGCTTGCATGCACATTGTTTTTGGTTTAGCGCAGTATTTTCCCCTTTTTTTCCCAGTTATATTGCTTGACATATTATTTACTGCTGCTCACCATATATATTTTCTCCTTTTTTGTGTACAAATGGATGTTTTTGAATACAGGGCCTCAAGGTCCTTTAACACACAGGGAGTCTTTACCATCCATAATGCCGACTCAGAAATAAGTGGTCTCTTTGCTAGGCTCAAGAACGCAATGATCTCAGAGTTACATCTTCAATGGGACACTGCGTTTCTTGAGCAATCTATCAAGGAGAAGATGGTACCCAGAGGTCTCAGGTGGGATGTCTCCCCTCAACAGGGAAAGTCAGACATGATCCTCTGGGCTAATTACTTTAATGATGCTGGTCTACAACTTCTCAATTTTTTGATTGAGAAAAAGCGGGTTAGGATGTCCGCATTAGATAAAGAAATCAGGGAAATTAGAGACAAGCTCTCTCCCTCTAGTGGTACTCCTGAATATGTATCTCTTTCCTCTGCTCTTAAAACCATCCTTGAAAAGGAGGAGAAAGATCAGAGGAATAAGAAACAAAAAAAGTACAACCGAGATATAGGTGACTATAAGGGAAACTTAGTCTTTGGCTGGCAGAAAAACTGGCCAATCAGACAAATAACCCTGAAAATAATTCTAACATGGATCTTTCTGAGCCAGTTGATGTACTTATTGATAGGACTCTTGTCTATGAACCTCCCTCCACATCTTTACGAGGAGGTCAGAACAATAAGGGTGGTACACATACACCCAAGAACAATAAACAAATACCAGCCTTGGCTCCTCACGAACCAGGCCGAGGTAGATATAGTTCTGTACCCCGAGGTAGAGGTCACCCTCAACGGGGTAGAGGTTATGGACAAGGTGATAGGGGTCAGATGTATCCTAGAGATCCATCAGGGAGAATTCCCTTACCTTGGAGGGATAATGGATCTGGTTCTAATACGAATTATATACAGGGTACACCTATACCTACCCAGAACCGTTATACTCTACCACAGGGCGAAGGCCCGTATGACCCGTATTACGACTCCTACTCAAACCCTGGGTGGGGTGAGGAACCACATAGACCAGGATATGGTCATAGTTACAATCACCCTGGTCCACCACAATACCAGGGTTTTCACAAGCCCACTTTCCACACCCCCAGAAGCCCAAGTATAAACGAGGCTCAAGGGGGGGGTGGCGCATCCAGCGCAAAAAGACCAAGGGTAAATTAGGTGTGGGTATTTTTAACCTAAGTTCTACAGTTCTCACTCCTCAAGAACAATCTGTATTAGATAAAGGTCTAAAGTTTGTTCCCCCGCGCAAACTGAACAAATTTTCCACCTTTATCGATTTTCAAAAGTTTATAAGAAAATTAAACATTCAAAGGCATTTTTTAGCACTTCCATCAACTGATGCCCAAAAGAAAGATGAGGTGTCTATTATGCCTTCAATACCTATTCCCTCTACACAATTAGGGAATCAGTTTACTAGTGTACGTTCAGGGCTTTCTAATCCCTCTTTGTTCAACCCCCCAGTGAGCTCAGCTCCTTCCATTAACGTTTTTCGTACTTTGGTATTGAAAGATCTTGACGAATTGCCCACCAAAAAAGTCCACCAGGATCCTATTATTGCTACAGGTTTAAAAACTTCATGCAGTAATAAAAATCTCATTGTCCGCCCTGCGGACAAAGGAGGTGGAATAGTAGTACTAGATAAGATAAACTACGTTAATGAGATGAATAGGCTCCTGGAAGATCGAGCGACATATCATCCTCTACCTGGGGATCCTACATTGAAATACAAGAAGGCCCTCGTTGATATAGTCAACGAGGGTTTTTCTCTCAACGTCCTTAATAAAAAAGAACAGGAATACCTGGTGCCTCTTGCACCACGAATTCCTGTGATTTATTACCTCCCAAAGGTACACAAGGACCCAGTCAATCCCCCAGGGCGACCTATCGTCAGCGGGATTGACTCGGTCACTTCACGCATTGGAAAGTACATCGATTTCTTTCTACAGCCTTTGGTGAAATCGATACCCTCTTATCTAAAAGATACGAAGGATACTATCAATTTACTTGAGAAAGTTCGGCACCATGGAGATTTGATTCTTGTTACTGCAGATGTGGCCTCATTATACACCTGCATACCACATCAATTGGGTTTGGGGGCAGTGGAGTTGTTTCTTTCCAGAGACTCCCCACTGCCTTTATTACAGAGGAACTTTATCATGGAGTTGCTCAACTTTGCCACTAGGCATAATTACTTTTGGTTCCAGGGAACATTCTTCTCCCAAATTAGGGGTGTGGCAATGGGGGCTAAATATGCCCCCAGTCTTGCCAACCTCTTCATGGCCCAGTGGGAGGAGGATGCCGTCTATGCCCTCAACAGACCTGAATTGGTTCTGTGGGCTAGATATATAGACGACATCCTCCTCCTATGGAAGGGCACGAGAGAATCACTGGATACCTTTATGAGGACTCTTAATGTTAATGATCGTGGTATCACATTAACATACGAGGCCAGCTCCACGTCGATACATTTCCTAGATTTAGAAATTACAGTTGCCAATGACCGTTTGGAATTTAAAACATATTTTAAACCAACGGATAGAAATGGCTATATCCCCGTCGATAGCTGCCACCACGAACAATGGTTGAAGTCTGTTCCTCGAGGACAGTTCCTCCGTTTGAGGAGGAACTGCACCCGAGAGCAGGACTTTTTGGTTCAATCTCAGATTTTGAAGGCTAGATTCACTGATAGGGGCTACTCAGCAGTCCAGTTGAATGCAGACATTGCTTCTGTATTGGCAATGGAAAGACCATCCCTCCTTATTGAAAAACAGGCGAAAGCTAAAGAGGATAGATTTAGATGGTCTTTCTTTACATCCTATTCCACCCAACATAAGGAAATTAAGAAAATCCTAAATAGACACTGGAAGGTCTTACAAAGCGATAGAACTTTGGGCCCTTCCCTGCCTGAGCGGGCTGGCGTAATTTTTAGGGGTGCACGCTCCATTCAGGGGGAGGTGGCCCCTAATATAATAGACCCCCCCAAAAGGATCTCTTTCTTTCCGGAAGCTAATGGATATTATCCCTGTCGAAAATGTAATGTTTGCATGGTTAATGTGTTGGGGAGACGTAAAACAGACACATTTAGCTCTAGTGTCACGGGACGCAGTTATACTATGTCACAATTTACTACCTGCGTCACCAGATTTATCGTGTACCTCATCACATGCCCGTGCAAACTTCAATACGTGGGGCGCACCATACGTAATTTTTCCATTCGGGTCAATGAACATCTGGCTAAAATACGTAAGGGATGTGACAAACATACGGTGTCACGACATTATTTAGAACATCATGCAAAGGACCCTAGGGGCACCCAGTTCCAAGTGATTGACAGGTTCGTTCCCCATTGGAGGGGAGATTCCTCCCTACGGGGTGTCTCGAGATTGGAGACTTATTGGATACACGAGCTCAGGTGTTACTCACCCCATGGTATGAACGTTGAGTGGGATCTCAACTGTTTCATCAATCGGGCGTGAGGCACCTGGGCTCGTGTATCCACATTTGGGGAATGGTGAACTTGAGGCAGGTATCCCCCGCGTGCGCCTTTATAGGCGACTCGGGTGAAAGAATAGTATATTTACGTATTTTTCTGCCCTTGTATAGATTGTGAGTTTCTTTGCCCCTCCCTTTTTTCCCGTTCCCTTTTCCTTTGTTGTTAGTATTTTCCTTGTAATATTAATATTTGGGGTTACATTCAATTATTGGTTTACCATCATCAGATTTATCCCCAATCGTTGAATGTATCAATATTAATTAAGACGTGAGTTAGATTTATCCTTCATCAGGTAATTGCTTGATGAATAATTATGGATAAATAAATGGAAAAATAATTTTTCTAATAGTAACCATCATTTTACATGTGTATAAGAGGGATAGCTAGGCGCTTTTGGGCCTTATTTATATCAGCACCTGCTACCGTCTATACAACATGTATTTTGAATATGTATTCTGTTTAATCCCCACTAGAGGGCGCATCGGACGGTTGCACTACTCTAGCCCCCCTGCGAGACGTGAAGCTTGTCTCTCTCTCCATACATTCACGTTGGCCGGTATCATGTGATGCGTTATGCGATCACATGACTACAACGTCGGCTCGCGCATGCGCGGGATGTGCGCGCGCGGACATAGCGCGGCCACGTAGCGTCTCACTGGTGTCCCCATAGACATTTGCAGCAAACATCTGTTGATGTTACTGCAAGGGGAAGTTCCAGCGGGACTCTGATTTAGCGCCAGAGGGGGTAATATGGAGGTACTGCACATAGTGCACTAGATTTAGCAGTACAACGTATAGATTGTACTCTGGGGGATGCTGTGGTGTCCCCAGTGTTATATATGAGGGTGTCCCCAGTGACGATTCTGGTCAGGTGGGATCATGACATCCTGTGGAATTTGGTTTATACCGTGGTGAACTTGGGAACTCATTCTATACAGACTATCTAGATAATGAGAAGATCACAATGGGCGGTGCCCTCATTAGGGTAAGTTCCATACAGGTGTCATGATTAGATTCCTATCCTCATACCTAGATTTAGGTTATGGAGGTACATTTATTTGTTGATGTATAATATGTTTAATATACAGGTTATCCAATGCTTTATTGAATTGATACATATAACTTATGTGTTTCAGTTGCATATTATGAAATTATGTATTGAGATTGTGAGACCTTGTGTTATTTCCTGTTTTGACTCCACCCCTTCCGGGGTGTGTCAGAGTATGTGAAATTCTTATAAATGTTGGCAATATGGGGGGTACAGCGTCATGCCCCTGTTGAAGACTGTAGTAGTCAAAACGCGTAGGGCCTGCTGACGCTGCACCCCATATTGCTTTGAATATATTTTTATTTCGTGATCACTTTTTATTTGTCTGCATGATTGTTGGACAAAAAAAATAAAAAAAAAATTTATTTAATAAAATTCCGGCAATCGGTTTTTATTGACCTGCACCATCTGGAGTCTTTTTGGTTTTCTTCCATCTTTATATTTTTCGCGGATTGCTGTGGAACCTGGCCCATGTGAGAATCATCCATCGTTTGAGTTACCTTTTCATCATCCGGTTGGAGTTCAAGTGAGGACCCAGGACATCCAGCTATATCCCGTTTGGTCTTGGTGACCATTAAGCCTGCAAGACCCACTGCCGTACGGTAGGTGGGTCCACCATCAGCGGTAAGAGTACCCATCTATAACAACCAGTGTCTTCTCCTTGCTTGATTCATCATTTGCATTGAAGTCCCTTTGTCAGTCTGCATTGTGGGAAGGTCATCCATTGAAGGACATCCATGATCACATACATTTTTGTTATTTGGGACTGTATTTCATTTTCACGTTGTACCTTCACGGTATATCACACAGTTCGCAAGGAGGACAATTCATCTGAATACCCTTGTAGCGGACTCACATTTATAATTGTGTTATTAGAGCACTGTTGTTTCTATCGCTTTAAGTAGCCATTTACCTATTATCATTTTTTGTTTTGAGCGCCACACTATTTTTATTCACCATTCCTGTACACTTTGTTTGTTAGAGTGTTGGCAGCTTGCATGCACATTGTTTTTGGTTTAGCGCAGTATTTTCCCCTTTTTTTATACTCCGACATGGCCTGGGTCTCTGGGATGGACAGAGGGTATGTACGACCCCTGGGTAGAGTTGCTCCGGGGACAAGATCAATAGCACAGTCAAAAGACCTGTGGGGAGGAAGCACCTCAGCTGATTTCTTACAGAACACATCCCGGTAATCGCTGTATGCAGCAGGAAGATCAGAAGAAACAGAAGTGGCAGCAACCGGAAGACTCTCCTTGGGGGTCACCTTGAGGAGACACGACGAGAAACATGAGGAACCCCAGGCCAGGATCTGCCCAGAGACCCAGTCCACATGTGGAGAGTGGAGCTGTAGCCAAGGGAGGCCCAATACAACTGGGGTAGAGGCCTTGGTAGAATAAGAAAGGATATCCACTCCTGGTGGAGAATCCCTACCGACATCCTAATGGGTAGCGTCTGGAAGCGAATAGGGCCCCCTGGGAGAACAGTGCCATCAATTGCCGAGACTACCAATGGGGTAGTGAGAGGTGAAAGGGTAAGCTTCATAGAAAAGCAGTTCTCCAATCCATAAAATTGCCGGCAGCCCCGGAATCCAGGTATGCAAGGGTTGACTGAGGAGAAGTGCCTACATGAAGGAACACCGGCAAGAGCAGGCGAGAAGGTGATGTTTCTGGGTCTAATACTCCACCTTCCAAATGTATTAGACCCGAGCGTTTCCCGGACGAAGCGAGCAGGAGTCACGAAAATGACCCTTGCCCCCACAATAGAGGCACAAGCCCAGAGTTCTGCGCCTAGCACGTTCTTCGGGGGTTAGTCTGGTCCGGCCCAGCTGCATAGGTTCTTCAGCAGGTAGAGGATGCTCCACGGAATGAAGGGAGGGGAGCTCAGACTGGCTAGGACCCAGAGAGTGCTGGCGTCTTTTTTCTAAGGACCTCTCTTGAAAACGAATGTCGATCTGGTTGCATAATGAAATTACATCGTCCAGACCGACGGGAATGGCTCTTCCCGCTAATTCGTCTTTCACTCGGTCAGAGAGGCCATGTAAAAAGGTAGCGACCAGGGCCTCATTATTCCAGCTCAATTCAGCTGTGTGGATACGGAACTGAAGAGCATATTGCCCCACTGAACTATATTCTTGGCGAAGACGTAAGACAGCACTAGCCGCTGAAGAAGCCCGAGCCGGCTCTTCGAAGATGTTACGAAAGAGCTTCAAGAAATCGGACAGACTGGAAACCACCGGATCGTTCCTCTCCCACAGGGGGGCAGCCCAGGCCAAAGCTTCACCGGAGAGGAGGGAAATGATATAGGCTACCTTAGCCCGGTCAGACAGGAAGCTTTGAGGCTGAAGCTCAAAATGAATTGTGCATTGGCTGAGAAACCCCCTGCAGGCCTTGGAGTCCCCAGAGAAACGGGATGGAGCTGGCAATCTTAGTGAGTGTGAGGCTGCGACTGGTGCGATAGGTACAGCCGCTGGTTGTACTTGGGGTTGCGGATTCGGGGTTCCCAAGGAGACCTGAAGCTGCTCGAATCGAGAAGCCAGATCCTGGAGGAATCGCATCACCTGAGTCTGATTTGATTCCTGGGTCTCAAGTCTGCGAACTATGCCCTGCAATGGATCATCCGCGGGGAGCGGGATGTCAGCCGGGTTCATGGCTAATCAAACTGTCAGGGTCACCTGTGTCCAGGTGACAGATGCACACCGTAGGGGGACAGGAGTGCACCGCGAGGTAGTGAACCCTATGGCTGGCTTCTGCGGATATGAAACTGGGTGGTTGTGGAAAGCGGGACCAGAGGAGCACAACCGGGATCCAAACGGAAGCTAGAGCCAAGATTCCCCAGGGCGCAGAGTCTAAGACCCAGCTGGTCTTCTCCAGGGCCTCTAGTGGTGAGGATGTTAGCTGCAGGCTGGGACCAGGTCGCGGCCCCTGGAGTTTCCTAGCTCACGCCCCGTAGGATAAGGGGAAAAGAGGGGAAGCAGCAGCACACGATAAGAGAGAACCGAATAACAAGCTGAAGGTCAGGGGCCACAAGCAGACAAGGATAACGAAGAACGAGCCGAAGGTCAAGGGTCACGAGCAGACAGGGATAGTCGGGGACAAGCCAATAACGTAACAGAGAGACAGACGTAGCACACGGCAGGCAGGAACCCAAACACACAATGCCTAACAAACACGTTGATCAGCAAAGCAGGCTTGCAGTGCACAGGTTAATATAGTGTTCTGTGATAGGGCCTGGGGTGGAGTCAGGCTGGGAGGAGATTATAAAGGAAGCCAGGTGAAGGAGGTCTGGTCTCTAGATGAACACATGAGGAGGAAGGTAAGATGGCAGACAGACATTAATGCATATCCATGACAAGTATGAGGGTGTTTCCAACGCTAGACGTCGGTTAGACCATACGTCTCTGCCCATACAGCAAGGTCAGAGTGCGAAGGGCCCTCGTGGTTAGCTGGTCTGTGCCCGGGTCAGGGACCAAGTTAAAATCACCTAGCATAATAATATTAACAGTGGCAAACTCAGCCAGTAAGGTAATTATCTTATGCAGCAATTTGAGCAAAGCTGGTGAAGGCAGATACAGACCAACTATTACCCATGTGGAATATTCAATTTGCACATGAAATATAGCATACTGCAAGATGAGGTCCAGCAATTTAAAGGGTAGAGATTTTTGCACCAGAACACTCACCCCCCTTGCAAAATTTGAGTAAGTAGAGTGATAGTGATGCCCGGCCCACGTTATTTTTTGGCTAATAGCCTGTACACATGATCCGAAAATCTGATGAAAAAATAGGATTTTTTACTCACCGTAAAATCCTTTTCTCTGAGTTCATGGACCGACACAGCTTCTCTATTGACAAAGTGGGTATTATCCGTTAAATAGGAGTTACTAGGCAGAAAACTTGTAAAAAGTGTTGCATCACACCTTCTACAGTACCGCCCAGGGGGCGGACCCTCTGGGTATATCCCCTCAGTCTGCATCTCGCAGATCAGTTTGTCAAAAAGCAGTACAAACTTAAAAGGAGGGGTGGGTGCTGTGTCGGTCCATGAACTCAGAGAAAAGGATTTTACGGTGAGTAAAAAATCCTATTTACTCTTTCGTTCATGGACCGACACAGCTTCTCTATTGACAAAGTGGGACGTCCCAAAGCAGTGTCAGAGAAAAAAACGAGGGGTGGTAACAGCATAAAAATAAACTTTACCCCAAACACAAAAACAGCACTCTTCCAACGGAAAAGTTGCAACTCTAACCAGCCGCCTGCAAAACTTTGCGGCCGAAAGAGGCATCCGAAGATGCATCTACATCAACTTTGTAGAATTTGGTAAAAGTGTGAGCGGACGACCAAGTCGCCACTTTACATAATTGGGAAACAGACGCTTGATGTCGGAAAGCCCAAGAGGCACCTATTGCCCTGGTCGATTGCGCTGTGACCGGAAAGGGGGGCGCTTGACCCTTTAACCACTTAAGCCCCGGACCATTTGGTAGCTAAAGGACCAGAGGTGAATTCAGAATTTTGCACTGCGCTGCTTTAACTGTAAATTGTGCGGACATGCAATGTTGTACCCAAACGAAATTTGCGTCCTTTTCTTCCCACAAATAGAGCTTTCTTTTAATGGTATTTGATTGCCTCTGCGATTTTTCTTTTTTGCGATATAAACGGAAAAAGACCGAAAATTTTGAAAAAAAATGATATTTTCTACTTTTTGTTATAAGAAAAATCGAATAAACTCAATTTTAGTCATACATTTAGGCCAAAATGTATTCAGCCACATGTCTTTAGTAAAAAAAATGTCAATAAGCGTATATTTATTGGTTTGCGCAAAAGTTATAGCGTTTACAAACTAGGGTACATTTTCTGGAATTTACACAGCTTTAAATTTATGACTGCCTATCTCATTTCTTGAGGTGCCAAAATGGCAGGGCAGTACAAAACCCCCCCAAATGACCCCATTTTAGAAAGTAGACACCCCAAGGAAATTGCTGAGAGGCATGTTGAGCCCATTGAATATTTTTTTTTTGTCCCAAGTGATTGAATAATGACATAGAAAAAAAAAAATTACAAAAAGTTGTCACTAAATGATATATTGCTCACACATGCCATGGTTATATGTGGAATTGCACCCCAAAATACATTCTGCTGCTTCTCCTGAGTACGGGGATACCACATGTGTGGGACTTTTTAGGAGCCTAGCCACGTACGGGACCCCGGAAACCAAGCACCGCCTTCAGGATTTCTAAGGGCGCAAACTTTTGATTTCACTCCTCACTACCTATCACAGTTTTGAAGGCCATAAAATGCCAAAATAGCACAAACCCCCCCCCCCCAAATGACCCCATTTTAGAAAGTAGACACCCCAAGGAAATTGCTGAGAGGCCTGTTGAGCCCATTGAATATTTTTTTTTTTTTGTCCCAAGTGATTGAATAATGACAAAAAAAAAAAAAATTACAAAAAAGTTGTCACTAAATGATATATTGCTCACACATGCCATGGTTATATGTGGAATTGCACCCCAAAATACATTCTGCTGCTTCTCCTGAGTACGGGGATACCACATGTGTGGGACTTTTTAGGAGCCTAGCCACGTACGGGACCCCGGAAACCAAGCACAGCCTTCAGGATTTCTAAGGGCGCAAATTTTTGATTTCACTCCTCACTACCTATCACAGTTTTGAAGGCCATAAAATGCCAAAATAGCACAAAACCCCCCCAAATGACCCCATTTTGGAAAGTAGACACCCCAAGCTGTTTGCTGAGAGGCATGGTGAGTATTTTACAGCTCTCATTTGTTTTTGAAAATGAAGAAAGAACATTTTTTTTTTTTCTTTTTTTTTTTCAATTTTCAAAACTTTGTGACAAAAAGCGAGATCTGCAAAATACTCACAATACCTCTCAGCAAATAGCTTGGGGTGTCTACTTTCCAAAATGGGGTCATTTGGGGGGGTTTTGTGCCATCTGGGCATTCCATGGCCTCCGAAACTGTGATAGGCAGTGAGAAGTGAAATCAAAAATTGACACCCTTAGAAAGCCTGAAGGCGGTGCTTGGTTTTTGGGGTCCCGTACGCGGCTAGGCTCCCAAAAAGTCTCACACATGTGGTATCCCCGTACTCAGGAGAAGCAACAGAATGTATTTTGGGGTGTAATTCCACATATGCCCATGGCATGTTTGAGCAATATATCATTTAGTGACAACTTTGTGCAAAAAAAAAAAAAAAAGTACCAGTTACTTACCGGTAATGGTCTTTCTGGTAAGTCTTCCAGGACGGCACAATGAGAGATGACTAGTCCACCTGACAGGAAACACAATCAAAGAGGTTAAAAACCCCACCCCTCCCTGTGCTCCTCAGTTTGTGAAAAAGTACTCCACACTAGTGCACGAGAGTGAAAACAACATACCACAACAACTCTATATATATATTAATATACTTAACCAGAGCGGTGGGAAGTAGGCCTGCCGTCCTGGAAGACTTACCAGAAAGACCATTACCGGTAAGTAACTGGTACTTTTCTCAAGACGTCTTCCAGGACGGCACAATGAGAGAGAAGCAAGTAATTTGCAGGCCTACCTTAGGGTGGGACGACCGCTTGCAGGACCTTCCTACCAAATGAGAGGTCCTGAGGCGACAGCAACTCCACTCTGTAATGCTTCAAAAAAGTTTGACCATGTCGCAGCTTGGCAGATTTGTTCGACCGAAGCTCCGGCCCTTTCTGCCCAGGAGGTCGCCAGAGACCGAGTGGAATGTGCTTTAACCTTCGGGGCTGTCTTAGCAGCCTGGTCATAAGCTAGGGAGATTGCTTGTTTTATCCACCTAGCTATGGTTACTCTAGAAGCCTGTTGGCCCTTTTTCTGACCAGAAAAATTAATAAATAAGTGGCTGGATTTTCTGAAAATGCTAACTCTATCCAAATAAGAAAGCAGACATCGTCTGACATCCAAACAATGAAAGGAAGCCTCCCTTTCATTCTGGGGATTGGAACAAAAAGAAGGGAGTATTATTTCCTGCGTTCTATGAAATTTTGATACTACCTTGGGAAGGTACAGGGGGTCCTGCCTGAGAACAACCCTGTCCTCAAATAAACGAAAAAACGGCTCTTTAATTGACAGAGCCTGCATATCACCTACTCTTTTGGCTGTCGTTATCGCCAGCAGAAAGGTAAACTTAACTGTGAGAAGTTTAATAGAAATACTGTCTAAAGGCTCGAACGGAGCCTTAGTTAACTGTTCTAGAACCAAGGAGAGATCCCAGGGTGGAACCCTAGAGATCTGTACTGGAGACATTCTGTCCCTAGCTGACAGGAATCTTTTAATCAACGGGTCCTGGGACAATCTTCTGTCCAGGAAGTAAGATAAGGCTGCTACCTGAACTCTTAGTGTCTTGGTAGCCAGCCCCAGATCAACTCCATCCTGGAGAAATTCCAGAATGACCGAAGTTTCCTGTTGGGAAACCTCTCTCTCTGAACACCAGCGAGAGAAGACCCCCCACACCTTAGCATAAATCCGCCTGGTGACCTCCTTTCTACTAGAGAGGAGAGTGGTGATCACTCTCTCTGAACAGCCCTTCTCCCGCAGGTTCTGCCTTTCAAGCACCAGGCCGTCAGTTTGAAGAAGCTGGGCTCTGGGTGGAAGACCGGACCCTGAAGAAGAAGGTCTGACCGAACTGGTAGATGGAGAGGGGGAGCTACCGACCAGTTCTCCAGAGTGGGAAACCAGGCTCTCTTGGGCCACCAGGGGGTGACCAAAATGAGACAGCATTCTGAGAGGTCCAGCTTCTGCAGGATCCTCGGAATCAGACTCAGAGGAGGAAAGGCATAGGCCAGATGAAAACTCCACACCTGGGCCAGCGCATCCACTCCCTCTGAGCCCCATTCCCGGGTCAGGGAAAAGAACCTCTTTAGCTTTTTGTTTTCCCTGCGGGCGAAGAGGTCTATCTCCGGATTGCCGAACCGTTGGCACACCAGATCGAACACCTCTGTGTTCAACTCCCATTCTCCCTGGAGAATCGGGTGGCGACTTAAAAAGTCCGCCTCTACGTTGTGAACCCCTTTTATGTGAACCGCTGTGATAGAGGGAATCCGGAGCTCTGCCCAGCTCAGGATCTCCAGAGACAAAGCCAGAAGGGTACGTGACCTGGTGCCTCCCTGATGGTTCAGGAATGCCACTGTGGTGGCATTGTCGGATAGAATCTGGACCTCTCGGCCCCTGACTCTCTCCTCGAAGGCCTTTAGAGCCTCCCGGACCGCCAACAATTCCCGGAGGTTTGAGGAGGTGCCCCTCTGACCTCGGTTCCAGGAACCCTGAGCTCTGAGCTCGTCTAAGTGAGCCCCCCAACCCCAGGCGCTTGCGTCTGTGGTTATCCTGAGAGGGTTGGACTGACTCCACAGACGACCCACCAGTAAATTCTGAGGAAGGAGCCACCACCTCAGAGATTCCTTTGCCACCACTGGGATGGGGACCCTGTAGTCTAGAGATTCCCTTGATCCGTCCCAAGAGGATAGAAGGAATTCTTGGAGAGGTCTGGAGTGGAGCTGAGCCCACGACACCGCTGGGATGCAAGAGGTCATTAGACCCAGCACCCGCATGATGCTTCTGAAGGAGGATTCCTCTGCCTCCAACATAGACCTGACCGTTGTCAAAAGACCTTGGACCTTGTCCTGGGGTAAAACAAGTTTTCTTTCTAAGGAATCCACTAGGAATCCCAAGTAAACTTTCTTCTGTTCTGGGACCATCGAGGATTTTTCTTTGTTGATGATCCACCCCAGGCTTTCCAAGGTGCTCACGACCCTGGCCAGGTCTGCAAGAAGGAGATCTCGACTCTGATTGTAGAGAAGCAGATCGTCGAGGTAGGGGACTACTGCTATACCCTGCAGGTGCAGGTAAGCAATCACCTCCGCCATGATCTTTGTAAAGACTCTTGGACTGGATGACAGTCCGAAGGGAAGCGCAGCAAACTGCCAATGCTGCACTCCCTGGGCGGAAGTGATTGCAAACCTGAGGAAGGCCTGATGTGCTGGGAATATCGGGACGTGTAGATAGGCGTCCTTTAGGTCTATGGTCACCATGAACACCCCCCTCAGAAGAAGCTTCCTGAGAGTGTACACGCTCTCCATCCGAAACCTCTTGCGACGCAGATAAGCGTTCAAGGGTCTCAAGTTTATTATAAGTCGATGCTTCCCTGACGGCTTTGGAACAACGAAAACGTGGGAATAGACGCCCAAACCTTGTTGTTCCGTAGGTACCGGGATAACTACTCCCTGCCTTTCCAGATCTGAGACATTCTGTACCAGACCTGCAGCTTTTAAGGGGTCCCTGGGTAGATGCGTTACCAGAAACTTCGGGGGAGGGGAGTGAAGGAACTCTAGCTTGTAGCCCTCCTTTAAAATTTGGAGGACATGGGGGCTCTGAGATATGCTTTCCCATCTGGGGAGAAACTGGGAAAGCCTTCCCCCTACCCTTACGTCACTTAGAGTTCTTGTCATTAGGCTTTTGGCTGGAGAAAAGGATACCTCCCTTCTGTTTGTCCTTGCCAGCACTCCACCTCCTAGTATTGATAGGTCTTTTGTCTGAAGACCGGTTCTTACCCTGGGGGCCTCAAAAAAATCTCCTTTTTTCCTTTTTAGGTTTGGTAGGAAATTTCTTACCCTTTTCGGTGGACCTGGACAAGGCTTGGTCAAGTCCTGTACCGAAAAGAAGGGAGCCCTCAAATGGGAGACCACATAAACGGGTCTTGGATGCACTATCACCATCCCAGGTTTTAACCCATACAGCTCTTCTAGCAGAGTTTAAGAGGGCTCCAGTCTTTGCGGTGGTTCTTACGGTTTCTACCGCTGCGTCCGCTAGGTACGCCACCGCGTTACCTATTAGCTGCAACGACTCCAAGACTTCCTTGGATTTGGAAGTGCCTGAAACATGGTCCGTTAATTTTGAGATCCATGCATCTGCATTCCTGGCTACGCATGCTGAAGCCAGCGCCGGGCTCATGGCTGCCGCATTGGCTTCCCAGGCCCTCCGCAAGGTGGTTTCAGCACGCCGATCCATCTGATCTTTGAGGTTACCAGTATCCTCAAAGGAGAGGTCAGACTGTTTGGATACCTGGGCTAAGGAAGCATCCAATCTGGGTGTTTTGAAGAACCTGTCTTCATCTTCCTCCTTGAAAGGGCACCTACGTTTCCACGTTTTTGGTCTTAAAAGCTTCCTTTCAGGATCCTTCCATTCTTGAAGGATAATGTCCTTCAGTGCCTGGTGGACGGGGAAGGTTCTGGGTTGAGACTTCAACAAACCCTGATACATTCTATCCTGTGTGGAAACCTGTTCCGCAGGCTCCTGGATCTCCTCAGAAGCATAAATTGCCCCAAGGAGGCCCTCCATATCATCGGCCGAGAAGATGTGCCTTCCTGGCCTGGAGCCCTCTTCCTCGTCCTCTGCCTGACTATCCACCAGACCCTCATCAGATACTTCTCGATCGGAGATATCTGAATCCTCCTCCGGCTCCGAACCCTGTGAAGGTAGGGATTTTAGAGGCTGCGGACGTCTTTTAACTACCCTGGGAGTCAAAGAACTCTCCTGAGAGGAAGAGCCCCCCCCACTTGTCTGAGGTTCTGGTTCCCTAGACCTGAGTGAGGATTGAAATTCCTTAAGCGTAGTCAGCATCTGGGTCTGGACAGACAAGAAGTCTTTCATGACCTGCGATGTTTCTTTTCCAGCCAATTTCTGAATGCATTTAAAACAGAAAGGTCTGGAATAGTCTGGAGGCAACCTATCGTTGCAGTAGCCACATCTTTTGATGCGAGCAGGGGCTTTAGAGGGACGGCTGGTAGACCCCTGGGCAGTGACGTCCCCTCCTGCAGAAAAAACAAATATACACAGAGAATTTTTTAGTACCAAACACCCCTGTGCAGAGCAAAAAAGGGGGAAGAGTCGGGGTACCTCCCCCATCATAACCCCTGCTGGCTGGGTAGGACTCACCTCCTGTGGCCTCCTCTGTAGCCTTGGCCGTACCGGGCCTTTCCTCATGCTCCATGCGCCGTCCGGGCTCGAACCGTGTCGCTAAGAGCAAACAGGAGGAATGGGCGCCTCTTTTCCTGGCATCTTTATAGTTGAAGCTGGCTGAAAAGACGCCGGCCGTCGCCATCTTGCCGTAGACCGGAAACCGGAAGTGGCGCGGCGCGCGGTGACGTCATTCCGGGCGCTAGAGGAGGAAATCAATGAGTCCTCCAGGCCATGGGAAAATGGCGCCGCACATGCCTGAGCGGCGCCAATAGCCAGAACAGCGCTTCACCGCTGGGTTCACCACCGTATCTGCGGGAGACCTGCCAGCCCCCCCTCCGAAGTGGACACCCACCAGGTAGGGAGGAAAAAAGAGGAAATATTTGGCCCCTGAAGCTTCCAGGTACCCTGTACCTTAGGGCTTCAGAAAACTCAGGGGGGTTCTTCAAGGCTATTCCTTCCCCCCTGAGTATGTTACAACAAAAGGGGGGACCCCCCAGGAAGGATGAGCCCGTCCTGCTAGGTCCAGAGGCTTCCTAAGCGTTCGACCTAGGTCCCAGGGGGAGACCTCCAGCACCAGGCCTTTAGGTCTTTAGAAAATAACAAACGGTTTCGCTGTGGGGAAACACAATCAAAAACTGAGGAGCACAGGGAGGGGTGGGGTTTTTAACCTCTTTGATTGATTGTGTTTCCTGTCAGGTGGACTAGTCATCTCTCATTGTGCCGTCCTGGAAGACGTCTTGAGAAAATTGTATTTTTTCCGCAACTTGTGTCAACATATAAAATATTCCATGGACTCGACATGCCTCTCAGTATATAGCTTGGGGTGTCTACTTTCCAAAATGGGGTCATTTGGGGGGGTTTTGAACTGTTCTGGCATTTTATACACATTAGGAAGCTTACATCCACTCTTCTAACCACTTGAAGACAAAGCCCTTTTTGACACTTTTTGTTTACATGAAAAAAAATTTTTTTTTGCAAGAAAATTATGTTGAACCCCCAAACATTATATATATTTTTAAAGCAAAGGCCCTACAGAATAAAATGGTGGGTGTTGCATTTTTTTTTTCTACACAGTATTTGCGCAGCGATTTTTCAAACACATTTCTTGGGGAAAAAATACACTTTTTTTAATTTTATTGCACTAAAACACACTATATTGCCCAAATGTTTGATGAAATAAAAAAGATTATCTTAGGCCGAGTACATAGATACCAAACACGACATGCTTTAAAATTTTGCACAAACGCGCATTGGCGACAAACTACATACATTTTTAAAAGCCTTTAAAAGCATTTACAGGTTACCCCGTTAGATTTACAGAGGAGGTCTACTGCTAAAATTACTGCCCTCGATCTGACCTTCGCGGTGATACCTCACATGCATGGTGCAATTGCTGTTTACATATGACGCCAGACCGACGCTTGCGTTCGCCATTGGGCAAGAGCAGGGCAGGACAGGGGTGCTTTTTTTTTTTTATTATTAATTTTGCTTTTTTATTTTATTTTTAAACTGTTGCTTCCATATTTTTTTTTTATCACTTTTATTGTTATCTCAGGGAATATAAATATCCTCTATGATAGCAATAGGTAATGACAGGTACTCTTTTTTGAAAAAACTGGGGTCTATTGGACCCTAGATCTTTCCTCTGCCCTCAAAGCATCTGACCACACCAAGATCAGTGTGATAAAATGCTTTCCCAATTTCCCAATGGCGCTTTTTATATCCGGGGGGGGGACATTCCCTCCCACTGCTTGTAAAAGCAGTCTAGAGGCTAATTAGCCACTAGGATTGCTTTTAAATGAAAGCCGGCCGCTGGCTGAAAAGAATGATACCAAGATGATACCTAAACCTGCAGGCATCATTCTGGTATAAACATTCAAAATCCAGCAACATACCAGTACGTTGCTGGTCCTTGTTGGACATGTATTGTAATCTTTTTTTTCATGCAGCCTGTTGGCTAAACGAAAAAAAAAAGATTGATCGGTGGGTATGCCCACCATTAGAATACCGCCCTTCATCCACCCACTTCTAATGATGGGCATACATGCACCATTTATATATGCCGAAGCATGGGGGCATCTTCTCGCAAAAGTTATGCCGCGTACACATGGTCAGACTTTTCCACGGGCAAGCCTCCGTCGGAATTTCGACCGTATGTACGCGGCATTAGGAGCAAAATCACTCCTCCGCCCCTTCTGCCCCAATGCTTCGGCATATATGCTTTTTTTTTTTTTAACTGTGGTGGTGAAATCACCTCCTACAGCACTGGAGTCGCAGGGATCAGGCCTGTCTCTGCGAACGCTGCAGTTATGTGTGTTGTGTTTTGCAAGTGACAGTGATCGATCGATACTGCACTTGGGTGGCCTGGGCTGGACGGAGGGGCAAAACGCAGGTGCCAGCAGGTATCTGGGCTGATCCCGCTAACACTGCATTTTTGGGAACCCTAAACTGCTGGGGACGCTAGTATAGATCTGGTCAGATCAGATATTGAGCTGATCAGATACTATACCACTAAGGGGGGTGTATGCTTCACGCGTTGGTGTTAGCGCTACTGGCACTAACCTGACGCTGCCTGGGGTGTGACGCAGACCCTCTCTGATGCTAAAACCTAATTGATATCACCCGCCGGGCGATCAGGGGGTTAAACCTTTATTGGGTTATATACGGCGGGTGCCCTGACACTATAAAAAGCAAACTAACTAACCAGCGTCACCCGTAACACTTATATGATGATCACTGGTGAAAGGGTTAACTAGGGGCAATTAGGGGGTTAAAACTTTTATTAGGTAATATATGGGGGTACCTGACGCTATAAAAACCTGACGGCGAACCTAAAAAAAAATTACTGGCTACCTATCGGCATCACCGACACTAAGACAACGATCATAAAAACGATCGCTTAGCGACAGTGGTGATAGGGGGTGAAAGGGTTACCTGGGGGGCGATCAGGGGGTTAAACCTTTATTAGATAATATATGGGGGTACCTGACGCTATAAAAACCTGCGACGAACCTAAAAAAAATTACTGGCTACCGATCAGCATCACCGACGCTAAGACATCGATCAGAAAAATGATCGCATAGCGACGGCGGTGCTAGGGGGTGAAAGGGTTACCTGGGGGGTGATCAAGGGGGTTAAACCTTTATTAGGTAATATATGGGGGTACCCGACGCTATAAAAACCTGCGGCGAACCTAAAAAAAATGACTGGCTACCGATCAGCATCGCCGACGCTAAGACATCGATCAGAAAAATTATCGCCTAGTGGCAGTGGTGATAGGGGGTGAAAGGGTTACCTGGGGGGAGATCAAGGGGGTTAAACCTTTATTAGGTAATATGTGGGGGTACCCGACGCTATAAAAACCTGCGGCGAACCTAAAAAAAATTACTGGCTACCGATCAGCATCACCGACGCTAAGACATCGATCAGAAAAATGATCGCATAGCGACGGCGGTGCTAGGGGGTGAAAGGGTTACCTGGGGGGTGATCAAGGGGGTTAAACCTTTATTAGGTAATATATGGGGGTACCCGACGCTATAAAAACCTGCGGCGAACCTAAAAAAAAATACTGGCTACCGATCAGCATCGCCGACGCTAAGACATCGATCAGAAAAATTATCGCTTAGTGACAGTGGTGATAGGGGGTGAAAGGGTTACCTGGGGGGCGATCAAGGGGGTTAAACCTTTATTAGGTAATATATGGGGGTACCCGACGCTATAAAAACCTGCGGCGAACCTAAAAAAAATTACTGGCTACCGATCAGCATCACCGACGCTAAGACATCGATCAGAAAAATGACCGCATAGCGACGGCGGTGCTAGGGGGTGAAAGGGTTATCTGGGGGGTGATCAGGGGGTTAAACCTTTATTAGGGGGGGTTAGGGGGCTACACTGGACCTAAAACTAAATGTAGTGACACTTTTACAGTCACAAATGTCACTGATTGCAGTGATCACTAAATAAATGGTCACTGCAATCAGTGACACTGTGACTGGGGGCTGGGGGGTGATCTGGGGGGGCCTGGGGGGGCGATTTATGTGCCTATGTGTCCTGGTGTCAGTGTGCTGTTTTGTGTACTAACCTGCATCTTCTCCTGTACGGCGCTCGGTATATGTGAGCGCCGCAGGAGAGATGACATCACTTCCTCCTTCCTGGCAGGCAGGGGAAGCTCTCTCATTCGCCGGGAGCGATCGAGAGGGGGTGGCCGGAATCGAACGGCCGTCCCCTCATGCCGGATCGCTCCCGAAGGTAAAACGACCACCCACTGTAAAGAAGGGGGGTCCGATCGGACCCCCCAACTATACAAAGGCAATCACGTATATGTACGTGATTCTGCCTGTCGGTGCCATTCTGCTGACGTATATTTACAGTGGGCGGTCGTTAAGTGGTTAAGGCGTAAGCCTGGATTACTAGCTGTCGGATCCACCTAGAGATGGTGGCCGACGAGACTGCTTGGCCCTTCTTGGGACCAGCCACCGAAACAAACAGTGAGTGTGACTTCCGGAACAGGGAAGTAGCAGATAGGTATACTCTCAAAGCTCGGACAATGTCCAAGGAATGCAACGCCGACTCCCTAGGATTCGACGGATGAGGACACAAGGATGGAAGTACAATGTCTTTGTTGAGATAAAAAGCCGAAATGACTTTCGGAAGAAAGGAAGGCTGGGGCCGCAGCACCACCTTATCCTTGTGGAAGATCAAATAGGGAGCCTTGGCTGACAAGGCTGCCAGCTCAGAAACTCGTCTAACTGACGTAACAGCCACCAAAAAGACCACTTTCTGAGAAAGTGTCAACAAGGGAATATCCCTAATATTCTCAAACGGTGCCTTCTGAAGCACCGAGAGGACCAGGTTCAAGTCCCACGGAGGTAGCGGGGGACGGATCGGAGGAGCCACATGTCGAACCCCCTGCACAAATGTACTCATGAGAGAGTGAGTCGCCAGGGGTCACTGAAAAAAGACAGCCAGGGCAGATATCTGTCCCTTAATCGTACTTAAGGCAAGCCTTTGGTCCAGCCCACGCTGTAAAAACAGCAGGATTCTGGAGACCAAATAAGTACGCGGATGCCACTTCATTTCCTCACACATGGAGATGTAGGCCTTCCAAGTGCGGTGATAAACCTTCCTAGAGGACGGCTTCCGAGCACTTCTCATAGTAGAGATTACTGAATCAGACAGGCCCCGGTCTCTCAGCACCTGGTTCTCAATAGCCATGCCGTTAAAGCCAGTGACCGTAAAGCAGGATGGAGTATGGGACCTTACGACAGCAGGTCCTCCCGTAGTGGTAGGCGCTAAGGGACGTCTGTTACTTGACGTACTAGATCGGCCTACCAGGGACGCTGAGGCCAATCTGGAGCGATCAGGATCATTTGAATTCCCTTTGCCTCCACTCTGCGAAGCAGATGTGGAAGTAGCTTTAAGGGAGGGAAGCATATATTAGCTGATACTGACCCCACGATGCCACCAACGCGTCCGTTGCGTCTGCCCATGGGTTCCTTGACCGGGCCACAAACCTCAATACCTTCCGATTGAGTCGGGAAGCCAGAAGGTCTACGTCTGGCGTGCCCCATCTTTGGCAGAGGAGCTGGAACACTTCCGGGTGTAAAGACCATTCTCCCTGGTCCAGCATTTGGTGACTCAGGTAGTCCACCTGCCAATTCTCCACACCCGGAATGTACACGGCCGACAGTACCGGTACACTCCTTTCTGCCCACCTCAGGATGTGAGCGACGTCCGATGCTGCAGCTGAGCTTCTGGTTCCTCCTTGATGATTGACATATGCCACTGCTGTGGCGTGGTCTGACTGGATCCTGACTGGCCGCCCTTGCAGCCTCTGAGACCATCTGAAGAGGCATAGCCTGATCGCCCGAATTTCCAGGACATTGATCGGCAGGCGGGGTTCCTCTGGGGTCCAGCGACCCTGCGTCGATTGAACACCCCAGACTCCCCGCCAACCTTTCAGGCTGGCGTCCGTCGTGATCACTATCCAATACACAGGAAGAAATGACTTCCCGGCTAGCAGAGCCGGTGCTGTCAGCCACCATACCAGGGGTCTCCTGACTAGGTGGCTCACTCGGATTTGATAATCCAGAGATGATGGGCATCTGTTCCATCTGGACAGAACTTCCTTCTGTAACACTCGAGTTTGATATTGAGCATATGGGATTGCCACGAAGGAGGCTACCATGAGGCCTAAAGCCCCGTACTCACGATCAGACTTTTTGCCAACAAACTTCATTTTGAGCAAGTTTGACAAAAAATCCGACCGTGTGTACGCTCCATCGGACAAATTTTTTTGGTTTTCTTCAGACAAATGTTCGGTCTGCAAACGGACAAACTTTTTGCCAACAAAAGTCCGATGGAGCAAAGTCCGACCGTGTGTACAGAAAACCATCGGACTTTTGTCCGATGGACAAAACAAATAATGTTAAAATCATCCAACAATAGCAGAAGTTGACCAAAGGGTGGCAGTAAAGAGCAGACAAACCACGTGATGTTGGAAAAAGTTTTGGGAAAGTTTGCAGAAAAGTCCTGTGGTGTGTATGCTATGGGTGTGCCCGGCCAACTCCGTTCGGACAAAAATCCACGGAAAAGTCAGATGGAAGTCCGACCGTGTGTACGAGGCTTAACACTCGCATGCAAAAGCGGTGTGACGACCAATTCTTGGATGTCAGCTGCCGCACTGCAGCCCGAAGGGTCTGCAACTTTTCCACAGGGAGGAATACTTTTGCCTCTGAGGAATCCAGAACCAACCCCAGGTACACTAGGCGTTGAGTCGGCGCCAATACTGACTTTTGCATATTTAGTATCCAACCACAGTCTCAAAGAGTCTGACAGGTAATGGACACGCTTACCTCTAAATCTGAGCTTGAAGGGGCCTTCAAAAGAAGGTCGTCCAAGTAGCCTATGATAGCGATGCCCCGCTGTCTTAGGAGTGCCAGAATCGGCACGAGCACCTTGGTGAATGTCCTGGGTGCCGAAGCCAGGCCAAACGGGAGGGCCACAAACTGATAGTGGTTCTTCCCGATTGCGAGACGCAGAAACCTCTGGTGTCTGGAGTATATGGGAACATGCAGGTATGCGTCCTTGATGTCTAAGGAGGCCATAAAGTCCCCCGGATGGAGAGCAGTGACTACAAATCGAACCGACTCCATCCGAAATCTTTGTACCTTCACAAAGCAATTGAGGGCCCTGAGATCCAAGATTGGACGAACCCCCTCCTTCTTTGGCACAATGAACAGATTTGAGTAAAACCGCTGACCCCGTTCTTGTTCTGGAATTGGAATGACTACCCCCGCGTTCCAGCAGACCCTGGACCGCCCCATACAGGGCCTCCCGACGGGTCGGCTGTAGCTGGAGGTTGGAGGAAATGAATCTGTCTGGTGGACAAGAGAGAAATTCTATCTTGTAGCCTGAGGAGATTACTTTGCAAACCCACCTGCCGGAGATTAGAGCTGTCCACTGAGTAGTGAATTTGTGAAGACGTCCTCCCACCCGAGACCTTCATGCGGATGCAGATTTGTCTGCAGGCTTGTTGGGTTTGCGGAGCAAAGGATGCTTCTGTCCTTGGGCAGGCGCCTTGTCGGCCTGGGGTCTTTTCCCTGTCGCCCTGGGTGGACGAAAAAAACGTTTGCGTGCAGTAAAGGAGGGTCCTTGCCCCTGGTGTGGTCCCTTACTCTTCTTAGTTTGAGGAAGAAAAGTGCTTTTATCTCCTGTGGCATCCTTGATGATGTCATCCAGAGAGTCCCCAAAAAGTCTGTCACCCTTAAAAGGCAGATCCAACAGGGCTTTTTTGGAGGCCTGGTCCGCAGACCAGCCTTTTAGCCAGATCAGGCGGCGTATTGCTACTGCATAAACCGAAGCTTTTGACAGCAGGGGAATAGTATCCATGTCTGACTCGCAGACAAACTTAAGGCCCTGTACCAACTGGTCGGCCAAAGTTATCTCATTGGGAGGGGCATCCCGCTCCTTTAACCCCTGTAGTAGCAATTTTGCCCATTCAGTAAGTGTCTGAGACACTAAGGCCCCCGCCAATGCTGGGCGCACCGCTGAGCCTACCACAGAGTATAAGTAGCGAGCGAGTGCTTCAGCTTTCTTATCCACAGGGTCCTTAAAAACAGGAGCCCCTTGTACTGGGATTGTGGTAGCTCTGTTAAATCTGGACACCGAAGGGTCCACTATAGGGGGAGAGGTCAATTTCTTCAGAAAACTCTCCTCAAAGGGGTACCGTACCGCAAAATTCTTTGGGGATGTAAAAACCCTTAGTGGGTTTTCCCACTCCTTGTATAAGAGCTTATCAAAATAAGACACACAAGGGAACACCCTAGCAGTGCGGGGAGGTTTACGGAACCCGAAGGGGACAGGAGTCTCTGCTGTTTCAGCAGCATTTTCCATTTTTAGCGTATCCCGCACTGCAGTAATAAGGTCAGATACCAAAGACTTCTCGCGTATTGACCTGGACTTGGAGTCATTCTTACTGTCCACTTGGTCACGGTCTGCAGTCTCTGATGCATCAGAACCCGGGTCATGAGCAATAGCTGGACCTGGTTCTGCATCAGAATTATCCCCAGAAGATTGCAGGGGACGGGGGCGTTTACTATCCCCTGTATTCCCGTGTGCTGCTTCCACCCGGGCAGCAAAAGCCTCTAGGATTGCCGACATAGCGCCCATAGATACCTCAGGGGCACCAGCTGCCAATTCAGGTGTTTCAGGGGAAAAAACATCTGGCTCAGACACCATGCTGACCCCCACAGGGCTTCAGGCAAGATATCAATAGGCCACCCTCCTTGCTGCAGAGATGCTGGGTCTCCCAGAGGACTCACCACCCTTGGATCGGTACCGCTATGCTGTGTGCTGCGCCTGTGATGCTATCCCACCGCTGCTGTGTCCGTCTGATAGTTTGATCAGCGTTTCCTGTGTCCATTTTCGCGCCAGTGAAAAGGATCCTAGAGGCCGGAGACTATCGCAAAATGGCTGCCAAGCGGCTGTATGGCACAATGTGGGCTCCAAGGAAATGGCCGCCGAGCCTACAGTAGAGGTAAAAGCGGCCGCAGACCACAAAAAGATGGCCGCCGAGTGGCGGAATTTACCTACAGCCTGAATCCACAGAAACATGGCCGCCGACAGTCGATAGAGGCCAAAGCGGTGTGAACCACAAGAAAATGGCGCCGAGCGGTGCTATCTAGCTCTAGACGCAAAACTACAGGAAAATGGCCGCCGGACAGTCACTAGAGGCCGAAACAGGCATGGACCACCGCAAAATGGCCTCCGACAGCATGGAGGGGGAAGAAGCACACACAGGAAAGCAGAAATTACATCTTTTAAATGCATAGTTACAGTCAGCCCCGCACCAGATGGAACCCCTTAGGTGACCCCCAGCACCCAGCAACCTTAGCTCAGAGCCCAGGAAGGAGGGAAGGCAAGGAGAGAAGACCACAACCACTTACTTGATCTCTCCAGGAATGTCCAGCCAAGTCACCCTGCCAAAGCAGGGGAGCTACTTACCTATCCTGCATGTCTCATGCTGGAAGACATTCCAAAACAGATCATCACCCGCGCACGGAAGGTGACTGCCGGGCAGGCATGCTGTGATTAGACCCTGAGGAGCGGCTGCTGCGACTCGGCCATAAGGTCAGCCGAAGCTGAGCGGTCCGATGCAGGCCCTGGAGTGTAAGCTCACCGGCCACCCGTAGGGCGACGGGTATGTTGTGGAAAACCCAGCGCGTAGCTAGGGTCGGCACACGCTCGATGGCCAAAACTAGGGGGACTACAAGGATCGAGGATCAAGTCTGTCACCCAGTCGGCAGTTGATCGAAGATCGCAGGAAACAAAAAAACAAAATGTAGAAAAAAATTCTCTTTTTTCCCTGGAGCAACATGGGCCCGAAGGGAGCCATGTCCTACTCCTTGCTAGACAGAAAAAAACTGATCTGCGAGATGCAGACTGAGGGGATATACCCAGAGGGTCCGCCCCCTGGGCGGTACTGTAGAAGGTGTGATGCAACATTTTTTACAAGTTTTCTGCCTAGTCACTCCTAATTAACGGATAATACCCACTTTGTCAATAGAGAAGCTGTGTCGGTCCATGAACGAAAGAGTAATAACGATTTTGACACGATCGTACGTTAGTACAGAGCTTTCGAGAGCCGATCAGAACAGTTCATCCGATATTATTTTATCGGACATGCACGGAAATTTTTCTCGTACGATACCAGATCATACGATTTTCATTTAAAGCGGAGCTCCACCCTAAAGTGGAACTTCTGCTCATCGGATTCCTCCCCCCCTCTGGTGCCACAATTGGCACCTTTCAGGGGGGAGGGGGTTGCAGATACCTGTATAATACAGGTATTTGCACCCACTTTTGGGCATAGATAGCGGCAGAATCTGCGGGTATCTACGCCACTTCCCGTCCCCCCCGCTGTGTTCTGGGAAACACACAGTTCCCAGAACACAGTGGGGAACCAGTGAAAGACGCGCAGCGCGACTCGCGCATGTGCAGTAGGGAACCGGGCAGTGAAGCCGCAGCCCTTCACTTCCTGATTCCCTCACCGAGGATGGCGGCGGGGGCAGCCGAGAGACGAGCGATTGCTCGTCTTCTGCTGCCGACATCGTGGGCACCCTGGACAGGTAAGTGTCCATTTATTAAAAGTCAGCAGCTGCAGTATTTGTAGCTGCTGGCTTTTAATAATTTTTTTTAAGGTGGAGCTCCGCTTTAATCAGTACAGTCCAAAAATACAATACAAATACACTACAACACATGACATCACTTCTGATTTTTCATTTTGTCGTACGATCATTTTCGTAACTTTAGTAAACTCTTCAGGTTCGACATACGACTAGCATGCAAAAAAAAAAAAAGAAGAAGGATGATCTGTCGTCCGATTTTCAGATCGTGTGTACAGTCCATAAGGGTCTTACTACCCATCAGATGAGTCTCTTGGAATACACAAGTGTGAGGGCCATGAGTTTTAATAAATTGAAACACCAAAGATCGCTTTGTATGCAAATTTAAGTCCCTCGGATTCCAGGAGAGTATATTAAGTGAGGACATAGGGACAGACTGACAACCTTTGCCCAGGATTGGGCAACATGGGTAACAAGAGAAAGAGGAGCAGAACCTGGATGGAGCAGACAAGGAAATAGCGCAACTCTGTATCAGACCTTACATAGGTATGAAAAGTCAGTACCGTGAAATAAACATAAAAGGGAAACTAAAAACAAGAACCCAAACACACAAAAAAACACAACCCCCTCCCCCACCCCACAAAATGGAGGAGGGCTCTCATCCCCAGAACTTTAGCAGGCTCTCGGCCAAGCAAAGGGGGCAGGTGTGCAAGATGTGCTGTGTGTCGTTTCAAACAGAGTTTAAAAATAAGTCACAGCAGTTATTCTGGCAGGGCATTGTGGTGTAGGGCACCGAGTAAAACTGGGGGTACAATCCTTATATGAAACAGTTAAACATTAACCATAACGATCAACAGGTTTCAACAGTGATAAAAAAAAAATGGATGTAGGTCATGGCAAACAAAATATACCGTGCCTTTGAAAAAGTATTCATACCCCTTGAAATTTCCCAAATTTTGTCATGTTACAACCAAAAATTTATTTTATTGGGATTTTATGCGATAGACCAACACAAAGTGGCACATAATTGTGAAGCAAAAGGAAAATGATAAATGGTTTTCAAATAATTTTACAAATAAATATCTGAAAAGTGTGGCGTGCATTTGTATTCAGCCCCCTTTACTCTGATACCCCTTACTAAAATCTAGTAGAACCAATTGCCTTCAGAAGTCACCTAACTATTAAGTAGAGTCTACCAGTGTGTAATTTAATTGCAGTAATTGCAATTGCCAGTCAATTGGCGTAATTTATTTGATGATCTGTGATTGTAAGGCCTTCTATGTTGGTAAAACGAAGAGGCCTTTCTTTCACAGAATGAGAGACCATGTATCTCTCATTCAAAAGAAAAAAATGGAGACTCCTATTAGTAGACATAGTGGTCTTTTCCACTCCTTCGATCTGTCAAAGATTAAATTCTTTGCTTTAGAATACATACCTCTTAATGAAAGAGGTGGGGATGTGGACAAAAATCTCCTACAACGAGAAACCAGATGGATACATACCTTGAGAGCTACTATGTATCCCGGGTTAAATGAGTCCATCAGTTTCAAACCCTTTTTGTAGGAAAAAAATCGTTATGCTGTATATGTAGACTCTGTTTAAAACAAATTAAATTTTGTTTTGTTATTTTTATTTTTGTTTATTAAATTTGTCTTTATGTACAGGTGACTGAATGTACCATTTCTATATTCCATAGGGGCTCTCTTTAATCATTGATAAATCTACATTATATGTAATTGATTTCAATTGAGTTTACCACATTTTTTAGGGTGGCGTTTCCCTTTTCTTTTTTGGGGGGGATTTGGTGATCATATGGGCGCCCAGGGCGTTTCTCTTTGTTCTCCTTTGGGAGACAATCTGAGCGCCATCTGACTAAGCCCACCGGATATCCTGGCCCCATTTTTTAACATCCAATGTGCCCTTTCTGCCGTGATTTTAAAAGGAAGTCTGCCCTTTTCTATACTTTAGGCATGTTTTTTTCCCCTTCCGGATCCGTCTTATGGTGCGTCCAGCTCGTCAGGATGTTTTCTCCTGATGAGCGGGGTGGTGCTTCCGGCGGACGTCTCCGGTTTTTCAGTGGTGGAATTGTCACTTCCGGGTCGGATCTGACGATGGGCGGATGTCGGAACTGACGTGCCCGCTCCGCCCATTGATTTGGCGCCATTGTGCGTCCAATGGGAAGGGGGAGGGGGGGTATATAGTCCGGATCGCAGCCTTGTAAATCAGTAGCATGACCAACACTCTGGGGAGAAGACGTTCTTAGATATCAGTCAAAGGTAAATTACTTAGGCACTAGATCTCTTTATGGGCAACATTGGTTTTTATCCTGTTGTCTGGTTTACTTTGGTCTTTAATCCCAAATGGTTTTTATATTTTATATTTTTTCAGTAAACTGATTGATCGGTTTTGTAAAACAAGTTTTTCGGCAGAGATGCCCTAATGTGGACACACTTTATCCAATTGGATTAACCAGGTATATATCAGCTAGCAAGTATATGGCTAAAAATTAAAATTCTGATTACCAACTAGAGGGGATTATTATATATATTTATAGTAATTTCCACTATTTCTGTTTCCTTTAGAGTGGACATTGATTGGGGTACTTTGGAGATACTGCCCCCTTTTTTGCCTATTCTAATTTATATTTTTTACTATCAACAGCCATAAACAGGTAAATACTGATGGGGTATGTGCCGTATAACTAGATTAGACGCCTTTACTCTTATACATAGATTGTTATTTGACTTCATTCGAATTTTCTTTGTAATTTCCCCCAGATGGCCCTCTGTTCCTGTGCTAGTAATATCCGGGTGGTTATTTGTGCCAGTATTTCTCCCCCTCTATGATACACCATATGATCCCCTCCTTACGGGCGCCCCCGTGTGGGATAGCTCATTGGCTATCTGGTCATTCTTCATTTTAGATTGTACCATCAAAATTTACAGGTAATGTACTTACAACTGATACTAATAAGGTCATATACCTTGAATAAATAGATCTAATTTTGAGATGAACTTTTGAGCAACCATTGGGCTGGTTATGGTTTTCAGTTATCCTTTTTTTCTTAATAATATTCTGTTTTGTAATTTTGTGTTTGAAATTTGAGTAAATAATATTATGTATTTATTATTTTTCTTTTTTTGTTTCCAGTATTTGCATGACAAACTCCTGAGGAAGCCTACAAAATGGCGAAACATGTAGAGAATTTTGTCTGTATGCACTTTGGAAACTCTATTATGTTTATTTTGATGGTTCATGTATATTTGTACATATGAATTTTCATATATTTTTTTTGTAATAAAATTATATTTTTTATATTGAATATTGTGTAGTTGTTGCACCTTAAAAGTCCCAATACCTTCATATTTCTATATAGCAGACAAGGAAATAGCGCAACTCTGTATCAGACCTTACATAGGTATGAAAAGTCAGTACCGTGAAATAAACATAAAAGGGAAACTAAAAACAAGAACCCAAACACACAAAAAAACACAACCCCCTCCCCCACCCCACAAAATGGAGGAGGGCTCTCATCCCCAGAACTTTAGCAGGCTCTCGGCCAAGCAAAGGGGGCAGGTGTGCAAGATGTGCTGTGTGTCGTTTCAAACAGAGTTTAAAAATAAGTCACAGCAGTTATTCTGGCAGGGCATTGTGGTGTAGGGCACCGAGTAAAACTGGGGGTACAATCCTTATATGAAACAGTTAAACATTAACCATAACGATCAACAGGTTTCAACAGTGATAAAAAAAAAAATGGATGTAGGTCATGGCAAACAAAATATACCGTGCCTTTGAAAAAGTATTCATACCCCTTGAAATTTCCCAAATTTTGTCATGTTACAACCAAAAATTTATTTTATTGGGATTTTATGCGATAGACCAACACAAAGTGGCACATAATTGTGAAGCAAAAGGAAAATGATAAATGGTTTTCAAATAATTTTACAAATAAATATCTGAAAAGTGTGGCGTGCATTTGTATTCAGCCCCCTTTACTCTGATACCCCTTACTAAAATCTAGTAGAACCAATTGCCTTCAGAAGTCACCTAACTATTAAGTAGAGTCTACCAGTGTGTAATTTAATTGCAGTATAAATACAGCTGTTCTGTAAATCCCTCAGAGGTTTGTTAGAGAATCTTAGTAAACAAACAGTATCATGAAGGTAACGGAACACACAAGACAGGTCAGCGATAAAGTTGTGGAGAAGTTTAAAGCAGGGTTAGGTTATAAAAAAATATCCCAAGCCTTGAAAATCTCACAGAGCACTGTTCAATCCATCATCCAAAAACAGAAAAAGTATGGCACAACTGAACACCTACCAAGACATGGCCGTCCACCTAAACTGAAAGGCCGGGCAAGGAGAGCATTAATCAGAGAAGCAGCCAAAAGGCCCATGGTAACACCCGACCGTTGCAGACGCTGTGTGTGTAGACACAGCAGGTGGAAGTCCCGGACTGGGATCGTGTCCGGAGTGGTGAGCGAGCACCTGCTCAATCCTATAGGCTGTACTGTTGTTAGGCCTAGAGACTGCCTTGGCCCACCGGCCTTTATTTACTGTTCCACTGGAGACTAGTGGCGGAACTGAGTTGAGTTAGTCTCCGGTGAAGTGTTCTTTATTGTCTACCCCTTTGGATTACAAATACTGTTCCTGTTGTGCACCACCAGTCAAGTTGCATGTGAAGAAATCGTTCTGCTAGAGACTGAGTTAAATCTGAGTCAGGCCTGACCAGGAGTTAGAACTTTTTGTTGCTGCGCCATAAGGGCGCATAGATAGAGATAGCTGCACTAGAAGGGAAATAGCCTGCATTATCAGGGTGTACTATATTTTCTGCTCTAGGGCTCTGCAGACATATATGTGTTATGTATTAACCTTGTGCCTTTTACCCAAAGTAAAAAAAAAACGTTATACTTCATCACTTGCTATCAGTGTGTTATCATTATGCTAAGAGGTTACCCTTACAATACAGATAGATTGTGATACAAGACAATCCCTAGACTAACTGTGCCAGGGTGGTTCGAGTAGATTGCCGGGGGTTGGCGGTGCTGTATTCAGGGCCCGCAAACAAATCCAGCGGCTCTCTTAATTGGGGGTAGCGCTACATGTGTTAGGACTACATAACTCCCCCCTTTCTTCTCCATAACAGAGGGAGGTCTTTTGTTGTGCACGGAGTTAGAAGGAAACAATGTTAACTGATAACAGTCCAGAGGTAGAGTACAGGAAGTTATCAACTCACACAATTTATGGCTGTCCAGAACTCCCCTCCTCATTGGCTGAGACAGCAATGGGGCGCCATTGGCTCCCACTGCTGTCAAAGTCAGTGAGCCAATGAGAAGAGAGATGGGGCAGGGCAAAAACCAAAGCTCTGTGTCTGAATGGACACACACAGAGCAGCGGCTCGGTTGTCCCCATAGCAAGCTGCTTGCTGTGGGGGGGCACATGGCAGAAGGAATGGGGCCGGAGAGTTGGCCTGAGAAGAGGAGGATCCGGGCTGCTCTGTGCAAAACCACTGCACAGAGCAGGTAAGTATAACAAGTTTATTATTTTTAAATGAAAATAAATGAGACTTTAGTATCACTTTAACCAGTTGTCAACCGGCCGCCGTCAAATGACAGCGGCAGGAAGACACTGTTATTCTGGTCGGACATCATATGACGTTGCAGCTTTAAAATCCACTAGGGGGCACGCGCGCACCGCGTCACTGGGGACCCGATGCGCGTGCCCGGCGGCCGCAATAGCCGCCGGGCACCCGCGATTGCCCAGTAACCGAGCAAGAACGTGGATCTGTGTGTGTAAATACACAGATCCACGTCCTGTCAGGGAGAGGAGACCGATGGTGTGTCCCTTGTACATAGGGACAACCATCGGTCACCTCCCCCAGTCAGTCCCCTCCCCCCACAGTAAGAATCACTAATAGGGAACACATTTAACCCCTTCCTCGTCCCCTAGTGTTATCCCCTTCCCTGCCAGTCATGTTTATACAGTAATCAATGCATTTTTATAGCACAGATCGCTGTATGAATGTGAATGGTCCCAAAAATGTGTCAAAAGTTTCCGATGTGTCTGCCGCAATATTGCAGTCACGATAAAAATCGCTGATCGCCGCCATTACTAGTAAAAAAATATAAAAAAATTCTATAAGTCTATCCCCTATAACTTATGCGCAAACCAATCAATATACGCTTATTGCGATTTTTTTTACCAAAAATATGTAGAAGAATACGTATCGGCCTAAACTGAGGAAAAAAAAAAAAAAAAAAAAGGATATTTATTATAGCAAAATTAAAAAATATTGTGTTTTTTTTCAAACTTGTCGCTCTTCTTTTGTTTATAGCGCAAAAAATCAAAACCACAAAGGTGATCAAGTACCACCAAAAAAAAGCTCTATTTATGGGAAAAAAAGGACGCAAATTTCGTTTGGGTACAGCATCGCACGACCGCGCAATTGTCATTCAAAGTGTGACAGCGCTGAAAGCTGAAAAATGGCTTGGGCAGGAAGGGGATTTAAGTGCCCAGTAGGGAAGTGGTTAAACTCCCCTCTATGTTATCCTATGTGTCCATGCACACATGAACATTGTCAGGTCACCAAATGTGAATGGTCCCAAAAATGTGGCAAAAGTGTCTGATGTGTCCGCTGCAATATCGCAGTCACGATAAAAATCGCTGATCGCCGCCATTACTAGTAAAAAAAAAAAAATGCTATAAATCTATCCCCTATTTTGTAGACGCTATAACTTTTGCGCAAACCAATCAATATACGCTTATTGCGTTTTTTTTTACCAAAAATATGTAGAAGAATATGTATCAGCCTAAACTGAGGAAATTAAAAAAAAAAAAAAAAGGATATTTATTATAGCAAAATTAAAAAATATTGTGGTTTTTTTCAAACTTGTCGCTCTTCTTTTGTTTATAGCGCAAGAAATAAAAACCGCAAAAGGTGATCAAGTACCACCAAAAGAAAGCTCTATTTATGGGAAAAAAAGGACGCAAATTTCGTTTGGGTAGAGCATCGCAACACCGCGCAATTGTCATTCAAATTGTGACAGCGCTGAAAGCTGAAAAAAAGGGATTTTTATAACAGCTTACCTGTAAAATCCTTTTCTTGGAGTACATCACGGGACACAGAGCGACTTAGTCATTACTAATGGGTTATATAGTTTACCTTCAGGTGTTGGCACTGGCCAATTCCAAACCGGAAGTACCCTCCCCTATATAAGCCCCTCCCACCCGGGAGCACCTCAGTTTTGTAGCCAAGCAATAAGTGTCCCAAAAAGAGGGGTGGGAGCTCTGTGTCCCGTGATGTACTCCAAGAAAAGGATTTTACAGGTAAGCTGTTATAAAAATCCCTTTTTCTTTTTCGTACATCACGGGACACAGAGCGACTTAGTCATTACTAATGGGACGTCCCAAAGCAATGCCAAATGAGGGGGGGGTACATAAGCTGGGCGCCATCAGGCATGAGGATCTTTTGCGGCCTGCAACACACTGCGCCCAAAGGCGACATCCTCCTGACTTCTAACGTCTACCTGATAGAATCTAGTAAACGTGTGTACCGAAGACCATGTTGCGGCCTTACATACTTGAGCCAGGGAGGCCTGGTGATGCACTGCCCATGAAGTTCCAACCGCTCTTGTGGAGTGCGCCCTAACTTTGAACGGAGGCGGTCTCTTTCTCAAGCCATAGGCTTGTATTATGACCTGTCGAATCCACTTGGCTAAAGTAGATTTTGATGCTGCCTGACCCCTTCTGGGGCCTTCCGGCAGAACAAACAAAGAATCCGTTCTGCGAATCTGAGCAGTGGCTTTTAGATAAGCTTTAACTGCTCTTACCACATCCAAAGAATGTAATAACTTTTCCTCTACTGAGCTAGGTTTGGGGAAAAAAGAAGGAAGAACCACATCTTGGTTCAAATGAAACCTCGATACCACCTTAGGAAGAAAGGCTGGATGAGGACGTAATACTACTCTGTCCTTATGGACAACCAGATATGGCTCCTTACAGGACATAGCTGCTAATTCCGACACTCTTTTAGCCGAACAAATGGCTACTAAGAAAACCAATTTCCTGGTGAGAAGAACCAAGGAAATGTGTTGTAATGGTTCAAACGGTTGTTTCTGTAGAACCGACAGAACCAGGTTTAAGTCCCAAGGACATATGGGAATACTAACCGGAGGGCTAATACGCATCACTCCTTGTATAAAGGCTTTGACTAGTGAATGCGAAGCCAAGGGCCTTTGAAAAAATATTGACAAGGCCGAAATCTGACCCTTGATAGTACTCAAGGCCAGCTTCCTATCTACAGCCCACTGTAGGAAGTCCAGAATCCTCCCTATCATGTACTTACGTGGATGCCATTTCTTGGTCTCACACCACGTAATGTACGCTTTCCAGATCCTATAATAGATCTGCCTGGATACCGGTTTCCTGGCATTGATCATGGTAGATACCACAGAATTAGAGAGCCCTCTCTTTTTCAGAATGTGGGCTTCAATAGCCAGGCCGTCAAACCTAGGGCTGGTAAGGAAGGGTGGTATATCGGTCCTTGCGACAGCAGGTCCGGACGAAGTGGGAGGGTCCAAGGACTCCTCACTGACATTTTTACAATCTCCGCGTACCATGCCCTTCGGGGCCACGCTGGAGCCACCAGAATCACTGGTTTCTTTTCTACCCTGATTCTGCGGAGTAATCGTGGTAACAATTGTGGCGGTGGGAATGCATATATCAGCTTGAACCGATCCCAAGGGAACACTAGGGCATCCGAGCCGCAAGCTAGGGGATCCCTTGTGCGAGACACAAACCTGTCCACCTTTGCGTTGAATCTGGATGCTAGCAGATCTACATCCGGTGTTCCCCACCGCTGGCATATTGCCTGGAAAACCTCGGGGTGAAGAGACCATTCCCCCGGGCATAATTGTTGGCGACTTAGAAAGTCCGCTCTCCAATTTTCCACTCCTGGGATGAAAACCGCGGATATGGCTGGGACATATCTTTCTGCCCACTCCAGGATGCAATTTGCTTCCTTCTGGGCTGCACGACTTTTGGTGCCACCCTGATGATTGATATATGCCACTGCCGTGGCATTGTCTGATTGAATTCTGACAGGGGACCCCTGGAGTTTGGATGTCCATGCTACTAGGGCATACCGGGCTGCTCGTATCTCTAAGAGATTGATGGGCAGGGCCTTTTCTGCTTCTGACCACCTGCCCTGGAGAGACCATTGCTCCAGCACTGCCCCCCAGCCGATGAGGCTGGCATCTGTAGTGACCACCTTCCAAGAAACCGGACTGAAGGGTTTCCCTCTTTCCAGATTCTGGGGCACCAACCACCAATGGAGGCTCTTGCGAACGGAAGGGGACAGGGACATTGGTAAGCCTAAAGCCTGAACTTTTTTGTTCCAGGCTGACAGTATGGCCCTTTGCAAATTCCTTGAATGGAATTGACCGTAGGGTACCGCTTCGAATGAAGCCACCATCTTTCCCAGCAGCCTCATGCAGAGACGTATGGATGGTTTTCTTTTTGTACCCACTAAGTGGGTCAAATTTCTTAAAGACGACACCTTCTCTGGAGGTAAGAAAATCTTTCTCTGATTTGAATCCAGCCTTAGCCCTAAGTATTCCAGACTTTTGACTGGTCTTAGAGCTGACTTGTCCCGGTTGATAATCCAACCGTGATATTCCAGATACTCGATTGTCTTGTGAATAGCTACTTCCAGCTTTTCCACTGAGTGGTCTATTAGTAGCAGGTCGTCTAGATATGCCATTATCGTTACACCCTGTGTTCTTAGATTGGCCAATAATGGGGCCAGAATTTTTGTGAACACTCGTGGTGCTGTGGCCAGACCGAAAGGTAAGGCTCTGAACTGAAAATGGCGCCCTTCTACTGCAAAGCGTAGAAATTTCTGATGGGCCGGAAAGATGGGAATATGCAGATAAGCATCCCTTATGTCGATCGAGGCTAGCCATTCCTGCCCTTGTAGGGCGGTGGCCACTGATCGGATCGACTCCATCCGAAAGGTCCTGATATTTAGGAACTTGTTTAGCCCTTTTAGATTTAATATGGGCCTCACGTCCCCATTTGGTTTGGGGACTGTGAAAAGGTTCGAGTAAAACCCGAATCCGCTTTCTTCCAGGGGAACCTTCATGATTACCCCTTGGAGCAATAGTTGTTCTAGTGCCAGAAGGAGGGATCCTCTCTTTTGGGGATCTCTTGGCACGTTTGACCTCATAAATTGGGCAGGAGGAGTGCCTTTTAACTCCAGCTTGTATCCCAGACTTACTGCGGAGAGCACCCATCTGTCTCTGATGGTGTCCCGCCAGGTCTCTGTGAACAACTGAAGTCTTCCCCCCACCCGATTGAGCGGGGGCAATCCTTCATGCCTTAGGGGGAGGTTTTGTACCTCTCTTGATCCAGGGCTTCTTGTTACCCTGTGATTGTCCCTGATTTCTGCCCCCTGAATTTGACCGCGGAGGCCGTCGGAACTGCTTCACAGCCGATGTGCCCGGGACTGGAGAGGTAGGCCTCTTAAAAGAAGGACTTCTACCCTTGTTCCTAACCGGTAAGAGTGAACTTTTACCGGCAGAAATTTTCTGGATATATTTGTCCAGATCTTCTCCAAATAAGCGTTCTCCATGAAATGGGAAGCTAACCAGCAGTTTTTTACAGGGAGCTTCAGCAGACCAGTTTTTGAGCCACAGAAGCCTACGCATATGTACTATAGACAGCGTAAAGCGGGAGGCCTGTTGGATTGTATCCTTTATGGCGTCCACCGCAAAACACAAGGCTCTAGGCAGGTCAGCTAGGGCATGAGCCTGCTGATCTGGTAAGTCCCTTAAGACTTGTTTCAACTGATCTTTCACTGCTTGGCAGACTCCAATCGCTGCTACCGCAGGTTGTGTCACCATACTTGCTGTAGAGAAAGCAGATTTTAGTAAAGACTCCAATTTTTTATCTATTGGGTCTTTGAACATTGGAACATTATCTACTGGACATGTCAGTGATTTGTTAACAGAAGAGATGGCTGCGTCCACTATAGGGACCCTCCATTTTCTTATGAACTTATCCTCCATGGGATAGATCACCGGAAATCTCTTGGGGGGAGCAAATATTTTATCAGGATGCTCCCAATCCTGGTAAATAAGCCCTTCTAATAAAGGGTGGATTGGGAAGGAACAGACCGCCTGGGGAGCTTTTAGCGACCCCAGCGAGGAAACCGTAGTGGATGGTGGTTCCGCCAGAGGCATTTTAAATGCTGATCGGACCATGTTAGTCAGAGACTGAACCCATAATCTTTCAGCCTGAGAAGCTGAGAAAGGTTCTTCCACTGTTGATTCCTCTATAAGTGAATCAACCTCATCCTGATCCCCTTCAGGTAGGTCGATCTCTGTGTGGGGCTGTTCCTCCACTAACAGGCACTCTGAAGGAGGAGACGGAGATCGGACGCGCTTTTCCTGTGACAGGGAAGCAGCGATCAATGCTGTTAATCTCTCTTCCAATCCTCCCAGAGTTGAGGATAAAACCTCCTCTGTTATATATACAGGAGCTGGTGGACTGGGGACAGCCGCAGCACCAGGCATTCCTGCGGGGTTTCTACGGCTACTGACCTCTGCATTCTCAGGGGAGATTGGTGCAGTGCAAGCATGCCCAATATCCTCAGAGCCCGATGGAGACCCCTTTGGCTTCCTGGAAGATCTATTTCCGGAGCGTCTGGACGACATATCCCTTAAGCACAAAGCTGAGGTATTCCCGTCGTCATACACCAATTTTTGCTGGTAATAGTCTAACACAGGTGCTGCTATATACCAGCTGGTGTCCACTAAAGTGCCTTTCTATGGGGATGCCTGCATCAACCGCCTCTGTGTGCCACTGTTTGTTGCTAGCTCTGTTTGCATGCAGCTGACACTTGTACTGTGTCTTTTAACCATGCTGGGACGCCCGCACATGCGCAGAAGCGCCGCGGCGCGCATCGAGCGTCATCCACCCGCCCCGCCCCTTTTTTTTCATAGGAGGCGCGTGCACGCGCCCGCGCGCGCGCCCGTGCGCCAATGGCGCCCTTTTCGAAAACCAACAGAGGACTAGGGAGCCAGGGCCCTTTTTGCCGGAGGGCCTGTGCGGTGGATGAACGCAGCAACAGGGCAGAGGAAGTGGATTCCCTCAGAGAAACTTACCAGCTGCCTGGATCTTTTGAGTTGAGAAAAACCAAAGATCCACATTTACAAGAAAAATGGACTACAGCGGCCTCTAGTGGTTTAACACAGGTACCGCGGTCCCTGTTTTTTTTTTTTTTTTCTTGACTACTATTAAAATTTTATATTTTCAGTAGTTATAGGCAAACACAGATATTTAGCGGGAATACCGTTAGGTAACAGACAGAAAGACAAATTAGGCTTGGGGGTCCCCCAATAGAACCAAGTTCCTGAGGGCCCCCACTTACCTGATCCCCGCCGCAGGACTTTGTTTGGTCCACAAAAGTCCAAACTTCACCTATCACGGCAGGCATTGTAATTAAACCTTCAGGGACCGGGTTCCCAAGGATTCCACTCCCCTGGACCTGTATAGCACCCTGCACAGACAGCGTCTTGGTCGTGGGTATGACCAGAGCTCTGGATCCCAGGGTCCAGCCCTCCTAAGAGAAGCATTACAGGCAAAACCTTGCTCTTCTGCTGCAAGGCCCGGGTACCGACCGTTTAGCTATGAAGCTTTTTTGGTGGGATCCGGAACAGCTTACTAAGGCCCAAAAGAACCTGTACGCAAGCCCAGTGAAAACACATGTTACTCTTTGGCCAACACCTTAGACACTGGCAAAAAACTGAGGTGCTCCCGGGTGGGAGGGGCTTATATAGGGGAGGGTACTTCCGGTTTGGAATTGGCCAGTGCCAACACCTGAAGGTAAACTATATAACCCATTAGTAATGACTAAGTCGCTCTGTGTCCCGTGATGTACGAAAAAGAAATGGCTTGGGCAGGAAGGGGGTTTAAGTGCCCAGTAGGGAAGTGGTTAAACTCCCCTCTATGTTATCCTATGTGTCCATGCACACATGAACATTGTCAGGTCACCTGAGTCCAGGTGACAGATGCACCCCGTTGTGGTCTGGAGTGCACCGCAAGGTAGTGGACCCTACGGCTGACTGCTGCAGATGGAGCTCTAGGTGATACAGGAGAGCAGGTACTCTGTAGTACCAACAGTGGTGTATTTAGGTTTTGTGCTGCCCTAGGCCTGACTAAATTCATGCACCCCCTAATTTAAATACGACCCACCCTTCCTGTCAAAACCACACCCCTTCATATTTAAGACCCACCCTATCATCTGTAAACCACACCCCTTCCAGACCACCGCCCCCCTCCATCTCCCCCTAGCAGCAAAAATACCTCCTTTCAGCACAAATCCTCACCCTCATATAACCCCTTCCAGTGAAAATCCCCCTTCTCAGCACAAACCCTTGCCTTAACCTCCCCTTTCCCAGCACAAATCCCCCCTTTTAGCACAAATCCTTCTCCATCTCCCCCTCCCAGCATAAATCCCCCCTCCCATCACAAATCCTCCCCCATCTCCCCCTCCCAGTTCAAATCCTCCCCCATCTCCCCCTTCCAGCACAAATCCTCCCCCATCCCCCCCTTCCAGCGCAAATCCTCACGTTCAGAAAAAAAATCCCCCCTCATCTCAAACCTGTGCCTCCTTCTTTCCCCTCCCAGTACAACCCCACAGCTCTTTCTCCTGTTTTGCTGAGACTTGCAGTGCCCTCTGGGGGGCTGAGATAAGGCAGCCTCTTATGCTGGGACTTGTAGTGCCCTAGACTACAGGGGATGGAAGAATGGCAGCCCACTCTGCTGGGACTTGTAGTGCCCTCAGTGGCGGAATGAGGATTCCTCAGTCCAAGGCACTACAAGTCCCAGCATAGAAGGCTGCCATATCTCAGCCCCCACAGTGCACTACAAGTCCCAGCAAAACATGGCTGCCATATCTCAGCCCCCACAGTGCACTACAAGTCCCAGAAAAACATGGCTGCCATATCTCAGCCCCCACACAGTGCACTACAAGTCCCGGCAAAACATGGCTGCCATATCTCAGCCCCCACACAGTGCACTACAAGTCCCAGCAAAACATGGTTGCCATATCTCAGCCCCCACACAGTGCACTACAAGTCCCAGCAAAACATGGTTGCCATATCTCAGCCCCCACACAGTGCACTACAAGTCCCAGCAAAATATGGCTGCCATATCTCTGCCCCCACAGTGCACTACAAGTCCCAGCAAAACATGGCTGCCATATCTCAGCCCCCACAGTGCACTACAAGTCCCAGCAAAAACGGGGCACTACAAGTCCCAGCAAAAACGGGGATGCCATATTTCAGCCCCCACAGTGCACTACAAGTCCCAGCAAAAACGGGGCACTACAAGTCCCAGCAAAAACGGGGCTGCCATATCTCAGCCCCCACAGTGCACTACAAGTCCCAGCAAAAACGGGGCACTACAAGTCCCAGCAAAAACGGGCTGCCACCAGTCCAAACACAGCACAATGAGACTGCACAGCCTTCTACTCACTCCTTGGCTGCCATACACTCGGGCTCCCCACTCTCCCCTTACAGCGGTGTCCTCCTACCTGAGTCTGGGCTGCCTGGATGTCACGCTGCATGGTGAAGCAGCGGGCGGGATTTCCTGTTGTTTGAAGAAGATACATCCAGGCTCCCAAGACCCCGGCGCAGCACACAAGGCTGTAGATCACTCCACCACTGGTCAGGCACCTCAGTGGCTGTGGGCAGCAGATGCGCCGCGTGTGTGCTCACGGGAGGCTGTATGTGAGAGGGAGAAGGCCGCCCCCCGCAAAGTGCCGCCCTAGGCCTGGGCCTTGTCGGCCTAGGCCAAGATACAGCACTGAGTACCAACACGGATGACACTGGGAGCTAGAGCATGAGATTTCCCACAGCGCGGAATCTGAAGCCTCGTACACGCGACCGGTTTTCTCGGCAAGAAAGCTGCTGGGAGAGCTTTTAGCCGAGAAAACCGTTTGTGTGTATGGTTTCTCATCGGGAAAACTGCCGGGAATCTCGACGAGAAAAATAGAGAACCTGCTCTCTATTTTTCTCGTCTGGATTCTCGGCAGAGTGTTTCCTGCCAAGAAAACCGTGAGTGTGTATGCTTACCTGTCCATGGTAAACCCACGCAGGCTCGAAAAGACTTTGACGCATGCGTGGTAGCATACATGGGTAGTGAAGGGTGTAGCAAGATGGCGGCGATGGCATCGAATGTGATGAGCGCAGGCTTGTCGTAGTTGATGACGTCACTGCGTTCTTGCCATTCAAAAGAACGACGGTTCTTTTGAATGGCCGTGTGTACACTCGGCGTGCAAGGCAAGCTTGCCGGGAATCCCATCGGGAAAACCAACGTTTTTTCTTCCGACGGGATTCCCGCACGTGTGTACGAGGCTTAAGAGCCAGCGGGTGTTCACCAGAGGCCCCTAGTGGTGGGGATGGATTTAGCTACAGTCTGGCTCCAGGTCGCGACCCCTAGGGCCTCCCAGCTCACACTCACTGTAGACTACAGGGAGGTAGAGAGGAAGCAGCAGACTGACATCAAAGGATAGTCAGGAAATAGCCAAAGGTCGGGGCAACAAGAATGTAAGGATAATTAAGAACAAGCCAAGATCGGTAACTGTAATCAGCCGTAGAACACAAAGCAAGTAGCACACGGAAGCCAAACACACAATATTGATCAGCAGGGCTGACTTGCAGTGCACAGGTTAAAATAGAGTTCCATGATAGGGGCAGGGGTGGAGCCATGCTTTGAGGAGAGATTACTTAAGCGGCCAGGTGAGAGTGGCTGGCCTCTTAAAGTGAACACATGGAGAGGTAAGCTGACAGACAAACATTACTGCAGATCTACGACAGACATTTTTTAGCAGTTTAGTAGCAGGGGAGTTTAGAGGATGTTTTCTGAGGCAATTTTGACCACAAAAAATGCCGAACGCTGTTAAACGCGCATAAACACTAGGCGCATTTAGCACTTCATTTTTTATTTATTTCAATGGCCAGAATAAATAAAAATTCTGGCAAATTAAATAAATAAACGCCCAAACTCTTTTAAACCCACCTAAACTGTTTTGAAAAAATGCAGCTAAAGCTGCCCATACATTGTACAATTTTCTTATTCAATTTCCTTTAGATTTACATTCAACTATGTAGTGCAAGGGCCTGCCTGATTGCATACAAATTGAGAGTGTTTAGGTTTGCCCCTCATATTATATGGTTTTGGTAAATCAAAAGGAAAATTGTTCAAGAAAATTGTATAATGTGTGGCCAGCCTTAGGTGGGTTTAGAATGCTGATTTTCTCCTATCAGGATAAACAGCGTTTACAAGAAACGAGTGTGCATGAGGCCTAATGCCGCGTACACATGGTCGGAATTTCCGATGGAAAAAGTCCGATGGGAGCTTTTCATCGGACTTTTCCCGTCGGAATTTCCGATGGCCTTAGATAGAGAGCAGGTTGTCTATTTTTCCGTCGGAATTCCGACTGAGTTTTGACCGGTCAAAGGTCCGGCCGTGTGTACGCGGCATAAGGCTCGGTTCACATCTATGCAGTTTGCTTTTGATCCATTTCTGCAGTGCTTTTTGGGGTTTTGCACACGTGTTTTTCACACTTTTTTTATGTGTTTTGCGTTTTTTATGCTTTTTAAAAAAAAAAAATGCTCAATTTGTTTTTGGGTGGATTAAAAAAATGCACATTGTGGCAAAAACACACTACATGCTTTTCTGCAGCCTCTCCATTGAAGTCTATTGGACCAGAAATGCACCGTTTTTGCTTTTTAAAAAGTCTGACCCTTTACAAAAACGTAGCGGCTACAAAAAGCATTGATGTGAATGTGTCCCATGGACTGTAGTGCATTTCTGCAAAAAGCAATAAAAAACGCATAGGTGTGAACCAGGCCTTAAAGTGGAACTATAGTTCTAAATAACCTACCTGCCTGCTCACTGCCTTCTGTAGAATTGTTCAGGAAATTGTAAACTCTGTATAAAACTGTATTATATTTTGTATTGTTTGCCTATGTATTGCACACTGCACTCATTGTGCACACAACATTAATAATGTTTTCATTACATGTTTACATTCATTTGAGTCCTGATTAGAATAAGCCTGCCTATGTTACACCCCTTGTTACCAAAAAAGTACGATTGTAATATTAATGTGATACCTACAGAATCATGTGTATAAAAACCTTTAATTGCGTCAAATAAAACAGAACAGTTATTTGGAAAGATTCTGAGTTTATCTTTTTGTGTTTGTTCCTTACTACTGCAGTAGGTATTATTAATTTGGAACCACTAACCAATATCAGGATGGGAGATACCTATCTATAAAATTTCTAGAACAAGAATGTACACTGAGTTGCCCATAAACAGAACATTTGTGCCAGAATCACTGAACTCCAGAGCATGAGTGACATCACGTACCGACCAATGAAGATAGCGGTGTGGGACCTCAGACTGTTGAAGGAGGGGTAAGTATAGTTGACTGTAATTCCTGCTTTAACCACTTCAGCCTCAGAACGTTTTACCCCCTTAATGACCAGACTATTTTTTGCGACATGGCACTGCGTTACTTTAACTGACAATTGTGCGGTCGTGCAACGCTGTACCCAAAATTTATGTACTTTTTTCCCCACAAATAGAGCTTTCTTTTGGTGGTATTTGATCACCTCTGCGGTTTTTATTTTTTGCGCTATAAACAAAAAAAAGACAGACAATTTTGGAAAAAAAAACTATTTTTTGCTTTCTTTGGATAAAACATATCCATTAGAAAAAAATGTAAAATCAAATTTCTTCATCAATTTAGGCTAATATGTATTCTGCTACATATTTTTGGTAAAAAAATAAGGCAAATTGTTATCCATACTTACTGTAATTTTCCTTTCCTGGATCCTCCCCATGTCAGCCTACCATGGGTCAGCTCCACCCTCCCTGATCCCTCCAGGACCACCTGTTTCTTAGCCCATAAAGGGTGTGTCTGCCTACACCAGTGTTCACAATTTTCCCTATTCCTGGAACTCCCCATGTCAGCCTACAATGGGATGTACCAAGCAATATTAAGAAGGGGGGGAAGAAAACAAAATAAGCCAAACACCAAATGCAATGATACTCTAACTTTTTAATAGGCAACAGCCGCCGTAATAACCGCAGAGCTAAATGTTTCCTCAGGAAGATGAGCCTGTAATGTCTAATAAAGGTGTTGGGCATGCTCTAGCTGCTCTGCAAACTATTTCAGGCACGACCTTAGCATACCCTGCCCAGGAAGCTGCCATACCCCTAGTCAAATGTGCTTTGATCTCCGAAGGAGGAGGAAGGCCCAGCGTCTTGTATGCAACTTGTATGGTCTTGACAGTCCAGGAAGACACAACTCTAGATGATGCTGCCATACCCTTTTTTGGCCCCATTGTAAAAACCAACAGCTGATCTTGTTTTCAAAAGCTTTTAGTCCGCTTCAGGTAGGTCGATAAAGCAGAGACCAGGTCTAACTTCCTCCACTCATCCTCCAATGCATCCGCCAGAAAGGCTGGGAGAATTGTCTCCCAATTCATATGAAATGAAAGCTCGGTACTGGTATAAGGACAATCTTATCTGGGAGAATCAAACAATATGGTTCTTTAGATGAGAAAGCGCACAATTCGGAGACTCTTCTAGCTGAGGCAATGGCTATCAAAAAAACTGTCCTTAGCGTTAAATGAAATAATGAACAGGAGGAAGCTGGGTCAAACGGAGGAGCCAGCAATGCTCTCAAGACCAGTGTTAAGTCCCATTTTGGAAAAAAATATCTCAATGGAGGTCTAATTTTTATGGCTGCCCTCAAAAAACGTATCACCAAAGGATGCAGAGCCCATTTTCTACTTGACATAGCTGACAAGGCGGAGACCTGGACCTTTAAGGAATTATAGGCTAACCCCTTATCGAGACCATCTTGCAGAAATTCCAAAATGTTCGACACCGAAGGAGATCTGAGGTCCCAACCCTTTTCTGTAGATACGTGGCAAAAAGCATTCCAAATCCGGTGATAGGTCAAATTCGCTGACTTCTTACGAGCCTGAAACAATGTATCCACTACTCCGTTAGATCCAACCCACTTAAAGATCTCCTCTCAATTTCCAAGCCATTAATTTCAGCCTCCCGGGGTTTGGATGACAGACTTCGCTCTGCAGGAGATCCTGACAAGGAGGCACTGGGATTATTGAGCATATCTTCATCCTCTAAGCCAGCGGGAACCATGGCCTTCTGGGCCAGTAAGGTAGAATTACTATTGCTGTGACCCTTTCCTGATGAATTTTTAACAGGACTCTGAGAACCAATGGAAGAGGCGGGAACACATACACCAAGGGGAAACTCCAAGGCTTGGACTGAGCATCTTGACCGAACGCTTGAGGATGCCAGGTCCGAGAGAAGAAGCAAGGAAGTTGGAAATCTTCTCGGATGCCATAAGATCTATTGAAGGCGTCCCCCAGATTCTGAAAATCTTGCATAGGTATTTGGGGTTGAGGCCCCACTCGTGATCCACAAGGCTTTGTCTCAAGCGATCTGCCAAAACATTCTCGGGCCCTGGGAGATAGGATGCTGTAAGGGAGTCGAGATTCCTCTCCACCAACAGGAAGATTTGACATGCCACCTGAAGAAGAGACCGACTTCTTGTGCCCCCTTGACAAGACACATAAGCCACCGTAGTTTTGTTTTCCCAGGCAGTATTCAATCACTTCTCGATTGTCACCACTATTTGTTCAGAGGCCTTCAACGGAACTCCGCGGGAAAGATTGCGAGACACCGTCCACCAAGCCAGAGACCAGATTATCGGAATTGGCAGATAGATCTTCTGGATTAAGGAGTGGCGATAACATTGAAGAAGAAAGTTGCATTGAAACCTCCTTCTGCACCACCTGGCCCACGACATCGGAATCGTAGCTGATAGAACCCCCAGAAACTGCATGCATTCCTTCACTATCAGAGAAGGCCTGGCCATCACTTCCTTTGTCTGAGACTGGATCTCCCTCTGAGGAAGAAAAACACGACCCTGATTTGTGTTGAATTGTACTCCTAGATACTCCAATATTCGGGTCGGATGCATCTGACTCTTCTGATAATTGATCAACCATCCAAAACAAGTGAGTGTTTCGCAGGTGAGAGTCACATGATCTAGAAGGAGCTCCTTTTGATGGACCCAGAAGTAGCATGTCGTCCAAGTAATTAAATATTTGCACCCCCTTGACTCAGAGTCGGGACGGCAGCCGATAGTAGCTTTGAAAACGTTCTGGGAGCCATGCAGAGACCGAACGGGAGATACCGAAACTGGAAATACGAGCCGTCTACGGAAAACCTGAGGAAGCGATGGTGAGATGCGTCTATGGGAACATGAAAATAAGCATCAGCCAGATCGATGGAAACCATCCAGTCTCCTTCCTTCACCACCGAAATAATAGTTTCCAATGAATCCATTTTGAATGGTGGAACCTTTATGTAAGAATTCAGAATTTTGAGGTCCAATACCGGTCTGAAGCCCCCTGAAGATTTTGGCACCAAAAATAGAGGGGAATACTTTGACCCCATTCTTGTCTTGGAACCGGAAGGATGGCCTTCCCTGTCAACAACTCCTTTATATCCACTTGCAAACATTGCCTCTTTTCCAAATCCATTGGAAGTCGAGTTTCTACAAAAAAGGTCTGAGGGGGCCTTGTTCCGAACACGAGACAATAACCTGATCGGATAATGGTCAAAATCCAGGCATCCTGTATTTCGTCCACCCAAACCCTCTTGAAACGGGCTAGTCTTGTTCCTACTTGAGAGGGTTGAGCAGAGACACCTTCAGAAGAATTTGTTTGAACCCTTAAGAGCTTTGTTGGACCTGGGCTTGGAGGTTTTCTGGAAGGTTGAACCGGCTCCCTTTCTATTGCCTGAGGAATAGCCTACCAGGCCTGTAAGCACTAGCTTTTCTGTACCCTCTTTGGACCTAATTCGAAAGGGCTGCTGTTGTCTTCTTCTCTCCTGCAGGATTAGATCCGATTTGCCCACAGACATCCGCTGAATTGCAGATTCTAAGGCTTTCCCAAAGAGCAGCTTCCCATCGAACGAAACTGAACACAGACTGTGCTTTGAAGCATTATCGGCCGACCAATGCTTTAACCATACAGCTCTGCGGGCTGTGATGGAACGAGCCATCATCTTCGCCGTCATCTTGACTTGGTCCACGGCCGCTTCTGCCACAAATTCTACAGCTGTCTTAATAAACTCTAAAGGCCTCCACTTCCAAGTCCTTCCCCTGAACACTCATCCTCCAGCTCCGCTACCCACACTCCGAGGGCTGCCGCCCCTGATGTGAGTGCTATCGCCAGTCTGCATGCTGCCTCGGCCACAGTATACAACCTCTTTAGGTCTGTCTATTTTGCAATCAATGGGATCCCTGAATGACACTGAATCCTCCAGCGGAAGTGTAATGTGGCGGGCAAGCCTTTGTAATGAAGCATCCACCTTAGGCGTAAAGTCCCATAAATCAGCATCTTTCATAGTGAATTGGTAAAGCTTTGTTACTGTAAGGTACCTGTGATAGGTAGTGTCCGAAGTGGAACTTGTGTGCTGAGGATTCAGGCGAAAACGTAGTCAGGCAGATTAGGTTGGCAACAGATCAGGCAAAACGGTACACAATCGAAATCCAGAGAGTGGTCAGGCAGGCAAAGGTCATACACAAGCTGGCAGTGAAGTACAAAATCAGCAGGCTAGAGAGTAGTCAGGAATTCAGGCAGAAGTTCAACACGAAAACCAGGATTAAAAAGCAGTCACAACACCCAGGGAGCTATTCCACACAAACGGGCGCTGAGAGATAGCATCACTTCCTTTTTATGGGCTGCTTTGATTGAAAATTGTCCACAGCTGGCAGCAGGTGGGGCTAGTGAGTCCAAGGTAATGCTTAATACTGAGAGGACATTTCCAAAAGTCTAGATCTGCTCCGTAGCACAACAGGTAAGGCTGCAGCTTTGGGACCAGGAAGATCCCGGTTCAAATACACCCAGGTACATGACAGGGCCCCTTCCCCAGTGGACCCCTCTGGGGGCCTAGCGGGGCTTAGTGGGAAAGGAGGCATGGAAGTCTTGAATAAGAGAAGGGGCATGCAGATCTTTGGCTGGAACCCAGGAACGGTCTGTGACAGGATATCCCTTCCAATGAACCAGATACCGAAGGCCACGACCCTGTCTTCAAGAATCTTGGAGACTTCAAACTAATTTTGTCCATCAACAAGAACAGGAGGAGGTAGCTGTTGCGTTCTGGAGTAGCGATTGAAAATTGCTTTTTTGAGGAGGGAAACGTGGAACACAGGATGAATCCGGAGAGAGGAGGGTAATTTCAACCGATAGGAGACTGGCCCGACTCGAGCAATAATTCTGTAAGGACCAATGAATCGAGGGCCCAATTTGGTAGAAGGTTGTTTCAGTCTCACATATTTGGTTGATAGCCAAACTCTGTCCCCCACCACATATGGAGGTATATGGCGTCTTCGTTTGTTGGAAAAAAGTGCATACTTGCCTGCTGACTTCCGTAGTAATAAGCGAATCTTTTTCCAATGTAGCAGAATATTTTTAACCCGTTGATCTGCTGCTGGTACACCAGAAGAAGGCTGAAGTAGGGGAAAAGTCTGAGGGTGATATCCTAGGGCTGCGTAGAATGGTGTGGTATGAAGAGCACTGCGCTAATGGGAATTAATGGCGAACTCAGCTAAAGGCAAATACTCAGACCAGTTGGAGTGTAAGGCATTGACATAATGTCGAAGATAGGTTTCTAGGGTCTGGTTCATGCGTTCGGTTTGACCATCTGTTTGAGGGTGATGTGAGGTAGAGAGTGAAAGCGTTACTCCCAGTTTCTTGCAGAACGCTCTCCAGAATCGGGAAACAAACTGGGATCCGCGGTCTGAGACGACATTGGTAGGTATGCCATGATATCTCACAATATGGGAAAGGAAGAGAGTAGACAGTGCTTCCGCTGTAGGTAATCCCGGGAGCGGCACAAAATGAGACATTTTGGAAAAGCGATCCACTATGACCCATATAGCAGTCATGCCCTCGGACTTGGGTAAGTCTGTAATGAAGTCCATAGTCAAATGGGTCCAAGGCTGACGAGGTGCTGAAAGTGGTTGTAACAGTCCAGTAGGCAATGTACGGCGTACTTTATTAGCAGCACAAGTTGGACAGGCAGCCACATAGTCAGTAACATCCCTTTTCATATGAGGCCACCAGACATGACGCTGCAAGGTCTTAAGAGTGATGGTGACACCAGGATGACCAGATAACACACCATCATGTGCCCAGAGGAGTACAGGTTTTCTGAGGCTAGGGGCTATGAACAGGCGACCTGGTGGTATCTTCAAGCCTTGGGGAACACGATTCTGAGTTTCTTGTAACTGTTGGGAAAGAGCCGTAGAGATCTGTGCGACAATTTTGTGAGGTGGGATTATGTACTGCTCGGTAGGTTGGTCTTCTTCAGAGGTAGCGAACTGTCTGGAAAGAGCATCGGCTTTCTTGTTTTTATGTCCAGGAACATAAGAAAGAACAAAATTAAAACGGGAGAAAAACAGAGCCCATTGAGCCTGACGTGAGTTCAAACGTCTTGCAGTCTGAAGATACAGTAGGTTTTTATGGTCAGTGAGGATAGAAAAAGGTTTGGGAGCCCCTTCCAGAAGATGTCACCATTCAGACAATGCCAATTTGATGGGCAGTATTTTCGATTCCCAACATCGTAATTTATCTCCGCTGGAGAAAACTTTCTAGAAAAAAATGCTACTGGATGGATTCTACCGGACTTAGGCTGTCTCTGGGAGAGCACGGCACCTGCTCCTACCTCAGAGGCATCAACCTCAACTATGTACTGGAGATCGGGATCTGGATGCTGAAGAATTGGAGCTTTGCTGAACATGTCTTTTAATTGCTGGAAAGCCGATTCTGCTTCTGAGGACCATACCTTGCAATTTGTACCTTTCTTAGTCATAGCAGTAAGGGGGGCCGCAATGGAGGCAAAACCTTTGATGAAGCGTCTGTAGTAATTTGCGAACCCTAGAAAGCTTTGGAGCCCTCTTAAAGTGGTCGGTTGGGGCCATTGCAAGACAGCGGAAAGTTTTTGAGGGTCCATTTGGAAACCGACAGCACTTATAATGTATCCAAGGAAAGGAATACGGCTTTGATGGAAACTGCATTTCTCAATCTTCGCGTAAAGATGGTTTCCTCTCTACATGCGAGATGTGCTCTAGATGAGTCTTGGAAAAGATTAAAAATGTCGTCCAAGTAGATGATCACAAAACTGTTGCTGAAATCATGAAAAATTTCATTCATGAAACGTTGGAAGACAGCAGGGGCGTTACACAACCCAAATGGCATAACCAGATATTCAAAATGTCCATTACGAGTGTTGAATGCTGTCTTCCACTCGTCCCCATCTTTAATTCGAATCAGATTATAAGTGTCAGGGCCCGGACTGGTGGCTAGTGAGGACACAGGAGGTGGATCCTCTGTGCCAGAGAGGCGAAGGCACGGGTCGCACTGGAGGATCGGTTCTAAGCAGCTACCGGTTTTCACCAGAGCCCGCCGCAAAGCGGGATGGACTTGCTGCGGCGGTAGCAACCAGGTCGTGTCCTCCAGTAGCGGCTCGACTTCTCTGGCAGCTGAGATAGGCACGGTACACAGGGACTAGGCAGAGGCAAGGTCAGACGTAGCGGAAGGTCAGGGCAGGCGGCAATGGTTCGTAGTCAGGGGCAACGGCAGAAGGTCAGATACACTGGCAAGGCAACTACAAAACGCTTTCTCAGGGCACTAAGGCAACAAGATCCGGCAAGGACAGGAAGGGGGAGTGGGTTTTTAAGTGTTTTGGGTGTGTACACAGTAATTGGACCAGGCACCAATCAATGGTGCACTGGCCCTTTAAATTTAAGAAGACCGGCGCGCGCGCGCCCTGGAGAGCAGCGGGACCGCGCGCGCCGGGACGGAGCAGGAGGAGGAGGCCGGTGAGCAGGATGGGATGCGATCCGCGGGCGGACAGGTGCCGCCGCATGGATCGCATCCCCGCCAGCATCAGAGCAGCGCTCACGGTCAGAGGGGCCGACCGGAGCGACAGACGCCGCGGGTGCTCCGGGATGGATGGCACACCCGGAGCGCTCGGCGTTACAGTACCCCCCCCTTAGGTCTCCCCCTCTTCTTGGAACCCAAGAATCTACGGATGAGCTCTTTATCTAAAATGTTGGCCTCAGGTTCCCAGGATCTTTCCTCAGGACCACAGTTCTCCCAATCAACTAAAAAACATATTTTACCTCGGATGACCTTGGAGGCGAGGATCTCTTTCACCGAGAAGACATCAGAAGAACCAGAGACAGGAGCAGTGACCTTAGGGGAAAATCGGTTAAGAATGAGGGGTTTAAGAAGAGACACATGAAAAGAGTTGGGAATACGAAGAGAAGGAGGAAGGTGGAGCTTGTAAGAAACAGAATTGATTTGGTTTTTGATTTTAAATGGCCCGAGGTAATGAGGGCCCAGCTTGTAGCTAGGTACCCGAAACCGAACATATTTGGAGGAGAGCCACACTTTGTCACCAGGGGCATAGACAGGAGGGATTCTTCTTTTTTTATCTGCATGTCTCTTCATGCGGGCAGAGGCCAGTGAGAGCGACTTTTGAGTCTCTTTCCAGATAGAGGCAAAGTCCTGAGTTAATTCATCCACGGCCGGAACTCCAGAAGACGTGGGAATGGGGAGGGGGGCAATGGGTGACGGCCGTAGACCACAAAGAAAGGCGACTTGGAGGAAGATTCAGAGTTCTTGAAATTGTATGAGAATTCTGCCCAGGGCAATAGGTCGACCCAATCGTCTTGACGGCCGGAGACAAAATGTCGTAGGTAGTCGCCAAGGATCTGGTTAACTCTCTCCACCTGTCCATTGGACTGCGGGTGATAAGCGGAAGAAAAATTCAACTTAATCTTTAGTTGAGTACAGAGAGCTCTCCAAAATTTTGAGATGAATTGAACGCCTCTATCCGAGACGATATGTGAGGGCAGCCCATGGAGGCGGAAAATTTGAAGAAAAAAATGCTTTGCCAACTGAGGTGCAGTAGGCAGACCAGGGAGCGGGACAAAATGAGCCATTTTAGAAAAGCGGTCAACGACCACCCAGATGACAGTGTTACTACGAGACAAAGGGAGGTCCGTGATGAAATCCATGGCGATGTGGGACCATGGTTGTTCAGGCACAGGTAGGGGAAGGAGAAGACCTGCAGGCTTCTGGTGAGGAGTCTTGTCACGTGCACAGATAGTGCAGGCCCGTACAAAGTCAGTCACATCTTTCTCCTGGGTAGGCCACCAATAGTGTCTGGCAATCAATTGTATGGATTTTTTGATCCCAGCGTGACCGGCTAGATGGGAGGAATGGCCCCAATTGAGTATCTGAAGCCGAAGGCGTGGAGGAACGAAAGTCTTTCCTGGAGGAATTGGCACGAGAGAAGCGGGAGCAGAGGAAATCAGACACTCAGGGGGTACGATGTGTTGAGGAGGAGTCTCGGTTTCAGAGGTATCGGAGAAACGGGACAAGGCATCAGCCCTGACATTTTTGTCTGCGGGCCGAAAATGGATCTGGAAGTTGAAGCGGGCAAAGAACAATGACCACCTGGCCTGGCGAGGATTTAGGCGCTGAGCGGACTGAAGGTAGGACAAATTTTTATGGTCAGTGTAGATGGAGATAGGGTGAAGGGATCCTTCCAGGAGATGTCTCCACTATTCTAATGCCAACTTGATGGCCAACAGTTCACGGTCACCTATGGAATAGTTTTTTTCCGGAGGGGAGAAAGTTTTAGAGAAAAAACCACAAGTGACGTTTTTCCCCTTAGCGTTTTTTTAAGGAGCACAGCTCCGGCTCCTACCGAGGAGGCGTCAACTTCAAGGAAGAACGGCTTTAGAGGATCTGGCCGAGACAGGACAGGTGCAGAGGAGAAGGCGGTCTTAAGGCGAGTAAAGGCTTCCTCTGCTTGAGGCGGCCAGGACCTAGGATTCGCGTCTTTTTTGGTCAGTGCCCCTATAGGAGCAACGATGGTGGAGAAGTGGGGTATGAACTGACGATAGTAGTTGGCGAATCCAAGGAAGCGTTGGATAGCACGAAGTCCGGAGGGGCGTGGCCAACCCAAGACTGCGGAGAGTTTGTCAGGGTCCATTTGAAGACCTTGTCCAGAGACCAGATAACCTAGGAAAGGAAGACTGCTGCGCTCAAAAAGGCATTTTTCAAATTTAGCGTAAAGATGATTTACGCGGAGGCGCTGGAGCACTTGACGGACATGGAGCCGATGTTCCTCAAGGTTGGCAGAGAAGATTAGGATGTCGTCAAGATAGACAACCACACAGGTATACAGTAGGTCCCGGAAGATTTCGTTGACAAAATCTTGAAAGACTGCAGGGGCGTTGCAAAGTCCGAACGGCATGACAAGATATTCAAAGTGACCATCTCTGGTGTTAAATGCGGTTTTCTATTCATCTCCTTTACGGATTCTGATGAGGTTATAAGCGCCCCTAAGGTCCAATTTAGAAAAAACTTTTGCTCCGCGCAGACGGTCAAAGAGCTCCGAGATGAGAGGCAGAGGGTAGCGGTTTTTAATAGTGATTTTATTGAGACCACGATAGTCTATGCAAGGGCGTAGAGATCCGTCCTTCTTGGCCACGAAGAAGAACCCTGCTCCGGCTGGAGAAGATGATTTCCTAATAAAACCTCTCTTGAGGTTCTCCTGAATGTATTCAGTCATGGCCTTGGTTTCAGGAGAGGAGAGAGGGTAAATTCTGCCACGGGGTGGTGTAGTACCTGGGAGCAAGTCAATGGGGCAGTCGTAGGGTCTATGTGGTGGTAAGACCTCCGCCTGTTTTTTGCAAAAGACATCAGAAAAGTCCTGATAGGCCTTTGGAAGGCCAGGCAAAGGAGTAGTGATGGGGACTTGACAGGTCGGTACAGACTTAAGGCAATGCTTGTGACAGGAGTCACCCCAGGATTTGATGTCCCCAGTGGTCCAGTCGAGGGTAGGAGTGTGACGCTGGAGCCAGGGTAGGCCAAGAAGGATGTCAGAAGTACAGTTCGGCAAAACAAAGAATTCAATCTTTTCGTGGTGAAGAACACCAACGGACATGAGCAGGGGTTCGGTACGGTAACGCACGGTACAATCCAAATTCTCTCCATTTACAGAGGAAATGAAGAAGGGTTTGATGAGACGGGTAACAGGAATGTTGAACCTGTTGATAAAAGAGGCTTCAATAAAGTTTCCTGCAGAACCAGAGTCCAGGAAGGCCACCGCAGGGAAGAGGGAGCCAGCAGAAGGAGAAATCCGCACAGGAATAGTCAGACGTGGAGAGGAAGAATTCACACCTAGTAACGCCTCTCCCACGTTCACTAGGTGCGAGCGTTTCCCTGATGCGGAGGACGAATAGGGCAGTCTTTTAGGAAGTGTTCAGAGCTCGCACAATAAAGGCATAAGTTCTCGTTCCTACGGCGAGACCTCTCTTGTAGGGTCAGGCGAGACCGGTCCACTTGCATGGCCTCCTCGGCGGGAGGCACGGTAACAGGATGCATTGGATTCAGAAAGAGAGGAGCCAGGCGCAGATAACGCCTGGTGCGAACGAGATCTTTCTCCTGGCGAAGCTCTTGGCGTCTTTCGACGTAGCGCATATCGATGCGGGTAGCTAAATGGATGAGTTCCGTCAAGGAAGAGGGTATCTCTCGTGCGGCCAGACAATCCTTGATGTGGCCGGATAAACCCTTCTTGAAGGTCGCGCAGAGAGCCTCATCATTCCAGGCTAACTGAGGCCAGTGTGCGGAACTGTATGGCATATTCGCCCACAGAGGAGTTTCCTTGGACAAGGTTAAGCAGGGTGGTTTCAGCGGATGAGGCTCGGGCTGGTTCCTCAAAAACGCTGCGAACCTCAGCAAAGAAGGACTGAACGGTGGCTGTAGCAGGGTCGTTGCGGTCCCAGAGTGGCGTGGCCCAGGCCAAGGCCTTTCCAGACAACAGAGAGACCACGAATGCCACTTTAGACCGTTCTGTGGAAAACTGGTCAGACATCATCTCAAGATGCAGGGAACATTGGGACAAGAATCCCCGGCACATCCTAGAATCCCCGTCAAATTTCTCCGGAAGAGACAGGCGAATTCTCGAGGTAGTAGCGGCAGCTCGGAGAGGGGAAGATGCTGGAGGCTGTGGCGGCAGAAGCTGCTGGACCATGGCGGTCAACTGCGACAGCTGCTGTCCTTGTTGGACGATCTGTTGCGACTGCTGGGCAACCACGGTAGTGAGGTCAGCGAGATTTGGCAGCGGTACCTCAGCGGGATCCATGGCCGGATCAACTGTCAGGGCCCGGACTGGTGGCTAGTGAGGACACAGGAGGTGGATCCTCTGTGCCAGAGAGGCGAAGGCACGGGTCGCACTGGAGGACCGGTTCTAAGCAGCTACCGGTTTTCACCAGAGCCCGCCGCAAAGCGGGATGGACTTGCTGCAGCGGTAGCAACCAGGTCGTGTCCTCCAGTAGCGGCTCGACTTCTCTGGCAGCTGAGATAGGCACGGTACACAGGGACTAGGCAGAGGCAAGGTCAGACGTAGCGGAAGGTCAGGGCAGGTGGCAATGGTTCGTAGTCAGGGGCAACGGCAGAAGGTCAGATACACTGGCAAGGCAACTACAAAACGCTTTCTCAGGGCACTAAGGCAACAAGATCCGGCAAGGACAGGAAGGGGGAGTGGGTTTTTAAGTGTTTTGGGTGTGTACACAGTAATTGGACCAGGCACCAATCAATGGTGCACTGGCCCTTTAAATTTAAGAAGACCGGCGCGCGCGCGCCCTGGAGAGCAGCGGGACCGCGCGCACCGGGACGGAGCAGGAGGAGGAGGCCGGTGAGCAGGATGGGATGCGATCCGCGGGCGGACAGGTGCCGCCGCATGGATCGCATCCCCGCCAGCATCAGAGCAGCGCTCACGGTCAGAGGGGCCGACCGGAGCGCTGCAGGGGGACAGACGCCGCAGGCGCTCCGGGATGGATGGGACACCCGGAGCGCTCGGCGTTACAATAAGCCCCTCGTAGGTCTAGCTTGGAGAAGATAACAGCCCCCTTAAGTACATCAAACAGTTCAAGAATAAGAGGCAAAGGGTAGAAGTCTTTTACAGAGATTTGATTTAACCCTCGATAGTCTATGCATGGTCGAAGACCCCCATCTTTTTTTTCAACAAAGAAAAAACCTGCCCCTACTGGAGAAGAAAAGGGTCGGATAAAACCTCTTTCCAAGTTGTCTTTTACATATTCCTCCATGGATTTTTGTTCAGGCAAAGACAGGGGATAGGTCCTTCCTTTGGGAAGAGGTGCTCCAGGAATCAATTTAATTGCACAGTCAAAAGAACAATGTGGAGGTAAAACCTCTGCCTTTTGCTTGCAAAATACGTCTGCAAACGCATGGTATTCATGAGGCAAGGTAGGTGGGACGGCCACGGAAGCCAACAAACAAGCAGAAAGTCTTTTGGGTTGAGACAAACAGTTTGAATGACAGAACGACCCCCAAGAGGTTAGTTCTCCATTTTCCCAATCAAAAGAAGGGTTATGTTGTTGTAACCATGGGTAACCAAGGATAACAGGCAGAAGTGGAGAATCAATAAGAGACAAGACAACTTCCTCTTTGTGGAGTACGCCTACCTGAAGGGTAATTGTCATAGTCTCAAATTTTACAATGCCATCTTCCAAGGGTAGTCCATTCACGGTGGTAATGTTAAGGGGTCTAGATTTTGGAACAAATGGGATATTATTTTTTTTTAGCAAAAGTGTAGTCCAAGAATATGCCAGCAGCTCCAGAATCCACAAAAGCCTCACAGGAGACAAGTTTAGAGGGTAAATGGATAATTGCAGGAATGGTAATCTTGGTCTTGGAGGATATACCTGTAAGGTCTAAGCCAGCTCCTCCAACACTGGTTAGACCCTGCCCTTTTACTGGACGGGAAGGGCAGACAGATAATAAATGTCCTTTAAGTCCACAATATAGGCATAGGCCCAATGCATGCCTCCTTTGTTTCTCAGACTCAGTTAGGTGGAGACGGCTTACATCCATGGGTTCCACAGGTGTCTGGGGTTCAACTGAGATTTCAGGTTCTGGCTGAGGTGGTGCTTGGAAGTTAGGGGCCAAACGGTAAACTGGCCTAGGAAACTTGCGAGTTCTAAGTCTCTCTTGGCACCTTTCATGATACCGGACATCCAGACGAACACAGAGCTCTATGAATTTCTCTAGGACTTCTGGGGAATCCTTATAGACTAATTCGTCTTTGATGCGATCTGCAAGACCTTTTCGGAAGGCTGCACGTAATGCCCTTGAGTCCCAAGTAGTCTCAGCAGCAAGGGTACGAAACTCAATAGCATATTGTGCCACAGACCTGGTGCCTTGTTGCATGTCCAAGAGTGAGTACTCAGCTGCAGAATCTCTATCTGGCTTGTCAAATACAGTCTGGAGAGAAGCCAGAAATTTGTCAGAGTCTTGCAGCACAGGATCATTGCGTTCCAGATAAGGAGAGACCCAGGCCAGGGCCTTCCCCTTTAACAAGGAAATTACAAAAGTCACTTTGGCAGAAGAAGTGCTAAAGGTCCCAGGGTTGTTGCGGAAATGCAAACGGCAAACATTTAAAAAGCCTCTGCAGTCCTCAGTATCACCACCAAATTTGTCAGGCCAGGGAAGTTTGGGTGGTACAGAAGAGGCGGGTTGGATCGTAGCAGGAGTAGGATCCGGAGTCTGGACCGTTGCAGAGGAAGCAGGCAAACAAGATTTAAGCATAGTACAAAGTTCATCTAACTTGGCGTCCAGGGAAGAAAGATGCTGTTCATGAGCTCCAATCAATTGTCCCTGACGTGAAATCGCCTTAACAATCTCAGCAGGGTCCACTGTCATTGTGGCTCGTTTGTAATGTAAGGTACCTGTGATAGGTAGTGTCCGAAGTGGAACTTGTGTGCTGAGGATTCAGGCAAAAACGTAGTCAGGCAGATTAGGTTGGCAACAGATCAGGCAAAACGGTACACGATCGAAATCCAGAGAGTGGTCAGGCAGGCAAAGGTCATACACAAGCTGGCAGTGAAGTACAAAATCAGCAGGCTAGAGAGTAGTCAGGAATTCAGGCAGAAGTTCAACACGGAAATCAGGATTAAAAAGCAGTCACAACACCCATGGAGCTATTCCACACAAACGGGCGCTGAGATAGCATCACTTCCTTTTTATGGGCTGCTTTGATTGAAAATTGTCCACAGCTGGGGCTAGTGAGTCCAAGGTAATGCTTAATACTGAGAGGACATTTCCAAAAGTCTAGATCTGCTCCGTAGCACAACAGGTAAGGCTGCAGCTTTGCGACCAGGAAGATCCCGGTTCAAATACACCCAGGTACATGACAGTTACTCTGTTGTGCACATTCAGCTTCGTTTCAGGCCTAGCCCATTCATATTCAATTACTTCTCTAATTTAGAAAATAAACGGAAAAGAAGGCAACAATTTCTTTAAATCCGGGTAGTATTTACGCTGTTTCTTTGGAGGCGAAGCCTCTTCTTGCCACTTCATTGCTTCCTTAACTGCTTCAACCAAGAGGATTGAACCAGTGCAAAATCAAATGAATGCGATTCCGAATCTACTTCCGTGTTAAAGCAAACCGATGACTCCTGTTCCGAATCCCAGGATGCTGATGATAATGCAGAGCGAGCGGGTTTCCTTCAAACACTCCTTAAAGTGGTTGTAAACCCTTACAAACCACGAAGGCTTACCTGTAGCTACCCTGGATATCTCCTAAACCTGAACGGTTTAGGAGATATCCCTTGTATTTGCATGTGCCAAAGTCATCGGCATATGCGCACTGAAGCAATGGCACGTCGTACCGTTGCTTCAGTTAGACTGTGCCGTTACAGCGGCTTTCGCACACATGTGCGGGAGTGACGTCATCGCGGCTCCCACCAATCACAGTGCCGGAGCCCGCAATACCCGGAAGTAACTCCGGGAGTGATGTCGGCGGACGGTGCTGTGTACGGGCACCGCAGCAAGGGCTTCGATCTTAGGTGAGTATTACATAATGAGCTAGTATGTTATGCATACTGGAAAATTTATATGGTGGGGTATGGCGCTGCTCGTTCCTAAAATAACTAAAAAATGTAGGAAGATAAAGGACTAATGAGCAAACAAATTATATATATATAAATATATGTATACGTGCTGTGACACAAAATATATTGAATATACCCTTAGTAGCAAGGGAGTTACATATAAAACTATACCTGTGAGTACACTATAGTGCAATGTGTTCACTAATAAATGTGCAAGAAAAAAATAAATATATATATATATGTGCTAATCAAACCCTATACCATAGAAATTATATGGTGCAAACCATAAACCATAAATATAAATGATGTGTCAGTGATAGCAATAAAAAATAAAATTACTAGTGAAAAAAGATGTATATATATATAATCATATATACATATATAAAAAAAAGTCCACTCCTCAGTAATTGACAATGTTCAAAATGATAATTGACAGCAAATATTCCTCCAAACAGTCTTCCAGATATTCCCCCACAAGGGTCCCCACTCACCAGCTCCTCACACCCCTACAGGGGTAGACAGCATGATACGATTAGCTTCCAATCAGGTCCAGGTGTCCCCACTGATTCCTCCAACTAGACCAGCTTGCAGCACAATCTCAGGGATTTCCACGGTGCAGCTTTTTCAAAAGATCCCGTATAGAAAACAATGGTAATGGATCACCTCAATGAGAAAGATGAAGGACTCCCATAGTGTAGTATGCCCGAAAATTTATTAAAAATATTGTACAAATTAAAAATAAAACCGCCTGTGCGGCTAGTCCTAAAAGTAAAAAAGAAAATCACAGCGTCCTGTACTATGGTAAGCCGGATACAGCATGCACTCCAGCTGCGTTCCAGCTCCAGGTACCCGGATCACTGACAGCGTAACGTAGTATGCGTGGCGACGCTTTACGTACGTTTCGTATGTGAACGTCTTCTGAAGCGTCTTCTGTTTCGTATGTGAACGTCTTCTGTTATGCATACTAGCTCATTATGCCTTTGTCTTGCAGGTGTTTTTTTTTTTTTCCAATATGGGTTTTACAACCACTTTAACCCCTCTTAAACTACGTGTTTAATGTAGGATTTAACCTGGCGCGTATCTGCTGCATTGTCCCGAGCTGCTTCTTTAAAGCAAGAGGCACAGACCAGTTTCCCCGGTAGGACTTGGGCCAAACAGGCCCAACAGGATTTTTTTTCTGCCTGGGCTGGTGATGAAGCTCTATAAGATGAATAGGACCTTCTCTTCCTATGCCTGTTCCCGGATCTGGATTTTTTAGAGGCTTTACGATGTCTCACTTCTTCTCGGGCTGAGTTTGCCTGACTACAGTGAGGTAAGGGAGAGGGAGATCTGGAACGCTGTGTTGAGGGCCGAGTATCTAGCTGTAGACAACCCTGTGATGTGTCATGTCTTGTCCCTTTCTTACTCCTCTGAGCCTGAGATGTTGATTTTGACCTTTTCCAGTGGGCGTTTATCCCGCACTGGGCTCCTTCCTCTGTGAAAAAGACAAAGAAGTGATGCTCTCTTTTTTCAAAAAAATTTAAAACCTTGCCATACAAATTTTCAGTGCTTTTATAAGGCAGGCAGAATCCCCACAGGACCTGTAAGGAACAATCCAGGCATCAACAACCATCCCCAGGAAACAGTCAGTAAAAAAGCCCTCATTCCAGAGGCTTACCTGAGCAGAGCAGTGGTTCCCTCACTGCAGCCAAAGACTCGGAGCACAGGCACACTTCCTGCAACCATAGAGCGTCCCTGAGTATGGGGACCTGCCCCTAGAAGAGAGGGCAATCAGCAGAGAGCGTCCCCACGGTTGCCTGGCAACCCCTCGAAGCGGCCGCCTGTGACATCACCCGCTCAACAGGGGCGGCATTTGTGACTGTCTGCATGTGGGGCGGCCAGAGAGGAACTACAGGCGCCAGCCAGCCTATACTCAAGGGAAAACTGCCCAGATGTGAACCCAGGTATAGACCACAGTCATTTATACTGTGTGAAACCTGCTGCCACTCAGTCACAGTAATTTATACTGCATAAGGGAAAAATCCCAGCACCAAGGGAACCCACCGCCTCAGGAGTCTTTGCAGCCTTAATGGGGAGTCATCTGAATAGGAAGAGGCTGAACCCGAACAGGGCAATCACTGTTTCATCCAATAGGAGTTCCAATCTTTCTTCCATGAATATAGATATAAATATTTTTCCTTTCAAGGCGTCTGGAGCACGGACGAAAAAAACACTGGTGTAGGCCGACAGCCGCCCTTTATGGGCTACAAAAAAGGTGGTCCTAGAGGGGTCAGAGAGGGCGGAGCTAACCCATGGTAGTCTCACATGGGGAGGTCCAGGAAATTCTAATAAGCATATATTGATTGGTTTGTGCAAAAATTATTGTGTTTACAAACTCTGGGATATATTTATGGCATTTTTTATTTATTTTACTAGTAATGGCGGCGATCATCGATTTTTAGCGGGATTATGACATTGCGGCGATCAAGTCGGACACCTAAGTGACACTTTTTTGGGAACCAGTGACATTATTACAGTGCTAAACATATACACTGTTACTGTACAAATGACACTGGTAGGGAGGGGGTTAACACCAGGACCGATTAAAGGGTTGAGTGTGTCCCAAGGGGGTGCTTGCTAACTGTGTGGGGGATGGACTCACTGGATATACACAGAGGTCTGAGATCCTGCTTAGCAGGAACAGAAGATCTGTGTCCTTCCCTGTCAGAACTGGAATCTGCCTTCTTTACATAGGCAGATCTCCATTCTGCCTCTCTGTGGAGCGATTGTGGGTGGTTGTCAGACATTGGCTCCCCCTCTGGCCAATCAGCGCACGCGAACCGCTGTCTATTGTGCAAAATGACGTACAGGTATGTCATTTCGCACAATAGAGCCGCCTTGCCACAGTATATGTACTGTGACCGGTTGGCAAGTGGTTAAGCTGGCCATACACTAGAAGGCTTTAAAGAGGAAGTAAACCTTGTTTTTTCAAAGCACCCTGCAAGACAAAGGCATAATGAGCTAGTATGCATAGCATACTAGCTCATTATAAAGTACTTACCTGAGATCGAGGCCCCCGCAGCAGTGCTCATTGCCCTCCTCTGTCTGTGCCATCTCTCCAGGAGTGACTTCCGCATATCGCGGTTCCGGCGCTGTGAATGGCCGGAGCCGCGATGACGTCACTCCGGCACATGCGCGTGGGAGCCGTCAGTGACAGCACGATCGCCTTCACTAACGGCACGTTCAGTGCGCCTGCGACGTTGTTAACAGCGCGCATGCGCCGTAGACATCGCTGCAGTCTTTTCTGCAAATATCTCCTAAACCGTGTAGGTTTAGGAGATATTTGTTGCACCTGCAGGTAAGCCTTAATCTAGGCTTACCTGTAGGTTAAAGTGGTCTGTAAAGCCCTGTACACACAATCAGATTTCCTATGGATTCTAATCCGATGGATCTTTCCATCAGAAATCCAATGAAGCCGACTTCCATCAGTCTTGCCTACACACCATCAGTCAAAAATCCGACCGTCCCAAACGCTGTGACGTAAAACACTCCGACGAGCCGAGAAAAAGAAAGTTCAATGCTTCTGAGCATGCGTCGACTTGATTCTGAGCATGCGTGGGTATTTTCTCAGATGGAGTTCCACACAGACGATCGGAATTTGCTATTGTTTTTTTTCCCATCGGATAAATTTAAAACATGTTCTATTTTTTCTCACCGATGGAAAAAAAGACAGATGGGGCCCATACACGATCGGTTTGTCCGATGAGAAAAGTCCATCGGACTATTTTCATCGGTAAAACCGATCGTGTGTACACGGCATAAGAGTTTACAACCACTTTAAGGCTGGGTTTCGCAATAGCAGGAGATTTTGACCGGCTCTCTATGGAGCCGATTCACATATCTCCGCTGCGAATTTGCATAGGAGCCCTGTGCATCTTTTTGTCCGTTTCAGGTCCGAATTCAGCCCAAAATTCGGACCTGAAATAGTGAACGGGACGCACCGGACCCCTGCTGTGAGCCACATGCGAAGATAGTGTGAACCCAGCCTAAAGCGGAACTAATTTAATACTTACCTTTCCAGGGGTCCCTCGCTGGTGCTGGCATCATCTCTTGTGTGACGGTTTGTGGCCATCCTCATTGGCCGGCATGGGATGACATCACTCCATGAACAGGAGATAGTCAATAAAGCACCCAAGGCTGCTGTAAGCTGAGTTGCATGTACAGCAGCTCAGTTTCCATTCTGGGGATTGCTGTGAGCAGGCAGGTAAGTGTGTTTTATTGCAGAAGAGACATTGCAATTTTCTTCTGCAATAAAAAGTCTGCCTGTGCACAGTATGTAACCACGGACGTTCCCCTAGTACAGTGTTTCTCAACTCCAGTCCTCAAGGCGCCCCAACAGGTCATGTTTTCAGGATTTCTTTCAGATGAAACAGCTGTGGGAATTACTAAAGCAGTTAAACTGATCAAATAACCTGTGCAAAACAATGGAGAGCCTGAAAACATGACCTGTTGGGGCGCCTTGAGGACTGGAGTTGAGAAACACTGCCCTAGTAAACATGACGGTGTCGGGGACCTGAAGACCAGGGATGAGCTTCGGCATGTTCGCACACTCCATGTGCAGAGCCTGCCAGCAAGTTGGCATGGCGCTGCGCTAATCACAGGCAGGGAGACATGTCCCGATCTCTGCAGCTGCGCATCGGGACATGTCTCCCTGCCTGATTAGCGCAGCGCCGTGCCGACTTCCTGGCGGGCTCTGCACATGGAGTGTGCGAACACGCCGGAGCTCATCCCTAGTGTAGACCAACGAAGAACCGGCCTGGGTGAGAATGCTACTGGATCATGGGACAGGTAAGCGTCCTTTTATTAAAAGTCAGCTGCCACAGTATTTGTTGCTGACTTTCACATTCTTCAGAGTGAAGAACCTCTTCAATGTGCTTCTAGTTGATATAAACTCCAGTCATTACAAAATCTTATAAACAAACGAACTGTTGAGGTACTTTGTAATGTAGATGGAGAGAAGTAGTGTACAGCCAGCCCCATATATCCCGCACTGAGGTAAAGGTACTGGCCTCATACACCGCCTTCGTGTACAGGAGGAATTCCTTCCCCTCAGACGACTACCTGCGCTGAACTATACGAGCCACAGAGGGAATGACAAGGCCACCTGGCGGGAACACCATTCCCTCAAACCTCGCGGTCACCTCAGCGCACAGCTGACAGGCACAAGGACACTTCACCACGTGGGAGCGTAAGCACGCGCGGCCTCTTCTAGGCGTCTCATTGGTCGCCTGGTAGCAGACTCCTCCCACTCTTCTGAGTGGAAAGGTCAGACTTGCTGTACGGAGACCACGATGGCGGCGCTCAGAGTCCTCATACAGACGCACAGAGTACTGATCAATGGGCAGGTGAGGAGTGGGCGCCGGGCTCCTAGACTCATGTTAGGCCTTCCTGGGGACTGGTCTAGGCACTACCAGTAACCGAGCTCCTGTTCGAGCCTGTCCTCGGGCTGTGTACACACTTCTATGCACGTCATGTATGCTGGAGAGTCCTCATCCACCTGACATGTCCCCCCTTGCTGCTGTTCCCAGTGTGTGCGGCTGACATTGCAGGGGCTCCTACTTTTCTGGGTTATAGTCCAGCAGAGCTTACAGCTTCCTAGTCCTCCAATGGTGGGGGGGAGAGCTGGGCCAGCACTGCTGTGCATCTCCACCATCAGGCTCATAGGAGTGCACACTGCCCATTTTATAGTGTACATCAGGATTCCTCAGCCCCTTTACCTTTGAACCCTTGGCAAAAAGTTTCAGATCTTGGGGAAGCCCTAAAATAATGTTCATGGGACATTTGTGTGATCAGCGAGCGCTTTTTATATAACAATTCCTTTTCGAAAAAGCATTATATAGTAGAATGAATATTAAAGCGTAACCTATTTAACAAATTGACCGCAAAACATGTAAACGTTGCAGTTTGCAAGTGTTTTACTGGGATTATGTAAGATATCAGCCATTACTCGGATACTGTTTTTTTTGACGTTCCGATAGGAATGGGTGACGGAAGCGCCATTCCGTCAGCTGCACATGCGTTCACCGCTACCAGGTTTGCTTATCTGACAGAACACCTGCAGTCAGCAGAAGACATCTTACTACACCTAGCTACGTTTTGAATTTAAGAGTAATATTCGCATAAAGTACGTTGACGTCTGTGATGCTGTTTGATGTAACATTTTGAAAGAAGCTGGACACCAGCAGTAGGAAAGTGGTGGAGGCCATGTTGGAACACCCCGCACTGCCCAGCGCTAAACCTATTAGGCTTTCAAAATTAAACATACAAACCGCATCACAGATGTCAATATACTATATTTATTTTATATACGCTCACTTTGTTTGCTAAAATTACTGTTAAATTCAAGAAGTAGCAGGCGTTCTGTCAGATTAGCAAACCTGGTAGTGGTGGACACGTGCAGCTGATGAGAAGGTACTTCCATTACCCATTCTGATGGAACACCGGCTTTCTCATGAAACTGGTCTGAGTGTTTTCTGAAGTGTCTGGAGAATCTCGATTCTGGGTCCAACTTGAGATAAGCAGTGTACAGGAGACGGGGTGGGGGCTGGAATACCAGGGGCCAGCAGGGCACATTCAATTTGGGGGGGGGGGTTTGCAGCAGGGCATAGTAAGGAGAGACCGCAGTACACTGTACAGAGCTGCGTCAGGAAGCTGCTGGGAGCCCTGTTGCAGCGTGCTGTTTCCCACTGGCCCCTGCTGTCCATCCCAGATGATGTCACATACAGGCACCTTGGATGGACAGGAGGGGAAGAGGGGCTGGCGGGGGACCGGCACGCTACAACAGCACTCTCAGCAGCTTCCTGGCACAGCTCTGCATGTGGGGATTGCATGCAATCCACCTGACAGTTTCCTGTGACAGTGTAGATCGCCATGGAAACCCAGATTGACAAGTCCTATACGTGCGCCTTGGACAACTTTTAGATGGCTGTAGGCAGTGTGTGTTATTGGGCCACGCTCCCATTATGGCTGAATCCATGTCTCTTTTAGGCTGAGCTTTATGTGTGAACTGGGACATTTTGTTTTTATGATCATTAACCCTTTCACAGACAGCTACTTTTGCATTTCACGTTAAAAAAAATAAAGTTCAAGGTCTGAAGATTACTGAAGTGATTTGTAAAGGTTTATTTTTTTACTTTGAAAAAAAAAAATTATACTTGGCTGCTCTGTTCAATGGTATTGAATAATGACACTAGATTTATTTCTCTCACACTGGCGCATGTGGCAATATGGGGAGGGGGAGAGATGAATCCATGGGGGAGGGGTTTGGAAGTGACTGTATGGTCTTCTGATAAGCAACAATCTACCGTACTTGTCAGAATAAGAGTCTATTTACACTTGTGCAGCTTAAATATTGTGCAATTTCCATTGAGATTCTGACCAATTACATTTTTTTTTCTTTGCTCTACAAAGTCGCACGCAAGTTGTATGTATATCACGCGGGTGTGACTTTAATGCAACTTTTGAGGGTTTACATTGAAGTCTATGGCCCTCACGGAAGTCAGACCAAAGTTGTGCAGGAACTGCTTTAAAGTCGCTGCAATTTTAAGTCGCACAGATATGAACGTACTCATTGGGGAAACGTGGGGTGCGACTTTGGGGTCCAAAGTCGCAGACTATTCGCGCAAGCGTGAATTGGGCCTTAGGGGCCGGTTCACAGTGAACAGATATCTGGGAGAGAGTAAACAGCAGTGATTTACCTGTCCTTTCTGACTACTGTAGGTGTGTGTTTCAGATGTATGCATCCCAGTGCATGTGCATCACACAACTATTCCCCCCCCCCCTTATTTTTTATTTTTTCATGTGTACAAGAATGACACTTCGTGTCACAGTACAGCAGGGCAATGTGCTGCACTGCTATAAGATGCAGCACATTTGTTTTCTGCCTGTCTTGGTGATGACTGGTGTTTTACCATGCAGTAAAACGTCAGTCACCGCACATAGGGATTTATTTACCAAAGGCAATTCCACTGTGCACTACAAGTGCAGTCACTGTAAATCTGAGGGGCACATGCAAGAAAAATAAACACAATTTTTGCTTGTACATGATTGGATGATAGAAATCAGCAGAGCTTCCCCTCATTTCAGATCTACAGCGACTGCACTTCCAAGTGCATTTGCAGTGCACAGTGGATTTGCCTTTAGTAGATCAACCCCACAGTGTGAATTGTCCCACTGTAGCATGTTTAAAGTATAAGTTTACCCTTGAGAGCATGTTAAGCCTGGGTTCACACTAGTGTGAATTGGATGCAGGTTTTCCCGCATCCAATTTGCATGACAGGAGATTGTAACCTGCTCTCTATAGAGCCGGTTTACATATCTCCGGGGCGGCTGCAGAGCTGAATGCACAAGAGTCCTGTGCGTCTTTGCCTCCATTTCAGTACTGAATTCAGGCAAAAATTCAGCCCTGATTCGTCCCTGAAAGAGGGAACAGGGACGCACCAGACCCCTTCTGTTTTCAAAACGTGTAACATGTTCCTGCTCATGCAGCTGCTCCCCTATTCCCCCTAACCTCATGTGACAGTGAGCCAGGGATCTTTTTGCCGCTGCCACTATTTAAAAAGTACGTGCCTGCCACTAGATGAGGAATGCCACTTGCCACGTCACCTGCCAGTGCCACCAAATGTGGATTGTCCCTGCATTGGTGGCACTGGTTCATTTAGCACAGAGGCAGGCCTCTGTGCAGTGGTCGTTTTTTGAGTGAGGGCAGGAGAACGGTGATGTAATCTCTCTGCTCCCTGCCGCACCTCAGACAGTCTCCATTGAGAGCCGGTCACACTCTCCTGTCATGCAAATTGGTTGCAGGGAAACCCGCATCCAGTTCACATATATGTGAACTCGGCCTGAAGGTCTACATAGAAACTGAGGTCCGCAAATTTTGGCACCACTATAAACTTTAAGACTGGCTTCACTATGTTGTGCTAATTGCACCAAAGTAAACGCAAAACTTACCTTCATTTTTTTTTTTTTTTCTTCCTGGAGTAGCACAAACTTTATTGGAGTTAGAGGTGGTAAAACTCTTGTGAATTGGATTCCTAGTTCGAGGTGACTGCTGATGTCAGAAAAAAAATACAAAAAATATCATCATATGCCATTGGAAGATTTTCCCTCTATACCTGTTATGATTACAAGTGTTTGTCATTGTTATCACTTTCTATCCCTCTGACAGTGTTTAGCAATACCAGTAGAAAGAATCTCCCCAGTGGGAAACGGCAATAAAAAGCCAACAGGAATTTCAACATTTCCTTACTCTATCCACAACATGACTTTAGGTACTTTATAGTAAAACTTGACTTTCCTGTTGCCTTCCCATTTAACAGTACCTCTGCTTCTGTCATGAATACAAAATTCCATGTGAGAGTTTCTTTTGAGATTTGCCCTTATTATCTAGTGTTCTTTAATAATAAAAAAGAAATGACAATACAGTGGAGTTTCTCATGCATGGCATTCAGGTGTGATAACTTGGTAGGTGGGCTGTATGAAAAATATTGTATAGTAATGTACTTGAATAAAGCCCTTTTATTTGTAGTAACTCCTGGGCCTTGTACATTACAGGCTTATAAATATGGATATTATTGACTGTATATTTACAGATCACCAGTGTTATGCTGTGTATCCCATTACTACATTTAACCTCTGTTTACTACCACTTATACCCTCCAAGAGTTTTATGTATCATGTGTATGTTAACCACTTAACGACCGCTCACTGTATATATACGTTGGCAGAATGGCACCGACAGGCACAATCACATACAGTGTACGTGACTGCCTTTGTATAATTGGGGGGTCCAATCGGACCCCCCTTCTATACAGTGAGCGGTCGTTATCCGTTGGGGAGCGATCCGGGATGAGGGGACGGCCGTTCGATTCCGGCCACCCCCTTGCAATCGCTCCCGGCGAATGAGAAAGCTTCCTCTGCTGTGTAATGTTTACACAGGCAGAGGAAGTGATGTCATCTCTCACGCGGCGCTCACATATACCGAGCGCCGTACAAGAGAAGACACACAGGTTAGTGCACAAACAGTACACTGACACCAGGACACATAGGAACATAAATCGCCCCTCCAGGCCCCCCCAGATCACCCCCCAGTCACAGTGTCACTGATTGCAGTGACCATTTATTTACTGATCACTGCAATCAGTGACATTTGTGACTGTGAAAGTGTCACTACAGTTAGTTTAGGTCCAGTGTAGCCCCCTAACCCCCCCTAATAAAGATTTGATCGCCCCCTATCACCACTGTCGCTAAGCGATCGTTTTTCTGATCGCTGTCTTATTGTCGGTGATGCCGATAGATAGCCAGTTATTTTTTTTAGGTTCGCCGCAGGTTTTTATAGCGTCAGGTACCCCCATATATTACCTAATAAAGGTTTAACCCCTTGATCGCCCCCCCCCCCCAGGTAACCCTTTCACCCCCTTTTGCCAGTGTCACTAAGCGATCATTTTTCTGATCGCTGTATTACTTATGCTGGTGCCGATAGCCAGTTATTTTTTTTTAGGTTCGCTGCAGGTTTTTATAGCGTCAGGTACCCCCATATATTATCTAATAAAGGTTTTAACACCTTAATTGCCCCTAGTTAACCCTGCGTCACACCCCAGGCAGCGTCGGGTTAGTGCCAGTAACGCTAACACCCACGCGTGAAGCATACACCTCCCTTAGTGGTATAGTATCTGAACAGATCAATATCTGATCAGATCTATACTAGTGTCCCCAGCAGTTTAGGGTTCCCAAAAACGCAGTGTTAGCGGGATCAGCCCAGATACCTGCTAGCACCTGCGTTTTGCCCCTCCGTCCAGCCCAGGCCACCTAAGTGCAGTATCGATCGATCACTGTCACTTACAAAACACAACACGCATAACTGCAGCGTTCGCAGAGACAGGCCTGATCCCTGCGACTCCAGTGCTGTAGGAGGTGATTTCACCACCACAGTTTAAAAAAAAAAAAAAGCATATATGCTGAAGCATTGGGGCAGTAGGGGCGGAGGAGCGATTTTTGCTCATAATGCCGCATACATACGGTCGGAATTCCGACGGAGGCTTGCCTGTGGAAAAGTCTGACCATGTGTGTGCGGCATAATTTTTGCGGGAGGATGCCCCAATGCTTCGGCATATATAAATGGTGCATGTATGCCCATCATTAGAAGTGGGTGGATGAATGGCGGTATTCTAATGGTGGGCATACCCACCGATCACTATCTTTTTTTTCTTTTTTTTTTTTTTTTTTTTTTTTCAGCCAACAGGCTGCATGAAAAAAAAGATTACAATACATGTTCAACAAGGACCAGCAACGTACTGGTCTGTTGCTGAACTTTGAATGGTTATACCAGATTGATGGGGATAAAGAATTTTTGTCATATTGTTATGTAGCAGCTTTTTTCTTCTTTTTTTGCTTTTTTCACATTCAGCGCAATATTTACCATACTTATACCAGATTGATGCCTGCGGGTTTAGGTATCATCTTGGTATCATTCTTTTCAGCCAGCGGCCGGCTTTCATGTAAAAGCAATCCTAGCGGCTAAGTAGCCTCTGGACTGCTTTTACAAGCAGTGGGAGGGAATGTCCCCCCCCGGATATAAAAAGCGCCATTGAGAAAGCATTTTATCACACCGATCTTGGTGTGGTCAGATGCTTTGAGGGCAGAGGAAAGAGCTAGGGTCTAATAGACCCCAGTTTTTTCAAAAAAAAGAGTACCTGTCACTACCTATTGCTATCATAGGGGATATTTACATTCCCTGAGATAACAATAAAAATGATTTAAAAAAAAATAAATATAGAAGGAACAGTTTAAAAATGAAAAAAGCAAAATTAATAATAATAATAATAATAATAATAATAAAAAAAAAAGCACCCCTGTCCTGCCCTGCTCTTGCGCAATGGCGAACGCAAGCGTGGGTCTGGCGTCCTATGTAAACAGCAATTGCACCATGCATGCGAAGGTCAGATCGAGGGCAGTCATTTTAGCAGTAGACCTCCTCTGTAAATCTAACGGGGTAACCTGTAAAGGCTTTTAAAAATGTATGTCGTTTGTCGCCAATGCGCGTTTGTGCGAAATTTTAAAGCATGTCGTGTTTGGCATCTATGTACTCGGCCTAAGATCATCTTTTTTATTTCATCAAACATTTAGGCAATATAGTGTGTTTTTAGTGCATTAAAATTAAAAAAAGTGTGTTTTTTTTTCCCCCCCAAAAAATGCGTTTGAAAAATCTCTGCGCAAATACTGTCGGGGAAAAAGAAATGCAACGCCCACCATTTTAATCTGTAGGGCCTTTGCTTTAAAAAATATAGAATGTTTGGGGGTTCAACATAATTTTCTTGCAAAAAAAATAAAAAATGTTTTCATGTAAACAAAAAGTGTCAGAAAGGGCTTTGTCTTCAAGTGGTTAGAAGAGTGGATGTAAGCTTCCTAATGTGTATAAAATGCCAGGACAGTTCAAACCCCCCCCCCCAAATGACCCCATTTTGGAAAGTAGACACCCCAAGCTATATACTGAGAGGCATGTGGAGTCCATGGAATATTTTATATGTTGACACAAGTTGCGGAAAAAAGAATTTATTTTTATTTTTTTTGCACAAAGTTGTTACTAAATCAGGGCTTGACAAATTTGCTTGGAATCTAGGAGCCAGCTAAAAAAGTTAGGAGCCAGGAACGCGCCCCGTCCCGCAGAGCTCGCGCGCAGAAGCAAACGCATACGTGAGTAGCGCCCGCATATGAAAGCGGTGTTCAAACCACACGTGAGGTATCGCCGCGATCGGTAGAGCGAGAGCAATAATTCTAGCCCTAGACCTCCTCTGTAACTCAAAACATGCAACCTGTAGAATTTTTTTTAAACGTCGCCTATGGAGATTTTAAAGGGTAAAAGTTAGTCGCCATTCCACCAGCGGGCGCAATTTTGAAGCGTGACATGTTGGGTATCAATTTACTTGGCGTAACATTATCTTTCACAATATAAAAAAAAAAATTGGGCTAACTTTACTGTTGTCTTATTTTTTTATTTTAAAAAAAGTATTTTTTTTCCCAAAAAAGTGCGCTTGTAAGACCGCTGCGCAAATACGGTGTGACAGAAAGTATTGCAACGACCGCCATTTTATTCTCTAGGGTGTTAGAATAAAAAATATATATAATGTTTGGGGGTTCTAATTAGAGGGAAGGAGATGGCAGGGAAAACAGACAGGGAAACTCCATTAGCATTGCTGGTTGTCATACCAACTGCCACCACAAGATGGCGCTAGGTCACAGAAGAAAGCATAGGCCTGCAGAAGGCCGCAAAGCCGCGGCCTCAATTACCGCCCGACGCGATCGCGCGGAGGGGGTGGGGGCACGGAGACACAGGATACCCCAGCTGTGCTGCGCCAGGTCGCTAATTCTAGTCGCAATGGCGACCTGCCGCCCGGGGTTTGTCGAGCCCTGTACTAAATGATATATTGCTCAAACATGCCATGGGCATATGTGGAATTACACCCCAAAATACATTCTGTTGCTTCTCCTGAGTACGGGGATACCACATGTGTGAGACTTTTTGGGAGCCTAGCCGCTTACGGGACCCCAAAAACCAATCACCGCCTTCAGGCTTTCTAAGGGTGTAAATTTTTGATTTCACTTCTCACTGCCTATCACAGTTTCGGAGGCCATGGAATGCCCAGATAGCACAAAACCCCCCCAAATGACCCCATTTTGGAAAGTAGACACCCCAAGCTATTTGCTGAGAGGTATGGTGAGTATTTTGCAGATCTCGCTTTTTGTCAAAGTTTTGAAAATTGTAAAAAAAAAAAAATGATTTTCTTTCTTTTTCAAAAACAAATGAGAGCTGTAAAATACTCAACCTGCCTCTCAGCAAATAGCTTGGGGTGTCTACTTTCCAAAATGGGGTAATTTGGGGGGGTTTGGTGCTATTTTGGCATTTTATGGCCTTCGAAACTGTGATAGGTAGTGAGGAGTGAAATCAAAAATTTGTGCCCTTAGAAATCCTGAAGGCGGTGCTTGGGTTTTCGGGGCCCCGTACGCGGCTAGGCTCCTAAAAAGTCCCACACATGTGGTATCCCCGTACTCAGGAAAAGCAGCAAAATGTATTTTGGGGTGCAATTCCACATATAACCATGGCATGTGTGAGCAATATATCATTTAGTGACAACTTTTTGTATTAAAATTTTTTTTTTTTTAGTCATTATTCAATCACTTGAGACAAAAAAAAAAATATTCAATGGGCTCAACATGCCTCTCAGCAATGTCTACTTTCCAAAATGGGGTCATTTGGGGGGGTTTTGTACTTCCCTGCCATTTTAGCACCTCAAGAAATGAGATAGGCAGTCATAAATTAAAAGCTGTGTAAATTCCAGAAAATGTATCCTAGTTTGTAGACGCTATAACTTTTGCGCAAACCAATAAATATACGCTTATTGACTTTTTTTTTTTTTTACTAAAGACATGTGGCTGAATACATTTTGGCCTAAATGTATGACTAAAATTGAGTTTATTTGACTTTTCTAATAACAAAAAGTAGAAAATATCATTTTTTTTCAAAATTTTCAGTCTTTTTCCGTTTATATCGCAAAAAATAAAAATCGCAGAGGCAATCAAATACCATTAAAAGAAAGCTCTATTTGTGGGAAGAAAAGGACGCAAATTTCGTTTGGGTACAACATTGCATGTCCGCAAAATTTACAGTTAAACAGCGCAGTGCAAAATTCTGAAAACACCTCTGGTCCTTTAGCTACAAAATGGGCCGGGGCTTAAGTGGTTAATAACCAAAGACTGTTTGTTTTTTTTAAGTATAGTAAAGCTTAGACATATGATTTTTAGCACCGCTGAGCCTATGTAAGGCTCCATTCACACTTCTACAACTCCACAGTGGTGTGGCTTTGATGCAACTTTGGGTGCGTCTTTGGATTTTACCAATGATAATGGACAACTGTCACATGTATAACATTCAGGTATGACTTTCATGCAACTTTTGAGGGTTTACATTTCAGTTTGTGACACTCAAGTCACATGAAAGTCAGACCAAAGTAGTACAGGAACCTTTTTAAAGTCGCTGTGATTTTAACCACTTGCCGACCGGCCACAGTACATATACTGTGGCAGGTTGGCTCTATTGCGCAAAATGACATACCTGTACGTCATTTCGTGCAATAGACAGCGGGGGTGCACGCTGATTGGCCAGAGGAGGAGCCAAACAGTGGGTCCAGTGGACGCCCGTGATCGCTTCACAGAGAAAACAAGGCAATCGCTGTTTTGACAGAGAAGTACACAGTGATCTTGTGTTCCTAATAATTCTAACTAGCTTGTTTTCCAACCCAATCTTGGAAATGTGAAGTAATTTCTTCCATGTTAATGGTGGGTGATAACAGGTGCCAGTCTCACACGTTGGGGAGGACTGTTCCAATTTCCCATAGTTTTTGTGCTTCCCTTCCTTTATCTCTGCATCACTCTTTTCTTCAGGGACACCCAATTGAAGAGCATTGTCTGACTGCAATAGCACTGAGCTATATCAGTCATCGGGGAGTGGGTGCTAGGGGTAAGTCTGATTTTGGGTGAAGAATCGCTGTCCAGGAATCTCTGCTGCTCACATTTCATAATTGGAGAATAGGCAAGTGGATTTTCTTAGCCATCATGGCCTGGACCAAGGTGAATTGTCACTTCATATCGACCTCTTCCATCACCTACAGTGGGGAAAATAATTATTTGAACCCCTGCAGATTTTGTAAGTTTGCCCACTTAAAGAAATGAGGGGTCTATAATTTTTATCATAGGTCTATTTTAAATGATAGAGACAGAATATCAGCCAAAAATCCAGAAAAAACACATGATACCAGCACAGAGGTAAGATGTTTCTTGTAGTTGGTTACCAGGTTTGCACACATCTCCAGAGGCATTTTGGTCCACTCTTCTTTACAGTACTTCTCTAAATCCAAAGGGTAACTCCACTTTCATGGGGAAAAAAATATAGCATATACAATTGTGACATAAATCATATTGTAATTTAAATGGTATTAAAAATTACCTTTTCTCTTATTGTCCATGGACTGACACAGCTCTAATACTGTAAACGTGTGGGTATATGTCCCTGCTCGCAGGAGAAGATCTAGGCAGAATGTTAGACACATAAATTCTAGAACAAAACCAGAGCTGAACAGCCCCGCCCAGGGGGGCGGTTCCTCCGGACATAACCCTCCTACCTGCAGCCTCAGTTTTTTTCTGCCTAGCAGAAGGAGAAGACGTGGCTCTCTCAGGAGCCAGTCTCCTGGAAGATTTTATTTTTAAATTTTATTCCTTTGGGAATTTTTATTTTTGAGACCTTCAATCAACTGTCGGCTGGGTAACAGGTTGGGTACACTGGTATCCTCGTAGTCTTCCCTGTCCGACCATTGAGCGTGCTGATCCTCGCCTTGTGTGCGTGAGACTCCCTTCACGACATGCCCCATGACTCCAGGGGTGGCCGGGTGGCTTTTATGCTCCCGCGGTCCTCAAGATTGAACAGTATCATGCTGTATCTTTCGCGGTGGACCGGCCGATGGCTACTCGGTACTACTCTGTGATAGGTCTGTCTGAAACAAGCCAGTGGGTCCCTCTGGGATGGGTAAGTAGCCTCTCCTACTGCAGGTGAGTACATGCTGGCTGTGTTTCTCTATATGGGGGGGGTTTCTCCCTGTCTCCCCCTGTTATGCTGCTCTCTGCACCCTGTACTGGCGCTGTGCGGGGGTACTTGGGGGTCACTCTGGCCTGGCGGGGGGCGCTCTGCCATGTGTGTGTGTGTGTGTGTGTTTGGAGACGGCATTAGCGCTGTGTGGTGTTTTAAACTGCGCTCGGCGGCCATCTTGCCGTGGTTCAATGGCGCAGTAATACATGCGGCCGGCGGCCATTTTCTTGGAGCCGCGGTGCTTTCACTTTCGGCTTCTATCGCCGCTACTGTGGCACGAATCTCCTCACACTCTCCTCAGGCTTCACTCGCGCTGCAGCGCGGTTACATTCAGCAGAACTGAGCGGTCCTTATAAGGGTTGGTGAGTCCTCTGGGTATCCCCTCCTCAGCCGCAGCCAGTGGGTGGACTGTATTATTCACTGTAATTGTGTATAAGGTCTCAGAGGGTGGCAGTATGGAGTCTGGTTCACCTGCTTCTCCACACTTGCCTGAGTCAACTGGCAGTGCACCTGCGGTCCCTATGGACCAGTTGTCAGCAGTCTTGGAATCATTCCTTGTCAGAATGGAAGCAGTGTGTGAGCGCAAGGGAGCTGTGAAGCGCCCCCTCCCCACACATTCTCCAGTAGGGGAGTGCTCTGACTCAGATATGGGCCTAGCTCTGATGATTTTAATGTTTTTGAACAGGACATTCCCTGTGAGGAAGACCCCAGTTCTGAACCAGTAACTGACAGGGTGCTTGTGAGTGAACTCATTGATGCTGTGATGGACACTCAAGCTAAATGATGCGGCTGAGGAGCCTCAGGTGGAGGCTGTCTCCTTTTTTGGTTCCTTTTTTAAAGCCGTTTCTTCACAAAAGGTCTTTCCATATGTGCCCTTTTTTGATAGATTCATCGACTAAGTCTGGGATAAGCCGCAGAAGACTTTGACGGTCCCGCAGTGCCTAGCCATAAGGTTCCCCTTTTGAGGAGGCCCTGGTTAAAAAATGGGCTCTCCCCCCGGTCGCCCGTTTGAATAAGGCTACCACGCTCCAAATGGAAGGGACTCCTGCATTTAAGGATCCCACTGACAGGAGGTCAGAAGTGGTGAGTAGAACTATGTTTGCCTTGTTGGGGTCTGCCTTACGCCCTACTATAGTGGCTGCGACCCTTGTGTCTCAGACACTCACAGGCTGGGCAAAGATTTTGCACCAGACGGTGCAGGAGCATAATCTCCCTCCAGAGACCAATTGCCTTGGCTCACCAACTTGCGCAGGGGTTAGTCTATGTGTGCAATGCCACTTTGGATGCGGCCCCTTTAATATCTGGGGCCTCTATCTCTGCTGTGGTGTTGCGTCGCCTTATCTGGCTGAAATGCTGGTCGGCCGACCTAGCTTCCAAGAAGCTCCTGGCTGACTTGCCCTTTAAGGGCGGTAGACTGTTTGGGGCCACCCTGGATGACATTATTAAGGATGTCACAGGGGGGGTAAGAGCACCTTCCTTCCTCAGTCCGTTAAGGGAAAGGAGCCCCACCGTAGGCCGGGCCCTTCCTTTCCGGCGAATACGTTTTTTTTCGTCAGTCAGACTCCACGGGTAAGCCCTCCCAGACTGAAAAGAGTGCGGCTGGGGGACAGAAGCGTCCCTGGGTGCGTAAGCCTACCAAGCCCGCCACCACATGAAGTCTTGCCCCTGCCCGACTCTCGGGTGGGGGGACGTCTTCGCAGGTTCACGGTTCAGTGGACTTCCCGCATCTCTGACCGGTGGGTGTGTGAGGTGGTCACCTCGAGATACAGGATAGTTTCGCTCGTGGCCCCCCAAACAGATTCTTTCCCTCAAACCTCCCTGCCCGCCAGGCGGCCCTCTTGGTGACTGTACAGGATTTGCTCAGGTGCAGAGTAATTGTGCCGGTTTCGTCACAGAGGTTTCAGGGGTTTTACTCGAACCTGTTTGTTGTTCCAAAGAAGGACGGGGTCCGGCCAATCCTGAACCTCAAGGCCTTGAATGCCTATGTGAGGGTACAAAAATTCCGGATGGAATCCATTCGCACGGTGATTGCGACACTCCACCAAGGAGATTTTCTGGCGTCCTTGGATATCAAGGACGCCTACATGCACGTCCCGATCTGCGCAAGTCACCAGAGGTTTCTGCACTTTGCCATAGGTGAAGTCCACTATCGGTTTGTGGCTCTTCCCTTCGGCCTAGCATCGGCACCACGGGTTTTCACCAAAGTGCTTGCCCCCGTTCTAGCTTTGCTGAGACAGCGAGGAATTGTTATCGTGGGCTATCTGGACGATCTCCTAAGAGCAGAAAATGGCTAAGTTGGAGGAAAATGTGACAATAGTCAGTCAGACCCTCTGGGACTTCGGGTGGCTCCTGAACATGCAGAAGTCGGTTCTAGTCCCGACTCAGCGTTTGGAGTATCTGGGTCTGATCCTGGCAGCGAAGGTGTTTCTACCCTCGGTGAAGTTAGACACTTCAGTCGGCAGTACAAGTCCTGACGTCCCGAAAATGGTCTTAAATCCGTATCTGCATGAGAGTCCTGGGACTCATGGTGGCTTCCTTCGAGGCAGTTCCGTATGCCCAATCACACACTCGGGCATTGCAGAAGGAAATTCTGTCCATTTGGGACAAGTCCCCGTTGAATCTTCAGTTCCAGGTGAGTCACTCTGTCAGGGCGTCCCTGACGTGGTGGCTGAGATCCCCGGCTCTTCGGTCCGGGAAGTCGTTCCTCCCCATCCAGTGGACGGTGGTCACGACTGACTCAGCCTGACGGGCTGGGGAGGAGTTTGGGGAGTCCTGTCAGCTCAAGGGCGCTGAACTCCCGACGAATCTCGTCTACCAATCATCAACGTTCTGGAATTGCGAGCGATCAGACTGTGTCTCTCCGCGTGGTCGAAGAGGCTACAGGGCCATTCGGTCAGAATCCAGTCGGACAATGCCACGGCCGTGGCGTATGTCAACCATCGGGGGCACTCGGAGCTCGGCTGCGGCATCCGAGGTCGCCCACATCCGAAGGTGGGCGGAAAGAAGCGTGCTGGCTCGGTCGGCCGTCTACATTCTGGGCGTAGAAAACTGGCAGGCGGACTGAGTCGCCAGTCTGTGGACCAGGGGGAGTAGTCCTTGCATCCAGAGGTGTTTCAACTCCTTTGTCGGCAGTGGGGCACGCCGGATGTGGACCTGATGGCGTCTCGACTCAATCGCAAGTTGTTGAGGTTTGTGGCCAGGTCCAGGGACCCCTGGGCGGATGATGCCTCGGACGCGTTGGTGGCCTCATGGGGTCAGTATCGCTTCATGTATGCTTACCCTCCGCTGCAGTTGCTTCCTCGTCTGCTGCGCAGGGTAGCGGCCGGGGGCATTCCGATGATCCTCATTGCCCCGGATTGGCCTCGGCGTCATTGGTACGCCGATCTGGTACGTCTCATCGCGGACGTACCTTGGCGATTGCCCATGAGGGAGGACCTTCTGTCTCAATGTCCTATCTTTCATCCTGCTTTAGTCTCTGCTTTTAACGGCATGGCTATTGAGAGCCAGGTGCTGAAGGACCAAGGCCTTTTGGATTCGGTAATTTCGACCATGCCGAGGGCACGGAAGTCTTCTAGAAAGATCTATCACTGTACCTGGAAAGCTTACATTGCTATATGCGAACAGCTAGACTGGCGTCCACGGACGTACTCTGTCCCCAGAATCCTGTGGTTCTTGCAGCGTGGTGTAGCCCAAAGGCTGGCTTTGAGCACAATTAAAGGTCAGATTTCGGCCGTTTTTCTTTCAACGACCCCTAGCAGGTCATTCTTTAGTTGGCACTTTTGTGCAGGGGATTCGCCATGTGATTCCCCCTGCCAAGCCTCCGCTCCCTCCTTGGGCTCTGACTTTGGTGCTCTCAGTTCTCCAGGAACCTCTTTTTGAAAATATCAGAGATATTCCTCTTAACTTTGTATCAAGTGGCTTTCTTAGTGGCCATCACTTCTGTTAGACGGGTGTCTGAGTTGGCGGCTTTGTCATGCAAGTCGCCTTACCTGGTCCTCCATAAGGATAAGGCGGTGTTGCGCCCGCGACCATCTTTCCTTCCAGAGGTGGTTTCGGCTTTTCACCTTAATGAGGACATTGTCCTTCCGTCCTTGTGCCCTCACCCATCGCATCCCAGAGAGTTTGCGCTTCACAATTTGGATGTGGTGCGAGCCTTACGGGTGTACCTGTCGGCTACTGCTTCTATTAGGAAGTCTGACTCGCTGTTTGTGTCTGTCTCTGGTCCAACACAGGGCCAAGCAGAGTCGTCTGCCACCATTTCCAGGTGGATCAGACAGACTGTTATACAGGCCTATGCCATTAAGGGGCGGGTGCCTCCCATTCTGCCTAGATCTTCTCCTGCGAGCAGGGACATATACCCACACGTTTAGAGTATTAGAGCTGTGTCAGTCCATGGACGATAAGAGAAACTAGGATTTTTGTACTCACCAAAAAATCTGTTTCTCTGACGTCCACGGACTGACACAGCACCCACCCTTCTTTTAAGGTTTGTACTTCTTTGTTACAAACTGAGGCTGCTGGCTGCAGGTAGGAGGGTTATGTCCGGAGGGACCGCCCCCCTGGGCGGGGCTGTTGAACTCTGGTTTTGTTCTAGAATGTATGTTTCTAACATTCTGCCTAGATCTTCTCCTGCGAGCAGGGACATATACCCACACGTTTACAGTATTAGAGCTGTGTCAGTCCATGGACGTCAGAGAAACGGATTTTACGGTGAGTACAAAAATCCTATTTTTTTTTTTTTCCCCTTTTCAATCTGCAGCCGCTATAATTTTCTGAAAATGCAATATGGCCACCTGGAGTTGTACTGTACACAGAATGTGTACTGAACACGCCCCAGAAACATAATTTCCTGCTTGTGTGATTGACTCGCCAATTTTCCCAAAAGTCTGCCTAAGATACAAGTCTGATTTCGGGCATCCCATGCAACAAAAATTGTATTTCTTTATCGTACACCACGAGACAGAGCCTAAGTCATTACATAGTGGGTTGTATAGTTCACCACAGGTGATTGGACACTGGCACAACCAATGAAGACCAGTTCCCCTCTATATAACCCCTCCCATAAAGGAAGTACCTCAGTTTTTTCGCCAGTGTCTAAGGTGAAGGACACGATTAAGGATGTGCTAGAAGGAGCTCTGTTGGAAGAAGTCCCTCCGGGGGTTAAGGAGCTATGCCACCGGGTCCATCCAAACCGCATACTAAATTACGCCAAATGGATGGTACCCGAGCCTTGCTGAAGACCAAGGCGGTGCCTGTAATGTCTCTTTTTGAGGACTGGGATCCAGCACTTTTACTATTTAAGCGCACAAAAGTATTCTGGCAGAGTCTTTTTACAAGGCCCAGGGAAGAGGCCTACTTTAAGTAGGAACCCATACCCCTGAAGGTTGGCACAACACTACCCGCTGTGATGGGTGAAGATTGGTACTGTCTGGTCTTCTGCAGTCCTGCGGCATGGATAAGGTAAGTGGGAAAAGTCTAAGTTTAAAAACACTTAAACTTTCCCCTGTTTTTGAGTAGAGTGTCTTGCCTGTAAACCACCTCTAGAGGGAGTAAAGAGCCGGAGTTCCACTTACCATGTCAGGAACGAGCGCTCAGTGTCCGTTCAGCACACTTCCTCTGCTGCTAGCTCTGCATAGCCCTCAGTACTATTAGGCAGAAGATGTCTCTCTTCAGAGTGCCAGATGAGGGGCGGATAAGCCTGACCCGACCACGGCGCGCGGCCCCCTTCTCGGGGAGGCTGGTCATGATGATGTCTGCTGCTCAGGATACCGACTGACTCCCCTGAGCCGCCATTTCCTATAGGTGGCTGCGCTTATCTCTCAGAGCACGAGGGGGTATGGCCACGCGAGCAGGCACGTCGGCGTGCGCGCCCCTCTACTGCGCATGCGCTTAGCGGCAATGTTTGAAATATAACCTCAGACGCCTGACAGACCCACTTCACCTTAGGGGCACGTGAGTTCTCTGGGTGTTTGGATTACAGGCACTCTTTAAAGGCACCTACTCAGCATTCAGACTGTGATTAGTTGCATACTTTATGTAGATTGCTAAACTAGCACAGTAGTGTTTGCACTGTCTTGTACCTCTGCTTTGGCTTGGGAATATGTCTTCCCAGAAAAATAATTCAGGGACTAAGACAAAAAAGACACGCCGCCTAAAACAGGAGGCTCTAACCGTTCTGGACGGATATTATCCTCTTCTGAGGAATCGGATGCACTCATACAGGATGAGCCATTGCCTTTTTCAGGTATAGCAGCCTCTCCTGTTGTGCCGGATCCTGCATATGTCACTAAAGACACTTTGGCAGCAGCTCTAGACAAATTGGAAGGCAGGATCGCTACTTTAATCGCTAAATCCACAAAAAGGATAAAAAGCGAAGCAGGTCCCCTTCGGTTGTTCTAGGTCCATCTTAAGATAAGTCTGATGAGGACGTTGAGGATGATGTGGCACCCTTAGAGGATAAGGATGAATCGGGTGAATCGGAGGAACCTTTTTCTGCCTCAGACTCAAAAATTGCAGGTGCAATGTTATACTGAAGCAGTACTTTCCACGTTCAAGTTGCCCTCTGAGGGGTTAACTGAATCCCCTGTCATCTCCCTGGGTTCGTTAAAATCCCCCACAACCTGCATGCTCCTTTCCTGTTCATCCTTTGTTAGAGAATCTTATTTACGCAGACTGGCAACATCCAGATAAGCGTTTCTCTCCTCCTAGGAAATTTGATGTTCTCTATCCCATGGAGGAAAAGTTTACAAAAAATGGAAGCTACCGGTGGTAGATGCAGCCATTTCTTGTGTAAATAAAAACCTAACTTGTCCAGTAGACAATGCTCAGGTGTTTAAAATATTTTCTTAAAAGAAGTTAGAATCTTTGCTTAAGTCTTCCTTTGTTATGGCGGGCGCTGTGACCCAACCTGCTGTGGCGGCAGTTGGTATGTGTCAGGTCCTAAAGGAACAGGTGAAACAAGGGCTCAAGGATCTTCCTCCAGACCAGCTCGAGCTTTGGGAGAGCCTGCCTAGGGCGTTATGTTTTACGGTCTATGCCATTAGAGATTCTATCCAACAGGCATCCCGCCTCACGCTTCAACTGGTGCATATGCGCAGAATCTTTTGGTTAAAGCATTGGTCAGCGGAAGCTCCATGTAAAAATCTTTTAGCTGGTTTTCCCTTTCATGGGGAACGGTTCTTTGGGGATGATCTGGATAAATACATCCAGATGATCTGAAGTGGTAAGACTACACTATTACCGGAGAAAAATTAAAAATAAACGCCCATGTTTTAAATGGTCCCTCTCTCTGGTTCCAGGGACCTCCTGCCTCTAGGCAGTGGCGACGGCATTTTCAGTCAACCACAAAGCCTAAGACCCAGAATCAGAGCCAGGGTCGCAAAAAGCCATGGGTACAAAGGACCGGTGAACAGAACCCTAAAGCTTCCTTATGAAGGGACGCCCCCGCTCGGCCGAGTGGGGGGATGGCTTCGGCAGTTTTCAGCCGCTTGGCAAACCGAGATCCAGGACAAATGGGTAATTTCCACGGTATCCCTAGGATACAAAATAGAATTACAGGAAATCTCATCCTGTCGGTTCCTAAATTCAAATGTCTCCAAAGATCCACTACAGAGAAAACCCTTCCAAGCAGTGGATCACTTGCTGTCCCAGGGGGTAATCGAAGGGGTCCCCCTAAAAGAACAAGGCACGGGGTTCTATTCAAATCTTTGTGGTTCCGAAGGGACTTCAGACCCATTCTGGATCTAAAAGCTCTGCATCAGTTTCTAAACATTCGGCATTTGCAAATGGAAACAATTTGATCAGTGCTTTCCACCCTACAAGGTGGAGAATTATTTGCGTCAATAGACCTCAAAGATGCATACTTGCACGTGCCTATTTATCCGGCTCACCAAAAGTTCCTAAGGTTCGCAGTGGAACACCGCCACTATCAGTTTGTAGCTCTAAATTTTTGGCTTAGCTACAGCACCTCAGGTGTTTACAAAGGTTCTGGCCCCGCTTCTAGCAAATCTAAGGACGCAGGGCATAACGGTGATAGCCTATCTGGACGATCTACTCTTGATAGAACAGTCAGTGGCATGGTTAAATCAGTGTACTCCGTACAGTAAAATACCTAATAATAGTATTTAGGCTGGATTCTAAACTTCCAGAAGTCCTCTCTACAGCCTCTGAGAAGGGTGGAGTACTTGGGCATGGTCTTAGACACCCAAACCAAAGTATTCCTTCCAGAGCCAAAGGTCAAATCTCTGAAAGATTTGGTCCGCATGGTAAAGGCAAAAGGAAAACCATAAATTCGCCTTTTGCATGAAGTTGTTGGGGAAGATGGTGGCCTATTTCGAAGCCATTCCGTATGCCCAGTTTCATTCAAGGCTACTTCTGAACCTTATCCTTGCTGCCTGGAACAGAAAGATCCAGGCTCTAGATTGGCCGATGCGCCTGTCTTTAGAGGTGCACCACGAATTTACGAGCAGGGAAATCCTTTCTCCCGGTCACTTGGAAGGTGGTGTCTACGGATGCCAGCCTGTTGGGCTGGGGGTCAATTCTGGAAGAGGCTTCAGCCCAAGGTACTTGGTCCAAGTCCGAAAGGAGCCTGCCCATCAACATTCTGGAGATTCGGGCAGTATATCTAGCCCTCAGAACCTGGACATACAGGTTACCCGGTTCAAATTCAATCCGACAACGCTACTGCGGTGGCTTACATCAATTACCAGGGGGGCACCCGGAGTCGGGATGCTCAGAGGTGAACAAGATTTTAGCATGGGCAGAAGCTCATATTCCTTGCCTCTCTGCAATCTTCATACCAGGGGTAGAGAATTGGCAAGCGGATTACCGAAGCCACCAGCAATTGCTGCTAGGGGAGTGGTCTCTCAACTCCAACATTTTTCAGGACATATGCTAAAAATTGGGGACCCCGGATGTAGACCTGTTCGCTTCCAGGTTGAACAGGAAATTAAACAATTTTGTGTCGGTCAGTTTTCCCTGATCTATGCATTCCCTCCAGTTCCACTCTTGCAGAGACTTCTTTGCAAGATCAAAGAAGAGGGGATACCAGTTCTCCTGGTGGCCCCGAATTGGCCCAGAAGGTCCTGGTACACCAAGATCATAAGGATGGCAGTGGGGGAACCTTGGATTCTCCCACTTCGCCAAGACTTGCTATCACAAGGTCCAGTGTTCCATCCTTCTTTATGAAAGCTAAAATTGACAGTCTGGCTGTTGAAACCTACATGCTGAAGAAACGTGAGCTCTCGGGCTTCTACTCTAATGCTAGGAAGCCGGCCTCCAGAATCATTTATTATTTAGTCTGGAAGACATATGTTTCCTGGTGTGAATCCAGAGGGTGGAACCCTCAAAAATATGTCATTGGTAGGATTCTGGCCTTCTGTCAATTGAGAATAGATATGAAATTAGCCCACAGTACTATTAAGGGTCAAATTTCAGCTCCATCTGTCTTTTTTCAGAGACCGTTGGCATCTCATTCCTTAATCCGGGCATTTATTCAGGGAGTGTTGCAGGTTAATCCGCCAGTCAAACCTCCCTTGTGCCCATGGGATTTGAATCTAGTTCTGTCAGGCTCGCATAAACAGCCCTTTGAACCTATTCGTCATATTCCATTGATTCTCTTGAGTCGGAAGTTGGCATTCCTGGTTGCCATCTCCTCTGCTAGGAGAGTATCTGAATTAGCAGCTCTTTCTTGTAAAGAGCCTCATTTAGTTTGTCACAAAGACAAAATTGTATTACGGCCCCATACTACTTTTCTTCCTAAAGTGGTCTCGCCGTTCCATTTAAATCAAGATATATTATTTTGCCTTCCCTTTTTTATTTATATTTTTATTTTTTTCTGAACCGCAGTCAGCGGGGGAAAAATTATTGCACTCTCTGGATGTAGTGAGAGCAATGAAAGTTTATCTGCAAGCAACTTCTCAGGTACGTAAAACAAATGTTGTTTATTCTGCCAGATGGTCCCTAAAAAAAAAAAAAAGAAAAAAGAAAAGGGCCAGGCAGCATCAAAATCGACCATTTTTTTTTAAATGGATTCGACAAGCGATTTATTCTAATTTATGATTTAAGGAATAAAAATCCTCCTTTCCCTGTCAAGGCCCACTTGACCAGGGCGATAGGTGCCTCCTGGGCAGTGCATCATCGGGCTTCGATGGCTCAGATCTGTAAGGCTGCAACTTGGTCTTCAGTCCATACATTTACCAAAATCTACCAAATGGATGTAATGGCGGTCTGCTTGATCTGTGTCTCCCTCCCCTCATTTTGAGCATTGCTCTGGGACGTCCCACTATGTAATGACTTGGGCTCTGTGTCCCGTGGTGTACGATAAAGAAAATATGATTTTTGTAACGGCTTACCTGTAAAATCCTTTTCTTGGAGTACACCACGGGACACAGAGGTCCCGCCCCTCTTCTGGGATACTTACTGCTTTGCTGCAAAACCTGAAGTACTTAAGTACACTTATGGGAGGGGTTATATAGAGGGGAACTTGTCTTCATTGGTTGTTCCAGTGTCCAATTGCCTGTGGTGAACTATACAACCCACTATGTAATGACTTGGGCTCTGTGTCCCGTGGTGTACTCCAAGAAATGGATTTTACAGGTAAGCTGTTATAAAAATCCTATTTTCTCTTGCCGTCCATGGACTGACACAGCATCTTCAATCTTGACAAAGTGGGTTACATTCCTGCTCATAGAAGACTAGGCAGAATGTTAGATGTTTTAACAAACATTCCATTACCAGAGCTGAACAGCCCCGCCCAGGGGGCGGTCCCTCCTACCTGCAGCTAGCTGCCTCCGTTTTTTTCTGCTTAGGAGAGGACGTGGCGTTCTTCGGAGCCAGTAACTGCTCTTGAAGAAATATTTTTATTCTTTTTTTGAATTTTTATTTTATTTTTGAGATTCTTTTATCAACAGTCGGCTGGGCAACAGGTTGGGTAGTTACTATCCTCGTAGTCTTCCCAGTCCGACCATTCGAGCGTGCTGATCCTCGCTCTGCGTGAGATCAGTCCACGACATACTCCAGGGGTGGCCGGTGAGCTTTTTGCTCCAGGGTCCACATAAAACTGAACAGTTTTGCTGTATCTTTCACAGTGGACCGAGCCGACAGCTACTCAGGCCTATCACAGTGCAGTACTGTCAGGAACACACACCAGTGGGTCCTCGCTGGACGGGTAAGTACTGTTAACAAGAGTCCTGTCATATACTGACCCAGATTTCAGCAGACTTCAGCAGGTGAGTACATACTGTGTGTTCCTATGGTAGGGGGGGTTTCCCTGTCTCCCCCCCCCCCCCCCTTGTTTTTTTTGCTATTCTGTCACCTTGCTCTGGTATGCGCTGACTGGGGGTGCCAGGAGGTCACTCTGTCCCGGAAGAGGTCTGTGGGGGTCTGCCTTATGTGTGGGGGGTGTCTTCTGTGTCGGCCTGGGCCTTTTCTCTCACGCCGTCGGGCGCCATGTTTTAGTGTTTTTTTTTTTTTATATACCGTGTAAAACTGCATTGGCGGACATTTTGCCGTGGCCACCCTGTGGCGCACTTTTATAATAGCGGCGGCCATTTTGTTGAGGTCGCGTGCTTTTCTGGTGCTAGTTTGGCCTCTACTGCTGATTAGGAACTGTGCGATTCTCCTCCACAGTTCATTCGCGCTGCGAGCAGGACACAGGCAGCGGAGCCGAGCGGTCCTAACCAGGTTGGCGAGTCCCCTGGGTGAACCCCTACAGTCAGTACAGCCGGAGGGTGGGCTTTTTCTTCTTATATTGACTAAGTCTCAGAGGGTACTGTTTTATCATGGAGTCAGTGTCGCCTGCTTCCCCTTCATGTCAGAGACAACAGGCAGTGTTACTGCACCTGCGATGGACCAGTTGTCGGCAGTCCTGGAATCATTTGTGCCAGGATGGAAGCGGCGTGCGAGCGCAAGGGGGCTAAAAAAGCGCCCTCTTACACTAAGGGATGTGCTCCGATTCAGATATGGGCATTGCTGATTCACAGGACCCTAGTTCTGAATTTTTGAGTATATTTGGCCAGGACATTCCTTGTAAGGAAAAATCTGGGTCAGTATATGACAGGACTCTTGTTAATGCACTCATTGATGCTGTGAGGGGGACACTCAGGCTGGATGCTGCGACTGTGGTACCTCAGGTGGAGGCAGTCTCCTTTTTTTGGTTCATTTAGAACTATTCATTCTAATCAGTTTTTTTCCCTATACACCTTTCCTTGAAAGATTCTTACCCCAGGTGTGGGAAACACAGCAGAAGACCTTTGCGGTCTCGCAGCGTCTGGGGGTTAGGTACCCCTTTTGAGGAGAGGAGGAGAGCCTGGTTAGAATATGGGCCTCTCCTCCAGTTGTTGACCCCCCCCCCCTTCGCCCGGCTGAATAAAGCCACGGCTCTACCGATTGTGGGGACTGTCTTTGTGGTGAGCAGGGCCATGTTCACCATGCTGGGATCCGCGATACGTCCTATTTTAGCAGCGACCGGCAAACATTTTGCACCAGACTGTGCGGGAGCATAACCTTCCTCTGGATTGTATCAAACTGGCCGACCTAATGGTGCAAGGCCTGGTATATGTTTGTGATGCCACTATGGACGCAGCCCCCTTAATTTCTTGGGCTTCAATGTCTGCGGTGGTATTGCATGGCCTTATCTGGTTAAAGTGCTGGTCTGCATGACCTGGCCTCCTAAGAGACTCCTGACGGATTTACCTTTTTAAGGGCGGAAGACTATTTGGTGCTTCCCTGGATGACATTATTAAAATTGTCACGGGAGGTAAGGGCAGCCTACTAAGGTGAAGGAGCCGCGCCGTAAACCGAGCCCTTCTTTTCCCACACAGAAGAGTTTTTTTTTTTTTCGTCAGTCAGAGCCCACGGGAAATTTCTCCCAGACTGATGAGTGCGGCTGGAGGACAGAAACGTCCCTGGGTGTGTAAGCCGAACAAGCCGGCAAACAAGCCCGCCACTGCATGAAGTCTTGCTCCCGCCCGACTCTGGGGTGGGTGGACGACTTTGCAGGTTCACGGATCGGTGGATCTCCGACCGGTGGGTATGCAAGGTGGTCACCTCTGGGTGCAGGATAGAGTTCCTTTCCTGGCCACCAGATGGATTCTTTCCCTCAAATCTCTCTCTCCCAGCGTGTTTGGTTTGCCCTATTGGGGGCAGTGCAGGACTTGCTGAGGTACGGGGTAATTTTGCCAGTACTGTCAAAGGAGAGGTTTCAGGGATTTTATTCAAATCTTTTTGTGGTCCCAAAGGACGACGGAGTCCGTCCAATTCTGGACCTCAAGGCCCTAAATGCTTTTGTAAAGGTTTGAAAATTCTGCATGGAATCCATTTTGCTGCGCTCCACCCGGGGGATTTTCTGGCGTCCTTGGACATCAAGGACGCCTACTTGCATGTCCCAATCTGCGCGGGTCACCAGAAGTTTCTGCGCTTTGCGATAGGCGAAGACCACTATCAGTTTGTGGCTCTGCCCTTCGGTTTAGCGTCAGCACCGCGGGTTTTCACCAAGGTGCTTGCCCCGATTTTAGCTTTGCTGAGACAGCGAGGCATTGCTATCATGGGCTATCTGGATGATCTTCTTCTGAGAGCAAACTCTGGCTCAGAATTGGAGGAAAATGTGTTGATAGCACGTCAGGCCCTCCGAGACTTCGTTAGGCTGCTGAACATTCGGAAGTTGGTCCTGGTTCCGACTCAGCATCTGGAGTACCTGGGATTGATTCTGGACTCCTCAGACGAGGGTCTTTCTACCCTTGGGAAAATTACAGACTCTTCAATCTGCGGTACGGGTGCTAATGTCCCGCAATTGGCCGTTTTTATGCATGAGAGTCCTGGGACTCATGGTGGCTTCCTTTGAGGCTGTACCGTATGCCCAACTCCACACTCGAGCCTTACAAAAGGAGATCCTGTCCTGCTGGGACAAGTCTCAATTATCACTGGATCGTCAGATCCAGGTGAGTCACCTGGTCAGGGCATCCCTGACATGGTGGCTGAGATCCCCGGCCCTTCGGTCGGGAAGTCGTTCCTTCCTATCCAGTGAACAGTGATCACGATGGATGCCAGTCTTACGGGCTGGGGCGGAGTCTGGGGAGTTCTATCAGCCCAAGGGCTTTGGACTCCGGACGAATCCCATCTGCCGATCAATGTCCTGGAACTCCAGGCAATCAGACTGTCACTCCTCGTGGTCAAAGGGTCTACGGGGGCGCTTAGTCAGGGTCCAGTCGGAATCGCCGTGGCTCATGTCAGCCATCAGGGGGGAACGCGGAGCTCGGCTGCTCACATCCTGAAATGAGCGAAAAGCATGCCGCCTCTGTCGGCCGTTTACATTCCAGGTGTAGACAACTGGCAGGCGGACTATCTGAGCCGCCAGCTGTTAGACCAGGGGGAATGGTCCTTACATCCGGTGGTGTTTCAACTCCTTGCCGGATGTGGACCTACGGGCCTCTCGATTCAATTGCTATGTCGAGATTTGTGGCCAGGTCCAGGGATCCCTGGGCAGACGCTTCAGACGCCCCGTGGGGTCGGTATTGGCGGATTGTGCCTATCCTATGCTGAAGTTGCTTCCTCGACTACTTTGCAGGGTGGAGGCCGAGGGGATCCCGGTGATCCTCATCGCTCCTGGTTGATCTCTGTGTCCTTGGTACGCTGATCTTGTGCGCCTAGTGGCGGACGTTCCATGGCGACTTCCGCTGCCGTAGGACCTTCTGTCTCAAAGTCCCATTCTTCATCCTGTTTTACAGTCGCTGGCTTTGACGGCATGGCTATTGAAAGGCAGGTGCTGAGGGACCAAGGTCTCTCGGGTTCGGTCGTCTCGACCATGCTGAGGGCACGGAAATCTTCCTCCAGGAAGATATACTACCGTACCAGGAAGACCTACATTGCTATGTGCGAGGAGCTGGATGGCGTCCACGGACGTATTCCGTTTCTAGGATCCTGCTATTTTTACAGCGTGGTGTGGACCAAATGCTTGCTTTAAGCACCATTTTTAAGGGTCAGGTTTCAGCTTTAGCTGTTTTCTTTCAGCGCCGCTAGCGGGCCATTCTTTGATTAGTACCTTCGTACAGGGGGTCCGCCATGTGCTCCCCCCTATTAAACCACCTCTTCCTCCTTTGGTATTTGATTTGGTGCTCTCGGTTCTTAAAGAACCTCCTTTTGCAAACATCGGAGAGATTCCTCTCTTATCTTTATCTCAGGAGTTGGCTTTCCTAGTAGCCATTACTTCTGTCAGAAGGTTTTCTGAATTGGCAGCCTTGTCTTGTAAACCACCATACTTGGTCCTTCATAAGGATAAGGCGGTGCTACGCCCTCCGCCTTCTTTTCTCCCGAAGGTGGTCTCGGCCTTCCACCTTTTAATGAGGACATTGTGCTTCTGTCTTGGTCCTCGTCCTTCGCATCCCAGAGAGTTTGCACTCCACACGTTTAAATGCGGTACGTGCCTTGCGGGTGTACCTGTCTGCTACGGCTTCGATTCGGAAGTCTGACTCGCTGTTTGTGTCTGGTCCAAAACAGGGCCAAGCGGTTTCGTCTGCCACCATTTCTTGGTGGATCAGGCAGACTGTCGTAAGGCCTATGCCCTTAAGGGGAGGGCGCCTCCCTTTCCAGTTACGGTGCTTCCTGGGCTTTCCGACATCAAGCGTCTGTTTCACAAGTGTGCAAGGCGGTGACCTGGTCGTCCGCGCATACCCTATTCACCTTTTTCACAGCTTTCACACTGAGGCGGTGCGCTGGCAGGACGTTAAAAAAAAAAAAAAAAAAAAAGAAAAAGTCCTGCAAGCAGCATCTTTGGAGCAGTGTATACCACTCCTCCACCACTCCTGCCCATTGAAATGAACTGGCACCGCTGCCGAAGCGCCTGCAAAGCACTTCTGCAGTGGCGCTACACGGGAGCATTTAACCCCTTCATCGGCCGCTAGCTGGGATATAAGCTCCCCGCTAACAGCCAAATAGCACCGCTAGAATGACGGTCCAGTGTGAAAGCAGCGGAGTTCCGCGGAATTTGTTTTTAAAGTCGGCAGCTTCAAATACTGCAGCTCTTGACTTTTAATATATGGACACTTACCTGTCCTGGGTGCCTGCAATGTCGGCACCCGAAGCCTTGCGGCTTCACTTCCTGGTTCCCTACTGTGCATGCGCCAGTCGCACTGCGTGATCCCACTGGTCCCTGCTGTCTTCTGGGACCCGTGCGACTCCCAGAAGACAGCGGGGGGGCGGAGTAGGCGCCAGATGTGGCGTAGGTCACCGCAGTCACTGCGGTGATCTATGCCCGGAAGGGGGAGGAAATACCTGGATTACACAGGTATCTGCTCCCTCCTCCCCCTGAAAGGTGCCAAATGTGACACCGGAGGGGGAGGATTCCAAAAAGCAGACGTTCCATTATTACTCCGCTAAGTAATACAGAAAATTTCAACAAGCCTCCAATCAGTGCACTTGTATGTATGATTTAGATTAAAAAAAATAAAATAAAAATTATATCTCTTAAATATACAAAAACAGGTAATCAAAACTTTTGGACGAAAAAAAATATAGTCTAACTTTACGGTTTATTTTTTATTTTTTTATTTGTTAAAGTGTATTTTTCCCCAAAAAAATGTTTGAAAGACCGCTGCGCAAATACCGTGCGACATAAAATATTGCAACAATCGCTATTTTGTTTCCTAGGGTCTCTGCTAAAGAAAATATATATAATGTTTGGGGGTTCTAAGTGATTTTCTAGCAGAAAATACAGGATTTTTACTTGTAAGCAACAAGTGTCAAAGATTTAGTCTTTAAATGGTTAAACTGAACTCCTACACATGGAGTTCAGTCCTTTTTTGAAGTTTAAAGTGGAGTTCCACGCAAATTGACAAGTGTAGCTTATATGAATCAGTATAATGCGTACATAATACATTGACACTCCAAAAAAAAAATTCCCATCACAATACCTGAATTATGACATCTGAAGGGCTACTTTCGGCGTCTCTCTCCCGCGGGAGTAGGCGTTCTCCTGCGCCGCACTGTCTCCTGGGAGCAAAGTGTCATGCATCCCATGACTCAGTGCAGCTCGAAGCCCATGCAAATCGACCGTTGTCATGGTAACCATGAAGTTTACGGCGCGGCTCGCCGTTAACACGGCGCATGCGCGGGATTGAGCAGCGAATGGTGGGTGATATGCACTCACTGCTTTCCGGAAATAGGTGCTTGTGGGCTTCACAATGCCCACAAGCAAAATGGAAACGTCTGACAGCAGATTATCTAAGTTATCCTTGCTCATAAAAACGGACAGCGGCGGTTTGAAAACATCTAAGTAGTGAGTATGGTAATGTAGTGCGGAATGCAAAAGTATGAGAAAAAAAAAAAAAAACGGCCGCGGAACCTCCGCTTTAAACATTGTATCTTATCTCACCTCACACTTGGTAAGCTGCCCAGGAGGGAGAAGTCGCTCCCACAGGAAACTTCTCAGGCAACTTGCATTGACTTACACAGTTACACAGTTAGTCAGGTTGAAAAAAGACACAAGTCTATCCAGTTCAACCATAAAAAAAAAAAAAAAAAAAAAATATATATATATCGTAGAATCCCATATACCCAATTCTATACCCACAGTTGGTCCAGAGGAAGGCAAAAAACCCCAGCAGGGGAAAAAATTCCTTCCTGATCCCCGAGAGGCAATCGGATATTCCCCGGATCAACTTTACCTATAAATGTCAGTACCTAGTTATATTATGTACATTTAGGAAAGAATCCAGGCCCTTCTTAAAGCAATCTACTGAGCTGGCCAGAACCACCTCTGCAGGGAGTCTATTCCACATTTTCACAGCTCTTACTGTGAAGAAACCTTTCCGTATTTGGAGGTGAAATCTCTTTTCCTCCAGACGCAAAGAGTGCCCCCTTGTCCTTTGTGTTGACCGTAAAGTGAATAATTCAACACCAAGTTCACTATATGGACCCCTTATATATTTGTACATGTTTGATCATATCCCCCCTTAATCTCCTTTCTCAAGAGTGAATAAATTCAGTTCCTCTAATCTTTCCTCATAGCTGAGCTCCTTCATGCCTCTTATCAGTTTGGTTGCCCTTCTCTGCACTTTCTCCAGTTCCCCAATATCCTTTTTGAGAACTGGGGCCCAAAACTGAACTGCATATTCCAGATGAGGTCTTACTAATGATTTGTACATGGGCAAAATGATATCTCTCTCTCTGGAGACCATACCTCTCAATACAAGAAAGGACTTTGCTCGCTTTGGAAACCGCAGCTTGGCATTGCATGCCATTGAGCTTATGATCTACCAAAACCCCCAGGTCCTTCTCCACTACGGATCCCCCCAGTTTTACTCGCCCCCCCCCAGTATGTACGATGCATTCATATTCTTAGCCCCCAAGTGCATAACTTTACATTTATCAACATTAAACCTCATCTGCCACATAGTCGCCCCATTAGACAGTGCATCGAGGTCGGCTTGTAAATTGGCGACATCCTGTAAGGACGTTGTTCCACTGCATAGCTTGGTGTCATCTGCAAAGACAGAAATGTTACTTTTGATCTCAGACCCAATATCATTTATAAACGTATTTAAAAAGTAAGGGTCCCAGCACTGAACCTTGGGGTACACCACTGATAACCTTGGACCATTCAGAGTAAGAATCATTAACCACTACTCTCTGAATTCTGTCTTTTAGCCAGTTTTCTATCCATTTACAAACTGATACTTCCAATCCTGTAGACTTTACCTTGCACATGAGCCGTGTGTGGGGGACTGTATCAAACGCTTTTGCAAAATCCAAGTATACCACGTCCACAGCCACCCCTCTGTCCAAGGTCTTACTTGCCTCTTCATAAAAAGAAATCAGGTTTGTCTGACCACTTCTTTCATGAATCCATGCTGTCTGTTGCTTTAAATAGTTTTTTTCCAGCAAGAACTCATCTATGTGGTATTTTATTAATCTCTCCAGTATCTTCCCAACTATAGAAGTTAAACGAACAGGTCTATAGTTACTTGGTAAAGACTTAATTCCCTTTTTAAATATAGGCACCACATTGGCCCTGCTCCAATCCAGTGGTGCTATTCCTGTCATTAATGAGTCCCTAAAAATTAAATACAATGGCTTTGAAATTACAGAGCTCAATTCTTTTAGGATCCGTGGGTGTATGCCATCTGGTCCAGGTGCTTTATCCACCTTTATTCCATCTAAATAATTCTGGACCATATCACTTCTGAGCCATTGTGGATTTGGGGCTGTGTCACTACCACCCCCATTTTGGACATGAGCTTCCCCATGCTCCTTTGTATACACAGAACTGAAGAGAGAATTTTATAAATTAGCCTTCTCTTTGTCCCCAGTCACCCACTCTAGATTATTTTGTAAAGGGCCTACATGCTCAGACTTGACCTTTTTTACTATTAATATATTTGAAGAATTTTTGGGGGTTTGTCCTTTCTTTTGCAATCGGTCGTTCATTTTGAATTTTTGCATCCTTGATTTCCTTTTTACATAGCCTGTTATATTCTTTGTAACATTTAAATGACACTAGTGTTCCCTCCCATTTTTTTTTTATTTTTTAAAAGCTCTTTTCTTATAGTTTTATAGCTTTTTTAACTTTGGCAGTGAGCCACATAGGTTTTATTTTTAGCCTTTTAAACTTATTGCCCATGGGAAGATACTTTGCAGTGAGTTCACAAACAGTCTTTTTGAAGAATTCCCATTTCTGTTCTGTGCCCATTGATGCCAATATTCCCTCCCAGTCTAAGTCCTGGAGAGCAGCACTCATCCTTGGAAAATTTGCTCTCTTGAAATTAAGTGTTTTTTATCTTTCCCGTATGTGATTTCTACTTACAACTAACATCAAATGAAATCATGTTATGGTCACTGCTACCCAGGCTTTCCTTTATCTGAACATTAGTAATAAGCTCTGCATGGTTTGAGATTACCAGGTCCAACAGAGCATCATTCCTAGTTGGGGCCTCAATAAACTGGACCATAAAATTGTCCTGCAATAGGTTTATACATTTTTGCCCTTTAACTGTCCCAGCAGTTCCATTACTCCAGTCAATTTCTGAGTAGTTAAAATCCCCCATTATTATCACCGTCCCAGCCCTTGCAGCCCTTTCCATCTGTGCAAGGAGCTGAGTCTCCACCTCCTCATTAACATTGGGTGGTCTATAACAAACTCCAATGATTAGCTTTGAACTACGCACATCTGTATGCAGTTCCATCCATAATACTTCAGACTCATCCCACTCTCCATCCACCAGGTCCTCTTTGACACTCGCTTTGAGATCACTTCTCACATAGACAGACCCCTCCACCTTTCCTTTTTACCCTGTCTTTCCGAAAGAGTGCATAGCCAGGAATATTAATAGCCCAGTCATGTGAGGAATGAAGCCAAGTTTCAGCAATACCGATTACATCATAGCTCTCCTCATGCACCAGAGCTTCCAACTCACCTATTTTGCTTGGCAGACTTCTGGCATTGGTGAACAGACACTTTAATGCATTAATATATTTTGACCGGTCACATACTATCCTCCTGGGTGTTCCCAGATTGCAACTAGGACTTGCTACTATACTTTGGGTTTATGTGCTTTGGTTACCCTACCACTAATGCCCCTAATACTACCCTCTAGAATATGTTCCCCGCTGACTCTCACTATCTCTGGACCCTCCCCCCCCCCCCCCGTCGCCTAGTTTAAAAACCCCTTCTATTACAGAAGCTATTTGCAAGTCGCGCTGAAGTTTAAATCTGCTTTTTTTTTTTTTTAACAATCGGCCAATGCCGATTAATGAAAAAACGGCAAATGTCGGTCGACCTCTAGTTCTCATTCAAGATTTTACAATACATGGCCCCATCCAACAAAGTCAGCCTGTACTTTTTTTTTTTTTTTTTTAGCAGAGAAACCATCCCAAAGCATAATGTTTCAACTTTCCACCTCCATGCTTGACTGTAGGGATGGTGCTCATAGTCAGCATTTTTCTTCCTCCCAAGCATGGCGAGTCAAGTTAATGAGACTAAAATTGATTTTTTTTTTTTGGCATCTGGCCACAGTAGTTTCTCCCAATTTTTCTCTGAATAACTTGAATGTTAATTGGCATGCGCCAAAGTGACATCATCCCGGCTCTGGCCAAACAGTCGGAGCCCGCGATACCCTGGAAGTAACTCTGGGAGCGATGTCGCCGGCTGGAGCGGTGTACGAGGACCGCTGCGGGGGCTTCGATCTAAGGCGAGTATTTCATAATGAGCTAGTATGCTATGCATAATAGCTCATTATGCCTTTGTAGTTGTTGTGGTTTTTTTTTTTTAGTTAGTGGGTTTACAACCACTTTAACAATATGTCTGTTATATTGAAGGACAAAGAAATCTGACTGTCATTCCCACCCTACTCAGAACCAAAAGATCCACTTCATAAAAAGTAAACTACCGTACCTGGATATCTTGCCAAGCCAAAGATGAACACCAGAGATTACTCTGACCCTCACATTCTGCCCTTCCCACAGGTTGGAACATTACCAGAATTTGAGCTTAAAGTGGTTGTAAAGCCTAAACATATTTTTACCTTTTTTTTTTTTTTTTTTTTTTTTTTTTATGCATTCCTCGTGTACCAAATTTGGCTGTTTTTGGATTTTACATACCCAATAAAGATGTTGTTTTATGGAGTGCGGATGTCCAGGATTTTTTTTCTATCCAATGCCCCAAAAAAAATATATAAAATAAAAAAAAAATTCCACAGTTCTGGCCGATGTGTATTCTTCATATTTTTGGTAAATAAAATCGCAATAAGCGTATATTGATTGGTTTGCGCGAAAGTTATAGCATCTACAAAATAGGTTGTAGTTTTATTGCATTTTCTTTATTCGTTTTTTTTTTTTTATTAGTAATGGTGGCGATCAGCGATTTTTTATTTTTTATTTATTTTTAAATTTTTTATCGTGACTGTGAAATTATGGCGGACACATCGGACACTTTTGATGCTATTTTGCGACCATTGTCATTTATACAGCGATCAGTGCTATAAAAATGCACTGATTACTGTGTAAATGACATTGGCAGGGAAGGGGTTAACCACTAGGGGGCGAGGAAGGGGTTAAGTGTGTCCTAGGGAGTGATTCTACCTGTGACAAGACATTGATCACTGCTCTGGATGATAGGGAGCAGTAGATCAGTGTCCTGTCACAAGGCATCCCCCAGCTCCGTGACTCGATTGCGGGACACCGGCGGACATAGAGTCCGCGGGTCCCTCGGTCACGTCGCTCACGGCAGGGGCACGCCCGCAAGGTGCGAAATTCAAAGCGACGTGTGTGTGTGTGTGTGTGTGTGTGTGTGTGTGTATATATACACGTTGCTTGCGCAGCCGTGCAATTCTGCCGACGTATAAGTGCATGAGCCAGTCGGCAAGCTATTAGGCTGTACGTTTTCTTCTTTCAACTGTTTTTAGATTTTGAACTGAACTTAGGTTAATTATAAACACATTGATAACCATTCCTGTGGTTGTTTTGCCTTTTGTCCCATATGTAATCAGTGTGCTTGCAAAATCTAGGGCAAAGACATTTCCTTTGATATTATATTGGCATATACTTGCATTTTGAGTAAGCCAATGCATAACTAGTTTTCTCTTTGCACAGCTATATCTGTTCTGTATAAATATGGGGATAGTTTTAACAACCTTATTGGGGAATAACTCTAGCAGCGCAATCGACTATTTCAAGATTTGAAATTGGGTACGTTTTTTTTTTTTTTTTTCCAGATCTACTGTTCCTGTACACGGGTAGCTTGCCACAGAGAGGCCATTTAGAACCTTTTCTTCAGATAAAACAGTCTGCCTCTTGGTCTGTACCCACTTTCAAGGCCATGTGATTCCTTTTTAAACTTTAGACAACCAGGATATGGGAGAACAAATAGTCCCACTTTTGCAGGGTTCTGCACCAAGCGATGAGATCGGCTACAGCCCAGCATTTGGAAAAAGCCTGCTTAGCAGTATATATAGCAGAGTTTAGCTCTGCTTTAAGGGCCACCTTGGCACATTTCTGTATGTCTCATACCATTGTCTGCTGAACAGTATGGGCATTTGGCAGTGGTCCAGACTGCCTGTACCTGTTAAAATTGGCCTGAGGATAGTAAATTACTGCACACTGCCATACACCCTTGCGTATTTCCACCAAACTTTGGCTTAAACCAGGGATTTTTGGTTCAACTTCATCAACTGATCCTTTTCTAGCCTGTCCCTACTCTTAATGTGCAAAATGCCAAATTCTTACTTGCCTACAACTTATTTTAATGGGCATATAGTGCCAAAATTAGGTAGAAAGACCGAGTTGGACAAGGTTATAACCATAGGTGGTCAGCCTGTTGTATAGGGGAGCAACTACAGGTGTGAGGCAAAAGGTTTTTGGTGAACTGATCCTGGCCATGTATGAACATTTTAAGAATTATCTCCCAATAAATTGATTATGTTGGTAAAATAAGATGGCTTTTGTCCTTTTTTATGTTCTAAGATTAATTTTACATTTGTATGGTTACTTCTGTTTGACAATTAGTCATGCTATTTAAAGTGTTACTAAACCCACAACAGTACATTCAGTCTGTATATGCAGTAAAGCATGCTTGTTATGCTCACTGTGGAACCTAAGGGGTTAATACTCTGCATTGTGTAAAAAAAAGGCTATTTGATCCTGTCTTCTCTTATCCTCCCCTTCCACTGTCCCCAATCCATCTCCTGATTAGACAGCCTTTGGAGTCACACTGCACATGCTCAGTTTTGTGTGTATTGCTAGAGCATTTTTAATTTTTTTCCTTTTGGCTCTGTGCTGATCACATGCACCCTCCCATCGGCCTTGTCCAGACAAAGGATCAGGGGTCCTGCAGCCTCATAGGATAGCCAGAGTAGAATGAAAACTCCTCCTACAAGCTTTAACCAGACTCTTGATAGTCACAAGACTGCTATTTATTGCTGATGAGAGGGTATTTAGCAGTTTATTTTTTCTTAAATAAATAATATGCTTTTCCGTGTCCTGTGGTAGACCAGATATTGTGAATGCAGGGTCCTTGATATAGTAACACTTTAAGGGTTTTCATTAACCTTTTTATATTTGATTTAGCCCTCATACACACAATGTTTTTAACTCTCCTAGAAGCCAGCAGCGTTTTTGCAAGAAAAATGCCTGATGCTTGTAAAAGTGTCTAAAGCTTTTACAAGCGTCAAGCTCTTGGGCAATAATTAATTTGGCCAGAATAAATAATTTTATTCTGGCAGTTGAAATGAATTGCTGTTCAAGCAATAGCGTTTAGGTGTGTTTAGCAGCTGTTAGTAGTGTTAAGACCTTTTACTGCCCAAACTCTGCTACTTCTGGAGGCATTGGCAGTGTTTTTTTTTTTTTTCCTGCCACTAAACACTGCTAAAAGCCTATGTGTGCATAGACAAATGGGCTAATATGGAGGGGTGTTTAGAGGCAGAAATAAAAAGTAAATGGGGCTGCCTTGCAACTGCAAACTAAATGCTAGGCTTGTGGTTGCTTTGTGGTATTGGCATGTAAAATCCCTGTCTGGCTGTTAAAAAATGCAAACATTGCAAAATGCAGGGTAACATGGCCGGAGCGAATAACCCTGTAGCCATTGGCTGCATGTGTGTTTCAACCCCCCCCCCCCCCCCAGAAGAGTATCTTCCAGAAGAGCAGGTGAGAGACGTGCAACTCCTTCCCAAACCAGGAAATGCATAATCCAAAATCAATCAAAAGAGCACAGTCACCGCAGTTATTTGTGTTTCCCCTGGCCTAACGGGAACATCAAAACAATTTTTGTTATTTTTCTCTCAGGCCTTCGTTCTAGTTGCAGTTTGATTGTGTCTTCGCTGATCCTCCCCTTGGACTGTCCCCAAGCCTTTGGAGTCACTCTGCACAAGCTCAGTTTTGTGTATTGGTAGAGGGGTGTGTGTGTTTTTTTTTTTCTTCCTTGTGAGTATGCCTGTGATCAGCACAGGGCCAATCGGCACTGTTCAGACAGAGGATCAGGGGTCCTGCAGCCTTATAGAACATTAAGAATTGAATGAAAATTCCTACAAACTTTAAAACAGTGGTCCACAACATTTTTGGCACTGGGGACCAGTTTTGTGAAAGAAAATTTTGTCAAGGACCAGGTCGATCTCCGCAGCCGATTTTCCGGGGCTATGTCTGGTATTCGCGCTTCAATCATCACGACACCGTGGTTGACATGGTGTCAGGATGATAGAAGCGCGTTATTTCCATTGTAATATGAAATTAAATGGTCTAACTTCCAAAAATTACTCAACCAGAATCCGTGGGAGCCCTGAATGTGTCACTTGCCACCGTCGCCTGTCACCAGATGTAGCACGTCACTTGCCACATCGCCTGTCACCAGATGCAGCTTGTCACTTGCCTCGTCGCTTGCCACCAGCTGCAGCATGTCACTGTTGAAGCCTGCCACTAGATGTGGATTGTCACTATCCTGCCACAAGATACAGGTTGTCACTGTTAAAGGGGTTGTAAAGGCAGAAGGTTTTTTTATCTTGATACATTCTGTGCATTAAGATGAAAAACCTTCTGTGTGCAGCAGCCTGCCTAACACTTACCTGTGGTCCCTCTCTGTCCAGCAAAGTCCACGAGTGTCTCAGCCATCCGAGATTCTCCACCCTGATTGGTTAAGACAGCAGTGGCGCCGTTGGCTGTTGCTGCTGTCAATGAAAGTCAGCTAGTCAATCAGGGGACGGGGCCGGGTCGGGCCTTCAAGTCTGAATGGACACACGGAGCTGTAACTCGACTCGAGTGCCCCCATAGAAAGCTGCTTGCTGTGGGGGCACTGAACAGGAAGGAAGGACTAGGATCACAGAAGGATTTGGGCTGCTCTGTGCAAATCCACTGCAACAGAGCAGGTAAGTATAACATGTTTGTAGTCTCGTTAATTTTCCCCCATAAAAGTAACAATCGCTTTAACTGCCACCAAAAAATAGCAGCTGATCACTAATTTAACTTAAATCTAAAGGCAAGTTTTTTTATTTTTTTTTAATCCCCCAGCATTGAAATTCTTAGTTTAACCACTTTTGGCAGCCTCTCTCCAGCATGGGTAAACTAGCGCATGCACATTTAATGGGTTCTTTTGTCCCAGAGTGAGGGTGGGCAGTGAGAGATGTAAAGCAGCCTTCGCGGCCCTGCTGTAAGAGCGGAACAGCGGTGATGCGAGGTGGACAGTGAGAGATGATATCTCTGCTTGCCCGCTGCACCGCTGACAGCAGCCTTCGCGGCCCGGGGGGTCGGGGATCCCCGCTTTAAACAGACTGTAATGCCCCTTTCACACTAGCGGACCGTATGGCCGTTTTTTCATCCATTCGTTTACGGATGAAAAAGGGACATTGGTCCCTATGAGATCGCGGGTGTTCATCCGCTGACACTCGATCTCCTCCGTGTCCGCAATCCCCCGATTCTGCAGACGGAGGAAAATCCTATTTTTCTATCCGTCTGCAGAGCGGATCAGATGAACAAGGTCAGACGGTCCGTGTTCATCCGATTTCCCCCCCCCCCCCATAGGGGAGAGTGGAGATCTGACAGGGCGGTCCCTGCACAGTGTGTGGGGACCGCCCTGTCACCCGCTGGCTCAGCGGAGCGATCCCCGCTGACCAAGCGGAGGTTCACAGTGCGGATCCTCACGGATCCGTCCCGTGTGAAAGGGGCCTTGTAGAAGTCACAAGACTGCTATACACTGCTGATGAGGTATTTATTTTGCAATTTGTATTTACTAAAATAATTTAATTTCCATGTTCAGTGTACTATGGGTGATCAGAAAAAGTGAATGCAGGGTCCTGGGTTTAGTAATCTTTAAACTTTTGTCTGTATCCTAGAGACCTTTCATCGCTATCACCTTCTCGTGAATTAATTTAATTAAAACAATATGGTTTCTTCAAATCGTATACATATTACTGTGTTTCTCCATAAATGAGCCCTACCCCAAAATGGTACACAACTTTCCTGTCTGGATGCTGTAAGAATGCTAAAAAACAAAACAATATTGTGTAAGCTGATTTGTAAGAAATGGCAATGTAGAATATCCCTAGCTACTTTACAGCTTTCCCTAAGACCTCAGGGTGCTCTCGTTGCCTATACTTTTTAGCGTCCCAGTTGCAACACTTAGCTGGCTGGAACATGGCAAATCTGTACGCTTCATTTTTAACCACTTTCCGCCCAGTCAATAGGAGATTGACGTCCGGGAAGTGGTTCTGTTATCCACACGACGCGAGTAGAGGAGAGCCGATCGGCGGCTCTCCTGACGGGGGGGTTTGCGCTGATTGTTTATCAGCGCAGCCCCCCCTCGGATATCCACACTAGACCACCAGGATGCCACCCAGGACCACTAGGGAAGCCCCAAGCATGTGGATGGCTAGGTAAGTCCCCCATGGCCATCCACATGTACAAAAACATACACAACATATGCCAATCAGTGCCCACAAATAGGCACTGACTGGCACCATCGTGGCACGACCACAATGTGTGGTGGCTGGCATTGCTGGGCATCAGTGGCATCAGTGTCATCAGTGCCACCTACTAGTGTCCATCAGTGCCCATCCATGCCCGTCCGTGCCGCCTATGAGTGCCCGTCGGTGCTGCCTTGTCGGTGCTGCCTTGTCGGTGCTGCCTTGTCGGTGCTGCCTTGTCGGTGCTGCCTTGTCGGTGCTGCCTTGTCGGTGCTGCCTTGTCGGTGCCGCCTTGTCGGTGCCGCCTTGTCGGTGCCGCCTTGTCGGTGCCCGTCATTGAAGTAGAAAAGGTACTTATTTACAAAAAAAATTAACAGAAACAAAGAAAAACAGTTTTTTTTCTAAATTTTCGCTCTTTTATTTTTTGCACAACAAATAAAAAAAAATCAAAAAAAAAATCGCAGAGGCGATCAAATACCACCGAAAGAAAGCTCTATTTGTGGGAACAAAATGATAAAAAATTTGTTTGGGTACAGTGTAGCATGACCGCGCAATTGTCATTCAAATTGCGACAGCGCTGAAAGCTCAAAATTGGCTTGGGCAGGAAGGTGTATAAGTGCCTGGTATTGAAGTGGTTAATAAACATCTTCTCAGAGGGCATAATCCTGTGCATTCCTTAAACTAAATTGTTCACTAAGCATTTTCCCGAAATCCCTCTTATTGTCTTATAGGCAAAGTCTGGGTTAATTATAAACCAATTTGCAGATATTACTGTCTTACAACACTTAAGACTAGTACACACTTCTTTTTTTATTTTTTTAAACCCAGTGGGCTAACCATCCGATGTTAGTACAGCAAAATTTCCCCTGCTGTTTTTTATTGTATTCTGACAGGGGAACTGCCCCCCCCCCCGCCAGAACACTCTGGTCAGCACTCTCAGCCATTGGTTGAGAGCGCAGTTCAGATTTTCGGTCATGCCCCTTCTGTTGGATCGGTTGCTGTACACACGGGCTGAATGTCAGCCGATTTTTTCTATTGAACTGGCAAACGCCACCTAACATTCGGCCTGTGTGTATGGGGTTTTGCTCACATTTTAAGAGAATACTGTGCTTTCCGAACTTGGTAATCTCCTCCATGGTTTTAAAAAAATGGAAATTGGCAAATACGCATACGGTTATGAGATTGACTGTCTTAAAGTGATTGAAGTGTGTGTGTGTTTTTTATTTTATTTTTTTATTAAATAAAGCAAACATGTTATACATGCTCTGTGCAATAGAATTGCACAGAGTGGTCCCGAACTTTCTCTTTTCTGGTCTCCTGCCGGCCCTCCTCCACTTCTGCGAGTGCCCCCATGGCAAGCTATGTGCTTGTGTGTGTGTGTGTGTGTGTGTTTGTATACAGTGGTTACAGAAAGTATTCAGACCCCCTTAAATTTTTCACTCTTTGTTATATTGCAGCCATTTGCTAAAATCATTTAAGTTAATTTTTTCCTTTTATTAATGTACACACAGCACCCCATATTGACAGAAAAACAAACAATTGTTGACTATTTTTGCAGATTTATTAAAGAAAAACTGAAAAATCACATGGTCCGAAGTATTCAGACCCTTTGCTCAGTATTTAGTAGAAGCACCCTTTTGATCTAATACAGCCATGAGTCTTTTTGGGAAAGAAGCAACAAGTTTTTCACACCTGGATTTGGGGATCCTCTGCCATTCCTCCTTGTAGATCCTCTCCAGTTCTGTCAGGATGGATGGTAAACATTTTTAGGTCTCTCCAGAGATGCTCAATTGGGTTTAAGTCAGGGCTCTGGCTGGGCCATTCAAGAACAGTCACGGAATTGTTGTTGAGCCACTCCTTTGTTATTATAGCTGTGTGCTTAGGGTCATTGTCTTGTTGGAAGATAAACCTTCGGCCCAGTCTGAGGTCCTGAGCCCTCTGGAGAAGGTTTTCGTCCAGGATATCCCTGTACTTGGCCGCATTCATTTTTCCCTTGATTGCAACCAGTCGTCCTGTCCCTGCAGCTGAAAAACACCCGCACAGCATGATGCTGCCACCACCATGCTTCACTGTTGGGATGTTGGGACTGTATTGGACAGGTGATGAGCAGTGCCTGGTTTTCTCCACACATACCGCTTAGAATTGAGGCCAAAAAGTTCCATCTTGGTCTCATCAGACCAGAGAATCTTATTTCTCACCATCTTGGAGTCCTTCAGGTCTTTTTTTTTTTTTTTTTTTTTTTTAGCAAACTCCATGCGGGCTTTCATGTGTCTTGCACTGAGGAGAGGCTTCCGACGGGCCACTCTGCCATAAATCCCCGACTGGTGGAGGGCTGCAGTGATGGTTGACTTTCTACAACTTTCTCCCATCTCCCGACTGCATCTCTGGAGCTCAGCCACAGCGATCTTTGAGTTCTTCTTTACCTCTCACCAAGGCTTTTCTCCCCTGATAGCTCAGTTTGGCTGGACGGCTAGCTCTAGGAAGGGTTCTGGTCGTCCCTAACGTCTTCCATTTAAGGATTATGGAGGCCACTGTGCTCTTAGGAACCTTATGTGCAGCAGAATTTTTATTTTTTTTGTAACCTTGGCCAGATCCTGTGCCTTGCCACAATTCTGTCTCTGAGCTCTTCAGGCAGTTCCTTTGACCTCATGATTCTCATTTGCTCTGACATGCATTGTGAGCTGTAAGGTTTTATATAGACAGGTGTGTGGCTTTCCCAATCAAGTCCAATCAGTATAATCAAACACAGCTGGACTCAAATGAAGGTGTAGAACCATCTCAGGGATGATCAGAAGAAATGGACAGCACCTGAGTTAAATATTAGTGTCACAGCAAAGGGTTTGAATACTTAGGACCATGTGATATTTCAGTGTTTTTTTCTTTTTTAATCTGCAATAATGTCAACAATTATAGGTTTTTCTGTCAATATGGGGTGCTGTGTGTACATTAATGAGGAAAAAAATGAACTTATTTTAGCAAATGGCTGCAATACCATGTAAGAAAGTGAAAATTTTTAAGGGGCTCTGAAACTAGTACAGTTTAGCGGAGAACAAAAGGGGTGCGCATTCCCCCTTTACCTTCCTCTCCTCTTCTTCTCTCCTCTTACAGGTTTTTAATTTCTTCCCCTATATTCTGTTTGAGTTTCAGAGCGAGGACTTCGGCTACATAGTAACATGGTATGGATTCCTCCTCTTCATCTTCATGTAGCCTGGAGGGATGACAGGGATCCAGGAAAGCGCTAATCCTGTCCTCCCCTTTTTTTAACTTTTTTTTTTCATTTCCTTTTGTAGAGTTTTTGTTTTGTCTTTGTCTTTTCATTACTTCTAACAGATTTCTCATGTAGTTCATTAAGTTGAAGTTTAAAGATATGTGAGATAAAATGAGCACCCTTGTGGAGGTATACTATATTGCTCACCTGTAGTATCTTAAAACATTTTGTATATGGAAATGCTTATCTCACGTAAATGATATTTTGCCTTGAAAATTTGATATGTACAATTTTCAATAAAAATTATTGGAAAATAAAAATTTAAGGGGGTCTGAATACTTTCCGTACCCTACTTGAGTATAAGCAGTTTTTCAGCACATTTTTTTTTGCGCTGAAAATGCCCCCCTTGGCTTATACTCGAGTCACCATTTCTTTCTCGTACATCACGGGACACAGAGCGGCATAGTCATTACTATGTGGGTTATATAGATGCCTTCAGGTGCTGGCACTGGCAACTTCCAAAACCGGAAGTACCCTCCCCTATATAAGCCCCTCCCATCCGGCAGCACCTCAGTTTTTTGCCAGTGTCTAAGGTGTTGGCCAAGAAGTAACATGTGTTTTTCACTGAGCTTGCGTACAGGTTCTTTTGGGCCTCAGTAAGCTATTCCGGATCCGACCAAAAAAGCTTCATAGCTAAACGGTCGGTACCCGGGCCTTGCAAGAGAAGAGCAAGGTTTTGCCTGTAATGCCTCTCTCAGGAGGGCTGGACCCTGGGATCCAGAGCTCTGGTCATACCCACGACCAAGATGTTTTCTGTGCAGGGTGCTATACAGGTCCAGGGGAGTGGAATCCTTGGGAACCCGGTCCCTGAAGGTTTAATTACAATGCCTGCCGTGATAGGTGAAGTTTGGGCTTCTGTGGACCAAACAGAGTCCTGCGGCGAGGAAAAGGTAAGTGGGGGCCCTCGGGAACTTTGTTCTATTGAGGGACCCCCAAGCCTATTTTGTCTTTCTGCCTGTTACCTAAGGTATTCCCGCTAATATTCTGTGTATGCCTGTTACTACTGAGAAAATGTAAAAATTTTAATAGTAGGCAAGAAAAAAAAAAAAAAATGTAAGACCGCGGTACCTGTGTTAGACACTAGAGGCCGCTATGGTTCTTTTTCTTGTAATGTGGATTTTTTTCTTCCAAAATCAAATCCAGGCAGTTGGTAAGTTCTCTGCTGGGAAGCTGTCTCCTCTGCCCTGTTGCTGCGCTCATCCATCCCCGGGCCCTGCGGCAGGGACCCTGGCTCCCATCTAGCTCCTTATTTTTTTCAAAAAAGGCGCCGAAGGCGCACGCGCCTCTATATATAGAGGCGATCTGGAAAAAGGGGCGGAGCGGGTGGATGACGCTCGGTGTGCGCCGCGGCGCTACTGCGCATGTGCGGGCGTCCAGCGTGTTTTAAAGCACAATCATAGCTGGCTATTGAAGTGCACAGACAGAGCTAGCAACAGTATAAAGGCACACAGAGGCGGTTGATGCAGGCATCCCCTAGAAAGGCACTTTAGTAGACACCAACTGTTATATAGCAGCAATTGTGCTAGACTATTCTCAGTAAAAGTGGTGTATTACGGCTGGAATACCTCAGCTTTAGGCTTAGGAATATGCCGTCCAGAAGCTCCGGAACTGAATCTTCCAGGAAGCGAAGGGGGTCTCATCGGGCTCTGAGGATCTTGGGCATTCTTCTGCTGCACCAGTCTCCCCTGAAGTTCAGAGGTAAGTGACCGTAGAGACCCCGCAGGGGTACTTGGTACTGTGGCTGTCCTCAGTTCACCTGCTCCTGTGTATGTAACAGAGGAGGTTTTTTCCTCAACTCTGGGAGGATTAGAGAGAGATTGTCAACATTGATCGCTGCCTCCCTGTCAGGGAAAGCATGCCCGATATCCGTCTCCTCCTTCAGAGTGCCTGTTAGCAGAGCAACAGTCCCATACAGGGATCGACCTGCCTGAAGGGGATCAGGATGAGGTTGATTCTGTTATAGAGGAATCAACAGTGGAGGAACCTTTTCTTAGCATCTCAAGCTGAAAGATTATGGGTTCAGTCTCTGACTAACATGGTCCGATCAGCATTTAAAAATGCACCTTGCAGAACCATCAACCACTACTGTATCCTCGTTGGGGTCGCTAGAAGCCCCCAGACTGTGTTCTTTTCCACTTCACCCTTTACTGAAAGGGCTCATTTACCAGGATTGGGAACATCCTGAGAAAATATTTATTCCCCCAAGAGATTTCCGGTGGTCTATCCCATGGAGGATAAGTTCATCAAAAAATGGAAGGTCCCTACAGTGGACGCAGCCATCTCTTGTGTGTATAAATCACTGACATGTCTAGTGGATAATGTCCAAATGTTCAAGAACACAATAGATAAAAGATTGGAGTCCTTATGAAAATCTGCTTCTTTCTACAGCAAGCTTGGTGACACAACCAGCAGTGGGGTCTGCTAAGCAGTGAAGGATCAGTTGAAACAGGTCTTGAGGGACTTGACAGATCAGCAGGCCCTTGCCCTAGCTGATCTACCTAGAGCCTTAGGCTTTGCGGTTGACGCCATAAAGGATTCAATCCATCAGGCCCTCCCGCCTTACGCTGTCTGTAGTACATATGCGTAGGCTTCTATGGCTCAAAAACTGGTCTGCTGAAGCTCCCTGTAAAGAATGGCTGGTTAGCGTCCCATTTCATGGTGAACGCTTATTCAGGGAAGACCTGGACAAATATATCCAGAAAATTTCCAGCGGTAAAAATACACTCTTGCCGGTTAAAAACAGAGTTAGAGGTCCCTCTGTAAGAGGCCTGCTTCTCCAGTCCCTGGGGCATCGGCTGTGTAACAGTTCCGACGGCCTCCTCGGTCAATTCCCGGGGGTAAAAAACAGGGACAATCGCAGGGTAATGAGAAACCCTGGGTCAGGGGAGGTACAAAACCTCCCCCAAAGTTAAATTCATTGAAGGGTTGCCCCCACTCAGTCGGGTGGGGGGAGGACTCCAGTTGTTCGCAAGAGACCTGGCGGGACACGATCAAAACAGATAGGTGCTCTCCGCAGTATGTTTGGGATACAGATTGGAGTTAAAAGACTCTCCTCCTTCCCATTTTTGAGGTCAAACGTGCCAAGGGATCCCCGGAAGAGAGAGAGTCCCTCCTGTTGGCACTAGAACAACTATTGCTCCAAGGAGTAATTATGGAGGTTCCCCTGGAAGAATGGGGGTTCGGGTTTTACTCAAACCTCTTTACAGTCCCGAAGCAAACGGGGATGGGAGGCCCATATTAATTCTAAAAGGGCTAAACAAATTCCTGTATATCAGGACTTTCTGATGGAGTCGATCCGATCGGTGGCCACTGCCCTACAAGGGGAGGATTGGTTAGCCGCGATCGACATCAAAGATGCTTATTTGCACATTCCCATCTTTCCAGTCCACCAAAAATTTCTACGCTCTGCAGTAGAAGAGCGCCATTTTCAGATTCAACGCAAAGGCGGACAGGTTTGTCTCTCGGACAAGGGATCCCCTAGCTTGCGGCTCGGATGCCCTAGTGTTCCCTTGGGATCAGTTCAAGCTGATTATATGCATTCACACCGCCACAATGGTTACCTCGATTACTCCGCAGAATCAGGGTAGAAAAGAAACCAGTGATTCTGGTGGCCCCGAAGAGCGTGGTACGCGGAGATTGTAAAATGTCAGTGGGGAGTCCTTGGACTCTCCCACGTCGTCCGGTCCTGCTTTCGCAAGGACCGATATACCACCCTTCCTTACCAGCCCTAGGTTTGACGGCCTGGCTATTGAAGCCCACATTCTAAAAAAGAGGGCTCTCTAATCCTGTGGTATCTACCATGATCAATGCCAGGAAGCCGGTATCCAGGCAGATCTACTATAGAATCTGGAAGGCGTACATCGCGTGGTGTGAGGCCAAGAAATGGCATCCACATAAGTACGTAATAGGTAGGAGTCTGGACTTCCTGCAGTGGGCTGTAGATAGGAAGCTTGCCTTGAGTACTATCAAAGGTCAGTTTTCGGCCTTGTCAATATTTTTTCAAAGGCCCTTGGCTTCGCATTCACTAGTCAAAGCCTTTAGATAAGGAGTGATGCGTATTAGTCCTCCGGTTAATATTCCCATATGTCCATGGGATCTAAACCTGGTTCTGTCGGTTCTACAGAAACAACCATTTGAACCATTACAGCATAGTTCCTTGGTTCTTCTCACCAGGAAATTGTTTTTTCTAGTAGCCATTTGTTCGGCTAAAAGAGTGTCGGAATTAGCAGCTATGTCCTGTAAAGAGCCATATCTGGTTATCCATAAGGACAGAGTAGTGTTACGTCCTCATCCAGCCTTTCTTCCTAAGGTGGTATCAAGGTTTTCATTTGAACCAAGATGTGGTTCTTCCTTCTTTTTTCCCCAAACCTAGTTCGGTAGAGGAAAAGTTATTGCATTCTTTGGATGTAGTAAGAGCAGTTAAAGCTTATCTAAAAGCCACTGCTCAGATTCGCAGAACGGATACTTTGTTTATTCTGCCGGAAGGCCCCAGAAAGGGTCAGGCAGCGTCAAAATCTACTTTAGCCAAGTGGATTCGACAGGTCATAATGCAAGCCTATGGCTTGAGAAGGAGACCGCCTCTGTTCAAAGTTAGGGCGCACTCCACGAGAGCAGTTGGAACTTCATGGGCAGTGCATCACCAGGCCTCCCTGGCTCAAATCTGTAAGGCCGCAACGTGGTCTTCAGTACACACGTTTTACTAGGTTCTACCAGGTGGACGTTAGAAGTCAGGAGGATGTCGCCTTTGGGCGCAGTGTGTTGCAGGCCGCAAAAGATCCTCATGTCTGATAGCGCTCAGCTTATGTATGGTGTATCCCCCCCCCCTCATTGGGCATTGCTTTAGGACATCCCACATAGTAATGACTATGCCGCTCTGTGTCCCGTGATGTACGAGAAAGAAAATAGGATTTTTATAACAGCTTACCTGTAAAATCCACTTCTTGGAGTACATCACTGGACACAGAGCTCCCACCCCTCTTTGGGGACACTTATTGCTTTGCTACAAAACTGAGGTGCTCCCGGATGGGAGGGGCTTATATAGGGGAGGGTACTTCCGGTTTTGGAAGTTGCCAGTGCCAGCACCTGAAGGTATCTATATAACCCACATAGTAATGACTATGCCGCTCTGTGTCCCGTGATGTACTCCAAGAAAAGGATTTTACAGGTAAGCTGTTATAAAAATCCTATTTTTGCGCTTGATCTCCTGGAATTTGTGGACCCGGTACCGGCCAGCCATAGGTCCCCTGGACCCCAAACTTGGCACACATGTAGCTCCACTCTTCCTCTACAAGTGTGCAAAGTTTGTTGTCCGGGGGACCTATGGTCGGGAAGCACCGATTTTTCAAAGCCGGGCACCCCTTCCATTGACTCCTATGTTAAACGGTAATTTCTCCGGTGATTTTGGGGACCTGGTGCCGGTCCTAGGTCCCCTGGACCCCAATCTTGGCACATATGTAGCCCCATTTTTCCTCTACAAGTGTGCAAAGTTTGTTGCTCGGGGGATCTATGGCCGGGGAGCACCTATTTTTTCAAACCTGGGCACTCCTTCCATAGACTCCCATGTTAAACGGTAATTTCTCCGGTGAATTTGGGGACCCGAAACATCCTTCTATACGTCAGTCTAGCCATGGGCACAGTGGGGCATGGACACCCTAGGCTTATACTCGAGTCAAACAGTTTTCCCAGTTTTTTTTTTCGTGGTGAAAATTTAGGTGCCTCGGCTTATACTCGTGTGTGTGTGTGTGTGTGTGTGTGTGTGTGTGTGTTTATTTATTTAGGTAATACCTCATATGTGTGGTTTAACCACTTCCTACCGGGTCATAGTCATATGACGCCGGCAGGAACCCTCCCTCCGGGCGGGCATCATATGACGTCCTTTTTTCCCGGCCGTCTATGGGTTGCGCGCGCACCGCCGGCACTGCTCGTGACCCGGCGGCCGCTATGTCCGCCGGGCACCCGCGATTGCCCACGATCACGGCAGAAGTGTGGATCTGTGTGTAAACACACAGATCCACCTCCTGTCAGAGGTGAGGAGACCGATGTGTGTTCCCAGTACAGAGGAACACAGATCGGTCTCCTCACCTTGTGAGTCCCCTCCCCCTACAGTTACAATCACTCAATAGGGAACATATTAACCCCTTGATCGCCCCCTAGTGTTAACCCCTTCCCTGCCAGTCACATTTGTGCAGTTTTATAGCACTAATCGCTGTATAAATGTGAATGGTCCCAAAAACGTGTCAATAGTGTCCGATGTGTCCGCCGCAATGTCACGGTCACAATAAAAATTGCAGATCGCCACCATTACTAGTAAAAAAAAATAAAAAAATAAAAATGCCATAAATCTATCCCCTATTATGTAGACGCTATAACTTTTGCGCAAACCAATCAATATGCGCTTATTGCAAAAAAAAATTACCAAAAATATGTAGAATACGTATCGGTCTAAACTTAGGAAAAAAATTGTTTTTTAAAAAAAAAATTGTGATATTTATTGTATCAAAAAGTAAAAAAATTGCATTTTTTTTCAAATATGTCGCTCTTCTTTTGTTTATAGCGCAAAAAATAAACGCAGAGGTGATCAAATACCACCAAAAGAAAGCTCTATTTGTGGGGAAAAAAGGACGTCAATTTTGGTTAGGTTCAACGTCGCACGACCGCGCAATCGTCAGTTAAAGCGATGCAGTGCTGCATCGCAAAAAGTGCTCTGGTCAGGAAGGGGGTAAATTCTTCTGGGGCTGAAGCGGTTAAACACACAAGTTATGGGGACCTTGCATCATCTTCTCGGTTTGACCCACAGGAGGAGAATTGGCTATCCCTGTGGGCACAGAGGCTGTAGTGGAGCCCTCCCTTACTCGCATTTAGTCAGGTTAGGAGTCCTCCCCTGTGTTGCTCAGAAGGTGTGGGTTGATGGAAGCCACTGATGTATGCTGCTGGTGTTTGTGGATGGACTGAGGGCTGCTGGCCTCCGGGGGGAGGTAGTATGACCGAAGCAGGTTCATGCTCTTTCCCCTGGGGTGTTGGTGAGGTTGGAGCAGATGACCTGGAGTTTTGAAAGAATATGTTTTCTATTTAATTTGACTGTTGCAGCATTTAAAAATGTACACATGGTACTGGTGCATGCTAATTGCAGTGTCTTCCCTCTTTTAAGAGGTATTTATTTCCTTTTTGTAAAGGAACCTATTTTTGAAGTAAACCTTCCCTTCTTTATCAGGCAGTGTATGCTTCCAGCAATTCATCAAAACATGTAACCAAAGTCAGTTGGCAATAAATCTTTCCTTCCTTCCTAAACAGACTGGATTTTTGAAGGTTGCTTTCAGCCTTTGTAGGTAAAATATGTAACACTGCAGGTCAAATAATAGGAAGAGCAATACAATGACGGCTCCTCCTTACCTTGACATAATTTTTACTGAGTGAAAGGTGACATGCTCCACCTTCCTTGGAGAAGACGTGCCTGCAACAGGCTTTCTAAAAATAGAATAAATGCTATGTAACAGTTTCTCCCAAACATTTTACAGAGTTACCATGCATAGTACATGTTTTCCATACTTCCAGCAACGTTGCTTGGTCATAGTGAAGAACATGCACTGGTATTGGTCCCTAAAGTTTTTATGTAAACTTTATTAATAAATTCAATTAGTGTGGCCAACTCATCTAAGGAGTAGTAAAATGCAATATTTACCATTTCTTGTTCCTGGCTTTAGATATGCTTTAACCACTTAACGACCGCTCACTGTACATATACGTCGGCAGAATGGCACCTGGAGGCACAATCACGTACATGTACGTGCCTGCCTTCGTATGGGTGGGGGGTCCGATCAGGCCCCCCTCCGGTAAAGTGAGCGGTGGTTATCGTTGCGGGAGCGATCCGTGATTAGGGAACGGCCATTCGTTTCTGGCCATCCCCTCGCGATCGCTCCCGGGGAATGATATGCTTCCCCTGCTGTGTAAATGTAAACACAGGCAGGAGGAAGTGATGTTATCGCTCCATGCGGCGGTCTTTTCGTCCAGAGCGCCGAGGAGACAAGACGTGAAGTAAGTGCACTAACACTACACTAACACCAGCACACATAGGCACACTTTTCACCCCCAGTCACAGTGTCACTGATTGCAGTGATCGTTTATTGATCACTGCATTTCGTGTCATCTGTGACAGTAAAAAGTTGCAGGGCCGTTAGGTTTAGGCCCCTTTAGGTCCAAGGTTGCCCCCTACCCCCCCTAATAAAGGTTTAACCCCTTGATCGCCCCCCAGGTAACCCTTTCACCCCTTATCGCCAGCGTCACTAAGCAATCGTTTTTCCGATCGCTGTATTAGTGTCGGTGGTGCCCATAGGTAGCAAGTTATTTTATTTTAGGTTCGCCGCAGGTTTTTATAGCGTCAGGTACCCCCATATATCATCTAATAAAGGTTTAACCCCTTGATCACCCCAAGAGTTAACCCTTTCACCAGTGATCACTGTATAAGTGTCACTGGTGACACTGGTTAGTTATTTAGGTTACCCGTCAGGTACCCCCATATATTACCTAATAATAAAGGTTTTAACCCCCTGATTGCCCCTAGTTAACCCTTTCACCAGTGATCACCGTATAAGTGTTACGGGTGACACTGGTTAGTTTGCTTTTTATAGCATCAGGGCACCCGCCGTATATAACCCAATAAAGGTTTAACCCCCTGATCGCCCGGCGGGTGATATCAATTAGGTTTTAGTGACAGAGAGCATCTGCGTCGCCCCAGGCAGCCTTAGGTTAGTGCCAGTAACGCTAACACCCACGCGCAAAGCACACACCTCCCATAGTGGTATAGTATCTGAACAGATCAATATCTGATCTATACTAGCGTCACCAGCGGTTTAGGGTTCCAAAAAAGCAGTGTTAGCGGGATCAGCCCAGATACCTGCTAGCGCCTGCGTTTAGCCCCTCCGCCCAGCCCACCCAAGTGCAGTATCGATCGATCACTGTCACTTACCAAACACAACACACATAACTGCAGCGTTCGCAGAGTCAGGCCTGATCCCTGCGATCGCCAAGTTTTTTTTGTAGCGTTTGATATATTTGCTGACGACAGTCAGGTGCTTTTTTACCTGTGAATCTTACTAGTGTACCCCTAAATTTAGAGCCCAAAATGGCAAATCGAAGGTACACTAGTAAAGAGGCCTACAAGATTCTGAGCATGACAGATATTGAAGAGGAGGTCGCGTACCTGTCAGATTCAGGCTTAGAATACCTTCCCGTAGAAGACAGCGGCTCCATGTCAGATGGCACTGACGACGAAGATGAGGAGGTCCCTGCTAAGGTCAGGCGCACCCGATCCCGATCTTCTGAGGTTGTTGAGGTGCAAGAACCGCAGGGCTCTCGTATCATGGAGCAGAGTAGTACTAGCGCCGCTATTCCTTCTGGTGAACTGGCAAGCACCAGCGGCCTAGTACAGCCTTGGGCGTACATCCAGCACTGCAGTATCACTTGGTGACGTGGCGAGTCTCATAAGTGCAGTTCAAGCTGGCGAGGTGGCAAGCACAAGTAGTGTCCCGCTGCCACAAAGAAGAAAAAGACAGGCCCGTCGTGCCCTTCCTGCAGAATTTGCCTATCCTGATTGGGTCCCCACCACTTCTGCAGCACCCGTACTTCCCCCATTCACTGCCCAACCCAGTATTCAGGTGGAAACAGCTGATTTTATGCCACTTGATTTTTATTCGCTGTTTTTCACTGAAGATCTCTATGGATCCATTGTGGACCAGAGTAATTTATATGCTGGTCAATTCATCGCCGCTAAACCCCAGTTGCCTTCCATTGCCAGAGATTGGAAACCAGTTACGGTTTCCGAATTTAAGACCTTTTCTGGGCCTTTCCCTCAAAATGGGCACACATAAATTTTCGTCAATGCGTGCTTATTGGTCCACGCACCCAATTGACCACATGCCCGTGTTCTCTGCCTCCATGCCCAGGAAACGATACGAGCAGATCTTGCGGTTCATGCACTTCAACAACAATGAACTTTGTCGTCCACGTGGAGACCATGAATACGACCGGCTCTACAAAATTCGGCCCCTCATAAACCACTTCAACGAACGTTTTGCAGCCTTGTTTATTCCCGATCAAGTTGTCTGCGTTGATGAGTCCCTGATTAAATTTTCTCGCCGCTTGTCTTTCAAGCAGTACCTTCCCGTCAAGCTCTATAAGTTCTGTGACAGGGCAACCGGCTATGTATGGAGCTTTATGGTTTATGAGGGAAAAGATAGTCAGGTTGAGTCGGTCAACTGCCCTGATTACATAGGGAGCACTGGCAAGATAGTGTGGAACTGGGTGTCACCCTTATTCGGAAAGGGGTACCACTTGTATGTGGACATTTATTACACGAGCGTGCCACTGTTTAGTTGTTTGATCATCAGATTGGAGCATGTGGCACCGTGCGACCTAATCGCCGGGGCTTTCCCCAGGGGCTTGTAGATTCCCGTCTTAGGCTGGGGGAGAGAGCCTGCTTGAAGTGTAATAATTTGCTCGCTATGAAGTGGAGTGATAAGAATGTTTGCCTTCTTACCTCCCTTCATGCAGACACGACAGTCCCAGATTCGTACGGCTACTGGTGTTGTGGAGAAACCCCTCTGTGTCCACGAATATAACCAAAATATGGGAGGGGTGGACCTCAACGACCAGAAGTTGGCGCCGTATCACATTGCCCATAAGGTGAGACGCTGGTACAAATGTGTCTCTATCATTATTCCAATTGGCTTTGCTGAACGCTCATGTGCTATACAGAGCTTCAGGCGGGACTTTATCTCTCCTAAAATTCCAGGATGAGATGGTCACAGAACTCCTGTATCCAGGTGGTTCTGCACCTCACTATCCTCTACCAAATGCAGTAAGCCGGCTGCATGAGAGGCATTTTCCTTATGTCCTCGAGAGTACCCCTACCCAACGAGCCCCCCAAAAAAGATGTCTGTAGTAAGCACGGATTTAGGCGTGACACCTGTTATTTTTGTCCACTCTGTCCTGACAATCCTGGTCTGTGCATTGGTAAATGTTTTGAATGCTACCACACAAGTGAAGTTTTAGCGTAGGGTACAGCAATGCACAGGATAGGACAGCCTTACACAGGGTCTCCCAAGATGCCATCACATCACATTCCCACGGAGGCTTGCCCGTGGAAAAGTCCGACCGTGTACGCGGCATAACTTTTTTGCGGGAGGCTGCCCCCATGTTTCGGCATATATAAATGATGCATGTATGCCCATCATTAGAAGTGGGTGGATGAAGGGAGGTATTCTAATGGTGGGCATACCCACAGATCAATCTCTTTTTTTTCATTCAGCCAACAGGCTGCATGAAAAAAAAATTACAATACATGTTCAACCAGGACCAGCAACATACTGGTATGTTGCTGGACTTTGAATGGTTATACCAGAATGATGCCTGCGGGTTTAGGTATCATCTTGGTATCATTCTTTTCAGCCAGCGGTTGGCTATCATGTAAAAGCAATCCTAGCAGATAATTGGCCTCTAGACTGCTTTTACAAGCAGTGGGAGGGAATGTCGCCCCCCCCCCCCCGGATATAAACAGCGCCATTGGGAAATTGGGAAAGCATTTTATCACACCGATCTTGGTGTTGATGCTTTGAGGGCAGAGGAAAGATCTAGAGTCTAACCCCCCAATTTTTTTAAAAAAGAGTACCTGTCACTACCTATTGCTATCATAGGGGTTATTTACATTCCCTGAGATAACAATAAAAATGGTAAAAAATAAAAGAAATGGAAGGAACGATTTAAAAGTAAAATAAATAATAAAAAAAATGAAAAAAATAGCACCCCTGTCTCCCCCTGCTCTTGCGCAAAGGCGAACGCAAGCGTCGGTCTAGCGTCATATGTAAACAGCAATTGCACCATGCATGTGAGGTATCACGCAAAGGTCAGATCAAGGGCAGTCATTTTAGCAGTAGACCTCCTCTGTAAATCTAACATGGTAACCTGTAAAGGCTTTTAAAAATGTATGTAGTTTGTCGCCGCTGCGCGTTTGTGCGCAATTTTAAAGCATGTCGTGTTTGCTATCCATGTACTCGGCCTAAGATCATCTTTTTTATTTCATCAAACATTTGGGCAATATAGTGTGTTTTTAGTGCATTAAAAATAAAAAGTGTGTTTTTTCCCCAAAAAATGCGTTGGAAAAATCACTGTGCAAATACTGTGTGGGGAAAAAAAAAATGCAACACCCACTATTTTAATTTGTAGGGCCTTTGCTTTAAAAAAATATATAATTGGGGTCTCAACGTAATTTTCTTGCAAAACAAATGTTTTCATGTAAACAAGTGTCAGAAAGGGATTTGTCTTCTTGTGGTTAGAGTGGATGATGTGTGACATAAGTTTCCTTATGTTGTGCATAAAATGCCAGGACAGTTCAAAAACCCCCAAATGACCCCATTTTGGAAAGTAGACACCCCAAGCTATTTGCTGAGAGGCATCTTGAGCTCATTGAATATATTTATTTATTTTTTTTGTCCCAAGTGATTGAATAATGACAAAAAAAAAAAAAATTTACAAAAAGTTGTCACTAAATGATATACAGTAAACCTCCGTTATATTGCGGTTCAGTTTTCGTGGTCCCGGTATATTGCGTTTTTTTTTCTTTCTGTAAGACCTATTAACATTATTTTATTGATTAAATCATTGTTAATTAAATATTTTTGTGTTTTCAATTGCTCTTGATATGTCTCTCAGTATCTTTTATGTGTTTTTAAATGTGTTTCTATAGTTTTAAAAGTGTGTTTAACCCCTTGAGACCCGGGCCATTGACGAATGACGGCCTCAATGTGGATCTAGAAATCCGGGAGGCCGTCATTATACGGCCTCGGGTATTCTGGCCACTAGGGGGCGCGCGCCGCATCACTGAGATGCCGATGCTCGTGCCTGGCGGCCGCTATGTCCTCCAGGTACCCGCGATCGGCGTGTACACAGAGCAGGGATGTGGATCTCTGTGTGTAAACACAGAGATCCACGTCCTGTCAGGGAGAGGGACCGATGCTGTGTCCCTTGTACATAGGGACACAGCTCGGTCACCTCCCCCAGTCAGTCCCCTCCCCCACACAGTAGTAATCACTCCTAGGGAATACATTTAACCCCTTCCTCGCCCCCGTGTTAACCCCTTCCCTGCCAGTGTCATTTTTACAGTAACCAGTGCATTTTTATAGCACTGGTTGCTGTAAAAATGACTGGTCCCAAAATGGTGTCAAAAGTGTCCGATGTGTCCGCCATAATGTCGCAGTCACAATAAAAATCGCTGATCACCGCCATTACTAGTAAAAAAAAAAAAAAATTATTAATAAAAATGCAATAAAACTATGCCCTATTTTGTAGACGCTATAACTTTTGCGCAAACCAATCAATAAACGCTTATTGCGATTTATTTTTTACCAAAAATATGTAGAAGAATACGTATCGGACTAAACTGAGGGAATTTTTTTTTCTTTTTTAAAAAAATTGGGATATTATTATAGCAAAAAATAAAAATTTTTTTTTTTTTTTTTTTTTCAAAATCGGCGCTCTTTTTTTGTTTATAGCGCAAAAAATAAAAACCGCAGAGGTGATCAAATACCACCAAAAGAAAGCTCTATTTGTGGGAAAAAAAGGACGTCAATTTTGTTTGGGAGCCACGTCGCACGACTGCGCAATTGTCATTCAAATCGTGACAGCGCTGAAAGCTCGCCTGGGCAGGAAGGGGGTTTAAGTGCCCAGTAAGCAAGTGGTTAAAGACCTTAAAATGCTTTTAAAAGTACAGGGAAAGTTATAAAAACATGCCTAGTGTGTATTTAAATAGGGTATTTCTATTTCGCGGATTTTCACTTATTGCGGGTGGGTCTGGAACGTAACGCCCGCGATGGAAGGGGGTTTACTGTATTGCTCAAACATGCCATGGTTATATGTGGAATTTCAGCCCAAAATACATTCTGTTGCTTCTCCTGAGTACGGGGATACCACATGTGAGATTTTTTGGGAGCCTAGTCGCGTACGGGACCCCAAAACCCAAGCACCGCCTCAGGCTTTCTAAGGGTGTAAATTTTTGATTTCACTCCTCACTGCCTATCAGTTTCGGAGGCCATGGAATGGCCAGATGGCACAACCCCCCCCCCCAAATGACCCCATTTTGGAAAGTAGACACCCCAAGCTATTTGCTGAGAGGTATGGTGAGTATTTTGCAGATCTCGCTTTTTGTCACAAATTTTTGAAAATTGAAAAAATTGAAAAAATTAAATAATTATTTTCTTTCTTAATTTTCAAAAACAAATGAGAGCTGTAAAATACTCACCATGCCTCTCAGCAAATAGCTTGGTGTCTACTTTCCGAAATGGGGTAATTTGGTGGGGGGGGGGGGGGGGTTGTGCTATCTTGGCATTTTATGGCCTTCAAAAATGTGATGGGTAGTGAGAAGTGAAATCAAAAATTTATCCCCTTTAGAAATCTTGAAGGCGGTGCTTGGTTTTCGGGGTCCCGTACGCGTCTAGGCGCTCAAAGTCCCACACATGTGGTATCCCCGTACTCAGGAGAAGCAGCAAAATGTATTTTGTGGTGCAATTCCACATATAACCATGGCATGTTTGAATATATCACTAAATGATATATTGCTCAATCACTTGGGACAAAAAAAAAAAAAAAATATTCAATGGGCTCAACATGCCATTCAGCAAATAGCTTGGGGTGTCTACTTTCCAAAATGGGGTCATTTGGGGGGGGGGGGTTTGTGCCATCTTGACATTTTATGGCCTTCAAAACTGTGATAGGTAGTGAGGAGTGAAATCAAAAATGTATGCCCTTAGAAATCTTGAAGGCGGTGCTAGGTTTTTGGGGTCCCGTACGCGGCTAGGCTCCCAAAAAGTCCCACACATGTGGTATCCCCGTACTCAGGAGAAGCGGCAGAATGTATTTTGGGGTGTAATTTCACATATGTCCATGGCATGTGTGAGCAATATATCATTTAGTGACAACTTTGTTAAAAAAAAAAAAAAAAAAAAAAAAAAAGTTTGTCATATTCCTGCAACTTGTGGCAAAATATAAAATATTCCATGGACTCAACATGCCTCTCAGCAAATAGCTTGGGGTGCCTACTTTCCAAAATGGGGTCATTTGGGGGGGGGGGGGGGTTGTGCTATTTTGGCATTTTATGGCCTTTGAAACTGTCATAGGTAGTTAGGAGTGAAATCAAAAATTTGCGCCCTTAGAAATCCTGAAGGCGGTGATTGGTTTTTGGGGTCCCGTACGCGGCTAGGCTCCCAAAAAGTCCTACACATGTGGTATCCCCGTGCTCGGGAGAAGCAGCAAAATGTATTTTGAGGTGCAATTCCACATATAACCATGGCATGTGTGAGCAATATATCATTTAGTGACAACTTTTTTGTAATTTTTTTTTTTTTTTTTTTGTCATTCAATCACTTGGGACAAAAAAAAATAAAAAATATATTCAATGGGCTCAACATGCCTCTCAGCAATCTCCTTGGGGTGTCTACTTTCCAAAATGGGGTCATTTGGGGGGGGGAGGGGGTATGTACTGCCCTGCCATTTTAGCACCTCAAGAAATGAGATAGGCAGTCATAAATTAAAAGCTGACCCAGAAAATGTACCCTAGTTTGTAGATGCTATAACTTTTGCGCAAACCAATAAATATACGCTTATTGCCTTTTTTTTTTTTTTTTTTTTTTTTTTTTTTTACTAAAGACATGTGGCTGAATACATTTTGGCCTAAATGTATGACTAAAATTGAGTTTATTCGATTTTTCTTATAACAAAAAGTAGAAAATATCGTTTTTTTTCTAAATTTTCGGTCTTTTTCTGTTTTTATATCGCCAAAAAAAAAATTGCAGAGGCAATCCAATACCATTAAAAGAAAGCCCTATTTGTGGGAAGAAAAGGACGCAAATTTCGTTTGAGTACAACATTGCATGTCGGCACAATTTCCAGTTAAAGCAGCGCAGTGCCAAATTGTGAAATCACCTCTGGTCATTATGGTCCGTATTGGTCCGGGGCTTAAGTGGTAAAGATGGGTTTTGGAAGCAGTGTATATTTATGATTTTTATGTATTGGTTAAAATCTTGCTACAGCTAGTGCAATAGTGATCATACTATGCAACTCAGATTGTGTGTGATCTACATTCGTACTCTAAACACCAAATTCCTAAATTCTCCCCCCCCACACTACAGTAGTGTGTGTGTGTGTGTGTGTGTGTGTGTATACTGTATATAAATATCTTATATTTTACTACATTAAAGAGGAGTCTCACCATGTAAACAAAAATGTAAAAGTCAGCAGCTACAAATACTGTAGCTGCTGGCTTTTAAAAAATACACACTTGGCAGACCTAAGATCCAGCAATGTCCTCACCCGACCTGGCTCTTTGCCGGTCTTTGGGTCTCCAACGCTAGCACCTTAACTGTGGGCAGCCAGCTGTCTCCTTGTGGCTTTACAGCCCACTGTGCATACGAGAGCCGTGCTGTGCCCTGTGAATGGTCTTGCAGTTTTCTGGGACCTGTGATGTGTCCCAAGAGTCTTCAGAGAGGTGGGGGGAGTGGCAAACTTCCACTCTGATCGCCTAGGCCAGGGCTCGACAGGCCCCCATTGTGACCAGAAGTTTAAAACTAGCGCCTGGGCAGCCACCCCAAAAGAAATTGTGGCCCCCAAATGTTACATGTGGCCGAGCACGCTGGAATGAGAGCAATAATTCTAGTACCAGACCTCTTTCGTAACCGCCTTCGTCGCCAATGGAAAATATAGGGTTCTGACATGTTTAAGGTTTGACATATGTTGGATATCTATTTACTCAGTGCAACCTCCAGCGTTTATATTTCACCCAAAAAATTGGGTAGATTATTACGTTTTCATGCCCCCTAACATTAACTGTGTGTGTGTTTTTTTTTTTTTTTTTATGGTTCCTAGACCTTTGTGGTAATATCGTGTGACATAAAAATTGGAACTATCACTATTTTATTCTCTAGGGTGTCTGCTTTCAGAACTGATATGTTTGGGGGTTTTATGTAATCTTCAGGCCTAAAAATTATTGTTTAAACATGTTCAAAAAACACAAAAATGGCTTAGGCAGTTAAAGGAGAAGTTCACCTTCGAGAACATTTTACATGTTCTACCCGCAAGATTTGTTGACAAAAAAAAGCTGGCTCTTGGATTCTAAGTAAATTTGTCAAGCCCTGGCCTAAGCGGCTGAAGCAGGAGGAGCCAGTATCTGTTCCTGCTCCACCCCCCCCACGCTTTAAATGTAAGCTCTTACTATTCGTCAAACTTTGTGATACGAAGTCCCATAGGACTCAACTCGTACAGGGGGAGAGGGGGAGGAGCTACCTTGCAGGTGTCACCCACTGCCATCCTTTGTTTCCACGGAGGTGCTGTACATAGTTAACATTCATGGAATTTTATGCTATAATCAATGGCATATCATGTGAGTGTGCTATTTTTTTTTAATAAACTTATCTGAGCTTTCAACCAGTGGAGAGCACTTAGTTTGTTCCCACATATTCCTTTGGGCTGAATGAAACTACTGGAGTGCTGGCGATCCATCCATGTCTCTCCTGTGGAGACCAGCTTAATTGACTGACTTCCTGCTCATTCAGGGGTCCACTCCTTTTTGGTAAGCGAGCATTTCATCTGTTGATGGAGGGACTGTCACTCAGTGGCTAGTGGATTGGATTAATTTCTCACGCGGTCTTTTTTTTAATTTCTGGAATTTGTGGTTCCACAGTGGCCTTTTTTTATTTACAGGATTTTCTATTGGACTTTAAAGTGGTTGTAAACCCATTGTTTATTGGATTTCTACCTATAGGTAAGCCTAGAATAAGGCTTACCTATAGGTAGTGGAAATATCTCCTAAACGTGCGCCGTTTAGGAAATATTTGACTTGTAGTCGGCCGAAAATCTTCACAGCGCATGCCCGGGGAAGAAACGAAACTAAGTGCCGTTTCTTCCCCAGCCTGTGCCGTGAATTGCGGCTCCCGTGCACATGCGCGGGAGTGACGTCACGCGGCTCCGGCAAATCACAGCGCCGGAGTCAACGGCCCGGAAGGAAGAGAAGACAGAAGATGGACGCTGCCTACTGTGGGGACATCGCTGGATTCTTTTGCAGGTAAGTGACACATAATGGGCTAGTATACGATGCATACTAGCCCATTATGCTTTTCATTTGCAGCGGGCTAAAGAGGAAACCCATCATGGTTTACTTCCTCTTTAAGATTATTGTGCTGCACTCTTTTTATATACATATATCTGAGGCAATGTGATTTTAACCTTTTAGTGCTCAGCCTGCAATTTTAGTATTTATCAATTTGGTATAGTTTGCGCTGATTGTTTGTTTTTTGTTTTTATTTTTACATAGTGTGATACAGTGACACTTTTGTTATGGACATTTTACTTGGTTCTTTAGCCACGCTCAGATGTTGATATTTATTTTATTTTTTTGGTAATATCATTTGAACAGTGTTTTTATCTTTTTTTGGTTTGTTTTTGATGGCGAGCCAACCAAGATAATTATCCCTTGTCCACCAACAAGTGGAAATCCCAACATGTTGATTGTGAGCGGTCACTAAATCTTTGTGTTGGGTGTAGAGGAAAGAAAATGTAGAATTAATGAGATGTTCAGTTACATGTGAGAACCAGTATACATACCACCCCTGGGCAAGGGAATTGCACAATTTAACTGCTCTAAGGCCCCTTTCACACTGAGGCGTATTTCAGGTGTTTTTGCGCTAAAAATAGTGCATAAATAACACCTGAAATACTCCTGCCCCAGCATTCTCAATGTGAAAGCCCGAGGGCTTTCACACTGAGGCGGTGCGTTGGCAGGAGACAAAAAAATCTCCTGCAAGCCGCATCTTTGGAGCGGTGAAGGAGTGGTGTGTATACCGCTCCTTGCCATTGAAATCAATGGGACACCGTGGTATTAACCCTTTTTCGGCCGCTAGCGGGGGTTAAAACTGCACCGCTAGCGGCCGAATATTGTGGTAAACACCGGTATAGGGCGCTATAAATCGCGCCGCTATACCGCCACCGCATATGCCCGCCCCAGTGTGAAAGGGGCCTTACGGTAAAGAACCATTTCTGCAATCTAAGATTAATCCTCCTTTCTTCTAACCTCAAATCATGGCCGCGTGTCCTCCCTCGGTGACTTTAGCGTAAACTTTTTTTTTAGTTACTGAAATCATCTTTGATTTATTTGTGTGTGTTTATTATATTCCTATCCCTTTTTTAAGGTGCTCCATCGCCTTTTATTAATTTTTGTTTCCCTTCGCTGAACTCTTTCTAATTCAACATCTTTCTTGAGGGTTGGTAATCAAAAGGACGCCAAACCAGTGTTTTGTAAAGGGAGTTTTTTTTTTTTTTTTTTTTTATGGTTGAACTGGATGGACTTGTGTCTTGTATTTTTGAAACCCAAGTATCTACTATACATTTCTCAATATTGCAACTTTTCTGCAATGTAGCTCTCCACCTTTTTTGTCAAGGTCTTATTTCACTGCATAATTTGGTATTATCAAACAATGAAACTGAGCTCTTGATTTCAACCTCTATATCATTAAAGTGGTTGTAAACCCACTTGCACAACATGCACCTACAGGTAAGCCTAGATTAAGGGGTTTTTGCTTTTAAAACCGGCGCCGCTGACGTCACGCGCATGCGCACTAGCGGGCCGGCATAGTAGCCGGATTTCTGAATGGATTTAGCCGGCCCGAGTGCGCATGCGTGTGACGTCATCGCCGCTCCGGGGCCAATCACAGCGCTGGAGCGGCGATACACGGAAGGGACATCGAGGCAAGATGGCGGCGGAGGTGTCGGAGCACCACTGCGGGGGCTTCGATCTAAGGTTAGTAATTCATAATGAGCTAGTATGCTAGTCATTATGTCTTTGTCTTGCAGGTATTTATATTTTTTATTATTTTTTTATTTTGGGGTTTACAACCACTTCAATACCAGGCACTTATGCACCTTCCCGCCCAGACCAATTTTCAGCTTTCAGCACTCTCACACTTTGAATGACAATTACTCAGTCATGCTACACTGTATCCAAACAACATTTTTATCATTTTCTTCTCAAATACAGCTTTCTTTTGGTGGTATTTAATCGCCACTGGGTTTTGTATTTTTTGCGATATAAGCAAAAAACCAGCAAATTAAAAAAAAAAAAACACACTTTAATTTTAGTTTCTATTGTAAAATTTTGCAAATAAGTAATTTTTCTTCATAAATTTGTGCCAAAATGTATACTGCTACATATCTTTGGTAAAAATAACCCAAATTAGTGTATATTATTTGGTCTTTGTGAAAGTTTTATAGAGTCTACAAACTATGGTGCCAATCACTGAAAATTGATCTCATCTGATCACGCCTGATGTACTGAAGGCATATCTCATTTCTTGAGACACTAACAAGCCAGGAAGGTACAAATACCCCCAAATTACCCCTTTTTGGAAAGTAGACAGTCCAAGGTATTTACTAAGAGGCATGGTGAGTTTTTTGAAGTTGTATTTTTTTCCCACAATTCTTGGGGAAAAAAAAAAAATGTTCTTTTTTTTTTTTACAAACTGGTCATATTAACATATTTTTTTTTTTTCTCTCACACAGCATATGCATAATTGCAACTATACTCAAATACATTCTGCTGCTACTCCTGAGTGTAGCGATACCACATGTGTGAGACTTTTACACAGCCTGGCCATATACAGAGGCCCAACATTGAAGTAGCACTTTCAGGCGTTCTACAAGCATAAATCGCACATATCCTTTCTCAACCACCTATTACATTTTTGAAGGCCCTGGAGCACCAGGACAATGGAATTGTCCACAAAATGACCCCATTTTGGAAAGCACACATTTCAACGTATAATCTATGAGGCATAATGAGCCTTTTGAACAGTTCATTTTTATCCAGAAGGTTTTGGAAAATGTGGGAAAAAATTAAAATGCATTTTTTTTTTTTACACAAAGTTGTCCATTTATAAGATGTTTCTAACACATAGCATGTACATAGTAAAAATGACACCCCAAAATGCATTCTGCTACTCCGCCTGAGTATGGCGTTACCACATGTTTGAGACTTTTACACAGCCTGGCCACATACAGAGGCCCAACATCCAAGTAGCACCTCCAGGCATTCTAGCAGCATTAATTGCACATATCATTTTCTGACTACCGATCACATTTTTGAAGGCCCTTCATATATCTAACACATAGCAGGTGCATACCAAATAACAAAAGATTACCTGTGGTTTTAGAAGTGCAGTGGTCCACAGAGGAGAGCATCGGTCCAGGCAGGGATGAGGTTAGGGACAGCAAAAGCAATCATCCAGGCAGTAGGCAGGAATACTGTCCATAGTTCGTAAATGGAGAGATACTGTCAGCACAGCCAAAGCACAGGTCCAGGTAGCAGGCAGAGGTGTCCCAGCAGAAATGCTGTCCAAAGTCAGTAGAGGCAGCAGGCAGATATATGGTCAACACAGCCAAAGTATTGGTCCAAGCAGCAGGAAGAAACATGGTCCATAATGTCATGGGTCATTACAGGCAGTAATATGGTCAGCACAGCCAAAGTATTGGTCCAGGCAGCAGGAAGGATCATCAAGCTTTGGGCCAGGGGGACAGGGGTAGAGGCTTCTCCCACCCAAATCGCTTTGAAGCCTCCGGGCAATCAGACCCTGTTCTTGGAGCACAGAAAACGAAAAACTGGTTTTCTCTACTCAGAACGCTATTCTGAAGCCCCTCACATATGTGAGACCCCTGTGTACTAAAAGTAGATGGCCAAAAGATCAGTCCAAGTGGCAGGCAAAAACATGGTCGATTAACAGGCCAAGGTCGGTACACGTGGAAGTCAGAAACGTGGTTTAAATCGGCAGGCAGAGGCATCGTCGGTAAACAGGCTGAGGTTGGTGCACGTGGAGGTCAGAAACGTGGTTTAAATCGGCAAGCAAAGACATCGTCGGTAAACAGGCCAGGGTCAGTTAATTAACATGGAAGGTAGTTAGTAACATGGTAGCAGGCAAATGGGGAAATGGCAGTCTGTTAATAACAAGGGGAACTAATGGATGTATGATAATTTTTTAAGCAATTTCCGATGCACAGGCCAGGTTGGCGAGGGACAATCGGGACAATAATAGGTGGTGTCTCTTCTTGCTCCTCCTCTGCTGCATACACGGCATTTCTTTTGACGTCTTCTTCCAGATTCTGTGAGGGGGGATGCTAAAGGGATAGTGTCGCTCGTGAAGCCGACTCACAGTATCAGAGCGAATGCTTCCTGGGGCGGGATCTTGTTGGTAAATGAGGGCATTGATAATATCTTCGATATAATGGAGGTAGGGGAGTTGTTGATTTTGAGTTGCTTTTTGGTAGCAAACAAACGAATTAAAAAGGGCCATGTGAAACAGATGTAACGCAACTTTTTTGTGCCAATAACGGGACTTTCTGGTTGATAAGTAGGGCTGTAGCATCTGGTCGTTTAAATCCACCCCCCCCCATGTACAAATTGTAGTCGTGGACACATTCGGGCTTTACAATGGGGCCGCGTCTTCTTTGGATCTCCACCGCGGTGTCATTGTGGATCGTAGAGAGGATGTGGACATCTTTCTTGTCCCTCCACTTCATGGCCAACACCTCCTCGTTCCTCATGAATGCCGATTCTCCAGGTCGCAATTTTTTGGTCAATAAATTTTGTGGGAATCCCTTCGGGTTTTTTTTTTTTTGAAGGTACTGCAGGCCGGGGTTTGCTTACTGTAAAGGTGGCGAAAAAGGGGCAGGCTGGTATAGTAATTGTCAACATATAAATGGTAACCTTTTCCGAACAGGGGGTATGCCAACTCCCAGACAATTTTACCACTGGTTTCAATATATGTGGGGCAATCACGGGGCTGGAGCTGGGAGTCTTTGCCTTCGTAGATCCTGAATGTGAAGACTTATCCAGTGGCGCGATTACATAATTTTATTTAATTTTAACCCATACCTGGCTCTCTTGCTTGGTATATACTGCTTGAACTGCAGTCGGCCAGTGAAATGTATGAGGGACTCGTCCACACAAATTTTTTGGTCTGGGATGAAAACTTCTTGAAATCGCTGGGAAAAGGCATTGATTAGGGGGCGTATCTTGTACAATTTGTCGTAGTTGGGATGATCTTGGGGAGGGCACTGTGAATTGTCATTGAAGTGGAGAAAACGCATAATCATGTCGTATCTTTTCCTGGACATGACAGCGGAATATATGGGCATGTGTTGGATGGGGCGTTTGGACCAATATGCATGGACTTCGTTCTTTTTTGTAAGCTCCATATTGAACGTAAGGCCCAAAAACAATTTAAATTCGTCCAATGTTAGACGCCGCCACTGGAACATGCGGGCGTAGGAAGAATTGGGGTTGGCAGCAATAAATTGGGATGCATATAGATTCGTTTGATCCACTATATTCTGCAGCAAATCTTGTGGGAAAAATAAACAAAAAAAATCAAATTTAGAAAAATTTGTAGTGTCCGGCTGCACACCTGGCTGTGCGGTGAAAGGGTGGATGATAGCGGATCCTGAGTTGGCAGGCAACCATAAGGGGTTTGCCAGGGCATCGGGAAGGTAGGACTGGGGCTGGATTCTTCTGGTTGGGCGTGTATTTCCGATACTTGTACTGGGCTCCTCTTCCTGGGGTATGGCGCTGCTGGTGGTGGGCAGTTCTCCTGATCTTGGTCCTGATTGCATTCTTTTGGAAGGGACGGTTTCCTCCGGGGACTCGGAGCCACTTGCCTCCACTGGCTCGTATTCCGAACCAGAATCGGATAATGGGAGCTCCCCGCTGCTCTCTTCATCCGACATGGCAAGAATGGCATATGCCTCCTCAGGTGTGTAAACCCTTTGGGACATTATGGCAGTGCTTATTGGTGGGCCTGTGTAATGGTACTGCTGGTGGTAGTGGTGGCGGTCTGTGTGGTGGTACCGATGGAGGTATTAGTGGTGGTACCGATGGCGGTACGGGTGGTGGCGGCACTACCGACGGTGGTACGGGTGGTGGTTCCGATGGCGGCACTAGTGGCGATACTGGTAGCGGGCCTGGAAGTATGGATGCTGGGCCTGATGTCGGTACTGGTAGCCTTTGTGGCGATACCGATGGAGGTGGGCCTGTGACAGATGGCCTGATTGCTTTATTGGCTGATTTATTGACAGATGGGCTGATTGACAGATGGGCTGATTGACAGATGGGCTGATTGACAGATGGGCTGATTGACAGATGGGCTGGGCTGTGTTACAGGTCCTCTTTATTGGGGGGGGGGGGGGCCGTGTTGTGCACTGTAAATGAATGTAGACAAACTACACTAATCTCACTTACTGATCTCTGCTCACAGATCGGTGTGTGAGGAGAGAGCAGGGATCAGGTAGTAACTCCTGCTTTTTGTTTACATTTGTGACCGGCTGCGATTGGACACAGCCGGTCATGTGGTAAACAGCCAATTTCATTGGCTATTTACCCTGATCGGGGACGCGCTGTGTCCAAGGGACACTCGCCTTCCCCGATCCCCGCTCTGAAAATCCGACAACAATTGTCCGATGGAGCATACAAACGGTCGGATTTTCCGACAACAGCCTGCCATCACACAATTCCCATTGGAAAATCTGATCGTGTGTATGAGGCTTTAGACTATTCAGAGAATTATTAATGTATCACTACTCTCTGGACACATCCATGTACATACAATTTTGCAAACTCCAGCAGACCTTAGTTTAAAGACTAAGCGTTTTGAGGTACGTTATCAAATGCCAAAATCTAGGTAAACTATGTTCACTGGATGTCTACTATCCAAACCATCTGGACCTGGTGATTTGTTCACATTAATTTTTTTTACGATTATTTAAAGAAATCGGCATAGGCCGATTTTATTATATAAAAAAGGCCGATTGTCAGGGATCTGAGGCAGGGGCATACTGGGTGGAATTCCCCGCCGCCCACCGTCTGCTATCACGGCCGCTGTCTGTTGACTTTTTTTTTTTTCCAGGGGAGGAAGTCGGCAGCGGCGCCCCGCCGATTGGCTGTTACCGGCCCGCACTGGTGGGCACTAATGAGGTGCCACTGACGGGCGGCACTGACGGGCACTGATCGGCTGCACCTCACCTCTCCACCCTAAACAATAACCTCCTCCCCACCTCTCCCCTAGGTTTTCTGAGATGAAGGAATAAGGAAAAAAATCGGCCTAATATATCAGCCGCAAAAATCTGCAACATATATCGGCCACCCAGATTTCCAAATATCGGCATCGGCCAGAGAAAAACCCATATCGGTCGACCTCTACTTAAAATTGTGCATGACTAGGAAATGGCTATGTGAGATGCCCCTAGAATTAATGTTGGAACTCCTGCATGCATGGTGGTATGACATGTGTAGCATAATTGTTTTTGTACATAAGCTGCACCTGATGAATATGTTTATGTATGTACAAAATGCATGTTCCTGTACAGGGGTAGGGGGTCTGTAAAAACTTTATTTATTTTTTTATTTTATTTTTTTTACAGTTGGTGCTCCTGCACATAGGCAGCTATTAGCCCTATTATTTGGCTATGTGATAGCATAGTAAAAAAAAAAACAGGTCCACTTAGCAGTAATAACTACTCGCCCATCTTCGCTCCAGTGATATTTCCCAATCTTTCTAGCAATAGGTTTGCTTTGATAAGTATTAAACTTTCATTCTAGAAAAAGCTTATAGTGTATAGGCAAACCTCCCCCTTTTTTTTTTTGGATAGAGCAAAGGAGGGTTATATCCCCTGACAGTGTGTTGTTTTTTTTTTTTTTTTGCCCTTTCGGGGAGGGTTTCTTTCACTTCCTGTCCCATAGCCAGAGCAGGAAGTTAGGGAAAATTTCCTCAAGTCCCTCATGGTGTGTCACCAGAACTAGTGTCCCCATTGAAAGATTTCTCCTATTACTTTTCTAGGGACAACACAAAATTTGTGATTTTACTTTCGATGAGAACGATAAGCACATATAAAGAGGGCAATTCGCCACAGGGAGCAATTAAAACTGACAACAGGTGTTCTAATCCCTGTAAATCCACATATTATTTAATTAAAGTGGTTCTAAGCCCCGTTCACATTGCCGTGATTTGACAGGTCAAATTGGAGACTGGCAATAGGAGCGTCCCAATCAGTGTGACGCCGACTTTGTGGCTCCACAACAATTTCCAAAATTAGTTTCTGCACTACTTTTGGCGACTTCGGGGGTGATGTCAATAGATATCTGCATGAACCCGCACAGATGTCTTTTCAAGTCGCCCCCAAAGTCGGACAGAAATGCAGCTTTGAAATCGTTTGAGTTCAGATGAACTTGCACGATTTCAATGCCGTGTTCAGTGTGAACGAGTGCTAGTCTTTTTTTTTTTTTTTTTTATGCATTCTCTGCGTCAAGGTCAACTCCCCACCCCTAAACATTTACCTGACTCCTCTCACCGACCCAGTGCTTTCCCGACTTCAGCAACCCTTTTCTCTCTTCCTGGATTCACAGGAGACTGAGAGCAGCGGGAGTCATTTGCTCCTGCTGTTGTCAGTCAAACTCCTGAGAGGAGGGAGCGGAGTGTCTATGGATGCACAAAGCCCATTTCGTAAATGTGTGTGCGCACATGGATGCCTTCTTAGCAGCTGGCTTGCTAAGGGAGCACTCGGAAAGGAGAAGTTAAGGACAGTGCCAGCGGGAGACTACAAAAGAGGAGACAAGCAACGGCAATATTTTTATTTCAACTAAAAAAAAAAAAACCTTTTTAGAATTTTTTTTTTTTTTTTTTTTTTTCTAATCTTGTTTTGGCTTATTTTCAGCATTCTGTGTCCTGGGCAAGATGTTGTTGGTTTGCATCACACGTCCAGTATTCAACTGCATACAATACAGATGAAAAGGTCAGTAGTATTTTGTAATTTAATGCTTATATCTTATTTGTTTTATATATTGTGTAAATTTAGTGAATGCCTTTCTGTAATAACATGTGTCCTTTAGCATGCAGAAGAGAGACTGCTCAGGTATCAATGGGAGCAAAGTGATGGCTGTGTGCTGGTGGTAGGAGACTTGGTTACTAACAAATGGGAAAATCTGTCGATCAAAAAGCTGAACAGGCTAGCTACTGGCTGCTTGGGTATGGGATAATGTCAATGCTGTATCTGGCACATTCCCCCCAACCCTTTTCCCACACAGTGGGAGGGCTTAAAAGGGCAAAGTAAACAGTCCTTTTAGCCACAAAATAGGCTTTAATGACAGACGCAAGCAAGAGTGTAACAGACAAGTATAAACCTTAGTACACTAATTTTAATAAAATGGCTCCATTACCAATGCTTTTCTACACACAGCCTACCTTACAGTAGAACTTTAGGAGTGAAAGAGTTCAGTAGTCAGGGGTATGAAATGTAAAACACAGTGGGGAGAATTTATCAAAACTGGAACAGCCAGAATCTTGAGCAGCTGTGCATAGCAACCAGTCAGCTTCGATCTTCAGCTTGTTCAGGTAAGCTTTGAAAATGAAAGCTAGAAGCTGATTGCCATGCACAGCAGCTCCAAATTATAGCCTCGTACACACGATCGGATTTTCTGACGGGAATTGTGTGTTGATGGACTGTTGGCCGAAAATTTGACCGTTTGTACGCTCCATCTGACCTTGATTTCCAAATGAAATGCAAAATTTTCAACAGTCCATGACGATTTGGGGAGCCATTTCATCTGCTGGTGTTGGTTCACTGTGTTTGTTTTTTATTAAGTCCAAGGTCAGCTCGGCCCTCTACCAGGAAATTCTAGAGCACTTCATGCTTCCCTCTGCTGACCAGCTTTATGGAGATGCTGATTTCATTTTCCAGCAGTACTTGGAACCTGCCAATACCGAATTTGGGGTTTTCACTAGCTGTAAGCCATAATCTGCAAAATTTAAAAGAAAGATGCTTGAGATATACAGTACCACTCTGTGTGTAACACATCCACAGTACACCCCTCACATTCATGTAAATATTTTATTACATCTTTTTCATGTGGCGACACTGAAGAAATTACACTTTGCTACAATGTGAAGTGGTGAGTGTACATCTTGTATAGCAGTGTAAATTTGCTGTCCCCTCAAAATAACTCAACACACAGTCATTAATGTCTAAACCGCTGGCAACAAAAGTGAGTACACCCCTAAGTGAAAATTTTCAAAATTGGTCCCAAAGTGTCAAAATTTTGTGTGGCCACCATTGTTTTCCAGCACTGTCTTAACCCTCTTGGGCATATGGCATTCATACGAGCTTCACATGTTGCCACTGGAGTCCTCTTCCACTCCGCCATGACAACATAACGGAGCTGGTCGATGTTGGAGACCTTGCCGCTCCTCCACCTTCCGTTTGAGGATGCCCCACAGATGCTCAATAGAGTTTGGGTCTGGAGACATGCTTGGCCAGTCCATTACCTTTTTCCCTCCGCTTCTTTAGCAAGGCAGTGGTCATCTTGGAGGTGTGTTTGGGGTCGTTATGTTGGAATACTGCCCTGTGGCCCAGCCTCCGAAGAGAGAGGATCATACTCTGCTTCAGTATGTCACAGTACATGTTGGCATTTATGTTTCCCTCAATATACTGTAGCTCCCCAGTGCCCGCAGCACTCATGCAGCCTGAGACCCTGACCCTCCCACCACAATGCTTGACTGTAGGCAAGACACACTTGTCTTTGTACTTTGTGCTCATCCGACCACAGGACATGGTTCCAGTAATCCATGTCCTTAGTCTGCTTGTCTTCAGTAAACTGTTTCCGGGCTTTCTTGTGCATCATCTTTAGAAGAGACTTACTTCTGGGACCAAAGCCATGCAGACCAATTTGATGCAGTGTGCGGTGTATGGTCCGAGCACTGACAGGCTGACCCCCTACCCCCTTCAACCTCTGCAGCAATGCTGGCAGCACTCATATGTCTATTTCCCAAGGACAACCTCTGGATACGAGGCTGAGCACGTGCACTCAATTTCTTTGGTCGACCATGGCGAGGCATGTTCTGAGTGGAACCTGTCCTGTTAAACCACTGTATGGTCTTGGCCACTGTGCTGCAGCTCAGTTTTAGGGTCTTAACAATCTTCTTTATAGCCTAGGCCAGGCATGTCCAAATCTCGGCCCGCGGGCCAATCCCGGCCCGCGTTTCGGTTTTGAACGGCCCGTCTGGTTATTTGGACATGTATATCTTTTGTAGCCCCTGACGATCTCCCAGCACCGGGGCCACAAAAGGTGTATATGCCTTGGAGGGGATAGGGAGGAGGTGGGACGAGCGCCGTACACATACAGGAGAATTTCCTGTTTACGGGTGGCCTCTGTAATAGGAAGTCCCGTCTTCCGTGCTGCCATTGGACGACTGTTCTGTCCATCAAAGGAGGCCGCCATGTAAACAGGAGATTCTCCTGTAGGTTATCTTTGGCGCTCTTGAGTGCATTCCTGGCAATGGTGGGTGCTGCATTTCTGGCAATGGTGGGTCTGCAGATGGGCACTTGTGAGGCTGCAGATGACACTGACCCTTATTTTGCTGCACAGTTCTTTTATTTAAAAGTAAAAAAAAAAATCTGAAACTTTGCTCTTAAAGTGCGTGTTATACGCCAATAAGTACGATATATCCAAATAATACGCCTGAACTCATCTCTTTATTCACACACAACCACAAAGGCAAGAATATTCTTGTTGGGCAGTGTATTGGTGCTCGAACCAACACACTTAGACCAAATCTTAATGGTTCAAAGAATGTCAGGCAAAATGGTCGGCCCTCACGCATGTTGACTTCATAAAATCTGGCCCTCTCTGAAAAAAGTTTGGACACCCCTGGCCTAGGCCATCTTTATGTAGAGAAACAATTTTTTTTTTTTTTTTTTAAATCCTCAGAGTTCTTTGCCATGAGTTGCCATGAGGAACTTCCAGTGGACCAGAGTGAGAGCGATAACACCAAATTTAACACACCTGCTCCCCATTCACACCTGAGACCTTGTAACACTAACGAGTCACACGACATCGAGGAGGGAAAATGGCTAAATGGGCCCAATTTTCAATTGGGAGTACTCCCTTTTGTTGCCAGCGGTATAGACATTAACCACTTGACAACTGGGCACTTAAACCCCCTTAATAACCAGACCAATTTCTCTTTTCGTCCATGGACGGACACAGCCTTCTTAAGTTTTTTGACAGTTGGGTTATGTTCCTGTTCATAGGAGAGGACTAGGTAGACAAGTTAGATATTTCAATACATGTTACTTTAACAGAGTTGAACAGCCAGGGGGCGGTCCCTCCAGACATAACCCTCCGCCCTGCAGCATGCAGCCTCAGTTTTTTTTCTGCCTAGCGGAGGAGATGGACGTGGCTCCCTTTGGGCCCAGAGTCCTCAGGAAAATTTTTGTTTTATTTAATTTAATTTTATTGTTAGAAGAATCTCAATCAACAGTCGGCTGGGCAACAGGTTGGATAATATAGATCCTTGTCTTCCCAGTCCGACCATTGAGCGTGCTTTCCCTTGCTAAGGCATTGGGTCAGTTCACAACATACCCCATGGCTCCGGGGGTGGCCAGTGAGCTTCTGCTCCAGGGTCCACATATGACTGGGCTGCTTGCTGTCTCAATCACAGTGGACTGGCCCAACAGCTACTCTATACTGCTCGGTTGCAGGCCTGTCAGGAACGCACCAGCAGGTCCTCGTTAGGATGGGTAAGTACAGTTCCTCCTGCCTCGGCAGGTGGGAACAGCTGGGTGTTCCTAGGAATAGGGGGTTCTCCTGTCCTCCCTTTCCCTGCTCTCTGTCACCTTTTACTCCCTCTTTCCTAACGGGGCTGGCTGCGACCGGGGCGTACCTGTGGGGGTCCGGGGGTGTCAGGGCCCGTTTTCTCTGTGGGGGGATACTCTGCTCCGGGGTAGCCATGCTGGGCCTTCTCATCCACATTGCGGTGCTTGGGCGCAATTTTGGCGGTGCCGCCGCCATTTTCAGGATGTGTTTTCTATTGCATTGATTTGCCCATTGGCGGCCATCTTGCCATGGCCGCGCTATGGCGCAGTTATTGCGGGCGGCCATTTTTTTGTGGTCACGCTCTTTCCTTCTCCCTGAGGCGTCCGGCGGCCATCTTTGGAGGTTTGGCCTCTAGTGCTGGCTCCTGGATGGCGCAGCACGATTCTCCACAGTTTCCTCACACACTGCTTCTAGACAGGCATGGATAATACAGTGATGCATAGTCTTAGTGTATAGAGGCGGGCAGTGGCACTGAGCGGTCTCATTCTAGGCTGGTGAGTCCCCTGGGTGACCCCTCCGCCCGGTCGGTGCAGCATGGTGGGGGGACTTTATTCATTTTATTTTGTCTAGTCCCTGAGAGCTTTCTGTGTAACATGGAGTCAGTATCTGAGAGGCAACAGCAGAGCCCCTGCACCTGTGGTTTCCCGCCATATCCTGGGGAACGCTCGGACTCTGACAGGACCACCGGTCTGAGGTGTCAGAGGTTGCCTTTTACTTGCAGTTTGGTGCTTGCTTCGGCAGCACATATACTCCGATTGGAACGATGCAGAGAAGATTAAGCGCCCTCGACGCAGTAGTTTAAACATACACAATATGTTTATACACACCACTGGATACATTCACGGTGTATGTATGTATTATTGCTCTCTGTGTCTGCGTGGGTTTCCTCCCACACTCCAATGACATGCGCGCCTTTTGGCGCCATACACAGTATAAACATACACAATATGTTTATACACGACACTAAATACATTCACAGTATATGTATGTATTACTCTCTGTCTGCGTGGGTTTCCTCCGGTTTCCTCCCACGCTCCAATGGTATGCGTGCCTTTGGCGCGTGGGTTTCCTCCGGGTGCTCCGGTTTCCTCCCACGCTCCAATGGTATGCGTGCCTTTGGCGCTATGCACAGCATAAACATGTTCAATATGTTTATTTACACATACTAAAATACCTACACGGTATGTGTATGCAGTCTGTGTGGGTTTCCTCCAGGTACTCCGGTTTCCTCCCACGCTCCAATTGCGCGCTTTGGCGCAATACACAGTATAAACTATGTGTTTGTACAATCAGCACTTATCAATGTAGTAGCTGCTGGAACATCCACTGAGGTGTCAGTTCTTCTTTTTTTTTTTGGGGGGGGTCGTGTTGACCGACACGCTCTATATAGGTTTTTAAGGACTGGGGATTGCCGCAGAGGTCCTTGTTGGTCCCTCAGCACACAGCGGTCCGTTTATTCCTTTTGTAGAGCATTTTTTAAAAGATATGGGTTTTTTTCCTCATGAAGTTGACCCCCTGGTATCAGGGGTACCACTATCCCAATAGGGGGACACCTGCCTTTAGGAGGTGATCAGGAGCAGTGTCTCGGACCGTGTTTGCCACGCTGAGGTCAGAGTTGCGCCCGTTAGTGGCTGCGTCTCTGGTGTCTGACACTCACTAAATGGGCATACATTTTTGTACCAGACAGTGGAGGAGCTTCAGCTTCCTCTAAGTTGTGACTGGCCGACCAGCAGGTGCGCCACCTGAGGGGGCTGATATACTGGTCCGCTGACCGAGTTTCTATGGAAGCTCTGACAGATTTGACTTTCAAAGGCTAAGAGTAGGGGCGCTCCGTAAGCCAGGACCTTCCTTCCCCAATATATTGCAGTGTTTTTTTTTTTTTTTAAATTTATGTTTATTGATTTTTCCATTGAACAGAGAAAAATTACAGAGCATATCAACATACACGCTTACACATTATTTTCTTGTATTCAGTAGCAATATACCAGTATTACACCGTGAAGCGGGAGCATAAACAATATAGTCTCGAAATAACATTCAAGCCTAATAAGGCCTACAGCTTGTGGCCACATGGCCACATAGGTGTCCCAGTTCCTCAACGGAGGAGAAGAGAAAAAAAAAAAAGAAACACAAAACCCTAATACCAAAGGTGTATCGAGAGTATTTAACTGTGATTTTCACAGGACTCATTCGGTTATCCTTATTCAGTAATACTTAAGTGCTTGCATTCACTCACACAACACTCATACCCATTCACCCAGCACTTCCACCCATTTCCCCAGCCGAAACTACAGCTGGGTGGGGGCACTCCTCCTACTCCCCCCCCCACATTTATGTGGGATATGTTTCATGTCCCCAGCTTCTTTATTTAGGATAGGAGGTAGTTCTCCCCCCCCCCCCATCAAACAGGAGGGGCTGAATCAGGGCCCACTACTGCTGAGACAGAGGGGTATCCTTCCAAAAGGAGCTGTCTATATCCAGCCAAGGTTGCCAGATCTTGTAGAATTTCTGTATACAGGCCCTTCCTTTATAGATTAGTTTAAAGGTTGGTACGACTTTGTTTATCATGCGGTACAGCAGTTGGATGTTGGGAGCAGATTCACACTTCCATTGTAGGAATATCAGTTTTCTGGCATAAAAGAGTATCAAGCGGACTAGGGTCCGTTCGTGGGTTCTGGGTATGTGGTCATTAAGGATGCCCAGGAGCCCCACTTCAACAGTGTGGGGGGTCACTAGGCATAGATTGTTTTCAAAAAAAGAATAGGTCCACCCAGAACCCCAAGAGGGCCGGGCAGGACCAAAACATGTGTACATAACCAGCATTGGTGCACTTACATCTAGGGCAGAGGGCCCCTGAAACATAACCCATGCGAGCCAGACGGGCCGGCGTGTAATGCAGTTGATGAATAAATTTGAACTGTATATATTGGTCGTTAGACCCAACAATATCCAAGAAACAGGCCCCAGAGGCCTCCTCCCACCCCTCCTCTGAAAGCCCAGGGATGTCGACCATCCACTTCCGCTGTGCAGCACGGAAGGGAGAACTCCCACCCGTCTGCAGTCGGGAGTAAATGGTCGTGGCTAATTTCGTAATGCCAGAACACGACATCAATGCCTCAAGCGGGGATTCAGCGAGCTCAAGAGTCAGGCCATGAAACTGCGCACGGACAGCGTGTCGTATGAGAAGATATTTAAAATAGAATTTATTTGATAATCCACTTGTAGCTTTTAGGAATTCAAAAGAGATAAATTCACCATTGAGAAAAATGTGGGCAGCGTGGGTAATGCCCAGCCGTGTCCACCACAATGCATCGGGGTGAACCCATGAGCTCCAGAAGATTGGGGTTATGCCATAGGGGGGTTTTCGGTGAGACCCCCCCAATTCTGAAATCGTCTTATTCCCTTCATGCCAGGCCAACCAACTCACTTCTATCGGGGAGCCGCGGGAGCATCGTTTTGGTAAAGATCTATGCATAATATCTACCAATGGGGTCTCTAGGCCAGCAAGTGCCTGCAGTAGATAGGTAGAGCAGGATGCGGAGGCCCCCTGGAACCATTCATAGACATAGGTTAATTGGGCTGCTATAAAATAGTGTCGCAAGTTGGGGCAGGCCAGTCCCCCATCACCCTTAGAGGCCTGGAGGGAAGCCTTCGCTATTCTGGGATTGGTCCCCTGCCATAGGAAGGAGGATAATAACGAGTCTATTCTTTTGAAGAGCTTTTTGTAGAGAAAAATAGGGGATGCCCTAAAGGCATATAAAAATTTAGGTAGGTATATCATTTTAAATATGTTCACCCGCCCTATCAAATTCAAAGGTAATGAGGCCCAAGTTTGCAACCTGGTCTCCATGTGTGTAACAACTGGGGCAATGTTAAGAGATTCAAAGAGGGCCAGGTCTGCATTAATGTGAATGCCCAAATATTTAAATGTGGATCTGACTGACAGGTTAGAGTGAGATAAGTAAGTATAATCCTGTTTGGGGCCTATGGGAAAAGCAACAGACTTGTCCCAGCCCACCTTTAGTCCCGAGACCCTCCCGAACTCCTCCACCACTTCCATTAAAGATTTAAAGGACTGTTCTGTGCCATCAAGGTATATTAATGCGTCATCAGCATATAATGAGATCTTCTCTGTAAGATTACCATAACATATGCCGCCCACCGACGCCGTCTGTCGCACCGCCAGAGCCAAAGGCTCTATGGCAAGTGCGAACAGGAGTGGCGAGAGCGGGCAGCCCTACCGTGTTCCCCTGTGTAAAGAAAAGACATCCGATACATCCTTGTTGGTACATATTCTTGCCCTGGGATTGATATATAGCAGGCGAACCCATTTTATAAATTGGTGACTAAAACCCATTCGGTGCATGACTTCCCACAAAAAGGTCCATTTCACAGTATCAAAGGCCTTCATCACATCCAGGGACAACACCAGGCCACTTTTATGCTCAGTGTCAGCTCTATGGATATGTATGAACAATCGTCTAATGTTGTCATATGTACTCTTTCCAGGCATGAATCCAGTTTGGTCCCTATGGATAAGGTGTAGGATAATCTTTTGTAGTCTCACTGCCAGTACCTTGGCCAGTATCTTAACATCGCTATTGAGTAAGGAGATTGGACGGTATGAGCCACATAGCGTTGGATCTTTATCAGGCTTGGGGATCACCACAATCAGGGCCTCACACATGGAGGAGGGGAGAACGCCCTCCTCCATTGCCTGCCCAAACTGAGAGTGCAACCTCTGTGCCAAGTCCCCAGCATAGTGTTTGTACCATTCAGCGGGCAAACCGTCCAATCCAGGAGTTTTGTTCGGGGGGAGTGAGTATATGGCAGTGGTAATTTCTTCTACCGTCAAAGGTTCATTTAAGATGGATCTGTGTGAGTCCTCCAGTACAGGGAACTGGAGAGACTCGAAGAAACCCATAGTTTCCCATTCAGGTGGAGAGGGCTGGGACGAATATAGGTCCTCATAGAAGGATTTAAAAGTTAGATTAATGGTCCTAGGGTCTGAAGCGATGGAGCCATCCGGCACCTGGATTTGCGGAATAGTCCTATCAACACAGTCCATGCGGGAGAGATATGCCAACATCTTGCCATTTTTCCCACTGTGTTCAAGCAGCCTGGCCGTCAGATATCTCTGTTGTTTCTGCGTTACATCCACCCTGTGGAGGTCCAGGGCCCTATGCGCCCCCACCAGGACCCCGTGGGAGTCCGGGGTGGGGGACGCAGAATACTGGGCCCTCGCAATCTCCAAGGAGGACTCTAGGGCTAAAAGAGTGGCCTGGAGGTTTTTTTTATGTCTGGTAGTGTTAGAGATGTATGAACCCCGCACAGTCGCCTTAAAGGCGTCCCATGTGGGGCCAGGGGAGGCAGATCCTTCATTATCCGCCCAAAAGTGGGACATGTCCTGTCCCACCGGGTCCTGTATTTCGGGGGTGGAGATCCAGCAAGGGCTGAGCCTCCACTGCCGAAAAGAGGGTCGGTGACCCATCACCAACTCTATCTTAAGGGCCGAATGGTCTGAGATTGTCTGCGAGATGTATGCGACCGACTTAACATAAGGGACCATATCAGAGGTTCCCAGGGCATAATCCAGCCTGGAAAGAGTACCATATGTTCTGGATTGACAGGAGTATTCTTTTATCAGTGGATGGCCACGCCGCCAAAGGTCGACGTAACCAAAGGAGGCACACCAGTGGCTAAATAGCTTGGATTCATATTGGAGGGGCCTCAACCTGTCCAGACCTGGGTCCAGGACAGAATTGAAATCCCCCAGCACAAGGGTAGGCAGACCCGGCAATTTAGAAAACTGTAAACTTAAGTCAGTGAAGATTGCAGCCGTGACAGGGGAGGGGGGGCATACACCACCACCAAGAGCAATGGGGTGGCGTGGATTTTACACAGTAAAAAAACGTACCGACCCATTGGGTCAATAACTACCTGGTCACAGGAGAAAGGGAGTCCCTTCCTTATGAGGACAGAGACTCCCCTAGCATAATTTGAGTACGTGGAATGATACCCCTGTGACACCCAGTGTTTTTTCAAAGCAAGTATTTTGGAGCCTAGGAGATGTCTCCTGTAGGCATAGTATCTGTGGCCTATGTGGCTTGAGAAATTCAAATAAGGATGCTCTTTTAAATTTAGAATTTAACCCCCGGACATTCCAGGAGATGCATGTGATTATAGACATGGCGGGGGGTTAAAAAGGGGCCCATATATGGTAATACAAATCAGACACTTGTCACCGGCGCGGCTGCAATCCAACACTGGGGGGGAGCAGGAGAAAAGGAGTACCCATGAACACATCCACACAACCACCATCCATGCAAACACACAAACCATTACACATACATTACCAGTTGAAATCCACATTGATTTCGTTACTACCCCTGCCGTACCCCAAGAACAAGGGGCCGGCTTTGTCCCAAAACTGCTAGTAGACACTAGGAACATGGCCAATACAGGCAAGTCAGCAAACTATTTCGATCAGTCAATGATCAGAGAACAAAAAAAGAAAAAAAAAAAAGAAAACCAAAGGGGAAAGAAAAAGGAAAACAACTGCAGCATCCCAATCTTCCCCTTAAAGATCCATAGCCTCTTGTCGAGCTGTAGAATAAGGTACCTGCCATAGGCACAAAGAGCCCCCGATTGGGGCGAGAAAAAGAAAATGAAGTGGCTTTGTAGCCTGTGCGGGGGGGATACCCCGATCAGGTTGCAGGTGGTCGGTCAGATGCGCGGCCGGGTTTGGACAGGGATTCATACCAGGAAAGCGCAGTAGCAGGGTTCTGAAAAAAGTGCACTTGGTCCTGGTGGACGACTCTCAGCGTCGCAGGAAATTGCATGGAGTATTGTATGGTCTGTTCTCTCAACTTCTGTTTAACATGTTGATACTTGGCTCTCGCAGCACGAACTGCTGGGGAGTAATCTGGGTAGAGGGAGACCGATGCGTTGTTGATTTTCAGGCTTCCCTTTATGCGGGCAGCCCTCAGGATAGCGTCCCTGTCCCTATAATTTAGGAGACGGATAACCATGGTGCGAGGGGGGTTTCCAGCAGGGAGCGGTCTCCCAGGGACCCTGTGGGCCCGTTCGATCACAAAACATGGGGACAGGCAGTCTTTGCCAAATTCCTGGGTAAACCAGCATTCAAGGAAGGATACCGGGTCTGCACCCTCGACCCGTTCTGGGAGGCCCACCAGGCGCAGGTTATTCCTACGTAAACGATTTTCCAAATCGTCGATCTTATCTGCCAACGATTGAATTCTGTTGCCATGGGTTTTCAGCACAGGCAGGGCCGGGCCTACAGTGTCTTCCAGGTCACTAATGCGGCGTTCTGTCTCAGCGACCCGGTCCCTGACCTTATGCATGTCCTGGCGCATTATAGTAATGTCCAGCTTTAGTTCCTCCACCTTCCCCATAATATCAGAATGATTTACCTTCAGGATTTTGAGAACATCCAGCAAGGTGGGCTCCGGTTCCGGCCCCTCCTCGAGACCGTCATCACTCGGAGCGGGGTGGGCCAGGGGTATTGAAGGGGCTGAAGCCCCAGGGGATGGTGGTAGTGAGGGGTCCAGATCGTCACCGAAGAGTTCCGGTGTAGATGAGAGAGGCACATGTAGCATGGTGGAGCGGCGGCCATCTTGGGAGGACCGAGTGGTAATATTCATCCTGACCGGGGGCTGTTTTCTCCCTTTTCTTCCTCCCATCCACCAAAATTCTTCCGTGGATGAGTAGCAGGGTCCCTCTTGGGTGTCTGGAGAAAGTTTTGGGCCGATTGGTTTGGCAGGTTAGCAGGATTGCGAAGGATTGTGCAGAGGGATCTTGGAGCTGCAGAGAGGAACGTCTGCTCACATGCTGCGTCAGGCCACGCCCCTATTGCAGTGTTTTTGACGGTTGTCATACCCATACCGCCGCAGGACAGGTTTCAGGGATTCTACTCGTATCTATGCATTGTCCCGGAAGAGGACAGAGTCGTCCAATCTTAGGCCTCAAGGCCCTTAATGCCTTTGTGTAGCCTTCTGGTTTTTCCAGCCACGGAGTTTGCAAAGTGGTCTCTTCATACAAGATCAATATTTTCTTTCTTGTTCACTGAATGGTTTCTTTGGTCTTCTTCTTTTATAACCTGTTTTCAGGTTAGAATTAGAGGAAGACGTGTCTATAGTCAGTCAGACTCTCCAAGACTACGGGTGGATACTGTACCTCCCAGTTGTCGGTACTAGTTCAGACTCAGCGCCTAGAATACCTGGGGCTGGCTCTGTGCTCATCAGGGGCAAGAGTTTTCTCCCTCCAGAGAGGTTGCGGATGCTCCAGGCTGCAGTGAGTTGGATCTCATGATGGCCTCCTTCGAGGCAGTACCGTTTGCCCAGGTCCACATTTTGGAGGGGAAATTCTGTCCTATTGGAACACATCCCCATTGTCTCTGGATCATCAGATTCAGGTGAATCGCCTTGTCAGGGCCTCTCTGACTTGGTGGCTGATATTCCCGGCATTTCTGTCCAGGACGTTTTTTTCCCTTTTTCTATTGAACTGTGATTACGATCCAGCCTCACAGGCTGGGGGGGGGGGGGTGGAGTCTGGGGGATCCAGTCGGTCCAAGGTCGCTGGACTCTGGACGAATCCCATCTGTCGGTCGATGTTCTGGAACTTCGGGCGATTAGGATATGCCTCTCTTCGTAGTCGTGGAGACTACAAGGGTGCCCAATCAGGATCCAGTCGGACCATCAACCATCTGGACATCCTGCGGTAGACGGGAAGAAGCGTGCCGGCTCTGTCGGCCGTCTACATTCAGGGTGCAGAACTCTAACTGGCGGACTATTTGAGTCGCCAGTTGCTGAACCAAGGGGAATGCTCATTCCATCCGGAGGGGTGTCTACTATTTTTGCCAGAGGTGGACGTCGGTCGTGAACCTCCTGGCTTCTCGACTCAATCGCATGATGTCAGGATTCAGTCTAGATTGGCCCCGGCGTCCTTGGTACGCCAACTTCGTACGTCTTGTGGCGAACACACTGGCGGCTGCCAATGTGGGAGGACCTTCTGTCTCAAGGTCCCATACTTCATCCCGCCTTACAGCCGCTGGCCTTATGGCATGGCTATTGACAGCCAGGTACTAAGGGACTGAGGTCTTTTGGATTCGGTCATCTCGACCAGGCTGAGGGCACAAATCTTCCTCCTGGAAAATCTACCATCGCACTTGGAAGGCCTACATCTCCTTGTGCGAAGAGATGGAGTGCCGTCCATGGACTTTTTCGGTTTCCGGGGTCCTGCTGTTTTTTGCAGCATGGAGTGGATCAAAAGCTTGCTTTAAGCACCACTAAGGGTCAGTTTCAGCCTTGGCTGTTTTCTTCAATGGCCTTTGGCGTCCCATTCCCTGGTGGGGACCTTTTCGAACAGGAGGTTGTAGGACATTGTACTTCCATCCTTGTGTCCTCGGTCATCGCATTCCCAGAGAGTCTGCACTACACACTTTAGAAGTGGTACGTGCCTTGCGGGTGTACCTGTCTGCTACGGCTTCGTAAGTCCGGCTCGCTGTTTGTGTCGGTGTCTGGTCCACAAAAAGGTCTGGCGGTCTTGTCGGCCACCATTTTTCTAGGTGGATCAGATAGACCGTTGTGCGGGCCTATGCCCTTAGGAGGCGCGCACCCTCATTTCCGGTCACGGCGCTCCCAACCAGGGCAATTGGTGCTTCCTGGGCTTTCCGATCTCTCCCGATGACGTCTTCTCGACCCTATTCTGACTACCAGCCACAAAATTCCCTAGTGAACAGCCTAAGGTAGCTTATACAGTAATTTTTTTTTTTTTTTTTTGTTCAACCAGCAGGTTGATGAAAAAAATCACTTCCGCTGAGTTGTATTCTGACAACAGAAGACTTCCCAGCATTCAGAATACACTGATCAGTGCTGCCAGCCATAGCCGGAAGCACTGATCGATTGGGAAAAAACGGACAGCTTGGTTGACCGTCTTCTGTCAAATGGTCATGCTGGAAAACCAATCTTTGTATTCTGATGGGGGTTGGGGGGGGGGGGGAATCTCCCGCTGTCGGAATACAACAGAACAGCGGGAGAGATCCCTGCATCAACACAAGGGACATTACTTACTGTTAATCCAATGTTTCCCTTGCGCTGCTGGCTTTTGGATTCCTTGAAATCTTTATGCTCCTCCCCCTGGTGCTATAAACTTTCTGTGCGTTGATGGTTTGTAAAACTGAGGGAGCTGTGCCAGGCACTCATCAAGAGTGCCTGACAGCCCTCTGCTTCCACCCATATTTCCATTCATTCATACTACAGCTTCTATGAATGAAACATAAATGCAGAAGCCAGCAGCAGAAGGGATATATTTGATTATTAGTAAGTAATGTCCCTTGTGCTGATTTTTTTTATATATTTTTTTTAGGCTTTACATATTTAAAAAAAATGATTTTAATATATATATTAAATTTAATGTCCGTTGTAGAACACAATTTTTTTTATTTTTCAACATACTTAAAATTTCATCATGATCATAAGAAACACATTAGCATTTTGTCTGTGAAATGTAGAAATGAGAAGGCATAGTTCGGGTTTTTTAATTCCTACAGCACACATAATGTATTCTATTCACATTTATTTGCAGAGTTAGAACAAATATTCCCTTTCCTAGTTTTGTCCCTTCGTTTCATGTTCAGCTACTTAGATCTGTGTTTGTATAGTGTCAAAAGTATTAAAATACAATAACAATCTATGCAAGTTACTGTGGCTACAGGAAGTCTGGTTTAAAGATATCTTTCAAAGGCTGTTAAGAATGGGGAAACATTGGTTGGGATCTTTAAAATGAGCCAAGTCGTTTCCTAACAACACCCAAGCTCAGACCTTTTTTAGAAGGGAATTTTCTTTGAAGGTTTAACTGGTTACTATGCCTTTTTTGTGTCGTATTCTCTTGTGCAGCATGTAAAAATGAAGACATTGGAAGACTAGTTTTTATCTTGACTTGAATAACTATAGTGATTGTGTACTGAAATTCAGGGTGATGCTTATATATTAGTTTACTCTTGTAAACACTGGATTTTATTTAAGAGATTGATTGGTAAAAGAACCTATTAAAAGCTTCAACATTTTCTGGTACTTGGGTTTACACTATATGTAAACCCAATCGCATTGCTCCCAACTTTTTTGAAATGGGATACATGACACAAACGATGTACGCAGTGGAAACGCATCTGCCATGCAGCAGGGTGGGGTGCTTTTCGTTATCTGCAAGCCCCCTTTAACTGCCAGGTACTGCAACCCCCAGCTGAAGATGCAACAGAGGGAGTGGTGAGATCAACCTGATTGGAACTGTACTTTTTTCCAATGTTTTGCAAGCGCACTTATTTCACATCCTCCTATGTGAATTGTCAGGGTAAAGAAGAACTAAAGGCAAAAACGTTTATCTTAATTGTACAGTACAGGACACGGGCAAATTATTCATACAGCATGGGTCAAAGCTCTTAGCACATTCAGGTGATTGAACACCAGCAAGCTTTTGAGGACACATTCACCTGGGGCAGCTCCGTGCAACCCTACCCCACTACATGAGGCTTTTTTTTTTTTTGTATTTTTTTTTTTTTTTTTTTTACTATTTTCTTAAAGAATTTTTCAGTCAACCTCACTGTCTACAGAAGCAGAGTATCTGCATCAATGCAACCACGGTAAAACCTTGGGAGCTGTATCCGAACCCCATGCTGTGGGCACAGCCTGTAATGTTGCTTTGGGTAATTACCTTTGCAGTTGGTGCAATGTCTTGTCAGCCACAGGGTACCTCTACAGGTCTGTCCAGGACTGTGGTCATCACATTGGAACAAAGTCCTTAAAGACCCCTTGACCTTGACACCATGATGGGGAAGCCCAGACCTCAAGAACAGCTATGATTGGGCCACACTTATAATTGACCATTGCTTTGTAAAACGGGGCATTGTTTGGGATGCATTCCGTCACGGTGAAAACTTTTCAAACTCAGTGCTAAAATTCATCCACTCAAGGCTCAATCTCATGTGGATGACCAGGTGTTACATCATACCACTGGTCAAAGATTTTCCTGCCATTTTCACCTGGATTTCTTTTTGTGGTGCTTTCTGCCCTTTCGCCATGAGGATTCATTGCAGGACACTACACCTGGGTTACCGCATACTCCTACTGGGCATACTTTTCTATCTCCCACACTCAGAGTACCCCACAGGGGAATACCCTCTCTTGTAGCTATGATGGAGGCCTGGCGAAACACAGCCAACTCTAAACAGCAGGAGAACATTTACTCTGCGAAAAGTCTGCACAACACTCGGCCTCAGAGTGACGATGAGTCCCTTGCACCTGAGCAGGAACTGGTTTTCATATCAGCTTCGGCATCGATTCTAGCTCCATTTTAGGCATTGCTTGTTTAACAAAAGCAGAATTTATCCTTTCGTCTTCCAGGACAGCCTCTGAGACATGGGGCTCCTCCCTCCGGGACAGGAAACACGTACACCCAAATCCCTTAAAGGTGGTCCTCCAGGCCTCCCCCTTCAGCTTTTGTGTTTTCCTGGGGATGGGAAGGGATCATGTTGGAACCTTTTGGGAGCTCCATGACTCAGGGCTTACCTTCTCCTTGGCCTTCGCACCCCTCCATCCAGTCAGGGAAGAGAGGGCTGAATGTCCTACCGCTGCCTAAAGCTCAGAGAGCAGGGAACCCTGATCACTGTCGCGGTCCCCGCCGATAGCCGCATGCACTGGGGCCGCTCAGGTAGTGGGGGCATGATGGACATCTGAAACCTACCTAGCAGGATTGAGATACCTCGCCGCGGCATCTGCCCAAGGTTACAGGCGGGTGGCGCTCTTCTTTCAATAGACCTCAGAGCGTCTGGGAACAATGGCCCCGGGCCTCCTGGATTCATGCAGTAAGTGTGTGCAGCAGGGGCGGGGCTACTGCGCTCCAAACGCAGGAAGAGAGGTAAAGTTCCGGTGGAGCGACGCCATCAGTGGGCACCGAGAGACAAGGTTCCAGGCTCTTTTGGCACGGCAGACGGACAAAGGCATCCGGAGCTGGCGCAGACCCAGCAGAGGCTGTGGACAGTGCGGAGGAGCGCTGGACAGAACTGCGGTAGCACAGGCAGTAGAATTTGGTTCCTCAGGCACTGGCACCTCTCAGGTGGTTATAGGCAGCAGACCCAACAGGAGAGAGAGGGGCGCCCTAAAAAACATTGGACAGGTCATAAGGGGTGAGGAAGAGGTGGAATCTTATTCAATCCTCCTCAGACCACCACAAAACCCCAGTGACTCATGCGTCCCGGTAGGAAGAAGATTGGGAGAATTCCTTCCACAATGGACCAATTCTACTTCAAGCCCGTTCATATTAGAAGTAATAAAGAACGGGTACAAGTTGGAGTTCAATTCCATTCCCCCTCCCACTTTTTTCTGATCACCCCCCGAGACCAGGAAAAAGCAGGGGCTCAGAGTCTGTTAGGGGAGCTAGTGGATCAGCAAGTTATCTGCCAAGTGCTGCAGGCAAAACCCGGACAGGGAGTGTATTCCCACGTATTTGTGGTCAAAAAGCCACCTGGCAAGTTCAGGCTAATCCTCAATCTCCGTCCCCCTGAACAGGTTTGTCAGATACAAACGCTTCAGGATGGAGTCTATCTTCACGGTACCGAATATCCTGTTTCCAGATTGCTATATGGCAACTATCGATCTCAGGGACGCATATTTACATGTGCCGATACATCAGATTTTCCAGAAGATTATCAGACTAATGGTCTGGGTGAATTCAGAAGTTCTTAATTTCCAATTCAGGGAACTGCCATTCGGCTTAGCATCCTTGCCGAGGATCTTCACGAAGGTCCTGGCCAGAAGCCTTAGCCCCGCTGTGCATCAGGGCCATTACAGTGATCCCCCTATTTGGATGATCTTCTTCTGTTTGTTGCCCAATCTTAGCAGCTGGAAGAGAACTTACAGGAAGCCCAGGATTTCCTGCGCTCCCTGGGTTGGCTGATCAATCAAGACAGGTGCCAGCTGATCCCAACCCAGGAAGTACAGTACCTGGGATACCGAATATCTTCAACGGAGAAGAAAGTCTTTATCCCGTTCGAGAAGCTGGAGAAAGTGGATCTAGCGGTGGCGCAGCTTTAGAGCAATCAGCAAGTCCATATCAGAGATGTCATGAGTGATTGGCTTAATGACATCCTTTTTCCCAGCAGTCGCACTGCAGGCTCTCCTACTACACTGCTGGGATGGCAGCCAACAGAGTTTGGATCTGCCCATGTCCATTTCAGCCAAAGTAAAAAGGGCGCTATGGTGGTGGACCAGTCCCAATCTAGACAGGGGTCTGTTGTGGTCCAGACCAAGAGCACTTGTGGTGATGACAGATGCCAGTTCTTTTGGCTGGGGAGCCCACCTGGAAAGAGATTTGGCTGAAGGAACTTGTTCTTAGGTGGAAGCCAGGCAGACCTCGAATCAGAGGGAGCTACTGGCAGTGCAGAGGGCTTTAGAGTCTTTCCAGCAAAGGATAAAGGGGCAGCATCTACAAGTAAGGACAAACAATGCGGCTGTAGTTCCATACACAAACAAGCAGGGGGGACCAGGATCCCTGCCTTGCAGTTGATAGCAGGTGAAATTTTTGGTTGGGCTGAATTAATCCTGGCTTCATTGACGGCAGTCCACTTAAAAGGGACGCAGAACTCTTTGGCGGATTTTCTCAGCCATCAGCGAGTAAGACAAGACAAGTGGTCGCTCAACCAAGGAGTGTTCGAGCAGATTGTGAGAACCTGGGGTTGGCCAGAGGTGGATCTTTTCGCTTCAGAAAGCAGCAGGAAGGTCGCCCAGTTCTTCTCCCTGCATCTGTTGGATCGAGCCAGGGAGATGGATGCTTTTGCCAATCCATGGCACTTCAGCCTTTGCTATAGATTTCCCCGTGAGACTAGTCCCGGCTGTTCTCCAGAAATTTCTGAGCGAGAAGACGGATTTCATTCTGATCGCTCCGCTTTGGCCGAGGAGGGCCTGGTTCGCCACCCTAAAAAGGCTGGCCTTAAATCCCCCGATTCCTCTTCCGGTGAGGGAGGATCTGGTCGCACAGGGACCTGTTCGGCACCCTCAGACTTGCAGCCTGGTATCTGAGGAACAGCTGTTGAGGGCTCAAGGGTACTCAGAGAGTGTCAGGACCCTTTTGGAATGTCGTAATTCAGTAACCAGGGCTTTTTACATGAAGATCTGGAAAAGGTTTAACTCTTGGTTAGCAGAACAGGGTCTGGAAGAACTAGGAATTCCAGCGATTCTGGACTTTTTCCAGGCAGGAGTGGAATTAGGCCTCTCCATTAGCACCCTAAAGGTACAGGCCACTGCCTTTTTTTGAGTGTGCTTCTTCAGGTCTTCTGGCAGCAATATCAATTTGTAAAGAATTTCTTTAAGACCCTCTCCAGGTCCAAGCCAGTGAAGGTTAAAGCCTGTTCTTGGGATCTATCCTTGTTCCTCAGTGCGCTTACAGGGAGTCCCTTTGAACCTCTGGAAAAATCTGATATTAAGTGGGTGGTTCTAAAGACAGCTTTTTATTTTTTATTTTTTTTATAAATCTTTTTATTGGTCTTTAAAAGACAAACAAGTGTACAACATAAAACACAACAAAACAAAAAAAAAACAACCCATAATGCATAATAGTGACCTCCCACATGGGGTACAAAAGTACATCAGGAGATATTCAGAGTATAATCAAACGGCAATCACTATTACAGGAAGTGAGGTGTGGATCCCACGGCCGGAGTCATGCCAATTGGCGTAAACGGCAACCCTATGGTCTCATTTATGTACAGATAGTAGCGAACAGAACGTAGCTCCAGGCCTTACTGTACCTATCAGGCAGTGGATGGTTCCGCCAACCATTTTGACCATAACTTCTGGTATTTGGTAGGACAGCCTCTGTTGGAGTATGTGTCTTTGTATAGAGGTAAGTTTTTTCGTTTACCAGCTGCTTCCAGAAAGCAATTGTAGGTGGGGCCGGCTTCTTCCAATGGAGTGTAACGCTCTTTCTGGCGTAAAACAATAGAAGGCTCACCATGGTGCGACCTGCCACAGTAGGGATCAGCTGTTCAACCAGACCCAACAGGCAGACGGATATGGAAGGCTGTAAGGGGATGGCACTGATCAGGCGGATGCATGACAACACCCTCCCAGAACCCTGTGATGGCTGGGCAGGTCCAGAGTATATGAATAAGGTCCCCCCACACCTCCAGCACTCCGGGGAGAGACTGGAGTTCATTATATGTAGCCTATATGGAGTAAAGTATGCTCGGTGGAGCAGTTTAAACTGTATCAGGCGGTCCCTGATGGAGACTAAGGATCGGAATGGAAAATCCCAGACATCATCCCAGTCGTCTCCGTCAAGGTCCGGGACGTCCTGGAGCCAGCGGGCCTTGAGTTTCTCTAGATCCGGCAGTGAGACCCTGAGAAGATGTGAATATATCTGGGAAGTTGGTTTGCTGGTGCAGTCTAGCCTCAGGACTTCTTCGAGAGAAGCCTGTATGAGCTGGGGATTGGCATGGGAGAATTGGCAGCTGAAGGCATTGGAGAGTTGCAGATATCTAAAGAAAAATGAGTCAGGGATATTGAATTTAGTACGTAAAAGAGGCAGGGGAATTAGAGAGTTGTCATGGATTATCTGAGAAAGTCGTTTTACATTAAATTTTGCCCAGGCGTGGGGTTCAGGTATCATTATATATATATATATATATATATATATATATATATATATATATATATATATATATATATAATCTGATTTAGATTGGGGTTGCACCAGAGCGGAGCATTCGGAGAGTGTGCTTCAGCGGGATACCGCTCCAGTCTGAGACCAGCACCCCACGCCCACAAGGTAGTAAGCATTGAGGGGGTCAGTGGATATGGGGCACGAGGGCCGCGAAAAAGTAAGAACTTTAGAGCCTCCAAAGACTGCACCACAGCGGCCTCGAGTAGCACCGCCGAGTTGGTGACATCTGGATCTAGCCACCACGCCGCCGTGACCAGCTGGGCGGCCAGGAAATATTTATGGAAGTCGGGAAAAGCGAGGCCCCCCTGAGAGGCCGGGCGCATCAGTGTGGTCCACCTGTATCTAGGGGATTGAGGGCCCCAGACAAAGGCGGAGAACAGTTTAAGTTGGGTAAAAAAGGATTTCGGAATCCACTGTGGTGAGTGTCTAAAAAGGTAGGTTAATTTTGGCAATATCTTCATTTTAATTAGGTTAATACGACCTAACAGCGATAAGGGTAGAGACTCCCATGCCTTCAGCCTCAATCGTACCTCCCGGAGCACCGGGGACAAGTTTAGAGACATGTATTCGGTGGCCTTTCCAGAAATCACGACTCCAAGGTAGCGAAACTGTTCCACCCATACGAGTGGAAGATCGGGGGAGGCCCCCTCCCGGGCCGCTGGGTCAATGGGGAACAGGAGGGATTTAGGCCAGTTCACCTTCAACCCAGTAATAGGGGAAAAAGTGTTCAATACCTGTAGGGCACCCGCTAATGATGGTCCCGCATCATTAAGAAAGAGGAGGAGGTCGTCCGTACAGAGCCACCCTCTCCTCCAGCTAGCCGATTCGAAGTCCCTTAATGTGTGGGGAAGTACGAAGCGCCTCCGCCACTGGTTCGATGGCTATGGCAAATAGGGCCGGTGAGAGAGGGCAGCCCTGTCTGGTACCCCTTGACAATGGAAAGGGACGGGAAAGACCTCCTCCCAGTTTAATGGCCGAGGTGGGCCTTTTGTAGATTGTTTGTAGCCATTGGATGAACAAAAGCGGGAACCCCATCCTGCGGAGGACCTCCCACAGAAAAGGCCACTCGACTGTGTCGAAGGCCTTCTCGATGTCCAGCGACGCTACTACCCTGGAGCCCTGATTGAGGTGTTGTGCATGAATGTTGGTGTGCAGCCGTCTTAGGTTGATGTCTGTGGATCTATTGGCCATGAACCCGGTTTGGTCGGTCTCAATAATGGTGGGCAGTGAGGGTTGAAGTCTCCTAGTAATCAGTTTGGTGAGGATCTTAAAATCTAAATTAAGGAGAGCAATCGGCCTATAGGAGGCGCAGGATGTGGGATCTTTTGGTGGTTTGTGGATCAACACCACATGTGCATGGTACATGGAGGGTGGCAGCTCCCCCGATTGTAGGCAGTGTGAGTAGAGGGAGGCCAAAATTGGTGCCAGATGACTCCCGTGGGCTCTGTAAAACTCCACGGGAAGGCCATCCGGACCCGGGGACTTTCCCGCAGGGAAGGATTGAATGGCCCCGAGGACCTCCTCCGGAGTGATCGGTTCCACCAAGCTGGCACGTTCCTCGTCCGACAGTCAGCCCATAGCCAGGGGATCAAGGTGTTCCGGGAGGCCTCCGGGGTCAAAGTCTGCAGACAATGCGGAGGTATATAGCGAGCTATAAAAACTGCGGAAAGCGTCAAGTATATCCTGTGGGGAGGAAGCCGAGCCCCCCGTGGGCAATTTGATCTCTGGGATCCTAGTCAGCGGTCGGTCATGTTGCGCAAGCATTGCCAGTAGGCGCCCGTTGCGATCTCCTTGTTCAAAAATGTTTTGTTTAGTGTGGTACAAGCCAAGTCTGGTGGCCTCTGTCACATGGAGATGCAAGTCTCTCTGTCTAGCGCGGAGCTCGTCAAAATTTGTCTCAGATGGGGCGGCAGCATATTCTGCAGAGGAGGAGTCAACAGCCGCCTGAAGGGAGGTCATCAGTTGTGCTCATTCTCTACGGACCGCTGAGATAGATGAGATATAGTGGCCCCTGGTGTAGGCCTTGAAGGCATCCCACGTGACCTCTGGTGAAGAGGACCCCGAGTTGTGTTCCCAGTACTCCGTGAGAAGGGGGGGAATTTTGTCAACTATCTCAGGGTGGGCAATCCAGTGGGGCCCCAATCTCCACAGAGCAGAGCTGCGTGAGCCCCGGCAATGAATCGTAAGCTTCAAGGGGTTATGGTCGGAGAGGCCGCTAGGCAGGTAGGTAGCTTCTAGCACATCAGACATTAGAGAGGGGTTAGCAAAGGCCAAGTCTATACGGGAGGCCGTTTTGTGTGTGGCAGAGAAGCAGGAGTAGGACCGATCAACAGGGTGTCTCCATCTCCAGATCTCCTCCACCCCCACTGCCTGGGCCCACGCCCCCAGCTCCGCGGAAAAGTTCTTGGGGGGGCTGGGCCTATCTAGTCCCGGGTCTAGTATGGCATTGAAGTCTCCCATTAGAATCAACTTAGCCGGGCAATATGGAGCAACCCTGTCCATGATAGCATATAATAACTCAGAGGAGAAGGGAGGGGGTATATACACACTCACCACCACATAACGTTGACTCCAGAGCCTCAAGACCACAACCATGTATTTGCCCTGAGGGTCCGTGTGGACGTGTTCAACTTCCCAGGGAAGGGATTTAGAGATCAACACTGACACCCCACGGGCATAAGTTGAATAGGATGCATGAATCGCTCCTGTATACCCATGGTTTTTTAAGTGCCATCAGTTTGCTGCCCACAAGGTGCGTTTCTTGCAGTAGTATCAGGCTCGGGGAGTGAGATTTGAGGTAACGGAACAGCAGTGCCCTTTTAAATTTTGAATTCAGACCACGGACGTTCCAGGATAAGATGGTAAACGTGGGGTCATTGGAAGGTGTCATTATAGCTGGGGACATAGATGAGCACAGTATGAACAGTGGGGAATGTCTCAAGACCACTTGGGGGCAGCAAATACTGAGGGATCCAACACCAGGACATAGGACAGCAAAGCATGGAGCAAAAAAAATAAAACATAACATACAACAGTGCAAACCGAAAACCCATCGGCACCTGAGTGCCGTCCCTGCCCAGAACTGTGCACATCCCTCTACAACTAAGGAGGACACAGAGCGGGCCTAATCCCATAAACCGTAACACTAAACAGGTGGATTGCAATAAGTATCCAAGAAACCTGAGACTGCTGTGAGATCAGGGCATCTCACAGACAGTCAGTCACTGGGGGGGGGTATAGCAATAAAAGACGGCTTTTTTAATTGCAATCACCTCAGCCAGAAGAGTAAGTGAGTTGCAGGCGCTGGCGATCAGAGAGCCATTTTTGGTGATTTTGGAGGATAGGGTTATGCTCAAAACAGATCCTAGTTTCCTCCCCAAGGTTTCTTCTTCATTTCACAGAACTCAGGACATTATCCTACCAACGTTTTACTCCTCCTCAGAGGTCGATGAGGAAGAAAAGTTTAGTTTAGTAGACGTCAGGCGAAGTCTTTTAGTTTATCTAGAACTCAGCAGAGACTTCAGGAAGTCAGTCTTTACTTGTGAACTTTGCAGGAGCATGCAAGGGTGGTAAAGCGTCCAAATCCACGATTGCCAGATGGATAAGGATGACAGCTATAGAATCATACAGGTTGGCAGGGACGCAAGCGCCCCTAGTTGAGACACATTCCACTAGGGCGGTGTCAGCTTCGTGGGCAGAGAAAGCCAGTGCCACTCCAGCGTAGATCTGCAGAGCAGCGACGTGGTCTAGCTATTCCATGTTCGCAAAGCATTACTGCTTGGACCTGTTTTCTGAGAAGGAACAAGCGTTTGGGCTAAAGGTCCTCCAGGCAGTGGTCCCGCCCTAACAGAGCAAGTTTCTTGCTTATCTCAGAGGCTGTCCTGGAAGACGAAAGGAGAATACCGGAGTTAGACTTACCGGTAACTCTTTTTCTAGGAGTCTTCCAGGACAGCCTGGTTTCCCACCCAGTGTTTGCAGCTGGTGCAAATGGTATATATCAGGGATAAGCAATTAGCGGACCTCCAGCTGTTGCAAAACTACAAGTCCCATCATGCCTCTGCCTCTTGGTGTCATGCTCGTGGCTGCCAGAGGCTTGCTATGCCTCATGGGATTTGTAGTTCTGCAACAGCTGGAGGTCCGCTAATTGCATATCCCTGGTATATATACTGATGGTATACCAGTGTGTTATGTCTTTCAGGTCCTTCCGGCGTTTCTTGTGGAAACTGAAGGGGAAGGCCTGGAGGACCGCCTTTAAGGAATTTGGATGTATGTGTTTCCTGTCCTGGAGGTCTCCTAGAAAAGTTACCGGGAAGTCTAACTCCATTTTTTCTTTATCACAATATCTTGGCCAGATTATGGCTTTATTTCAGTAATCTTGGTCCAGACCCTGATATTCTGACCCAAGAGGATGCAGACTCAAAGGGTAATGAAGAGAACGTACAAGCAGTGTTGGAGAAAGACTTCTCTCCCCAACACTGTCGCTATATTGAAGAGGGAACTTCCAACAATATGCATGCTAAAGTTGACAGACTGCCTCTGTCCATAAAAGCCTTGGCATTATAAAGGTGGATACTTTTCCATCTTGCCATGTCTTCTTTTGGGCACAAAGGGACCTACTAAGCCTTCTAAAACCATTCCATAATTGAATCTGCAGTCTATGACCATTGGGTCACTCCTGAGAGAACCCCCCCCCCCCCAAAAAAAATATTTTCTGTACTCGTCTATCCAATTAGAGTTTACAAAAAAGCGAGCTATTCTTGTGGCTGACCCTGCCGTCTCTTAACATCTCATTGTACCCATTGATGATGATCCATCTTTCTCTGTGGACAGAAAATTTGATATGCTTTTAAAAGTTCTCTTTATTCCAGCCCTGCAACCATCTCTGGCTGATATTTCAGTATGTCAAACCATCACTAACTGGATTGAAACAATGAGCAACCAATGTGACCCTGTTTTTCAGGATCAGGCAGTTGCAGAGCATTTACAACATCTTACATCTGCTCCTCTTCCTTTTTTTTGTGTAGATGCCCTGGAACACATAGGACATGTATTCAGAATGGCTCCAATTTCTGTTCATATTCTCTGGCTAAAGGCTGGTCAAACTGAACTTGTACAGGTGGGCTACCTGTGCTCTGTGTCCTAAACAATTAGGAGACTGCTGCAAATCGAAATAGCCGAATACAAGATATACACAAAAACTGTACCAAAAAAGCTGTGTTGTCCCCTTTTAAATATATTACTAATAATACAAAGTGCTCTAGGGCAATAAAGTGATAAATCCGATATATTCAAACAATTTTACAATAACATTGTGCAAAGTGCTCATGTGCATCAAAGAAAATTTGTATATGACAAAATTTATAAATAAAAATGATGAAGGCACTATTGTGCATAAATGTAACCAATCAAAATAAAAGTGCTAATGTTAATCACAAGATGTATATAAAAATTCAGTATGTGTAAAGGTCCATCACAAATCTCTGGGTCGCAAAACAGGCCAGTGTTGTGAACCACCAATTCCAGATCCACTGCTACGTGTCACCACCACCAATCCTAGCAGCTTACCATAAAAATTCACCTCCAGACTATAAGAGGTAAAGGCAGTAGACATATTGCTCATGGACTCCACAGCAGCAGTCTAGCTCCCTACTAGCACTCTCAGATCCAGCGTACCACCACCAAGATAATGCTTGCAAGAATACTCAAACATTGGTAAGGATCAGCATAAAACGGCATCGTTGCCCGACCTGCCTGTTTGATGAGGCAGTTGCTCAATTCATTAAAGAAGCCTACTCTCCTTGGAGAAGGGTAACAAAGCATGCCTCTAAAGGTGTTTCTAGTTCCTCTAAACACACAGCACCTCCACCCTCTTCACAGACTTAAAATTAAAAGCTTAAGTTCTGGCCTTTTTTCCGGCAGAAGGATTGGCCTCCAAAGGGCATCAAGCCCTCTCCAAAGCCCTCTTCACAATAAAGGGACACCCTCCTAAAAATCTGGGGATGTCCGTTGCAGTTTGCATCCTTCTGGACCACTGACATCCCAGACTTGTGGTTTCCAAAGGATACAAGATAGAGTTCAATATTCTACCTCCTCACCAATTTCCTTCTGTCAAATCAACCAAACACTGTTCAAGTGCAGTCAAATTTTATAAAGGAATCCGCACGATCAGTAATTGCCTCTGAGGCAAGGGGAACTTTGCATCAGAGTAGACATCCAGGATGCCTATATAAATGTTCCATTTACCCACCACATCAACATTTTCTATACAGTGGCAGATGATCACTTTTTTTTTTTTTTTTGCACTGCTTTTCTGCACACCGTTGGCTTGCCAGTCCTCTATTCGCCTAGAGCATCTGAGTCCAATTTCAGATATGTCTCAAGCAAAGGTCTTTCTTCCAGAAAATAAAGCTCTTTCTCCAAAAGCTCATGCTGGACAACTTTGATCCAAAAGAAATCCCACAGTAAGATTTGCTATTAGAGTTCTGGGAATGGTGGCCTCCTTCGCAGAAGTTCCCTTTACTCAGTTACATTCAAGAAATCTCCTACTAAATATTCTATCAACTTTTTTACAGTTCATTTTTTTTTTTTTTTTTTTAAATAAATGCTCCAGGGGCCTCACCAAAGTGTTTTAGGGGATGCGGACACATATGGTGTTCATGCCTGAAGGTCAAGAGGTTCTGGATCCGAGTTTATCATTTTATCTATTTAACCCAGACGAATCTGAAAAAATCCCTGTGGCAAGTCTCACTGAAATTTCTTCATATTCTTAGCAGTTAGGATAGCAATTTTCTATATCATGAAGGTCCTCGTCTATCCAGTTCTCACTGGTAAAGTCCGCTATCATGCGTAATGATAAATTACTAAATGTTGGCTACAGTGCAGGATAATTTACCTTTATTCGTGGATACATTATATTTCAGGAGATGGTATAGAGTGTAGACTTAACTTGTGGGACGGATGAAGAGATGGGATGCATCTCTTTGCATACCCCTTTTGGTCTTTTCCTTCTCCCTTGTTTCCACCCAGTCTTATCACCTTTTATTCATGTTAATGGTATCTGTTCATGTGAGCAGCAGATCACATAAGCATTAGCAGGTTGTTGCAAACCTTTTTGCTTTACGGCTTTCCATTTTCGTAATCGTCTTATTTCACCATCTCAATTAATTTTGAGTACATAAAAGGTTGCAGGCTGTCCCTCCAGCACTGGATCTCCCTTCTAAAAAGGCAGCTAATTTAAGTACAGTCAGACAATGCCACTACAGTGGTATATATCAACCATGAAGGGCCATCATGAGCTTGGTCGCCTCCTGGAGATTATTCCTAAAAGGGCGAGTACTGGCCTTAGCCATCCTTTTTTCCAAAGACATCTAGCTTCACTTTCCTTCATAAGAAACCTTTTATTCAAGTTGTTTCTTGAATTAGGCCCCACTTGGAGGACCCTGTGCTCCCCTTGGAGCTTAGCTTGGTTCTTTTCTGCCTTGCAGAAAACTCAAACCACATATTTTTTGAAAACCTCAAGCGGACACTGCTTGATACATAAATCACTCTACGGTCTATACATATATCTACTTTCTTTTACTCTTTGTGTGTGTGTGTGTGTGTGTGTGTGTGTATGTGTGTATGTGTGTGTATATATATATATATATATATATTATAATATACACACACACACGGCACCCCAAATATCAAGGGTATTAAACGCCGTTTAAATATTCCCCTCTCCTGGACACACATCCACTCGCTACCAATCTTCCACAGCCAGGCGACCACTTCCCATATAATTAATCCTTCTGGAAGAACGAGACGCACGCTCTGTATCTCCCTAAATCGAATGCCTTTTATTGAGAAACATTGTAACTTTTATATACATCTAATACACATTAGTTTAACATGAACAATGGTCCAGCTCCACCCACACATTACAAGGCTCAACACATTATTTTGACGTCTGTTAGGAGACAACAGACTTTAATAATCCCCTTTATGTTTGAATGACTATGCATGACCTTTATAGTCACCAGACTGTCTGATACTTTACAATACACACAAGGACAGACTTAATTTCCCCAATCCACATCACCACAAACAATGAACAGGTCTTCTAGAAGCTGGAATTCATTAACATTACACTAGACAGGTGATTGAGGCTGAACACCTTAGTATCTCTCAATTAACCTGTTGAGTTCAGAAACAGTAAATAGTCCTTTACAGATATCCTTGGGGATATGGTGGATAAATATTAGACCCATTTTAGGTAGCCCAAGATATATTTCTTAATGTCCATTATTTCCTGGCTCACCCTGTGTCCAAAGTGACCCTCCTGTCACAATATATATATATACCGTATTTGCCGGCGTATAAGACGACCCCCTAATTTTCCAGATAAAATTTGGGTTTTGGGATATACTCGCCGTATAAGACGACCCCCCCCTTCCGACTAGCCGTGCCTCACTGTGCCCCCATTGCGTGCCTCACTGTGCCCCCATTGCGTGCCTCACTGTGCCCCCATTGCGTGCCTCACTGTGCCCCCATTGCGTGCCTCACTGTGCCCCCATTGCGTGCCTCACTGTGCCCCCATTGCGTGCCTCACTGTGCCCCCATTGCGATCCTCACTGTGCCCCCTACCTTATCCCTGGCATGCAGAATCTCGTCAGACCGCGGCTGTCCATTTTTCAAAAGCCACGCCTCCTGCTTGTGCTGTTCTGTGATAGGCGGAAACACTCAGCTTCCCAGCAGACACTGTGTTCAGTGTTCCGCCTATCACAGATGCCCTCTCATCTGAGGCCGAGGACGAGAGGGCATCCGTGATAGGCGGAACACTAAACAGAGGCTCTGCTGGGAAGCTGAGTGTTCCGCCTATCACGGAACAGCACGAGGAGGAGGCGCGGCTTTTGAAAAATGGACGGCCGCGGTCTGACGAGATTCTACATGTCAGGTAACCGGCATATAAGACGACCCCCGACTTTGGAGAAGATTTTTATGGGGTAAAAAGTCGTCTTATATGCCGGAAAATACGGTATATAGAGGTGTATATCAGATACCAAATTCCAAAGGGAAATTGTATATGTAGAAACTCACTGTGTATGTAGAACCCAAGGTGTTTTCGATCAAAAGATCTTCAGGGTTGAAGTGATAGCCTTCATTCTAATGAATGAAAGAATATATTCTTGTATGGTATTGTAATATATGTGTAGCGGGGTCTCCTTTAAGGCCCCGGGACTACGTTACCCAGAACCCCTTTCGGCACCCAAGGTGCAGTTAGCCACCGCAGAGACTCATGGGAGGGGTTATTTGAGGAGGCAAGGCGGAGCTCGGCCTCTTTGGACACCGCACTGCAAGCAAGAGTTTCTTCCTGTGCGGATCTGCTGCAGTGCAAGGCCTGAAGCCTGGGCCTTGCGCAACTTCCAAAGAGCCTTCCACCCCACTGCGGAGCCTGGGTGGCACCAGACTTGTCGAGTGAGGACATCAGTTGGATCGGGGACCCGATGGTTGCAGAGGCTGTGTGCGGAGACACAGCAGGTGGAAGTCCCGGACTGGGATCGCGTCCGGAGTGGTGAGCGAGCACTTGCTCAAACCAATAGACTGTACCGTGTTTAGGCCTATAGACTGCCTTGGCCCGCCTATCGCTGTTTGTTGGTCCATTAGGAGACCCGTAGCAGGACAGTGTTGAAGGGTCTCCAGTTTAGTGTTCCTTGAGACTGCCTATTTGTGGATTACAAATATCATCTCATCAAGTGCACCACTGAAAGTTTGCATGCGAAGAAATCATAGAGTGAAAAGACTGAGATTTATTCTATGTCAGGCCTGACTAGGGGGAAGATAGAATATTGTTTAGTGCGCCACAGGGCACGCACACCATAATAGCTGCGCGCGGTGTGTTACCGCGCTGGGCCATTGTTGTGTGCTATACCTATTGCTACAGGGCTCTGTAAGCAAGTTGCATGTGTTCTGTTCTGCCTATGCTTTTGATATAAAGTAAAGCCGTTGCATTTGATCTCCCGCCTCAGTGTGTTGTCTTACTGCTAAAAGAGATTGCCCCCTTTGCACTATTACTGAATGTGATGCAAGTTTAACCCTAGACTAACTGTGCCAGAGTGGGTAGAGTAAGATTGCCAGGGGTTGGCGGTGCTGTATGCAGGGCCCGAAATCAAACCAGCGGCTCTCTTAACTGGGGGTATCGCTACATATGGTTATAGCATGTTAACAAAATGAGACATCCAAAATGCAAACAATATAAAGAATTTTATGGAGTGTTTTAAACTCTGTTCAGTGGTCACCATGTGCCCCTACCCTAAATGGGAGGGATAGACTTAAAGGTCTCCTTAAGGCTGGGTTCACACTTGTGCGGTGCAAATTCTAGCTCTGTTATCTCTGCAAAGAGATGAGAGAGCTGTTCAGCGGATCATCTGTGTTTTAGCTGCGAATTTGGTGACCTGGGAGGGGGGGGAAAGTGTAGTGATCTGGGAGAAAATCCTGATGAGAACTGAACACATCTGCCAATCAGATGCGTGCCCATAGAAGATAATGGGCCTGAATTCGCACCTGAGCCGCACCGCAATGCCTAGAAAACGCACAAGTTTTTTGGGCAATGCGAATGCATCGCACATATGTGAACCAGCCTCATTACAATCAATGTATTTTATAATGTTATGCGAATTGGATGCATGTAAGCCACAACCAATTCGCATAGGTGTGAACGGGGCCTCAGGGTCCCAGCTCGTTAAACAGTTATGGATTTGCAAAAAATTGTTCAAACCCATTAAAGATTTTCCTTTTTTGGAGTCTTCTACCAGCAAAGAAGACTTTCTGGTGGCCATCACATCTGTTAGGCGTGTCTCAGAACTACTGGCACTTTCCTGCAGAGTCCTTCCTCATATTTCACAACAACAAGGTTGTATTATGCCATAGACCATTCTTCCTTCCAAATGTGATTTCAGCGTTCCATTTAAATGGGGACATTGTTTTGCTATCTTTGTGCCCTGCTCCTAAACTTTCAAAGGCAGTCTCTCTACATAGACGTTGTCCGAACCACTGCGTTGTACTTAAGCTGCTGCTTCCATTTGACAACATATTTCCTGTTTTGTCCTCTCCTCTGATCCTCAAAAGGAGCCCTTTGCCTCAAAATCCACAATTTGCTAAGTGGATAAGGGATTTGACCACCAGAGCTTTTGCTCTAAAACAAATACTGCCTACATGCACACTCCACCAGATCTCCTAAAGCATTCTGGGCCTTTAGGCACCAAGTCTCTGTCACCCAGCTCTGTAAGGCTACCACTTGCTCTTTTTATATATGTGTGTGTGTGTGTGTGTGTGTGTGTGTGTGTGTGTGTGTGTGTGTGTGTGTGTGTGTGTGTGTGTGTGTGTGTGTGTATATGTATGTATGTATGTATGTATGTGTATGTATATGTGTATGTGTATGTGTGTATATATTGTTTTATCAGGTGCATGTTCACCCTTCTGCTAATAAAGTTTTTGGCCACAGTTCTTGCAGTAGCACTCTGGGCCTGAGTTTATTACCTCCCCCTTTTTTTTTTGATCATTTGGAACAGTTTTGTCAACGGTCACCCTTGTATCCATTGCTTTGGGATGTTCCGTAGTGTATGAAGAAGTTGCCTGTATCCTGTACGAATACAATAAGAGGAATTTTGGCTTGGCTCTAAATTCCATTGCTTGGAGTACAGTACACAGACAACCCTCCCTAAAGTCTTGTTACTCTGAATTGCCTTCTACAAAACCGATGACTCTGAGAGAGGGGTAGGGTTATAGGGTAAACACCCCAGGGGAGCATGTCCTCAAAAGCTTGCCAGTATCCCGTCTCCTGACACATGGTGTATGGATGAGGATAATAATCCTCTACTTTACACCAAAATGTCGAATTCACAGGCAAGTCGCAATTCTTCTTTTGCATTTTGCACAGAGTAGGGGAGGGTTATAACCACTGGCAGTTTTTTTTACATCTGTGTCCCATTAGGGAAGTTTCTCTGTTTCCTATCCTATAGCTAAAACAGGAAGTGAGAGGAAATCCTCCAAAGTGAGGTAATGCGTGAATGTCATCAGGGTCACCAGAAATATTGTCCTCATCACATTTCCTCTCTGTTCCTGTTCTGGTGACAACCCAAAATTTGGGATTGTTTTTCACTTTCATACTCGCCTCCTTTACCCTGATAACAGTAAACAGGAAAAATAGACAGGAGGTAAAGCTCCTTAACGACCGCTCACTGTACATATACGTCGGCAGAATGGCACGGACAGGCAAACTCGCGTACCTGTACGTGCCTGCCTTCGTATGGGTGGAGGGTCCGATCGGACCCCCCTCCGGTACAATGAGCGGTGGTTGTCGTTGCGGAAGCGATCCGTGATGAGGGGACGGCCGTTCGTTTCTGGCCACCCCCTCGCTATCGCTCCCAGCGAATGATATGCTTCCTCTGCTGTGTAAATATAAACACCAGTGATCACCGTATAAGTGTTACGGGTGACGCTGGTTGGTTAGTTTGCTTTTTATAGCATCAGGGCACCCGCCATATATAACCCAATAAAGGTTTAACCCCCTGATCGCCCGGCGGGTGATATAAACTAGGTTTTAGCGCCAGAGAGGGTCTGCGTCGCCCCAGGCAGCGTTAGGTTAGTGCCAGTAACGCTAACACCCACGCGCAAAGCATACACTTCCCTTAGTGGTATAGTATCTGAACAGATCAAGGTCTGATCAGATCTATACGAGCTTCCCCAGTGGTTTAGGGTTCCCAAAAACGCAGTGTTAGCGCGATCAGCCCAGATACCTGCTAGCACCTGCGTTTAGCCCCTCCGCCCAGCCCACCCAAGTGCAGTATCGATCGATCACTGTAACTTACCAAACACAACACACATAACTGCAGCGTTCGCAGAGTCAGGCCTGATCCCTGCGATCGCTAACAGTTTTTTTTGTAGCGTTTGAGTTATTTGCTGACGTCAGGTGCTTTTTTTTTCCTGTGAATCTTACTAGTGTACCCCTAAATTTAGAGCCCAAAATGGCAAATCGAAGGTACACTAGTAAAGAGGCCTATGAGATTCTGAGCATGACAGATAGTGAAGAGGAGGTCACGGATCTGTCAGATTCGGGCTCAGAATACCTTCCCGTAGAAGACAGCGGCTCCATGTCAGATAGCCCGGGCGACAAAGATGATGAGGTCACTATTAAGGTCAGGCACACCCGATCCCGATCTTCTGAGGTTGTTGAGGAGCAAGAACCGCAGGGCTCTCGTATCATGGAGCAGAGTAGTACTAGCGCCGCTATTCCTTCTGGTGAACTGGCAAGCACCAGCGGCTAGTACAGCCTGGGCGTACATCCAGCACTGCAGTATCACGTGGTGACGTGGCAAGTCCCATAAGTGCAGTTCAAGCTGGCGAGGTGGCAAGCACAAGTAGTGTCCCACTGCCACCAAGAAGACAAAGGCAGGCCCGTCGTGCCCATAGTACCCTTCCTGCAGAATTTGCCTATCCTGATTGGGTCCCCACCACTTCTGCAGCGCCTGTACTAACCCCATTCACTGCCCAACCCGGTATTCAGGTGGAAACAGCTGATTTTATGCCACTTGATTTTTATTCGCTGTTTTTTCACGATCTCTATAGATCTATTGTGGACCAGAGTAATTTATATGCTGGTCAATTCATCGCCGCTAATCCCCAGTTGCCTTCCCTTGCCAGAAATTGGAGACCAATTACGGTTTCCGAATTTAAGACCTTTCTGGGCCTTTCCCTCAACATGGGCACACATACATTTTCGTCAATACGTGCTTATTGGTCCACACACCCAATTGACCACATGCCCGTGTTCTCTGCCTTCATGCTCAGGACACGATACGAGCAGATTTTGCGGTTCATACATTTCAACGACAATGAACTTAGTCGTCCACATGGAGACCCTGAATACGACCGGCTCTACAAAATTCGGCCCCTCATAAACCACTTCAACGAACGTTTTGCAGCCTTGTTTATTCCCGATCAAGTTGTCTGCGTTGATGAGTCCCTGATTAAATTTTCTGGCCGCTTGTCTTTAAAGCAGTACCTTCCCAGCAAGCGTGCCAGATACGGGGTCAAGCTCTAAGTTCTGTGACAGGGCAACCGGCTATGTATGGAGCTTTACGGTTTATGAGGGAAAAGATAGTCAGATTGAGTCGGTCAACTGCCCGGATTACGTAGGGAGCGCTGGCAAGATAGCGTGGAACTTGGTGTCACCCTTATTCGGAAAGGGGTACCACATGTATGTGGACAATTATTACACGAGCGTGCCACTGTTTAGTCACTTGTTTGACCTAATCGCCGGGGCTTTCCCCAGGGGCTTGTAGATTCCCGTCTTAGGCTGGGGGAGAGAGCCTGCTTGAAGTGTAATAATTTGCTCGCAGTGACGTGGAGGGATAATAAGAATGTTTTTTCCTTCTTACCTCCCTTCATGCAGACACGACAGTCCAAATTCGTACGGCGACTGGTGTTGTGGAAAAACCTCTCTGTGACCACGAATATAACCAAAATATGGGAGGGGTGGACCTCAACGACCATAAGTTTATCAGTATGTCCTCGAGAGTACCCTTACCCAAAGAGCCCCCCAAAAAAGATGTTGTGTCTGTGGCAAGAGCGGATTTAGGCGTGAAACCCATTTATTTTTGTCCACACTGTCCTGACAATCCTGGTCTGTGCATTGGTAAATGTTTTGAACGCTACCACTCAAAAGTGAAGTTTTAGCGTAGGGTACAGCATTTCACAGACTAGGACACACTTACACAGGGTCTCCCAAGATGCCATTACATTTTGAGAGACCCGAACCGTTACAGTTGAGTAAACAAAAAAATATATAAAATAAAAAAAACACAAATAGGTTCCCCCTCTCCCCCCTCTCTCCCCCCTCTCTCTCTCTCTCTCTCTCTCTCCCCCCTCTCTCCCCCCCTCTCTCTCTCTCTCTCCCCCCCCTCTCTCTCTCTCTCCCCCCCCTCTCTCTCTTTCTCTCCCCCCCTCTCTCTCTTTCTCTCCCCCTCTCTCTCTCCCTCCCCCCCTCTCTCCCCCCCTCTCTCTCCCCCCCTCTCTCTCCCCCCTCTCTCTCCCCCCCTCTCTCTCCCCCCCTCTCTCTCCCCCCTCTCTCTCTCCCCCCTCTCTCTCTCCCCCCCTCTCTCTCTCCCCCCTCTCTCTCTCCCCCCCTCTCTCTCCCCTCCCTCTCTCTCCCCTCCTCTCTCTCTCCCCTCCTCTCTCTCTCCCCTCCTCTCTCTCCCCCCCTCTCTCTCCCCCCCTCTCTCTCCCCCCCTCTCTCTCCCCCCCCCCCTCTCTCTCCCCCCCCCCTCTCTCTCCTCCCCCCCTCTCTCTCTCCCCCCCTCTCTCTCTCTCTCCCTCTCTCTCCCCCTCTCTCTCCCCCCCTCTCTCTCTCCCCCCCCTCTCTCCCCCCCCCCTCTCTCTCCCCCCCTCTCTCTCCCCCCCCTCTCTCTCCCCCCCCCCTCTCTCCCCCCCCCTCTCTCTCCCCCCCTCTCTCTCCCCCCCTCTCTCTCTCTCTCTCCCTTACTGTATTCTATTCTGCAATGTTTTATCATGCTTGCGTTTCAGGTATGTAACTTTTTGTTTTCAGGTACGCTGTTCAGTTGCAGCGCGGATTTATATATCTTGACCGCAACAGCATTTGCTCCCACGATACATAAAGCCGTGACTCAAACGCTGTAGGAGGTGATTTCACCACCACAGTAAAAAAAAAAGGAGCATATATGGGGGCGGAGGAGCGATTTTGCTCCTAATGCCGCGTACATACGGTCGAAAGTCCGACCGTGTGTACGCGGCATAACTTTTTCGCGGGAGGATGCCCCCATGTTTCGGCATATATAAATGGTTTATGTATGCCCATCATTAGAAGTGGGTGGATGAAGGGAGGTATTCTAATGGTGGACATACCCACAGATCAATCTTTTTTTCATGCAGCCAACAGGCTGCATGAAAAAAATATTTGAATACCGTATTTATCGGCGTATAACACGCGCCGGCGTATAACACGCACCCCAAGTTTAGGAGGAAATTTTAGGGGAAAAAACTTTTAGCAGGGAAGTTTAAGGAAAAATAACTTACATTTAAATGCAGCCTTGTCAGTGTCCATTTCAGCCTTGTCACAGTGCAGCCTTGTCACTGTCCATTTCAGCCTTGCCCCAGTGTCGCCGTGCAGCCTTGCCCCAGTGTCGCCGTGCAGCCTTGCCCCAGTGTCGCCGTGCATCATTTTAAAATTGGCGCCGAGACTGTGCGGACGCCGCCGAGAACGCAGGGGACGCAGGGACTGGGCGGAGCCGCCGCCGAGATACACATAGCCGAGTGTACTCGGCTTTTCTCGGCTCCGCTCACAGTCACGCCGAGTCCCGCCTTATGATGGACATAACACAGGTCCAATGGCGGGACTGCGCGTGACTGTGAGCGGAGCCGAGAAAAGCTGAGTATAGCCGAGTACATTCGGCTATGTGTATCTCGCTCCGCTCCGCTCAGTCAGCGGAGACAGCTCAGGGATGTCAGTATCGGCGTATAACACGCACCCATGATTTTCCCCTGATTTTCAGGGGAAAAAAGTGCGTGTTATACGCCGATAAATACGGTACATGTTCAACCAGGACCAGCAACATACTGGTATGTTGCTGGACTTTGGTTATACCAGAATGATGCCTGCGGGTTTAGGTATCCTCTTGGTATCATTCTTTTCAGCCAGCGGTCGACTTTCATGTAAAAGCAATTATAGTGGCTAATTAGCCTCTAGACTGCTTTTACAAGCAGTGAGAGGGAATGTTCCCCCCCCCTGGATATAAACCGCGCCATTGGGGAGGCATTTTATCACACTATTCTTGGTGTGGTCAGATGCTTTGAAGGCAGAGGAAAGATCTAGGGTCTAACCACCCAATTTTTTTTTAAAAAGAGTACCTGTCACTACCTATTGCTATCATAGAGATAATAAAAATGGTAAAAAAAAAATGGAAGGAACAGTTTAAAAATAAAATATAAAAAGCAAAATAAATGATAAAAAAATAGCACCCCTGTCCCCCCCTGCTCTTGCGCAAAGGCGAACACAAGCGTCGGTCTAGCGTCATATGTAAACAGCAATTGCACCATGCATGTGAGGTATCACCGCGAAGGTCAGATCGAGGGCAGTCATTTTAGCAGTAGACCTCCTCTGTAAATCTAATGTGGTAACCTGTAAAGGCTTTTAAAAATGTATGTAGTTTGTCGCCGCTGCGCGTTTGTTCGCAATTTTAAAGCATGTCGTGTTTGGTATCCATGTACTCGGCCTAAGATCATCTTTTTTATTTCATCAAACATTTGGGCAATATAGTGTGTTTTAGTGCATTAAAATAAAAAAAGTGTATTTTGTGACAGAAAAAAAAAATGCAACACCCACTATTTTAATCTGTAGGGCCTTTGCTTTAAAAAAATATATAATGTTTGGATGTTCAACATAATTTTTTTGCAAAAAAAAAAGTTTTCATGTAAACCAAAGTGTGTCAGAAAGGGCTTTGTCTTCAAGTGGTTAGAAGAGTGGATGATGTGTGCCATAAGCTTCCTAATGCTGTGCATAAAATGCCAGGACAGTTCAAAATCCCCCCCAAATGACCCCATTTTGGAAAGTATACAACCCAAGCTATTTGCTGAGAGGCATCTTGAGCCCATTGAATATTTTTTTTTTTCTGTCCCAAGTGATTGAATAATGACAAAAAAAAAATGTACAAAAAGTTGTCACTAAATGATATTTCTCTTATCGTCCATGGACTGACACAGCTGTCATACTGATTACGTGTGGGTATATGTCCCTGCTTGCAGGAGAAGACCTAGGCAGAATGTTAGATGTTAAAACATTCTAGAACAAACCAGAGCTGAACAGCCCCGCCCAGGGGGGCGGTCCCTCCGGACATTACCCTCCCATCTGCAGCTAGCAGCCTCAGTTTTTTTTCTGCCTAGCAGAAGGAGAAGGCGTGGCTCTCTCAGGAGCCAGTCTCCTGGAAGATTTTATTTTTACATTTTATTCATTTGGGAATTTTATTTTATTTTTGAGACCTTCAATCAACTGTCGGCTGGGCAACAGGTTGGGTACACTAGTATCCTCGTTTTCCCTGTCCGACCATCGAGCGTGCTGATCCTCGCCTTGTGTGTGTGAGACTCAGTTCATGACATACCCCATGGCTCCAGGGGTGGCCGGGTTGCTTTCATGCTCCCGCGGTCCTCTCAAGATTGAACAATACCTGACTGTATCTTTTGCGGTGGACCGGGCCAACAGCTACGCAGTACTACTCTGTGATAGGTCTGTCTGAGACAAGCCAGTTGGTCCCTCCAGGGACGGGTAAGTAGTCTCTCCTGCTGCAGGTGAGTACATACTGGCTATGTTTTCTTTATGTGGGGGGTTCGCCCTGTCTCCCCCCTGTTATGCTGCTCTCTGCACCCTGTACTGGTGCTGTGCTGTGTGGGGGTGCTTGGGGATCACTCTGGCCTGGCTGGGGGAGCTCATGTCTGTTTTAATGGCACTGGGGCAGTGTTCTGGTGTGTGAGTTACATACTGTGGTGGATAGTGGTTACATGCATGCTTAGCAAAGCTAAGCTTCACAGGTTTAGTTCCTGAGTGGGGCTGTTTGTGTTCAAACAGCCGCCCCAGTGCTTGCCGTGCCACAGCCAGTGAGGGCAGGAGCTCCTGCCTTGTGGTTAGTGAACAACCGCAAAACTTGTGCGCCAATAGCACTGAGGTAATTTTGAAAAAAACGCGCTCGGCGGCCATTTTGCCGTGGATCGATGGCGCAGTATTGTATGCGGCCGGCGGCCATTTTCTTGAAGCCGCAGCGTTTTTGCTTACAGTTTCGGCCGCTGCTGCGGCGCGAATATCCAATCTCTTCACAGTCCGGTCTCCTCACTCTCCCCAGGCTTCACCCGCGCGGCAGCGTGGTTTCATACAGCGGAATGAGCGGTCCTTACAGGGGTTGGTGAGTACTCTGGGTGTCCCCTCCTCAGCTTTAGCATAGCCAGTGGGTGGACTGTGTTACTCACCATGATAGTGTTTAGCAGTCAGAGGGTGGCAGTATGGAGTCTAGTTCACCTGCTTCTCCACACTTGCCTGAGGCAACTGGCAGTGCTCCTGCACCTGCGGTCCCTAGCGACTAGTTGTCGGCAGTCCTGGAATCATCCTTGTCAGGATGGAAGTGGTGTGCGAGCGCAAGGGAGCTGTAAAGCGCCCCCGCCCCACACATCCTCCTGTAGGGGAGTGCTCTGTCTCAGATATGGGCCTAGCTATGGCTGCTCAGGACCCTAGCTCTGAAAATGTTCATGTTCTTTAAACAGGATATTCCCTGTGAGGAAGACCCCAGTTCTGAAAAACTGACAGGGTGCTTGTAAGTGAACTCATTGATGCTGTGAGGAACACTCTCAAGCTGAATGTTGAGGCTGAGGAACCTCCGGTAAAAGCTGTCTCCTTTTGGTTCTTTTAAAGCCGTTTATTCAAAAAGGTTTACTCTTTCGTCCATGGACCGACACAGCTTCTCTATTGACAAAGTGGGTATTATCCGTTAATTAGGAGTGACTAGGCAGAAAAACTTGTAAAAAGTGTTGCATCACACCTTCTACAGTCCCGCCCAGGGGGCGGACCCTCCGGGTATATCCTCTCAGTCTGCATATCGGAGATCAGTTTTTTTTTCTGTCTAGCAAGGAGTAGGACATGGCTCCCTTCGGGCCCATTGGTCCGGGGAAAAGATATATATATATATATATATATATATATATATATATATATATATATATATATATATATATATATATATATATATATTCTAAAAAAAAAATTTTTTTTTGCTGCATTTGTTTCCTTCGATCAACTGCCGACTGGGTGACAGGCTGGATCCTCGATCCTTGTAGTCTCCCCAGTTTCGGCCATCGAGCGTGTGCCGACCCTAGCTACGCGCTGGGTTTTCCACGACATGCCCGTCGGTGAGCCTACGCTCCAGGGCCTGCATCGGACCGCTCAGCTTCGGCTGACCTTTCGGACGAGTCGCAGCAGCCTGGCCGGTGAGCGTCACGCTCCAGGGCATACATATGATCGTCCCTTTTGGGTCCAATCACAGCATGCCTGGCCAACAGTCACCTTCCGTGCGCGGACGATGATCTGTTTGGAATGTCTTCCAGCATAATACATGCAGGATAGGTAAGTAAAACTCCCCTGCCTCGGCTGAGTGATTCAGCTGGACATTCCTGGAGAGATCAAGTAAGTGGTTGTTGCCCCTTTCTTCCCTCTCTCCCTGCCTTTCCCTCCTCCCTGGGCTTCTAGCTGAAAGGTGCTGGGGGTCACCTAAGGGGTTCCACTGGAGCGGGGCTGGCTGTAACTAACATTTAAAAGAAATGTCATTTCTGCTTACCTGTGTGTGTGCTTCCTCCTCTATGCTGTCGGCGGCCATTTTGAGGTGGTCCATGCCGAGTACGGCCTCTTGTGACTGCCCGGCGGACATTTTCCTGTGGTTCGGCCACACCCACTGGCCCCTATCAGCTGATCGGCGGGTATGTTTGTCCACCCTGTATGTATATATTGCCGTTCGGCGGCCATCTTTTTGTGGGCTACGGCTGCTTGACCTCTATCTTCGGTCGGCGGCCATTTTCTTAGAGCCCACATTATCTTCCATACAGACGTTTTTGGCAACCATTTTGCGAGAGCCTCCGGCCTCTAGGGTGCATTACACTGGCGCGGAAATTCACACAGGAAGTGCTGATGAAAGAAGCAGACTGACACGGCAGCAGTGGGACAGCATCACAGGCGCAGCACACGGCAGCATAGCAGTACCGGTCCAGGGTGGTGAGTCCTCTGGGTAACCCAGCATCTCTGCACCGCAGGAGGGTGGCCTATTGATAACTTGCCTGGAGCCCTGTGAGTGTCAGCGTGTGGTCAGCATGGCATCTGAGCCAGATGTCTTCTCCCCTGAAACACCACATTTAGCAGCTGGTGCCCCTGAGGTGTCTATGAACGCTATGGCGGCAATCCTAGAGGCGTTGGCTGCCAGGATGGAAGCAGCACACGGGAATATAGGGGGTAGTAAACGCCCCGTCCCCTGCAAGCTTCTGGGGATAATTCTGATGCAGAACCAGGTCCAGCTACGGCTCAAGGCCCAGGTTCTGACGCATCAGACTGCAGACCGTGACCGGACAGTGAGGATGACTCCAAGTCCAGGTCAGTGCGCGAGACGGCTTTGGTATCTGACCTTTATTACTGCAATGTGGGATACGCTAAAGTTGGAAAATGCTGCAGAAGCAGCAGAGACTCCGGTCCACTTGGGTTTCATAGACCTGCCCGCACTGCTAAGGTGTTCCCTTGTGTCTCTTTTTATAAACTCTTATAAAAGGAAGGGGAGAACCCACTGAGGGTCTTTACAGCCCCAAAGAGGTTTACGGTACGGTACCCCTTTGAGGAGAGTTTTCTGAAGAAATGGACCTCTCCCCCATAGTGGACCCTCCGGTGTCCAGACTTAATAGAGCCACCACAATTCCTGTAGAAGGGGCTCCTGTTTTCAAGGACCCTGTGGATAAGAAGGCTGAAGCACTCGCTTGCTACCTATACTCAGTGTTAGGCTCAGCAGTACGCCCGGCATTGGCAGGGGCCCTAGTGTCTCACACACTTACTGAATGGGCAAGATTGCTACTCCAGGGGTTAAGGAGCGAGATGCTTCTCCTGATGAGATAACATTGCCTGACCTGTTGGTCCAGGGCCTTAGGTTTGTCTGCGAGTCAGACATGGATACTATTCCCCTGCTGTCTGAAGCTTCTGTTTATGCAGTAGCAATACGCCGCCTGATCTGGCTAAAAGGCTGGTCTGCGGACCAGACTTCCAAGAAAGCCCTGTTGGATCTGCCTTTTAAGGGCGACAGACTTTTTGGGGCTTCTCTGGATGACATCATCAAGGATGCCACAGGAGGTAAAAGCACTTTGCTTCCCCAAATTAGCAAGGGTAAGGGGCCACGCCAAGGGCCCTCCTTTACTGCACGCAAGTGTTTTTTTCGTCCCCCTAGGGCGACAGGGAAAAGACCCCAGGCCGATAAAGCGCCTGCCCAAGGACAAAAGCGTCCTTGGTCCCGCATACCCAATAAGCCTGCGGACAAATTTGCATCCGCATGAAGGTCCTCCCCCACCCAGCTCGGGTGGGGGGACGTCTTCGCAAATTCGCGACTCAGTGGACAGCTCTAATCTCCGACAGGTGGGTTTGCGAAGTAATCTCAGGCTACAAGATAGTTTCTCTCTTGTCCACCGGACAGATTCAACACCTCCAATCTCCAGCTACTACCGACCCGTCGGGAGGCCCTGTAGGGGGCGGTCCAGGGTCTACTGGAACGCGGGGTAGTTATTCCAGTTCCAAAACTGGAACAGGGTTTTTACTCAAATCTGTTCATTGTGTCGCAGAAGGAGGGGGTTCGTCCAAGCTTGGATCTCAGAGCCCTCAATTGCTTTGTGAAGGTACAAAGATTTCGGATGGAGTCGGTTCAATCTGTAGTCACGGCTCTCCATCCGGGGGACTTTCTGGCCTCCTTGGACATCAAGGACGCATACCTGCATGTCCCCATATACTCCAGACACCAGAGGTTTCTGCGATTTGCTATCGGGAAGGACCACTACCAGTTTGTGGCCCTCCCGTTTGGCCTTGCCTCAGCACCCAGGATGTTCACCAAGGTGCTCGCTCCGATTCTGGCACTTCTAAGACAGCGGGGTATCGTTATCACAGGCTACTTGGACGACCTTCTGCTGAAGGCCCATTCAAGCTCAGAATTAGAGGTAAGCGTGTCCATAAACCTGTCAGACTCTTCGAGACTGTGGTTGGATACTAAACACGCAAAAGTCAGTATTGGTGCCCACTCAACGCCTAGTGTACCTGGGGTTGATTCTGGATTCCTCAGAGGCAAAGGTATTCCTCCCTGTGGAGAAGTTGCAGACCCTCCGGGCTGCAGTACGGCAGCTGACTTCCAGGAATTGGTCGTCACTCCGTTTTTTGCATGCGAGTGTTGGGCCTCATGGTAGCCTCCTTCGAGGCGGTCCCATATGCTCAATACCACACTTGAGTGTTACAGAAGGAAGTTCTGTCCAGATGGAACAGATGCCCTTCATCTCTGGATTATCAAATCCGAGTGGGCCACCTAGTCGGGAGATCCCTGGTATGGTGGCTGACAGCACCGGCTCTAATGGCCGGGAAGTAATTTCTTCCGGTTTACTGGATAGTGATCATGATGGACGCCAGCCTTAAAGGTTGGGGGGGAGTCTGGGGTGTTCAGTCGGCGCAAGGTTGCTGGACCCCAGAGAAAGCCCTCCTGCCGATCAATGTCCTGGAAATCCGGGCGATCAGGCTGTGCCTCTTCAAAGGGACTCAGAGGCTGCAAGGGCGTCCAGTCAGGATCCAGTCAGACAATGCCACAACGGTGGCATATGTCAATCATCAAGGAGGAACAAGAAGCTCAGCTGCAGCATCGGAGGTTGCTCGCATCCTGAAGTGGGCAGAGAAGAGCGTACCGGCACTGTCGTCCATGTACATTCCGGGTGTGGAAAACTGGCAGGCGGACTACCTGAGCCTCCAGATGCTGGACCAGGGAGAATGGTCCTTACACCCGGAGGTGTTCCAACTCCTCTGCCAAAGATGGGGCACACCAGACGTAGATCTTCTGGCTTCCAGACTCAATCGGAAGATATTGAGGTTTGTGACCCGGTCAAGAGACCCTTGGGCAGACGCAACGGACGCGTTGGTGGCATCGTGGGGTCAGTATCGGCTAATCTATGCCTTCCCGCCCTTAAGGCTTCTTCCTCTTCTGCTCCGCAGAGTGGAGGCAGAGGGAATTCCAATGATCCTAATCGCTCCAGATTGGCCTCAGCATCCTTGGTAAGCCGATCTAGTACGTCTGGTAGCAGACGTCCCCTGGCGCCTACCACTACGGAAGGACCTGCTATCGCAAGGTCCCATACTCCAGAATCCTGCTGTTTTTACAGCATGGGGTGGACCAAAGACTTGCCCTAAGTACGATTTAAGGGACCGATATCTGCCCTGGCTGTCTTTTTTTTCAGCGACCCCTGGCGACTCACTCTCTCGTGAGTACATTTGTGCAGGGGGTTTGACATGTGGCCCCTCCGGTCCGTCCCCGTTACCTCCGTGGGACTTGAACCTGGTCCTCTCGGTGCTTCAGAAGGCACCGTTTGAGAATATTAGAGATATTCCCCTGTTGACACTTTCTCAGAAGGTGGTCTTTTTGGTGGCTGTTACGTCAGTTAGACGAGTCTCTGAGCTGGCAGCCTTGTCCTGCAAGGCTCCCTATTTGGTTTTCCACAAGGATAAGGTGGTGCTGCGGCCACAGCCTTCCTTTCAAAAGTCGTTTCGGCTTTTCATCTCAATGAAGACATTGTACTTCCATCCTTGTGTCCTCATCCGTCGAATCCTAAGGAGTCGGCGTTGCATTCCTTGGACGTTGTCCGAGCTTTGAGAGTATACCTATCTGCTACTTCCCTGTTCCGGAAGTCAGACTCAGTTTGTTTCGGTGGCTGGTCCCAAGAAGGGCCAAGCAGTCTCGTCGGCCACCATCTCTAGGTGGATCCGACAGAGTAATCCAGGCTTACGCCTTAAAGGGTCAAGCGCCCCCCTTTCCGGTCACGGTGCATTCGACCAGGGCAAGAGGTGCCTCCTTGGGCTTTCCGACATCAAGCGTCTGTTTCCCAAGTATGTAAAGCGGCGACTTGGTCGTCCGCTCACACTTTCACAAAATTCTACAAAGTTGATGTAGATGCATCTTCGGATGCCTCTTTCGGCCACAAGGTTTTACAAGCGTCTGTTTAGAGTTGCAGCTCCTCCGTTGGAGGAGTGCTGTTTTGTGTTTGGGGTGAAGTTTATTTTTATGCTGTTACCACCCCCCAGTTTTTTTCTCTGACACTGCTTTGGGACGTCCCACTTTGTCAATAGAGAAGCTGTGTCGGTCCATGGACGAGAGAGTAAATAGGATTTTTTACTCACCGTAAAATCCTTTTCTCTGAGTCCATGGACCGACACAGCACCCACCCCTCCTTTTTAAGTTTGTACTGCTTTTTGACGAACTGATCTGCGATATGCAGACTGAGAGGATATACCCGGGGGGTCCGCCCCCTGGGCGGGACTGTAGAAAATGTGATGCAACACTTTTTACAAGTTTTTCTGCCTAGTCACTCCTAATTAACGGATAATACCCACTTTGTCAATAGAGAAGCTGTGTCGGTCCATGGACTCAGAGAAAAGGATTTTTACGGTGAGTAAAAAATCCTATTTTTTCCATATGTGCCTTTTTTTGATACATTCATTGACTAAGTCTGGGGTAAGCTGCAGAGGACTTTGGCGGTCCTGCGACGCCTAGCCATGAGGTACCCCTTTTTAAGGAGGACCTGGTTATGAAGGGGCTCTTCCCCCAGTGGTCGATCCCCGCGGTCGCCCGTTTGAATGAGGCTACCACACTCCTAATGGAAGGGACTCCTGCATTTAAGGATCCCACTGACAGGAGGTCAGAGTGGTGAGTAGAACTATGTTTAACTTATTGGGGTCTGCCTTACACCCTATAGGGGCGGCGACACTTGTGTCTCAAGACACTCGCAGGAAGATTTTGCACCAGACGGTTCAGGAGCATAATCTCCCTCCTGAGACCATTACCCTGGCTCACCAACTGGCGCAGGGTTTAGTCTCGGTGTGCGATGCCACTTTGGATGCGGCCCCTTTAATTTCTGGGGCCTCTATCTGCTGTGGTGCTGCGTTGCCTTGGTTGGCTGAAATGCTGGTCGGCCGACCTAGCTTCCAAATAGCTCCTGGCTGACTTGCCCTTTAAGGGCAGTGGACTGTTTGGGGCCGCCCTGGATGTCATTATTATGGATGTCACAAGGGGTAAGAGCACCTTCCTTCCTCAGTCTGTTATGGACAAAGGAGCCCCACCGTAGGCCAGGCCCTTCCTTTCCGGCAAAGGAGAGTGAGTTTCTTTTCGTCAGTCAGAATCCACGGGTAAGCCCTCCCAGCCTGGGAAGAGTGCGGTTGGGGGACATAAGCGTCCCTGGGTGCGTAAGCCTACCAAGCAAGCTCCCAAGCCCACTGCCACATGGAGTCTTGTCCCTGCCCGACTCTGGGGTGGAGGGACTTCCTTGCAGGTTCACGGTTCGGTGGACCTCCCGGATCTCCGACCGGTGGGTGTGCGAGGTGGTCACCTCAGGATACAGTATAGAGTTCCGTTCCTGGCCCCCAGACAGATGCTTTCCCTCAATTCTCCCTCTCCTTCCTGCCCGTCGGGCGGCCCTCTTAAGGGCCGTACAGGATTGATCAGGTCCGGAGGATTGTGCCGGTTCAGTCACAAGAGAGGTTGTTCAGGGTTTCTACTCGAATCTGTTTGTAGTCCCAAAAGGTGGACGGGGGTTCGGCCAACCCTGGGCCTCAAGGCCTGGATGCTTTTGTGATGGTTTAAAGTTCCGCATGGAATCCATTCGTGCGGTGTTCGCTGCACTCCAAGGGTATTTTCTGGCATCCTTGGACATCAAGGCCGCCTACTTGCATGTTCCGATCTGCGCACGTCAACAGTTTCTGCGCTTGCGATCGGCGAAGACCACTATCAATTGTGGCTTTTCCCTTCGGCTTAGCCTCGGCACCAAAGGTTTTTTACCAAGGTGCTTGCTCCGTTTCTAGCCTTGCTGAGACAGCAAGGCACTGCTATTATGGGTTATCTGGACGATCTTCTAAGAGCAGACAATGGCTCAGAATTAGAAGAAGTGTGACTGTCAGTCAGACCCTTAGGGCTTCGGGTGGCGCCCGAACATTCAGAAGTCGGTCCTGGTCCCGGCTTAGCATTTGGAGTATCTCGGTCTGATCCTGGACTCCATGGAGGCGTAGGTATTCCTAACCTTGGAGAAGTTACTGACTTTTCAGTCTGTAGTGCGTGTCCTGACTTCTCGGAAATGGTCGTCAACCCGTTTTTGCATGAGAGCCCTGGGACTCATGAGGGTCTCGTTCGAGGCTGTTCCGTATGCCCAATCACACACACGGGCATTACAGTAAGATATCCTGTCCACTTGGGACAAATCCCCGTTGTCTTTTGTATCTTCAGATCCAGATGAGTCACCCACTCAGGGCGTCCCAGGCGTAGTGGTTGGGGTCCCCGGCTCTTCGGTCCGGGAAGTCGTCTCTCCCCATCCAGTGGACGGTGTTCATGACTGACACCAGCCTAGGGCTGGGGTTGACCCTGGACGAAGCCCGTTTACCGATCAATGTTCTGGAAATATGGGCAATCAGAATATACCTCCCCACGTGGTCTCTATCGGCCGTCTATGTTCAGCGTTGACAATTGGCAGGCGGACTATCGGAGTCGCCAGACCCTGGACCAGCAGAGTGGTCCTTACACCTGGACATACCGGATGTGGACCTGAGGGCCTCTCGACTCAATCGTAAGGTGTCAAGGTTTGTGGCCAGGTCCAGGGATCCTTGGGCGGATGCCTTGGATCCGTTGGTGGGCCCAATGGGGTCATTATTACCTGATATCTGTTATCTTCCGCTGCAGCTGCTTCCTCGCCTGCTGCGCAGGGTTGTGGCTGAAGGGATTCCGGTGAGCCTCTTGCGCCGGGTGGGTCTCGGCGTCATTGGTACGCTGATCTCGTACGTCTCATCGCGGACGTTCCTTGGCGGTTGCCAATAAGGGAGGACCTGCTGTTTCAAGGTCCTAGTTTTCATCCTGTTTTACAGTCTCTGACTTAACGGCATAGCTATTGGAAGCCAGGTGCTGAGAGTCCGAGGTCTCTAGGATTCAGTCATTTCGACCATGTTCAGGGCACGGAAGTCTTCGGCTTGAAAGATATATCACCGTACCTGGGAAGCTTACATCACTATGTGCAATGAGCTGGACTAGCGTCTACGGACGTATTCCGTCCCCAGTATCTGGCGGTCCTTGCAGCGTGGTGTGACCCAAATGCTTGCTTTGAGTACCATCAGGGGTCAGTTTTCGGCCTTGGCCGTCTTTCTTCAGCAACCGCTAGCGGGTCATTCCTTGGTAGCCCCTTTTGTGCAGGGGGTTCGCCATGTGCTCCCTCCTGTTAAACCTCCTCTCCCTCCTCGGGATTTGAATTTGGTGCTCTCGGTTCTCCAGGAACCTCACTTTGAAAATATCAGAGATATTCCCCTCCTTGACCTTGTCTCAGGAGGTGGCCTTCTTAGTGGCCATTTTTTCTGTCAGACGGGTGTCTGAATTGGCGGCCTTGTCCTGCAAGTCGCCCTATTTGGTCATCCATAAGGATAAGGCGGTGTTGCGTCCGCGACCTTCCTTTTGCATAAGGTGGTCTCGGTTTTCCACCTACTTGTGGACATTGTCCTCCCGTCCTTGTGTCCTCACACATCGCTTTCCAGAGGGTTTGCGCTTCACATATTTTATGTGGTACGTGATATGACTCGCTAGTTGTCTGGCTTGGGTCTGAACAGGGCCGAGCGGTGTTGTCTGCCATTTTTTCTAGATGGATCAGACAGACTGTTTATACAGGCCTATGCCATTAAGGGGGTGGCCCCTCTCTTTCCGGTTACGGCGCATTCCACCAGGGCAATTGATGCTTCTTGGGCTTTCCGACATCAAGCGCCGGTTGCACAAGTGTGCAAGGCGGCGACCTGGTCGTCCGTTCATACCTTTTCAAAATTCTATAAGGTTGATGTGGCTGCATCTTCGGATGCTTCCTTTGGCCGCAAAGTGTTGCAGGCTGCTGTTTAATGTTGCAACTCCTCCGTTGAGGAGCTCTGCTAGTTTGGAGTGAAGTTTTGGTTGTTCCTTTACTATTTTGCTCCCACCCTTTTCTTATACTGCTTTGGGACGTCCCACACGTAATCAGTATGACAGCTGTGTCAGTCCATGGACGATAAGAGAAAATAGGATTTTTGTACTCGCCGTAAAATCAGTTTGACGTCCATGGACTGACACAGCACCCACCCTTCCTTTTAAGGTTTGTACTGCTTTGTTACGAACTGAGGCTGCTAGCTGCAGATGGGAGGGTAATGTCCGGAGGGACCGCTCCCCTGGGCGGGACTGTTCAGCTCTGGTTTGTTCTAGAATGTTTTAACATCTAAAATTCTGCCTAGGTCTTCTCCTACAAGCAGGGACATATACCCACACGTAATCAGTATGACAGCTGTGTCAGTCCATGGACGTCGGAGAAACTGATTTTTACGGTGAGTACAAAAATCCTATTATTTCTCAAACATGCCATGGTTATATGTGGAATTGCACCCAAAAATACATTCTGTTGCTTCTCCTGAGTACGGGGATACCACATGTGTGGGACTTTTTGGGAGCCTAGCCGCGTACGGGACCCCAAAAACCAAGCACCGCCTTCAGGCTTTCTAAGGGTGTAAATTTTTGATTTCACTCCTCACTGCCTATCACTGTTTCGGAGGCCATGGAATGCCCAAATGGCACAAAACCCCCCCAAATGACCCCATTTTGGAAAGTAGACACCCCAAGCTATTTGCTGAGAGGTATGGTGAGTATTTTGCAGATCTCGCTTTTTGTCACAAAGTTTTGAAAATTGAAAAAAATAAATAAAATTATTTTCTTTCTTCATTTTCAAAAACAAATGAGAGCTGTAAAATACTCACCATGCCTCTCAGCAAATAGCTTGTCTACTTTCCAAAATTAGGTAATTTTGGGGGGTTTTGTGCTATCTTGGCATTTTATGGCCTTCAAAACTGTGATGGGTAGTGAGGAGTGAAATCAAAAATTTACGTCCCTTAGAAATCTTGAAGGCAGTGCTTGGTTTTCGGGGTCCTGTACGCGGCTAGGCTCCCAAAAAGTCCCACACATGTGGTATCCCCGTACTCAGGACTAGCAGCAAAATGCATTTTGGGGTGCAATTCCACATATAACTATTGCATGTGTTAGCAATATATCATTTAGTGACAACTTTTTGTACATTTTTATTTTGTTTGTCATTATTCAATCACTTGGGACAAAAATTTTTTTTTCAATGGGCTCAACATGCCTCTCAGCAAATAGCTTGGGGTGTCTACTATTCCAAAACGGGGTTATTTTATGTGGGTTTTGTGCTATTTTTGGCATTTTATGGACTTCAAAACTGTGATAGGTAGTAAAGAGTGAAATCAAAAATTTGCGCCCTTAGAAATCTTGAAGGCGGTGCTTGGTTTTCGGGGTCCCGTAGGTGGCTAGGCTCCCAAAAAGTCTCACATGTGGTATCCCCGTACTCAGGAGAAGCAGGAGAATGTATTTTGGGGTGTAATTTCACATATGCCCATGGCATGTGTGAGCAATATATCATTTAGTGACAACTTTGTACAAAAAAAAAAAGTTTGTCATATACCCGCAACTTGTGGCAAAACATAAAATATTCCATGGACGCAACATGCCTCTCAGCAAATAGCTTGGGCTGTCTACTTTCCAAAATGGGGTTATTTGGGGGGGTTTTGTGCTATTTTGGCATTTTATGGCCTCTGAAACTGTGATGGGTAGTGAGGAGTGAAATCCAAAATTTTCACCCTTAGAAATCCTGAAGGCGGTGATTGGTTTTTGGGGTCCCGTACGCGGCTAGGCTCCCAAAAAGTCCCACACGTGTGGTATCCCTGTACTCGGGAGAAGCAGCAAAATGTATTCTGGGGTGGAATTCCACATATAACCATGGCATGTGTGAGCAATATATCCTTTAGGCCCCTTTCACACTGGGGCAGGAGCGGTGGCGGTATAGCAGCGCAATTTGCAGCGCTGCTATACCATCGTTCTTACCGCAGTATGCGGTCGCTAGGGGGGTGAATGTAACCCCTGCTAGCGGCCGAAAAGGGGTTAATACCGCCCGCAAACCGCGGCTATTGCCGCGGTTTGCGGGCGGTATTACCGCGGTGTCCCATTGATTTCAATGGGCACCCGCGGTAAAGGAGCGGTGAACACACCGCTCCTTTACCGCTGTAAAGAAGCGGCTAGCAGGACTTTTGGAGCGGTCCTGCTAGCGCACCGCTTGTGTGAAAGCCTTCGGGCTTTCACATTGAAGGCTACAGGGCAGGAATTTTTCATGCGGTATAATAGCGCTATTATTGGTGCTAAACCGCATGAAAAACGCCCCAGTGTGAAAGGGGCCTAAGTGACAACTTTTGTAATTTTTTATTTTTTTTTGTCATTTAATCACTTGGGACAAAAAGAAATATTCAATGGGCTCAACATGCCTCTCAGCAATTTTCTTGTGGTGTCTACTTTCCAAAATGGGGTCATTTGGGGGGGTTTTGTACTGCCCTGCCATTTTAGCACCTCAAGAAATGAGATAGGCAGTCATAAATTAAAAGCTGTGTAAACTCCAGAAAATGTACCCTAGTTTGTAGACGCTATATCTTTGGCGCAAACCAATAAATATATGCTCATTGACATTTTTTTTACTAAAGACATGTGGCTGAATACATTTTGGCCTAAATGTATGACAAAAATTTTGTTCGATTTTTCTTATAACAAAAAGTAGAAAATGTTTTTTTTTTTCAAAATTTTCTGTAGTTTTCCATTTTATATCGCAAAAAATTAAAAATCGCAGAGGCAATCAAATACCATTAAAAGAAAGCTCTATTTGTGGGAAGAAAAGGACCCAAATTTTCGTTTGGGTACAACATTGCATGTCCGCACAATTTCCAGTTAAAGCAGCACAGTGCCATATTGTGAAAACGCCTCTGGTCATTAAGCTGCGTAATGGTCCAGTCCTTAAGTGGTTAATGGGGAACAGACAACAATAAAAACTGACAGGCATTTTAATTCCTCTCCACTGTCCAAAATTTAAAAAAAAAAATTGCACTTTAGTTATACTTTAAATTTGGTTCTAAAGGCTTAACGTGATTGTAAAACAACCCATTCAGTTAAAAAAAAAAAAAGGCAAATTTTTTTGTATAGATATATAAAAGAAACATTAAGGCCCCTTCCACACGAGGTGGACTCCGTCGCTATGGAGTCCGCCAGCTCAGCGGGAGATCAGTCTGTTGATCTCCGCTGAGCCGGCGGATGACGGGGCCCTCTCTGCTCACTGAGCGGGGAGGGGCTTGTCGAGCGCCGCTGTCTCCTATGGAGAGATCGGACGAAAACGGACAGCATGTCCGTTTTCATCAGATCTCACCCGATCCGATCTGCCATGGACGGATGGGGACGTATCGCCATCCGTCTGATTTTAGCGGATCGGATGTCAGAGACATGCATCCGCTGACACCCGATGCTCCATATAGATGTATGGAGCGGCCATTCCGGTCCGCCGACAAAATTGACAGGCGGACCTCAACGGTCCGACCGTGTGAATGCATTTTTATTTTTTTATTTAAGTGATTACATTCCCTCTGTTTTCAGCTGTATAATAGCTGGAGCAGGAGAAGCAGCGGCACACTAAGTTTGGCTTTGCAACGGGGGCGTGTCAGGACAAGTCTTATCATTGGAAGATAGTACCCAGCATACAGTGAGGGGGGGAAAAAAGGATTTGATCCCCTGCTGACTTTGTACGTTTGCCCACTGACAAATGATCAGTCTATAATTGTAATGGTAGGTTTATTTTAACAGTGAGAGACAGCATAACAAAAATATCCAGAAAAACGCATTTAAAAAAAGTTATAAATTGATTTGCATTTTAATGAGTGAAATAAGTATTTGATCCCCTATCAATCAGCAAGATTTCCATCTCCCAGGTGTCTTCTATACAGACAACGTGCTGAGATTAGGAGCACTCTTAAAGGGAGTGCTTCTAATCTCAGTTTATAAAATAGTAAATCGCCCGCGCTGCATAGAATATCAACTAGTTTTGAGCTGGTTGCTGCTGCTCATAACAAACGTTAAAAAAAGTGAAAAAGTATATATACCACAGCGCAAAACAAACCCAAATACAAAAAAGTTAATAAAAGTGCTAGTGCTGTGCAGCAATAACTTAAGCAATAAGGATGACCAAACAAAAATAATAGAAAAACTTGAACAAGCATGTAGCCAGTGAACGTTCAAATGTGTACTTAAATGAAAGTTCCAAATGCAAAATTTCTTCAAACGTGACTACTGTGATTAGTGCAAACCTAAAATACAGTTAAAATTAATACTGTAAGATCAACTAACCCAAAGTGACCCAAAAAGTCATAAGCCAGGGGTCCTCAAACTACGGCCCGCGGGCCGCATACGGCACACCAAGGCGATTTAGCCGGCCTGCGGCACGTACTGCCCCTTTAATAAGATCGCAGCACTCCCCCCTCCCCTAACTTATTCGCACAAGACGCGATGCACGGCAGGTCCAGACAAAGGCCGGGACTTTTCAAGTTAAGAAGCGGGTAATTGGTTACTAGGCAGCGGGGCGGTCCCAGCAATCAATCATCTGCCTTTCACTTGAAAAGTCCCGTGCTTTGTTCGGACCTGCCGTGCATCGCGTCTTGTGTGAATTAGGTAGGGGAGGGGGGAGTGCTGTAGAGGGGAAGTGCTGTGATTTAATGGAAGGGACACTGTAATATCGCTGGAGAGATCTGTGGTGGGGGCTCTGTGATGGGGGGGGGGATCTGTGATGGGGCTTTATGATTGGGGGATCTGTAATGGGGGAGTCTGTGGTGGGAGGGATCTGTGATGGGGAACTTTGTGATTAGGAGGCTCTGTGATGGAGAGGAGTCTGATAAAGGGATCTGTGATGGGAGAGGGGATCTGTGATGGGGGAGGGGGATCTGTGATGGGGGAGGGGGATCTGTGATGGGGGAGGGGGATCTGTGATGGGGGAGGGGGATCTGTGATGGGGGAGGGTGTGTCCTCTGTGATGGGGGAGGGTGTGTCCTCTGTGATGGGGGAGGGTGTGTTCTCTGTGATGGGGGAGGGTGTGTTCTCTGTGATGGGGGAGGGTGTGTTCTCTGTGATGGGGGAGGGTGTGTCCTCTGTGATGGGGGAGGGTGTGTCCTCTGTGATGGGGGATTCGTGTATATTTTTTTCAAACTAGTCCGGCCCCCCAACAGTCTGAGGGACTGTGAACTGGCCCCCTGTTTAAAAAGTTTGAGGACCCCTGTCATAAGCTAATTGGCAATATGTGAGCAGTAGGTGCAGACCTAAACATATTCCTAACGTATGGGAATGATTCCACTGAGAAGATAATTAAGCTTGTGGCCTCAACCCAAGTGTGAGAAAAGAGGAGGAATGAACCTTCTAAGTGGTTCCAAAATAAATGTGTAGATAGGTGTCCAATAATTACAAGTGTGAATTAAAGTAAAATGACTCCCTCAAAAAAGGGATTAGAAGATGAAATGTGAAACCGTGATAATGTAATGTTGCAAAGAGGCTAGATAAATAACCATATACTAATAAACCATAAAATGATGAGATATATATATATATATATATATATATATATATATATATATATATATATTAAAATTAAATGGGTAGCTGATATGTGACTTAGTCCATAGTCAAAAATAAATAGTAATGTCCAAAACTGCATATGACCCCAGAGGGGTAAATCCAGTGTAAAAGATGGCTAAGCCTCCATAAGGCTCCCAAAGATATCCACAAGCAGGCAGTGCATAAGTTAAGTGGCCAGGAAAAAGTTCTTTAAACAGTTCATTAAGTGACTGGTGCTCCGTGCTGGCAGGGGTAAACAAGTGACTTCGGTGTTCCCCCCACATGTATCCCCACTCACCAGATGCCGCAGACCCTGCAGGGGCAAACAGCGTGTAGGATCAAATCCACAACAAGCTCAGGACCTCCTTACGTGGCTCACTGGAACTGCAGGATCCTCCTCTCCGGGTCCAGGGTTAAAAGGCAAAAGATTTTGGGCACTTCGGTGTCCCACTCAGAAGCCGCTGAACATGAAGGCTTAGACTGGTGAGCAGGGTGTTTGGAGCGCCAACTCCAAGATACAGTTCTTCCTGTGGTAGTTCAAACTCCTCAGACAAAAGGAGAGAGAGCCCACATAGTGTAGTAAACAGACAGCTTACACTGCGAGTCTGCAGGAGTCCTACATGGCATCTGCGATCTACTGGCCACTGGTGCAATGCTTACCAGGCTCCTAAAACAAAAAATAGTAAATGCACAATTTTTTTTTTACCTTCAAATAAAAATATGCATTTGTTATTTTTAAAAGTTTAAACTTATCCTTTTAACTAATACAGTTATGTAAAATCTTTACTTTTTAATTAGCGAGACCACATATTCATATTAAAAATATACTTTTTTTTTTGTAACCATTATACAGTATTCACTATAATAGGCCTATATATTTGTAATTTTTGTGTAGTGTTTGAGTTAACACGTGTAATGTTTTCTGGTGGTTATTGCTTAAAACTATGATTCTTTCTTTCAGACATTTGACAAAATTTTAATTGCCAACAGAGGAGAGATTGCGTGCAGGGTATGTAATTGTATTGTCTTATGACCTCTTTATATGCCATAACTAGTTAATCATTTTTATACAATACACTTTGTGCATCTGGAAACATATAATGCCAAGTCTGACCTTATGTTAATAGGATTAACATATATATTTTCTTCTGGTGGAATAATATCTTGTTCATATTACTAGTGGAAACCACTCGGCAGGTGCACAGCTGGAGTTTGTTACTGCAATATACACATCACTGTCCAGGTGACCATGGTTGTATCCAAAAAAGCATGGGCTTGCTACTGGCTAGCAGTTCATTGGAGGACAGTTATAGCCCGTACACACGATCCGACAGATCGTCCGTTTTTTTTGCATGCTAGTCGCATATCGAAAATGGAGAGTTTACTAAAGCGAAGAAAATTCTCATACGACAGAATAAAAAATCGGAAGGGATGTCATGTGTTGTAGTGTATTTCTATTGTATTTTGGGACGACAACTGTACTGATTAAACTAAAATCGTACGATCTGGTATCGCCCGAGAATTTTTTTTGTTTGTCCGATCAGATAATATCGGATGAACTGTTGTGATCGGCTTTTGAAAGCTCTGTACTAACGATACCGATTATCGTACGATTGCTTCAAAAGTGGTATTTTTCATCTGATTTTCAGATCGTGTGTACACGGGCCATTAGTTTGAACACCTAAATATATAGAGCAAGAAAAACGCATAACATAAATGCTTTTGGAAAATAAAGGCAAATGCATATAATCATCTAGTTTACATTCTCTCTGTTCTGGGAGAAGGTTGCCACCATCCCTCATTACAAATGGTATAATTCCTTTCAACCGCTATGGGATTTTGAAGGAAACCGAATGTATCAGATTTTTTATTAAAATTCCATCTTTTAATGTTCAAGTTAATAAAAGGATTTACAAAAATGTAAAACCACATAACAGCCACTATTGACTTGTATACAGTTGACATTTGTTTGCTTATACATGCTAGGTGGTACTCCCAAGACCATTTTGCATTGTGTAGCTATAGTGTAGAGTTATAAATTGCAATCATCACAGAAAGTTCCTATTGCTTTCAATGTGTCAACCCTACTCTGTATCTCACAAAGGACAGAAACAATTCCATGCAAGGAACACTACATCCCCAGAATAGATAGGACACAAAATCTATTGTGGGGATGTAGTGTTCCTTGCATGGAATTGTTTCTGTCCTTTGTGAGATACAGAGTAGGGTTGACACATTGAAAGCAATAGGAACTTTCTGTGATGATTGTAAGTATAATGTGCAATATGCCTCTTTATATGATGTTTAAACACATCTTGTGGATGGTATATTATAGGGAGTCTCTTTCTATCTTGCAGGGTGGTATCTTTTTAAATCCCTGAAGAAGAGACTGATCTTGAAATCTCGAAATGCGTTGGATACCCAACACCATTAAGCAAGCCATTATCCTAAACTCTATAGCTACAGTATGCATTTGGTCTTGGAGAGTACCACCTAGCATGTATATGCAAATGAATGTCAACTGTATATGTCAATAGTGGCTGTTATGTGGTTTTACATTTTTGTAAATTCTTTTATTAACGTCAACATTAAAGATGGAATTTTAATGAAATCGGATACTTTTGGTTTGGTTGCCTTTTTAACATCCCGTAGAGGTTGAATGGAATTATAGCAATACATACAATAGATACAAATATCTAAGTATGTCATATCTCATTAAGGAGAAGACATCATAGGTCGTAACTCCACTGTTACTTCCAACCAATAAAAATACATGCACGTATACAAGTAGAGTGAGCACAGCTAAAGCCTGGTACACACTTGTAGTTTTTTCTTTCGTTCAACCCAGCAGGCTGAATGAAAGAAAAACTGAATAGCTCAAGAGGAGCAGCTATACTAACAATCCGATGTTAGAACAGTGATCTCCCCTGCTGAGGTATTGTGTTCTGACAGGGGAACAGCCCCGCCAAATTAGACTAGTCAGTGCTCCTTGGTGCCGATCGACAGACCTTTTTTCAGTCATGCCTCTTCGGACGGCTTTTGTTGGACTGACTGCCATGCACACTGGCCAAATGTCGGCCGATTTCTATTAAACCAGCTGATGCCGCCAGATATTCGGCTCGTGTGTTCGCCCCCCTAAGTCATATAGCAGCTAATGTTCAGGAATACATACAGATATTCAATATTCAGAACAGAATAATGAGGCATAGCTGAGCCAGACCCTGGTTAAAAGTGAGAGGAAGAAAAAAAATGTTTTTGTGTTGTAAGAACCCCCTTTCTTAACCTCCTGCCTAGCTTACCATCTGAGCACATGCTCAATATATACAATGGCTAGATACAAATATAAAACTAGATGGTAATTGGTGGGTCCTAACCCCTTCCGGCCTAAGGGTAAAACAAATGTTATTGCCTAAGCACAATTGCAACTTTGACCTGTGTTAGTAAAACCGTACATATCACAACTATTTAGTTCATCCAGATGGATTATACTAAGTTTTTTTTTCAGGACAAATTGGGCTTTCATTTGGTGGTAATGGATATATCCTGTTTTCTCTTTTCGTCCATGGATGGACACAGCTCCTTAAATCTTGACAAAGTGGGGTTATGTTCGTCTATTGGGAGAGGACTAGGCAGAACATGTTTAGTTATCTTAAAACATGTAACTTTAACAGTTGAACAGCCCCACCCAGGGGACGGTCTCTCCGGTCATAACCCCTCACCCTGCAGCATGCAGCTCAGTTTTTTTTCTGCCTAGTAGAGGAGATGGACCTGGCCTCCCCCTTGGGCCCAGAGTCCTACGGAAATTTTTACGTTTTTATTCTATTTTTTGATCTTGTGATCTTCTATCAAGTGCCGACTGGGTGACAAGCTGGATATTATAGATCCTGGTAGTCTCCCCAGTCCGGCCATCGAGCATGAGCAGACCTTAGCTGAGCGCTGGGTCGGCCACGACATGCCCCGTTGCTCCAAGGGTGGCTGGTGAGTATTTTGCTCCGGGACCCACATATGACTGACCTACTCGGGGTTCAGTCACAGTGAACCATGGCCGACAGCCACTCCGTATGTCCGGCGGTGAGTCTGTCTGGAATGCACCAGCATGTTCACGCGTGGACGGGTAAGTACAGTTCCTCCTGTTTTGTGTCAGTTTGGAACAGCTTGGCTTCCTAGAGGGTCATTAGGGAGTCACATGTCCTCCCTTTCCCTCCCTCTGTCCCCCTCCTCTTTCCTCCTCCCCAGTGCGGGGTGTACCTGTAGGGGCCTCCGTTCCCGGTTGGGGGCTGTAGAGCTGTCGGGGTCCGCTTATGTGAGGGTGCCATGCTTTCCGGAGGGCCTCCGTTAGGTGTCCAAGTTCACTATATGGACCCCTTACATATGTACAAATATATAAGGGGTCCATATAGTGAACTTGGTGTTTGAGTTATTCACTTTACGGTCAACACAAAAGACAAGGGGGCACTCTTTACGTCTAGAGGAAAAAAGATTTCATCTCCAAATACGGAAACATACAAATATTACATAAAAAATATTTATTAATGTGTATAAACGAAAGAAGACAATAATATTTAAAAACAAAGACCAAACCCCACAGTATAGAACAGCATGAGTCGGTGACAAAACCGCCGTATACAATCTATCAAAGTGGAGCAGGCCAAGCCTCAACCGGTTTCGCGGCAGAAAAACCGCTTCTTCAGGAGGGTCTGTGCAAAACATAATATACATAATAAATACTCTAGCAATGTATTAATACAAATATAGAACGTATTTAATATCAACAATATAATCAAAAAGTCAAGGTCTGTGGACTGCTCACCGTAAAGACGTTCAGAGGTGCAGCGACTGCCCAGGTAAACCCCCCGCGGCGGATGAGGGGGAATAAACGTATATGGTGCAGATTGATACAATCTAATAGTAATGATTAAAATAATATTGGGTTAGATAATTTATATTTGAGCCAATTTAACATGGGACACCCAGTGCTGATAGAGGGGGGGGGGAAAGGGAAGGGGAAAGCGGGGGAAAGGAAGGGAGGGGCGAAAAGGAAGGGGAAAGGGAAGGGGGGGAGGGGGGAGGTGGTGGAACGTGGGGAGAGGGGGGGAGAGAGAAAGGGGGGGAGAGAGAAAGGGGGGAGGGGGGAAAGAAAGGGGGGGAGAGGGAGGGGAAGAGGTTGTTGAGGAGGGGGAGACGATTGCGAGGGAGGGGGAGAGGGGAAGTGAAGAAAAGGGGAAGAGGAAGGGGGGGAGGGAAAAGAGATGTGGGGGGAGGGGAGAGGAAGGGGAAAGTTCTAATACGGAAAGAGCCGACCACGACCCCCAATGTACTGGAAACACCAACAGACACCAGACCACTGTGCCCAGCAGATACAAACCAGGGAGGAAGGGGAGACAGACCAAGGAACCCAGAGGGGAAGGGGAAGGAAGGGGGGGGGGGAAATAGGGCACTTGGGGTAAAGACTGGACTATATAGCCAGCACATGTAATAGGCTCTTACCAGTATTCAAACATGTTGCAGTAATGAGGAAAACCTGAGGAGGATCTAGACAGCCAGAGGGTTATGATAGACCAGATTTGGAGCCCAAAGTCCGGCGAGGTAGAGGGACAAGGTTATAGGCTGTATATGAAACCAAAAAGTTGCATATAAAAAACAGCAGTTTTAAACAGATTGAAAGGCAACTAAGCGCCTTGTTGCTATATAGAGCACTCACCTCGGCATGTCTGTTCCTCACATATGGTTTTCCAGGGAGAGTGTGCATGCACCATTCACACCAAGGGCTTGCGAACAAGCTGCTTATGTGTGTTCCCCGACCCCGCCGTCAGACGCGCCGCAAGTGACGTGCGGCGCGTGACGTCACGGGGTCATCCCTTCCGCACTATGCACACCTGACGTGCAAGTGCGCGTCAATTAACCCAAGGTCGTGGGGCCAGGTCAAACGACGCACTTTGGGCTCCAAATCTGGTCTATCATAACCCTCTGGCTGTCTAGATCCTCCTCAGGTTTTCCTCATTACTGCAACATGTTTGAATACTGGTAAGAGCCTATTACATGTGCTGGCTATATAGTCCAGTCTTTACCCCAAGTGCCCTATTTCCCCCCCCCCCCCCCCGATCAATCTGCACCATATACGTTTATTCCCCCTCATCCGCCACGGGGGGTTTACCTGGGCAGTCGCTGCACCTCTGAACGTCTTTACGGTGAGCAGTCCACAGACCTTGACTTTTTGATTATATTGTTGATATTAAATACGTTCTATATTTGTATTAATACATTGCTAGAGTATTTATTATGTATATTATGTTTTGCACAGACCCTCCTGAAGAAGCGGTTTTTCTGCCGCGAAACCGGTTGAGGCTTGGCCTGCTCCACTTTGATAGATTGTATACGGCTGTTTTGTCACCGACTCATGCTGTTCTATACTGTGGGGTTTGGTCATTGTTTTTAAATATTATTGTCTTCTTTCGTTTATACACATTAATAAATATTTTTTATGTAATATTTGTATGTTGTCATATCAGTGCCTGAGAAAGTCCATCAAACCTTTTAATCCTGAGTGACTATTAGGGGAAGATGACCTTGGCAACCACTACCCTATGTCTGATGGATTCCCTCCTCAAACATTACGGATGAGGGCACAATATATTGTTAGTTTATTTTTTATAATTGAGGCTATACTCAATCCTTCTCTCCAAATACGGAAAGGTTTCTTCACAGTAAGAGCTGTGAAAATGTGGAACAGACTCCCTCCAGAGGTGGTTCTGGCCAGCTCAGTAGATTGCTTTAAGAAAGGCCTGGATACTTTCCTAAATGTACATAATATAACGGAGTACTAACATTTATAGGTAAAGTTGATCCAGGGTAAATCCGATTGCCTCTCGGGGGATCAGGAAGGAATTTTTTACCCTGCTGTAGCAAATTGGATCATGCTCTGCTGTTTTTTTTTTGCCTTCGTCTGGATCAACTGTGGGTATAGATTTGGGTATATGGGATTGTACGATATATATATATTTTTTTTTTATGGTTGAACTGCGTGGACTTTTTGTCTTTTTTCAACCTGACAAACTATGTAACTGTGTCCCTGCGGCCTCGTCCACCTCATGCTCGGGCACCATTTTCTGTTGGTTTTCATTTATCATTGAAAAATTCCATTGGTGGCCATTTTGTTGTGGCCGCGCTGTTGCGCAGGTCTTCATTGTGGGCGGCCATTTTCTTGTGGCCCGCGCCTCTTTTCCCTGAGGTGTCCGGCGGCCATTTTGGATGTGGTTTTCACTGTATGGCTTAGCCTCTAGTGCTGGAGGCTCCCTGAATGGCGCGAATAGCGCTACTTACCTCACAGAACACCTCAGTCACACGCAGTGTGTGAGGCAGGCAGACAAGCGGCGCTGAGCAGTCTCTGGCTGGGTGGCGAGTCCCTGGGTAACCCCCCCGATCAGCGCAGCTAGGAGGGGTGGACTTTTTTGTCACAAGTGTCTTGACTTAGTCCCTAACGACTGTCGGTGGGTCAGAATGGAGTCTGTAGCTGGTATTCCTTCCCCAGACATTCCGGTGGCAGCAACTGGTGCCCATGCACCTGCGGTTACCATGGACAATTTGTTGGCAGTCCTGGAGTCATTTGTGGCCATGGTGGAAGTGGCATGCGAGGGTATAGGGGGTAAAAAGCGCCCCCTCCCCCGCCATCTCCTGGGGAATGCTCTGACTCAGACTTGAGCCTGGCTGCAGCACAGGACCCCTGTTCTGAGGCATCAGAGGACTTGGACCAGGACCGTCCGGGCACTGAGGAGGACTCCTCGTCCGGGTCAGTGCAGGACAGAGCACTTGTGGGAGCACTTGTCAATGCAGTAAGGGACACCCTTAAGCTTTAAGATGCTGCTGGGGTGTCAGTCCCTTTTGGGTCACACAAAATGACCCACTCTGTAAAGGTTTTTCCTTATGTTTATTTCTTTGACAGATTCATAGATAAGGAATGGGAACGGCCGCAGAGGTCCTTTTGTGGTCCCTCCGCGCATGGCGGTCCATTACCCCTTTGAAGAGAGCCTTTTGAAAAAATGGGCTTCTTCTCCTGTTGTTGACCCCCCGGTATCGAGGTTGAACAAAGTAACCACTATCCCGGTGGAGGGGACCCCTGCCTTTTAAGGACCCTACTGATAGGAAATCCGAAGCGGTGACTCGGACCGTGTTCGCCATGCTGGGGTCAGCATTGTGGCCGTTAGTGGCTGCAAATTTGGTGTCTCAGACACTCACTGAATGGGCTAAACTTTTGCATCAGGCAGTAGAGGAGCATCAGCTCCCACAAGAAATTGTTACACTGGCCTACCAGCAGGTGCAGGGTCTGGTGTATGTACGTGATGCAATCCTGGATGCGACTCCCTTAATTTCCAGGGCCTCTGTATCCGTGGTGGTCTTGCGCTGCCTGATATGGCTAAAATGCTGGTCTGCGAACCAAGCTTCTAAGAAAGCTCTGACAGATTTACCTTTCAAAGGTGGGAGGCTTTTTGGTGCCTCACTGGACGACATTAAGGATGTCACTGGAGGTAAGAGCACACTTCTACCTCAGTCCACCAAGGGTAAAGGGCCGCCCCGTAAACAGGGGCCTTCCTTCCCCAAGCAAAAGCGCTATTTTCATCAGTCGGGGCCCACTAGCAGACCCTCCCAAGCCGATAAAGCTTCAGCTGGGGGATAGAAGCGTCCCTGGGTGCGCAAGCAATCCAAGCCCACAAACAAGTCCGCTTCCGCATGAAGTCTTGCCCCCACCCAATATTTGGGTGGGGGGACGTCTTCGCAAGTTCACAGCTCACTGGACCTCCCTGCTTTCCGACCCAGTGGGTTTCCGAAGTGATCTCTTCAGGGTACAAGATTGAGTTTCTTTCTTGTCCACCAAACAGATTCTTTCCCTCATATCTTCCTCTCCTACCATCTCGGCGGGCTGCCCGGAGTGGTGCAGTTCAAGACTTAAGGCGCGGGGTAATCGTACCCGTACCGCGACAGGACAGGTTTCAGGGTTTCTACTTGAATCTGTTCGTTGTCCCAAAGAACGACAGAGTTCGTCCAATCCTAGATCTCAAGGCCCTCAATGCCTTTGTGAAGGTTTAGGAAATTCAGGATGGAACTGATTCGCTCGGTGGTAGCTGCACTCCATCCTGGGGATTTTCTGGCATTCCTGGACATCAAGGACGCGTACTTGCATGTCCCCATATGCGACACACCAAAGGTTTCTGCGTTTCGCGGTCTGGGAGGACCACTATCAGTTCGTGGCTCTCCCCTTTGGTCTGGCGTCAGCACCAAGAGTTTTCACCAAGGTGCTTGCCCCGATTCTAGCTTTGCTCAGACAGCGAGGCATTGCCCTCATAGGTTACTTAGACAATCTTCTTCTGAGAGCTGCTTCCAGCTCAGAATTAGGACGTGTCTATAGCCACTCTCCAAGACTTTGGATGGATACTGAACCTCCAGAAGTCGGTGTTGGCTCAGACTCAGCACCTAGAATACCTGGGGCTGGTTCTGGACTAATCGGAGGCAAGAGTTTTTCTCCCTCCAGAGAAGTTGCAAACGCTCCAGACTGTAGTAAGGTTGTTGACATCCCGCAAATGGTCGTCCCTCCGTTTCCGCATGAGAGTCCTGGGCCTCATGGTAGCCTCCTTCGAGGCAGTACCGAATGCCCAATCCCATACTCAGGTGCTGCAGAAGGAGATTCTGCCCAAATGGAACAAATCCCCATTGTCCCTGGATCATCCGATTTCAGGTGAGTCCACCTAGTCAGGGCCTCTCTGATTTGGTGGCTGACATCCCCGGCACTTCAATCCGGGAAGTCTTTCCTTCCCTTCCACTGGACGGTGATCACGACGGACGCCACCCTGACCGGTTGGCGGGGAGTCTGGGGGTTCAGTCGGCCCAGGGCTGCTGGACTCCGGAAGAATCTCTCCTTCCGATCAATGTCCTCGAACTTCGAGCGATCAGACTGTGCCTCTCCAAGTGGTCTCAGAGACTTCAAGGGCGTCCGGTCAGGATCCAGTCAGACAACACCACGGCGGTAGCTTATGTCAAACATCAGGGAGGAACAAGGAGCTCGACCGCAGCGTCAGAGGTCGCTCACATCCTAAGATGGGCCGAAAGGAGTGTGCTGGCTCTATCAGCAGTTTACATTCCGGGCGTGGAAAACTGGCAGGCGGACTATCTGAGTCGACAGATGCTGGACCAAGGGAAATGGTCGCTACACTCCGGAGGTGTTTGAAATCCTTTGTCAGAAATTGGGCACACCAGATGTGGATCTCCTGGCCTTTCGACTCAATCGCAAGGTGTCGAGGTTTGTGGCCAGGTCCAGGGATCCCTGGGCAGACGCGTTGGTGGCTCCATGGGGTCAGTATCGGCCAATTTATGTCTTTTCCCCCAATGAAATTGCTTCCTCGTCTGCTCCGCATAGTGTAGGCCGAGGGGACTCCGGTGATTCTACTGGCCCCGGCGTCCCTGGTACGCCGACCTCGTGAGACTGGTAGCAGACGCTCCCTGACGTCTGCCATTGCGGGAGGACCTTCTGTCTCAAGGTCCCATACTTCATCCTACTTTACAGTCGCTGGCTTTAACGGCATGGCTATTGAAAGCCAGGTACTAAGCGACTGTGGTCTGTCAGATTCAGTAATCTCCACCATGTTGAGGGCCCGAAAATCATCTTCCAGGAGATCTACCATCGCACTTGGAAGGCATACATCTCTGTGTGAAGAGATGGATTGGTGCCCGCGGGCATATTCGGTTTCTCGGATCCTGCTGTTTTTACAGCACGGAGTGGATCATAAACTTGCCTTAACCACTTTAGCCCCGGACCATTTCGGGCCATTAGGACCAGGCCTGTTTTTGGGATTCGGCACTGCGCTGCTTTAACTGTAAATTGTGCGGAAATGCAATGTTGTACCCAAATGAAATTTGCGTCCTTTTCTTCCCACAAATAGAGCTTTCTTTTAATGGTATTTGATTATATCGCAAAAAATAAAAATTGCAGAGGCAAACAGAAAAAGACCGAAAATTTTGAAAAAAAATGATATTTTCTACTTTTTGTTATAAGAAAAATCGAATAAACTCAATTTTAGTCATACATTTAGGCCAAAATGTATTCAGCCACATGTCTTTAGTAAAAAAAATGTCAATAAGCGTATATTTATTGGTTTGCGCAAAAGTTATAGCGTTTACAAACTAGGGTACATTTTCTGAAATTTACACAGCTTTAAATTTATGACTGCCTATCTCATTTCTTGAGGTGCTAAAATGGCAGGGCAGTACAAACCCCCCCAAATGACCCCATTTTGGAAAGTAGACACCCCAAGGAAATTGCTGAGAGGCATGTTGAGCCCATTGAATTTTTTTTTTTTTTGTCCCAAGTGATTGAATAATGACAAAAAAAATAAAAATAAATAAAAATTACAAAAAGTTGTCACTAAATGATATATTGCTCACACATGCCATGGTTATATGTGGAATTGCACCCCAAAATACATTCTGCTGCTTCTCCTGAGTACGGGGATACCACATGTGTGGGACTTTTTAGGAGCCTAGCCACATACGGGACCCCGGAAACCAAGCACCGCCTTCAGGATTTCTAAGGGCGCAAATTTTTGATTTCACTCCTCACTACCTATCACAGTTTCGAAGGCCATAAAATGCCAAAATAGCACAAAACCCCCCCAAATGACCCCATTTTGGAAAGTAGACACCCCAAGCTATTTACTGAGAGGCATGTTCAGTCCATGGAATATTTTATATTTTGCCACAAGTTGCGGGAATATGACAAACTTTTTTTTTTTTTTGCACAAAGTTGTCACTAAATGATATATTGCTCACACATGCCATGGGCATATGGGAAATTACACCCCAAAATACATTCTGCTGCTTCTCCTGAGTACGGGGATACCACATGTGTGGGACTTTTTGGGAGCCTAGCCGCGTACGGGACCCCAAAAACCAAGCACCGCCTTCAAGGTTTCTAAGGGCATAAATTTTTGATTTCACTCCTCACTACCTATCACAGTTTTGAAGGCCATAAAATGCCAAGATGGCACAAACCCCCCCAAATGACCCCATTTTGGAAAGTAGACACCCCAAGCTATTTGCTGAGAGGCATGTTGACCCCATTGAATATTTTTTTTTTTTTGTCCCAAATGATTGAATAATGACAAAAAGAAAAAAAAAATGTACAAAAAGTTGTCACTAAATGATATATTGCTCACACATGCCATGGTTATATGTGGAATTGCACCCCAAAATACATTCTGCTGCTTTTCCTGTGTGGGACTTTTTGGGAGCCTAGCCGCGTACAGGGCCCCAAAAACCAAGCACTGCGAACGCTGCAGTTATGTGTGTTGTGTTTGGTAAGTGACAGTGATCGATCGATACTGCACTTGGGTGGGCTGGGCTGGGCGGAGGGGCTAAACGCAGGCGCTAGCAGGTATCTGGGCTGATCCCGCTAACACTGCGTTTTTGGGAACCCTAAACCGCTGGGGATGCTAGTATAGATCTGATCAGATCTGATCAGATACTATACCACTAAGGGGGGTGTATGCTTTGCGCGTGGGTGTTAGCGTTACTGTCACTAACCTAACACTACCTGGGGCGACGCAGACCCTCTCTGGCGCTAAAACCTAATTGATCTCACCCGCCGGGCGATCAGGGGGGTTAAACCTTTATTGGGTTATATACGGCGGGTGCCCTGATGCTATAAAAAGCAAACTAATCAACCAGCGTCACCCGTAACCTTTATATGGTGATCACTGGTGAAAGGGTTAACTAGGGGCAATCAGGGGGTTAAAACCTTTATTAGGTTAAATATTGGGGGTACCTGACACTATATAAAAACCTGACGGGTAACCTAAATAACTAAATAACTTACTGGCTAACCAGTGACACCAGTGACGCTTATACGGCGATCACTGGTGAAAGGGTTAACTCTAGGGGCAATCAGGGGGTTAAAATAATATATGGGGGTACCTGACACTAATAAAAACCTGCGGCGAACCTAAAAAAAAAATAACTGCCTATCTAAAACACCAGCGACACGAATACAGCGATCGGAAAAACAATCGCTTAGTGTCGCTGAAGTTAGGGGGTGAAAGGGTTACCTGGGGGGTGATCAAGGGGTTAAACCTTTATTAGGGGGGGTTAGGGGGCTACCCTGGACCTAAAGGGGCCTAATCCTAACTGCCCTGCAACTTTTTACAATCACAGATGACACTAAATGCAGTGATCAGTAAAATAAATGATCACTGCAATCAGTGACACTGTGATTGGGGGCTTTGGGGTGACCTGGGGGGTGATCTGGGGGTGACTGGGGGGTGATTTGTGTGCCTATGTGTACCTACGTGTCAGTGGACTGTTGGTGCACTAACCTGCTTCTTCTCTGCTCGGCGCCGGGAACGAAAAGACCGCGGCGAGGGAGATGACATCACTTCCTCCAGCATGTGTTTACATCACATGGCGGAGGAAGCATTTTCATTGGCCAGGAGTGATCGCGAGGGGGGGGGGCGGAATCGAGCGCCCCCCCCCTCATGCCTGATCGCTCCCGAACACTTAACGGCCGCTCACTGCAGTGAAGGGGGGTCCGGATGGACCCCCCAACTGCACAAAGGCGATCACGTAGATCTACGTGATTCTGCCTGTCGGTGCCATTCTGCCGACGTAAATCGGCGGTGGGCGGTCGTTAAGTGGTTAAGCACTATTAATGAGCAGATTTCAGCCTTGGCTGTCTTCTTTCAACGACCCCTGGTGGCTCATTTACTGGTAAGTACGTTTTTGTGCAGGGGGTCCGACACGTGGTTCCCCCGATTAGACCATCGCTTCCTCCGTGGGACTTGAATCTAGTGCTCTCGGTAGTTCAGGAACCTCTCTTTGAGAACATCAGGGAGATTCCTCTCGACACTTTCTCAGAAAGTTGCCTTTCTAGTTGCCATTACATCGGTCAGCAGGGTTTCTGAATTGGCGGCCTTGTCTTGCAAGTCACCTTACTTGGTCCTCCATAAGGATAAAGCGTTGCTATGCCCGCAGCCTTCCTTCCTAAGGTGGTTTTGGCCTTTCACCTAAATGAGGACATTGTACTTCCATCCTTGTGTCCTCAGCCGTGAGATCCCAAGGAGGTTGCGCTACATACTTTAGACGTGGTACGTGCCCTACTGGTGTACCTGTCTGCTACAGCTCCGTTCCGGAAGTCTGACTCCCTGTTCGTGACGGTGTCTGGTCCACAGAAGGGCCTGGCGGTCTCGTCGCCCACCATTTCTAGGTGGATCAGGCAGACCGTCATCCAGGCCTATGCCCTTAAGGGGCGGGCGCCTCCCTTTCCTGTCACGGCGCATTCGACCAGGGCAATTGGTGCCTCCTGGGCTTTCCGACATCAGGCATCTGTCTCACAGGTGTGTAAGGCGGTGACCTGGTCATCTGCTCACACTTTCTCAAAAGTTTTACAAGGTTGATGTGAGTGCATATTCGGATGCTTCCTTTTGGCCGCAAGGTTTTGCAGGTGGCTGTTTGAGGTTGCAACTCCTCAGTTGAGGAGCTCTGTTTGGTGTGAAGTTAAGTCGTCTTTTGATTGTTGTTCCCACCCCTCGTTTTTTCTGACACTGCTTGGGGATGTCCCACTTTGTCAAGATTTAAGGAGCTGTGTCTGTCCATGGATGACAGAAAAGGATTTTACGGTGAGTACAAAAAATCCTATTTTTTCTTTTTTTTTATCGAAGAAAAACTGGGCCAAAAATAGTTAAAGAATAAAATTCTTGCTACTACCATAACCTTTTACCAAAGAACAACCCAAAATAAATTGTCCTGCTCCTGACCATCGCAGCGATACCACATATATATTATATTCCCAAAAGTATTGGGACTCCTGCCTTTACACGCACATGAACTTTAATGACATCCGAGTTTTGGTCTGTAAGGTTCAATATTGAGTTGGCCCACCCTTTGCAGATATAACAGCTTCAACTGTTCTGGGAAGGGTGTCCGCAAGGTTTAGGAGTGCATCTATTGGAAAGTTTGACCATTCTTCCAGGAGTGTATTTGTGAGGTCAGGCACTGATGTGGACGAGAAGGCCTGGCTTGCAGTCTCCGCTCTAATTTATCCCAAAGGTGTTCTATCAGGTTGAGGTCAGGACTCTGTGCAGGCCATTCAAGTTCCTCCACCCCAAACTCTCTCATCCATGTCTTTATGGGCCTTGCTTTGTGCACTGGTGCGCAATCATGGTGGAACAGGAAGGGGCCATCTCCAAATTGTTCCCACAAAGTTGGAAGCATGAAATTTTCCAAAATGTCTTGTTTGCCCTTCCAGTGCTCCTTGTTGTGAAGGCCAGTTATAGGTGGGGGCAGTGACCTTTTTTGTATTGTTGACATATTGGTCAGGAAACGCACTGACACCTTTTGCGGCCATTGTGCAATGTGCTGGGTGTCTAGTGTGTTCCTGCGCCTTTTAAGGAGGGTTGGGCTCCCTCCAGTCATCTGCCCTTCATCTATCCATCAGAATACATGTGCTTCCACTGTGGAGTCTCTCCAAATTTAGAGTTGGGGTCTGCAGGATACAGGGTGCCTTGGCGGGGCCTGCAGCTTAGGCATGTATTTACAAATGTGTGCAACTAAACCCCTGTTTCTCTTTTCGTCCATGGACGGACACGGCTCCTTAATTCTTGACCATTGGGTTATGTTCCTGTTCTATAGGAGAGGATTAGGCAGAACATGTTAGGTATTTAATACATGTTACTTTAACAGAGTTGAACAGCCCCGCCCAGGGGGCGGCCCCTCCGGACATAACCCTCCACCTTGCAGTCAGCAGCCTCAGTTTTTTTTTTTCTGCCTAGTAGAGAAGGACCTGGCTCCCTTTTGGGCCCAGAGTCCTGAAGAAATTTTTACTTTCTCTTATCCATGGACTGACACAGCGTCACTTTACACGTGGTTATGTCCCTGCTTGCAGGAAAAGACCTAGGCAGAATGTGAGATGTTATACATACATTCTAAAAAGCCAGAGCTGAACAGCCCCGCCCAGGGGGGCGGTCCCTCCGGACATAACCCTCCCACTGCAGTCAGCAGACCTCAGTTTCTTTTTTCTGCCTAGCAGAAGGAGAAGACGTGGCTCTCTCAGGAGCCAGTCTCCTGACCTATTTTTATTCCTTTTTGGAATTTTTTTTTCTTTTATTTTTGAGATCTATCAACTGTCGGCTGGGCAACAGGTTGGGTACAAGATATCCTCGTAGTCTTCCCTGTCCGACCATTGAGCGTGCTGATCCTCGCCTTGTGTGTTTGAGACTCAGTTCATGACATGCCCCACGACTCCAGGGGTGGCCGGTGGGCTTTCATGCTCCGTGGTCCTCTCAAGATTGAACAGTCCTGCTGTATCTTTCGCGGTGGACCGGACCGACAGCTACTCAGTACCGCACTGTGATAGTTCTGTCAGAAACACACCAGTGGGTCCCTCAGGGGACGGCTAAGTAGTCTCTCCTGTCTGCAGGTGAGTACATGCTGTATGTTTCTTTGTGTGGGGGATTTTCCCTGTCTCCCCCTGTTTTTTATTGTCACTCTCTGTCACCATTGCTGGCGCTGTGCTGTGGGGGGTGCCTGAGGGTCATACTGTCCTGGGGGGGGGGGGGCTCATGCTGGTCTACATATCGCTGGGCTGTTTTTTGAGTGTTTTGGGGGTCTGGGCGCCGTTCCGCGCCATGTTTGTGTTTTGTGCATTACTTTACATTGGCGGCCATCTTGCCGTGGATCGCCTGAGCACATTGCGGAGGCCATTTTCTTGAAGCCACGCGCTTTTCAAACACTTGTTTGGCCTCTATCGCTGCTGGGAACGGCACAAATCTCCTCATACTCTCTCCTCTCAGCTCACTCACGCTGAACAGCGATGCGCAGAGAGACAAGGCAGCGGAACCGAGCGGTCCTGGTCAGGTTGGTGGGTCCCCTGGGCATTCCCCTACTCAGTCAGCACAGCTTGTGGGTGGACTTTTTTTCTGAGGAGTCTGAGAGGGACAATATGGAGTCGGTGTCACCAGCTTCCCCTTACATGCCAGAGGCGACAGGCAGTGCTCCAGCACCTGCGGTCCCTATGGACCAGTTGTCGGCAGTCCTGGAATCATTTCTGACCAGAATGGAAGCGGTGTGCGAGCGCAAGGGAGCAAAAAATTGCCCTCTCCACAAGGGGAGTGCTCTGATTCAGATATGGGCCTAGCTAGTGCTGCTCAGGACCCTAGCTCCTGAATATTTGGATGGTTTTGAACAGGACATTCCTTGCGAGGAAGACTGCAGTTCTGAGTCGGTAAATGACAGGGCGCTTGTTAGTGAACTCCTTGATGCGGTGAGGGACACTCTAAAGCTGAATGCTGCGGCTGCAGAACCTCAGGCGGATGCAGTCTCCTTTGGTTCTTTTAAGGCCAAGCCTTTTAAAAAGGTTTTTCCATATGTACCTTTCTTTGACCAGCTCATTGATCAGGTCTGGGAAAAGCCGCAGAAGACTTTTATGGTCTTGCGGCGTTGGTCTATCAGATACCCCTTTGAAGACGCCCTACTTAAAAAGTGGGCTTCTCCCCCAGTGGTGGACCCTCCAGTCGCCAGTTTGAACAAGGCCAGCACTCTCCCGATGGAGTGGACTCCTGCATTTATGGACCCCACTGACAGGAGGTCAGAAGTGGTGAGCAGAGCCATGTTTGCCTTGGGATCCACCTTACGGCCTGTTGTAGCGGCGACCCTTGTGTCTCAGACACTCACGGAATGGGCAAACATTTCTTTTTCGTACATCACGGGACACAGAGCGACTTAGTCATTACTAATGGGTTATATAGTTTACCTTCAGGTGTTGGCACTGGCCAATTCCAAACCGGAAGTACCCTCCCCTATATAAGCCCCTCCCACCCGGGAGCACCTCAGTTTTTTGCCAGTGTCTAAGGTGTTGGCCAAAGAGTAACATGTGTTTTCACTGGGCTTGCGTACAGGTTCTTTTGGGCCTTAGTAAGCTGTTCCGGATCCCACCAAAAAAAGCTTCATAGCTAAACGGTCGGTACCCGGGCCTTGCAGCAGAAGAGCAAGGTTTTGCCTGTAATGCTTCTCTTAGGAGGGCTGGACCCTGGGATCCAGAGCTCTGGTCATACCCACGACCAAGACGCTGTCTGTGCAGGGTGCTATACAGGTCCAGGGGAGTGGAATCCTTGGGAACCCGGTCCCTGAAGGTTTAATTACAATGCCTGCCGTGATAGGTGAAGTTTGGACTTTTGTGGACCAAACAAAGTCCTGCGGCGGGGATCAGGTAAGTGGGGGCCCTCAGGAACTTGGTTCTATTGGGGGACCCCCAAGCCTAATTTGTCTTTCTGTCTGTTACCTAACGGTATTCCCGCTAAATATCTGTGTTTGCCTATAACTACTGAAAATGTAAAATTTTAATAGTAGTCAAGAAAAAAAAAAAAAACAGGGACCGCGGTACCTGTGTTAAACCACTAGAGGCCGCTGTAGTCCATTTTTCTTGTAAATGTGGATCTTTGGTTTTCTCAACTCAAAAGATCCAGGCAGCTGGTAAGTTTCTCTGAGGGAATCCACTTCCTCTGCCCTGTTGCTGCGTTCATCCACCGCACAGGCCCTCCGGCAAAAAGGGCCCTGGCTCCTAGTCCTCTGTTGGTTTTCGAAAAGGGCGCCATTGGCGCACGGGCGCGCGCGCGGGCGCGTGCACGCGCCTCCTATGAAAAAAAAGGGGCGGGGCGGGTGGATGACGCTCGATGCGCGCCGCGGCGCTTCTGCGCATGTGCGGGCGTCCCAGCATGGTTAAAAGACACAGTACAAGTGTCAGCTGCATGCAAACAGAGCTAGCAACAAACAGTGGCACACAGAGGCGGTTGATGCAGGCATCCCCATAGAAAGGCACTTTAGTGGACACCAGCTGGTATATAGCAGCACCTGTGTTAGACTATTACCAGCAAAAATTGGTGTATGACGACGGGAATACCTCAGCTTTGTGCTTAAAGGATATGTCGTCCAGACGCTCCGGAAATAAATCTTCCAGGAAGCCAAAGGGGTCTCCATCGGGCTCTGAGGATATTGGGCATGCTTGCACTGCACCAATCTCCCCTGAGAATGCAGAGGTCAGTAGCCGTAGAAACCCCGCAGGAATGTCTGGTGCTGCGGCTGTCCCCAGTCCACCTGCTCCTGTATATATAACAGAGGAGGTTTTATCCTCAACTCTGGGAGGATTGGAAGAGAGATTAACAGCATTGATCGCTGCTTCCCTGTCACAGGAAAAGCGCGTCCGATCTCCGTCTCCTCCTTCAGAGTGCCTGTTAGTGGAGGAACAGCCCCACACAGAGATCGACCTACCTGAAGGGGATCAGGATGAGGTTGATTCACTTATAGAGGAATCAACAGTGGAAGAACCTTTCTCAGCTTCTCAGGCTGAAAGATTATGGGTTCAGTCTCTGACTAACATGGTCCGATCAGCATTTAAAATGCCTCTGGCGGAACCACCATCCACTACGGTTTCCTCGCTGGGGTCGCTAAAAGCTCCCCAGGCGGTCTGTTCCTTCCCAATCCACCCTTTATTAGAAGGGCTTATTTACCAGGATTGGGAGCATCCTGATAAAATATTTGCTCCCCCCAAGAGATTTCCGGTGATCTATCCCATGGAGGATAAGTTCATAAGAAAATGGAGGGTCCCTATAGTGGACGCAGCCATCTCTTCTGTTAACAAATCACTGACATGTCCAGTAGATAATGTTCCAATGTTCAAAGACCCAATAGATAAAAAATTGGAGTCTTTACTAAAATCTGCTTTCTCTACAGCAAGTATGGTGACACAACCTGCGGTAGCAGCGATTGGAGTCTGCCAAGCAGTGAAAGATCAGTTGAAACAAGTCTTAAGGGACTTACCAGATCAGCAGGCTCATGCCCTAGCTGACCTGCCTAGAGCCTTGTGTTGCGGTGGACGCCATAAAGGATACAATCCAACAGGCCTCCCGCTTTACGCTGTCTATAGTACATATGCGTAGGCTTTTGTGGCTCAAAAACTGGTCTGCTGAAGCTCCCTGTAAAAGACTGCTGGTTAGCTTCCCATTTCATGGAGAACGCTTATTTGGAGAAGATCTGGACAAATATATCCAGAAAATTTCTGCCGGTAAAAGTTCACTCTTACCGGTTAAGAACAAGGGTAGAAGTCCTTCTTTTAAGAGGCCTACCTCTCCAGTCCCGGGCACATCGGCTGTGAAGCAGTTCCGACGGCCTCCGCGGTCAAATTCAGGGGGCAGAAATCAGGGACAATCACAGGGTAACAAGAAGCCCTGGATCAAGAGAGGTACAAAACCTCCCCCTAAGGCATGAAGTATTGCCCCCGTTCAATCGGGTGGGGGGAAGACTTCAGTTGTTCACAGAGACCTGGCGGGACACCATCAGAGACAGATGGGTGCTCTCCGCAGTAAGTCTGGGATACAAGCTGGAGTTAAAAGGCACTCCTCCTGCCCAATTTATGAGGTCAAACGTGCCAAGAGATCCCCAAAAGAGAGGATCCCTCCTTCTGGCACTAGAACAACTATTGCTCCAAGGGGTAATCATGAAGGTTCCCCTGGAAGAAAGCGGATTCGGGTTTTACTCGAACCTTTTCACAGTCCCCAAACCAAATGGGGACGTGAGGCCCATATTAAATCTAAAAGGGCTAAACAAGTTCCTAAATATCAGGACCTTTCGGATGGAGTCGATCCGATCAGTGGCCACCGCCCTACAAGGGCAGGAATGGCTAGCCTCGATCGACATAAGGGATGCTTATCTGCATATTCCCATCTTTCCGGCCCATCAGAAATTTCTACGCTTTGCAGTAGAAGGGCGCCATTTTCAGTTCAGAGCCTTACCTTTCGGTCTGGCCACAGCACCACGAGTGTTCACAAAAATTCTGGCCCCATTATTGGCCAATCTAAGAACACAGGGTGTAACGATAATGGCATATCTAGACGACCTGCTACTAATAGACCACTCAGTGGAAAAGCTGGAAGTAGCTATTCACAAGACAATCGAGTATCTGGAATATCACGGTTGGATTATCAACCGGGACAAGTCAGCTCTAAGACCAGTCAAAAGTCTGGAATACTTAGGGCTAAGGCTGGATTCAAATCAGAGAAAGATTTTCTTACCTCCAGAGAAGGTGTCGTCTTTAAGAAATTTGACCCACTTAGTGGGTACAAAAAGAAAACCATCCATACGTCTCTGCATGAGGCTGCTGGGAAAGATGGTGGCTTCATTCGAAGCGGTACCCTACGGTCAATTCCATTCAAGGAATTTGCAAAGGGCCATACTGTCAGCCTGGAACAAAAAAGTTCAGGCTTTAGACTTACCAATGTCCCTGTCCCCTTCCGTTCGCAAGAGCCTCCATTGGTGGTTGGTGCCCCAGAATCTGGAAAGAGGGAAACCCTTCAGTCCGGTTTCTTGGAAGGTGGTCACTACAGATGCCAGCCTCATCGGCTGGGGGGCAGTGCTGGAGCAATGGTCTCTCCAGGGCAGGTGGTCAGAAGCAGAAAAGGCCCTGCCCATCAATCTCTTAGAGATACGAGCAGCCCGGTATGCCCTAGTAGCATGGACATCCAAACTCCAGGGGTCCCCTGTCAGAATTCAATCAGACAATGCCACGGCAGTGGCATATATCAATCATCAGGGTGGCACCAAAAGTCGTGCAGCCCAGAAGGAAGCAAATTGCATCCTGGAGTGGGCAGAAAGATATGTCCCAGCCATATCTGCGGTTTTCATCCCAGGAGTGGAAAATTGGAGAGCGGACTTTCTAAGTCGCCAACAATTATGCCCGGGGGAATGGTCTCTTCACCCCGAGGTTTTCCAGGCAATATGCCAGCGGTGGGGAACACCGGATGTAGATCTGCTAGCATCCAGATTCAACGCAAAGGTGGACAGGTTTGTGTCTCGCACAAGGGATCCCCTAGCTTGCGGCTCGGATGCCCTAGTGTTCCCTTGGGATCGGTTCAAGCTGATATATGCATTCCCACCGCCACAATTGTTACCGCGATTACTCCGCAGAATCAGGGTAGAAAAGAAACCAGTGATTCTGGTGGCTCCAGCGTGGCCCCGAAGGGCATGGTACGCGGAGATGGTAAAAATGTCAGTGAGGAGTCCTTGGACCCTCCCACTTCGTCCGGACCTGCTTTCGCAGGGACCGATATACCACCCTTCCTTACCAGCCCTAGGTTTGACGGCCTGGCTATTGAAGCCCACATTCTGAAAAAGAGAGGGCTCTCTAATTCTGTGGTATCTACCATAATCAATGCCAGGAAACCGGTATCCAGGCAGATCTATTATAGGATCTGGAAAGCGTACATTACGTGGTGTGAGACCAAGAAATGGCATCCACGTAAGTACATGATAGGGAGGATTCTGGACTTCCTACAGTGGGCTGTAGATAGGAAACTGGCCTTGAGTACTATCAAGGGTCAGATTTCGGCCTTGTCAATATTTTTTCAAAGGCCCTTGGCTTCGCATTCACTAGTCAAAGCCTTTATACAAGGAGTGATGCGTATTAGCCCTCCGGTTAGTATTCCCATATGTCCTTGGGACTTAAACCTGGTTCTGTCGGTTCTACAGAAACAACCGTTTGAACCATTACAACACATTTCCTTGGTTCTTCTCACCAGGAAATTGGTTTTCTTAGTAGCCATTTGTTCGGCTAAAAGAGTGTCGGAATTAGCAGCTATGTCCTGTAAGGAGCCATATCTGGTTGTCCATAAGGACAGAGTAGTATTACGTCCTCATCCAGCCTTTCTTCCTAAGGTGGTATCGAGGTTTCATTTGAACCAAGATGTGGTTCTTCCTTCTTTTTTCCCCAAACCTAGCTCAGTAGAGGAAAAGTTATTACATTCTTTGGATGTGGTAAGAGCAGTTAAAGCTTATCTAAAAGCCACTGCTCAGATTCGCAGAACGGATTCTTTGTTTGTTCTGCCGGAAGGCCCCAGAAGGGGTCAGGCAGCATCAAAATCTACTTTAGCCAAGTGGATTCGACAGGTCATAATACAAGCCTATGGCTTGAGAAAGAGACCGCCTCCGTTCAAAGTTAGGGCGCACTCCACAAGAGCGGTTGGAACTTCATGGGCAGTGCATCACCAGGCCTCCCTGGCTCAAGTATGTAAGGCCGCAACATGGTCTTCGGTACACACGTTTACTAGATTCTATCAGGTAGACGTTAGAAGTCAGGAGGATGTCGCCTTTGGGCGCAGTGTGTTGCAGGCCGCAAAAGATCCTCATGCCTGATGGCGCCCAGCTTATGTACCCCCCCCTCATTTGGCATTGCTTTGGGACGTCCCATTAGTAATGACTAAGTCGCTCTGTGTCCCGTGATGTACGAAAAAGAAAAAGGGATTTTTATAACAGCTTACCTGTAAAATCCTTTTCTTGGAGTACATCACGGGACACAGAGCTCCCACCCCTCTTTTTGGGACACTTATTGCTTGGCTACAAAACTGAGGTGCTCCCGGGTGGGAGGGGCTTATATAGGGGAGGGTACTTCCGGTTTGGAATTGGCCAGTGCCAACACCTGAAGGTAAACTATATAACCCATTAGTAATGACTAAGTCGCTCTGTGTCCCGTGATGTACTCCAAGAAAAGGATTTTACAGGTAAGCTGTTATAAAAATCCCTTTTTTGCACCAAACTGTACAGGAGTATAATCCTCCAGACACTATTGCTCTGGCCCACCAAATGGTGCAGGGCCTGATATATGTGTGCGACGCCACGTTGAACGCGGCCCCTTTAATATCCAGGGCCTCTGTGGTGGTATTGCGTCGTCTTATCTGGTTGAAATGCTGGTCCGCTGACCTAGCCTCTAAGAAGCTCCTGACGGATCTACCTTTTAAGGGTGGTAGACTTTTCGGTGCTGCTCTGGATGACATCAAGGATGTCACGGGAGGTAAAAGCACTCTCCTTCCTCAGACTATCAAGGGTAAGGAGGCCCGCCGTAATCCGGGTCCTTCCTTTCCAGCAAAAAATGTGTTTTTCCGTCAGTCAGTCCACGGGTAAGCCCTCCCAGACTGACAACAGTGCGGCTGGTGGACACAAGCGCCCTTGGGTGTGTAAGCTGAACAAGCCGGCTCCCAAGCCCGCCTCCGCGTGAAGTCTTGCCCCCGCCCGACTCTGGGGTGGGGGGACAACTTTGCAGGTTCACGGATCGGTGGACCTCCCGGATCTCCGACCGGTGGGTGTGCGAGGTGGTCACCTCAGGATACCGAATAGAGTTCCGTTCCTGGCCCCCAGACAGATATTTTTCCCTCAAATCTCCCTCTCCTTCCTGCCCGTCGGGCAGCCCTCTTGGGGGCTGTACAGGATTTGATCGGGTCCGGAGTGATTGTGCCGGTTCCATCCCAGGAGAGGTTTCAGGGGCTCTACTCGAATCTGTTTGTTGTTCCAAAAAAGGACGGGGTTAGACCAATTCTGGACCTCAAGGCCCTGAATGCCTTTGTAAAGGTGCAAAAATTCTGCATGGAATCCATTCGCACGGTGATCGCTATACTCCAAGGGGATTTTCTGGCATCCTTGGAAATCAAGGATGCCTACTTGCATGTTCCGATCTGCGCGAGTCACCAGAAGTTTCTGCGCTTTGCGATCGGCGAAGTCCACTATCAATTTGTGGCTCGTCTCTTCGGCCTAGCCTCGGCACCGAGGGTGTTCACCCAGGTGCTTGCTCCGGTTCTAGCTTTGGTGAGACAGCGAGGCATTGCTATCGTGGGCTATCTGGACAATCTTCTAAGAGCAGACAGTGGGTCAGAATTAGAAGAAATTGTGACTGTCAGACCCTCAGGGACTTCGGGTGGCTCCTGAACATTAAAAAGTCGGTCCTGGTCCCGACTCAGCATCTGGAGTATCTAGGTCTGATTCTGGACTCCTTGGAGACAAAGGTATTCCTACCTCCGGAGAAGCTGCTGACACTTCAGTCTGCAGTGCGGATGCTGACGTCCCGAAAATGGCCGTCAATCCGTTTTTGCATGAGAGTCCTGGGACTCATGGTGGCCTCTTTCGAGGCCGTTCCGTATGCCCAATCACACACCAGGGCATTACATAAAGAGATCTTGTCCACTTGGGACAAATCCCCGTTGTCCTTGGATCTTCAGATCCGGATGAGTCACCTGGTCAGGGCGTCCCTGGCGTGGTGGTTGAGGTCCTCGGCTCATCGGTCCGAGAAGACGTTCCTCCCCATCCGATGGACGGTGATCACGATGGACGCCAGCCTGACGGGCTGGGTGCAGTCTGGGGAGTCCTGCCGGCCCAAGGGCTTTGGACTCCGGACGAAGCCCGTTTACCGATCGATGTTCTGGAAATACGGCAATCAGACTGTGCCTCTCCTCGTGGTCGGAGAGATTACAGGGTTGCTCCATCAGGATCCAGTCGGACAAAGCCACAGCGGTGGCGTATGTCAACCATCAAGGGGGGACTCGGAGCTCAGCTGCGGCTTCCGAGGTCGCCCGCATTCTAAGGTGGCCCGAAAGAAGCGTGCCGGCTCTGTCGGCCGTCTACATTCCGGGCGTAGACAATTGGCAGGCGGACTATCTGAGTCGCCAGACGCTGGACCAAGGAGAGTGGTCCTTGCACCTGGAGGCAACTCCTTTGCCGACGGTGGGGCACGCCGGATGTGGACCTGATGGCCTCTCGATTCAATCGCAAGGTGTCAAGGTTTGTGGCCAGATCCAGGGATCCTTGGGTGGATGCCTCGGATGCGTTGGTGGCCCCATGGGGTCATTATGACCTGATATACGTTTATCCTCCGCTGCAGTTGCTTCCTCGCCTGCTGCGCAGGGTGGCGACCGAGGGAATTCCGGTGATCCTCATTGCTCCGGATTGGCCTCGGCGTCACTGGTACGCCGATCTGATGCGTCTTGTCGCGGACGTTCCCTGGCGGTTGCCAATGAGGGAGGACCTTCTTTCTCAAGGTCCTATATTTCATCCTGCTTCACAGTCTCTGGCTTTAACGGCATGGCTATTGAAAGCCAGGTGCTGAGAGACCTGAAAGATCTATCACCGTACTTGGAAAGCTTACATCGCCATGTGCGAAGAGCTGGACTGGCGTCCACGGACGTATTCCGTCCCCAGAATCCTGCGTTTTCTGCAGCGTGGCGTGACCCAAAAGCTTGCTTTGAGTACCATTTTAAGGGTCAGATTTCGGGCTTGGCCGTCTTCTTTCAGCGACCGCTGGCGGGTCATTCTTTGGTTAGCACCTTTTGTACAGGCGGTTCGCCATGTGCTTCCTCCTGTCAAGTCTCCTCTCCCCCCGTGGGATCTGAATTTGGTGCTCTCGGTTCTCCAGGAACCTCCCTTTGAAAATATCAGAGATATTCCCCTCTTGACTTTGTCTCAGAAGATGGCTTTCTTAGTGGCCATTACTTCTGTTAGACGAGTGTCTGAGTTGGCGGCCTTGTCCTGCAAGTCGCCCTATTTGGTCATCCATAAGGATAAGGCGGTGTTGCGTCTGCGACCTTGATTTTTGCCAAGGGTGGTCTCGGCCTTTCACCTAAATGAGGACATTGTCCTCCCGTCCTTGTGTCCTCACCCATCGCATCCCAGAGAGTTTGCGCTTCACACATTGGATGTGGTACGAGCCTTGCGGGTGTACCTGTCTGCTACTGCTTCTACTTGGAAGTCTGACTCACTGTTTGTGACTGTCTCTGGTCCAAAAGAGGGCCAACCGGTTTCGTCTGCCACCATTTCTAGGTGGATCAGACAAACCGTCATTCAAGCCTATGCTCTCAAGGGGCGGGCGCCTCCCTTTCCGGTTCGGCGCATTCCACCAGGGCAATTGGTGCTTCCTGGGCTTTCCGACATCGAGCGTCGGTTGCACAAGTGTGCAAGGCGGCGACCTGGTCGCCCGTTCATATCTGTTCTAAGGTTGATGTGGCTGCATCTTCGGATGCTTCCTTCGGCCGCAAGGTGTTGCAGGCCGCTGTTTAAAGTTGCAACTCCTTCGTTGAGGAGCTCTGCCTTGTTTGGAGTGAAGTTTTTGGTTTTTCCATTTATACTGCTTCTATCCCTCTTGACACTGCTTTGGGACATCCCACGTGTAAAGTGTAAAGGGACGCTGTGTCAGTCCATGGATGATAAGAGAAAATAGGATTTTTGTACTCACCGTAAAATCAGTTTCTCTGACATCCATGGACTGACACAGCACCCACCCTTCCTTCCTTTTAAGGTTTGTACTGCTTTGTTACCAACTGAGGTCTGCTGACTGCAGTGGGAGGGTTATGTCCGGAGGGACCGCCCCCTGGGCGGGGCTGTTCAGCTCTGGCTTTTTAGGAATGTATGTATAACATCTCACATTCTGCCTAGGTCTTCTCCTGCAAGCAGGGACATAACCACGTGTAAAGTGTAAAGCGACGCTGTGTCAGTCCATGGATGTCAGAGAAACGGATTTTTTTTTTTGAGAAAAGGATGTTTTAATGGCAGTACTTTATGCCATAAACTCATAGAGAAACGGATTTTAAGGTGAGTACAAAAATAAAAAATGTTATTATTTTTTTTTTTAGAATCTTCTATCAACTGCCTGCTGGGCATGTCAGGCAGGATAATATAGAATAACTTGAGATCTGACTTGTGAGACCCCAAGTCACATGACATGTGAAATCTCATGTTAGCGAATGAGAGCTGTCTTAATTAGCACTACTGAAGTCACTCCAAATTTAGAAAAGGTTCCTGTACTACTTCAAGGCGACTTTTATCCGACTTGTGCCCATAGACTATTATGGAATTTGCCTCCAAGTCAGATTTGCATCTATATTGATGGGATTTTGATCCGACATTACAGGAAGATTACCCAGGCATTCCCTGCAGTGTAGCTCCTCCCACAGATCAGCAGTACATGGCATCTTCTTGTATGCAGTTATCTCTGCATACCTGCACATGACAAGCTTTTGCTGAGGATCTGTGAACCGATTTGGGGGTGTTATTAACATTGTATTGACACCCGCATCGGTTCGAAGAGGGCAGTGTGAACTGCCTGCGGGAGAGATGCGATGCGGGAACTGGCGCTGGAATCGCGCTGGTTCCCGCATCGCTACAGTGTGAACCTAGGCTGAGGGTTCCTGTATAGAGTTCACTTCTGATATCAAAAAGCACTGTATACAAGATCTTGCGAGCTACCTACTTGTGCTAATATTAATCAATAATAATTGTAAGAGCAGCTGCTGACACTAATCACGTACTCATACAGCCGTGATATTAAAATAAAATATATAATATGTGCCGCGCTAACTACCTGTGTATCCCACCGAGATACTAATGTGAAATAAATAAATTAACAATCTCAAATATATGCCTTCTCCACCGTCCTGTCCCCTCCTCTACGCACGTTCAATACAGGGATAACGTATCTTCATCAGAGGGATATATCCCCCTGATGAAGATATGTTATCCCTGTATCGAACGTGCATAGGGGAGGGGACAGGATGGTGGAGAAGGTAGCAGGTCTGCCTACAGAGAAGGAACATCCGATCACAGACACATCCCCAGAGTTTTTTATGCTTCATACAGAGCGGTGCACTGACGCATCTTTATCATGTGAGTACCCCATTTAGGGGCTTTTTTCTTAAATACATTTTATATAAACGATATCACACCATCGAGCCTCTTCTTTTGCCATTTGTTTATGAGGAGACAGCATCGTAAAGCAGGAGACACCAATACCAAACAGCCTGGGACCCCGCAGTACACACGCTCTAAGGTGAGCGGCTATTACCTAAGGGTGGGGACATAGGCGTGCACAGCCTATTGCATTAGGGTGTGCACCCCAAAGCTCAAACACACGTGCGTGTGTGCATATATATGTATATATATATATGTATGTATGTATATGTATATGTGTGTGTATGTATATATATATATATATATATATATATATATATATATATATATATATATATATATATATATATACTAAATTACCAGAAGTATTGGGACACCTGCATTTACACGTACATGAATTTTAATGGCATCCCAGTCTCAGTCCGTAGGGTTCAATATTGAGTTGGCCCACCCTTTGCAGCTATAAAAGCTTCACCTCTTCTGGGAAGGCCGTCCACAAGGTTTAGGAGGGTGTCTATCGGAATGATTGACCATTCTTCCAGAAGCGCATTTGTGAGGTCAGGCACTGATGTTGGATGAGAAGGCCTGGCTCACAGTCTCCACTCTAATGTGAAGGCCAGTCAAGTTCCGCCACCCCAAACTTGCTCACACATGTCTTTATGGACCTTGTTTGTGCACTGGTCCAAACCATTTGCTGGAGGGGGGATTATGGTGTGGAGTTGTTTTTTCAGGGGTTGGACTTGGCTCCTTAGTTTCAGTGAAGGGATCTCTTAAGGTGTCATCCAGAGGTGTATTTAGGTTGTGTGCTGCCCTAGGCCTGACTAAACTCATGCACCCCTAATTTAAATACAACCCTACCCTGTCCCACCCCTAAACACGCCCTTGTAAATTATCTCATGAAACACTGTTAAATGTTTTATGCAGAATTAAGTTCCAAAAATAAATATTAACAACAACTTTTCAACAATAACATAAAGCTTATCAGTGCAGTCAATCAGTGCGGCCTCATCAGTGCCCATCAGTACAGCATATTAGTGCAGCTTAAGAGTGATGCCTTATCAGTGCCCATCAGTGCAGCCTATCAGTGCCCATCAGTGCAGCCTCATTAGTTCAGCCCCACTCTGCCGGGGACAGAGAAGGACGCAGTGCTATGAGGACAGAGAGGGATGACAGAGAGGGACGCTGGGGACAGATAGAGAGGAATGCAGTGCAATGAGGACAGAGAGGGACACCAAAGACAGAGAGGGACTTAGTGCGATGAGGACAGAGAGGGATGCCAGGGACAGAGAGGGACACTGGGGACAGACAGAGGGATGCAGTGCGATGAGGATAGAGAGGGACGTCAGGGACAGAGAGGGACGCTGGGGACAGACAGAGAGGGATGCAGTGTGATGAGGATAGAGAGGGACGTCGGGGACAGAGAGGGATGCAAGGGACAGAGAGGGACACAGTGAGATGAGGACAGAGGGACGCAGTGAGATGAGGACAGAAAGGGATGCGAGGGACGCAGTGCGATGAAGACAGAGAGGGATGCTGGGACAGACAGAGGGACGCAGTGAGATGAGGACAGAGAGGAACGCAGAGGACAGAGAGGGACACAGTGAGATGAGGACAGAAAGGGATGCGGGGGACACAGTGTGATGAGGACAGAGAGGGACGCTGGGGACAGACAGAGAGGGATGCCAGGGACAGAGAGGGACGCTGGGGACAGACAGAGGGACGCTGGGGGCAGAGAGGGACACAGTGTGATAAGGACAGAGAGTGTTGCAGTGGGGACAGGGGACACAGTGGAGGGACACACACAAGGGGACACTGTGGTGGGGGGACACTGGTGGGGGGGACACATAGGGACACTGTGGAGGGGGAGACACAGGGACACTGTGGTGGGGGACACAGTGGGACAATGTGGTGGGGGGACACTGTGGTGGGGGGTCACAGGGGGACACTGTGGTGGGGGGTCACAGGGGGACACTGTGGTGGGGGGTCACAGGGGGACACTGTGGTGGGGGGTCACAGGGGACACTGTGGTGGGGGGTCACAGGGGACACTGTGGTGGGGGGTCACAGGGGACACTGTGGTGGGGGGTCACAGGGGGACACTGTGGTGGGGGGACACAGGGGGACACTGTGGTGGGGGGACACAGGGGGACACTGTGGTGGGGGGACACAGGGGGACACTGGTGGGGGGACACTGTGGTGGGGGGACACAGGGGATACTGTGGTGGGGGGACACAGGGGATACTGTGGTGGGGGGACACAGGGGATACTGTGGTGGGGGGGACACAGGGGATACTGTGGTGGGGGGGACACAGGGGGACACTGTGGTGGGGGGACACAGGCGGACACTGTGGTGGGGGGGACCATGAGAATATTATGGGACCTCCTGCATCTGTACTGGCTCCCCCCTTCCCATAGTGTCTCTAGACTCCTGTAAAAAAAAATAGACCGACTCACTCCGAAACTCCGCCCTCCTCTCTTCTTGTCCGTCCCAGTAATTGTGCTGTGCTGGCCACTGCCTGGGGGCTCCCGTCATCTTCCTCTCCTCGTATCTTCACAGACCTCTGGGCAGGGGAGAAGACCCAGTGTTGATGCCGCGTGGAGGAAGGTAGGCGGAGCATTAGGCTCCACCTCCTTCAGTTAATGTGCACCCGATCTGGCCAGTAATCAGCCGTCTTATGGGGGCGACACTCACTCCCCTCCCCCGGCCAAGTACGCCCAATAATATTAGGCAATGCCGCGCTATAGCAGGCCGGCCGCCGGGGCCTGTATTTGTGTGGGAGGCGGCCGCGGGAGTCGGGACGACGGGTGGGGGGGGAGGTTTTTGGGGGGGCGGCTTTTTTTCTGGGCTGGGCGGGCTGCTCCGTGTATGTGGCCCTGCCTCCTTTCTAAAGCAGCCCAATCGTTGGCTGGTGTTTGATAGCTGATAGAAAGGGGGCGGAGCCACATACACGGAGCGGCCCTCCCAGCCCCCCATCCCGTTAGCTTGTGTTTGATAGGCTAGCTTTTCTGGCCCGCCCACCCCCGACATCAGCGCTGAGTTTTGACAGCTTGTCTCTGCAAGCAGTAAAATTACATTACAGTTTAATGCTCTTACATGCCTCGCTAACTGCTCAGTGGGAAACTGTCTCACAGGCAGCGCGCTATACAGTCGCTTGCAGCATTTTACAGCAGATCTCCGGACACACATTAGGGTGTGCCCAGGCACACCCGGCACACCCCGTACGCACACCTATGGGTCGGGAGCACCTGTGTGTGGAATCACGGCACTGTTTGAATTGCACCAATGGATCTATAGATCTTTCATCAAAGGAGGACTTTTTCATGCGATTTTGGGCTGTGCTGCTTCATGCGATTAAGGCAGCACAGTGGATTTGACACTTAAGCACTTTATTGAATGTCACTTTATATTTTTTCACTTTGTTTCAATACGCTATAGAAGGACGTTTTATGCGATTTTGGGCTGTGCTGCTTGATGCGATTAAGGCAGCACAGTGGGTTTGGTACTTAAGAATTGAATGTCACTTCATATATATTTTTTCACTTTGGTCATTATGCTATATATGGATTAAGCCGGTCCTCTCCAGCTCAACCCCTATTCAGCAGATGAAGCTCAGCATGGGCCTGAATAACCATATGTTCCATACTACGCTGTACACATGTTGTTAAGCGAATGAGACTGAGGGGCGCTCCACTAAGCATTCAGTTCTGAAGCTCCAACTATGCCAGCAAAGATACACAAAATCCGCTCTACAACTCCCAAGACACATAGTAAAGGAACGGCGACTAACCAAACCACCTCTAGTTCCATACAGCGATTTCTGGTTGCCAGTGGAACCGGCCCTGGCGCATGTAGCAGTCAAGCTAGACGCACGAGACGCAACGCATCTCTCGCTTCACTAGCAACCTCTGTAAGAGAAAGTTCGCCTGTATCATCTTACTGCTCAGATCTCATGGAAGAACCTGAGTCTCCTACAGGCTCAGATATGGCGACTCTGCTGAGCGGCATCAGAAAAGAGTTAGCCGGAATGTTCCATGGACTCGAAAAATCAATAAAAAAGGAAATCACAGGGGTAAGAACAGATATGGCGCATATTCTCGATAGGGTAGAGGGCACAGAGCAGAGACAAGATACTCATGAAACAGCTATAAGAGAACTACAAAAGACTGTCACACAGCTAGCCCTTGCTCAACGTGCCTCACTATATAAGTTAGAGGACCTCGAGAATAGAAATCGCAGAAACAACCTACGAATTAGAGGTCTGCCCGAAGTGACTGGAGATAAAGATTTGGAGTCGCAGATTAGAGGTACAGTATATTTAATTCAGTGTTGGGCAATGAACCCACTGATCCGTTGCGCTTTGATCGGGTTCATCGGGCTCTTAGGTCTCGTACCGTTGCTTCTGAGCAACCCAGAGACGTAATATGCCGTCTACATTATTTCACAGATAAGAACGCCATTATGGTCAAGTTGAGGAGCATTCCCAACATTGACCTTGATGGAGCAACTCTCAATATTTTCTCGGATTTATGTAAAGAAACCTTAGATCGCCGCAGAGCCCTTAAACCACTTTTGGAACATTTACGTTCTAAGGAGATTACCTATAGATGGGGTTTCCCGGCGTGCCTTATTGCCACCAAAAATGGTCGCTCCCACACCCTCCGGTTCCCAGAGGAATTGTTACAATTTTTAAAGGACCTTAATCTGCCCTCAGTGGATCTCCCGGGCTGGCATGATCCGGTCCCTAAGTTTTCGCATATTCAGGACTCCCACTGGCAAAAATCTCCTACTACTAAAAAAGGGCGCTCTTCAGCGTCAGATCCTGTATAATAACATAGATGAGTAAAGGGTGATTATGCCTATGTACTTTCCTTTTTTTTCTTTGGTTGAGTATGCCTGTAAGTTATTATATCTAATGAGATGTGACTTGGCCGCTAAAGTATATTTGTTATAAAAAGGTTTATGGTTTACTGTTGGAGCAAAAAGTATTCCTCTGCACACTATCTGACGCAAGCTGAATGCGGGTGGAGCACAATGCTCCTATGTGTCTTCTATACGACACGTTCCCCTCCCCTTCTTTCCTTTTGGGGTTGTGGAGAGCGGGTAGCCTTCAAGTTTTCTTATCCGTTCTCCTACGGGAGTTCTGGACGGCTGCCCGTGCGCTCTCCCCCCATAGGGACCACCGCAGAAATCTGCGTGATAAATTAAGGTTTCCCACATGCGTCCAGATGGAAGTTTTTGTTGTTTATGTAAATTTGTCTTTGTTTTTCTCAATACTTCCCCGTTTCTTTTTTGTTTTATTTTCCCTATCAAGGCTGGCATGCATGGCTAAGTAGGTTCAAGGGTTATGCTCTACTGTGATAAATGGCCACACTTAAAGTTACTTCTTATAATGTTAGGGGTTTAAATGCTGCGGCAAAACGGCATCAGGTTATCCGTGAATTACGGAAACTTGCCTCTTCTATTGTGTTTCTTCAGAAAACACATTTAACCCATACTACGCAGGTCAAATTGACCTCGCTTTATTTTCCTCAGTGGTATTATAGCCTGTCAGATAGGAATAAAGCTAAGGGGGTGGCTATTGGTTTTAGTAGTAGCGTACCCTTCCGTTTTTTAGATATGCAAGCCGATGACCATGGTCGTTTTCTTTTTTTAAAGGGCTTTTTAGGTACTACCCAATGTACTCTAGCAAACATATACTGCCCGAACCAAAATCAACCTGCCTTTTTTTCTCAAATTCTTACTGATTTATCACAATTTGCTGAGGGTTTAATCATACTGGCAGGAGACATAAATATGTCTCTAGATCCTGTTTTGGATACATCCCACGGTCGCTCTAACATCTCTTTTAAGTGCCTGTCCTTTGTTAAAAAGAGACTAATAGACCGACAATTGATAGACGTATGGTGTATTTTACATCCAAAAGAAAAAGATTTTTCCCATTTTTCGAAGACTCATCAGTCTTATTCCCGAATAGATAATATCTTTTCAGACCATTACCACCTCCCATTATTACAATCGGCGAATATAGGTACTGCGACACTGTCAGATCATGCACCTGTGTCGATGAGTATGACGATGCCCACTTTGACTCAGCGCTCCAATAATTGGAGACTCAATGATTCTCTTCTTTCTAACCCAACAGGAGTTTCTGTGTTTGTCTCTCATATATCGCAATATTTTAAAGACAATAAACCTTCTGAGACATCCCCTGCTATTGTATGGGAAGCTCACAAGGCAACTATGAGAGGCCGACTCATAGAACTTGGGGCAAGGAAAAAAAGAGAGCGTGGTCAACAACTTGAACAGGTTCTGCACCAAATAACAGAACTTGATAAACAACATAAACTCACTTTGCACACATCCCAGCTAGAAGCTCTCACATTGAAACGAGAGGAATTAAAAAATCTTCTTAACCTCGATACAGCTCGGAAATTCCAACGATATTCGCAAAAATTCTATGAGTGGGGGGACAAACCTAGCAGACAATTAGCAAGATCCCTCAAAGGAAAACAGACTAGATCGTTTATTCCTAAAATAAAGTTATCAAACGGAAATTTAGTCCATGCGACTCCTCACATTGCTAAAGCTTTCAGGGACTATTATGCAGATTTGTACAAAGTGCAGTGTGACTCTCCGTCTCTGACTGTGAAGGAGAGAAGTAACCTTATGCTTACATATCTAAAAGAAGCAAATTTGCCCAAACTTTCAAATTTGACTCTCATGGAACTTGAATCTGAACTTTCGGTTGAGGAATTTCAGGCGGCTCTGAAATCTTCACCGACAGGTAAAGCCCCGGGACCGGATGGTTATACTATCCGGTACTATAAAACATTCAGTGATATCCTTCTGCCCCGCCTTACGGCTTATGCCAATTCAATCTCACAGACCTCGGGACTACGCCCGGAATCTCTTACAGCCCATATTTCAGTTATCCTTAAAGCAGATAAGGACTCTACTCAATGCAGTAGCTATAGGCCAATTTCCCTATTAAATGTTGATATCAAATTATATTCTAAGGTAATGGCCAACAGACTACTCCCTCTTATACCTAGTTGGGTTTCCACGGATCAGACAGGCTTTATGCCACACAGAGAAGCCAAGGATAATTCTCTCCGGGCGATATCTCTTATACAATACGCTCAAAGGTCTTCCCAGTCCACCCTATTCGTATCTACAGATGCTGAAAAAGCGTTCGATAGGGTGGACTGGGATTACTTAAAACTGACCCTACGACATTTTGGGCTGGGACCCAAGATGTTTTACCGCATTACTTCCCTCTATTCTAACCCCACGGCACAAATTCGCATAAATGGCACTTTGAGTGACTCATTCCAACTATTTAATGGGACCAGACAGGGCTGCCCTTTTTCTCCCCTTTTATTTGCCCTTACCCTCGAACCCTTTTTGGCAACCATAAGATGTAATTTAAATATACATGGGATTCAAGTAGGTAATAAAACGCACAAATATGCGGCATATGCGGACAATATTTTATTCTTTATCCAGCAGCCTCGTATCTCGCTTCCTAATTTAATGTCAGCGTTTTCTACTTTTCAGACACTCTCCAACTTTAAAATTAACCTATCTAAGTCTGAAATTCTAAATATTAATCTACCTGGAAGGAAGGTGGAAAATTTAAAACCCCTCTTCCCTTTTAGATGGGTTCAACGAAGTATGAAATATCTGGGAGTGAATCTTGTGCCTCACACTCAGTCCCTCTTTAAATATAATTACATCCCATTATTGAATAATATTAGAAGAGATCTACAAAAGTGGAACACGCTGACACACTCATGGTTGGGTAAAGTGAGTATAATTAAAATGAACATTCTGCCTAGAGTTCTTTTTTTCTTTCAAATGATCCCATTGGGTGTCCCTATAGGATTTTTTTCCCTATTACAGACCATGGTCTCCTGCTTTATTTGGAGGAACAGTCACCCCAGAGTATCTAAGGAAGTATTATTTTGCTCCAAGGAAGCTGGGGGACTGGCCCTTCCAAATTTTAAGGCTTATTATAATGCTGTGATTCTGTCTAGGATATCCGAATGGAAATATGCTGCTAATTCCAAACTTTGGGTGAGTTTGGAATATGCTCTTAGTAACACAGACCTAGCAACTACACCCTGGTTGCCACGCTTATATAGACACCTTGCTCCAAGTACCTCCACTTTAACCACTTCCACCCTGGATGTATGGGATGCCTTACATAGGAAGTTCTCGTGGTCATATGCTTCTCCTCTGTTACCGCTTTTGGACCACGATTATTTCTTACCTGGCCTATTAGATCCTGGCTATAGGATGTGGTTGCCAGAAGAACCTCTTCTACTACATCATGTTCTTCGAGCAAATGCGCTTAAGCCTCTTAAGGAAATTCTCGGCCTCAAGCCCATTATGTTTCTTGATAAATGGAGATATAATCAATTGCAAGGTTTCCTTAGAACTCTGCCTCAGCCGCTTAGAGGGATACAGGACTTAAACAGTATTGAGGAAGTTTTTAATTCAATGGATCCACCTGAACATTGTATCTCGGTATTCTACAAATTACTCATCAAGCTCCAAGGTGATACTTATCCTACCTTTCTCGCTAAGTGGGAGGCAGACTTGGAATCCTGCCTCTCAGACAGCCAAAAGGATAAAGTCCTACAGCTGACTTGTATCTCTTCAATTGCATCAAGGATGGCTGAGGTCAATTACAAACTACTAACCAGATGGCACTACACCCCATCAAAGCTTCATCAGATGCTCCCCGACAACTCCCCGTTGTGTTGGAGGAATTGTGGGAACAGAGCAACCCACGCTTATATATGGTGGTTGTGCCCACTCATCCGCCCCTTCTGGTCTAGCATTATTCGAATTATCCAACAAATATCCAATATTAATCTTCCTGCTGATGCATGGACCATTCTTTTCCATGCTTCCAAGGAACCTGTCAGAAAATACAAATGTTCTTTAGTTCCACATCTGCTTAATACGGCTAAAGCACTTATACCTACCCTTTGGGGTCAGCCTGAGACCCCATCCGTGAAAAAGTGGTTTCAAAAAATTTCAGAGGTCCATCTCATGGAAGATATCACTCATTGTAACAAGGACACTTTTCAACGACACACTTTAACTTGGACTCCGTGGATGGAGTTCAAGGACACCACAACCTATAGAGAGATACTTGCACAATCCCACTGAGACCCGTTTACATCTATTGAATAAGCTATCTACATCTTAAGGATGATTTCCTGTGGTTATTCTTTGGTTTATCCCTTAAGAGACTAAAATGTAATGTGACAAACATTTTATTGGATACCATGCATGCCGGCCTTCCCTTTCCTCGCTTTTTTCCTTTTTTATACCCCTATTTTTGTTCTCTTCCTTTGCTCGGAGAGAGTGAGAGAGGGGGATTAGATTTGTTCTTCCCTGAGGCTTCCTATACTCCCCCCCCCCCCCCTCCTCCCCCCCCCCTTCTTTTTTTTTTTTTTTTTTTTTTGGGCACAGGTGACGATAATTTTACTTATTTTTCTCTCTACATATATGTTTTGTCACTTCATTAGTGTAGTCACTTGTAAATTCATCCCTTAGTCCTCTATACAGTCCACTTTTAGATTTTAACACTTGTTTTTTAGTTTGTAGTAGTTTTTGAAATTATTTTTTTATTTTATTTTTTTCACTCTTTTTAAATTAATTTTACGTTAGAAGACATCAACACTAGAGTGATAGCACATAATATATCTGGGGGAGAGTATGGGGGATTGTATTTCCCCATCCCCCCCCCTTTCTAAAATCTTCCCCACTCCCCCCTCCCCCTTTTTATTTTTTATTTATTTTTATTTATTTTTTTGGCACAGGTGATGATAACTTTACCTCTCACTTTTTTCTTTATATACATGTTATGTCACTCTATTAGTACAGTCACTCATAAATTCATCCCCTAGTCCTTTATACTGTTTACTTTTAGATTTTAACACCTGTTTTTTAGTTCGTAGTAGTTTTCGAAACCACTTTGTCTCCCTTTATTATTTAATTCCACTTTAGAAGACATCAACACTAGAGTGATAGCACATAATATATTTGGGGTAAAGTATGGGGGACTGTGTTCCCCCATCCCCCCCTTCTAAAATCATCCCCACTCCCTCCCCCCCCTTTTTTTTTCTCTCTTCCTCTCTCTCTCCATTTCCCCATCTCTCCCTCTTTTCTTCCCCCCCTTTTTTTTTTTTTTTATTATTTGTAATGGGAAATATTGAGACTGTAAATGTGTTTCATGTATTGTAATGTGTGTTATATATGTTTTTGGAAAATTAATAAAAAAGATAATAAAAAAAAAAAAATATATGGATTAAGCCTGATTACTTATTAGCCACGGCATATATTTGAGTTTGTTAATTTATTTATTTCATATTAGTATCTCGGTGGGATACACAGGTAGTTAGCGTGGCACATATTATATATTTGATCAAAAAGCACTGATTTGGTGTTCGCTTGTTGGAAAATCTCTGTTGGACCTGGTCCATCCATTCTTTTCCAAAACATAAAGATATACAGTAAAGTGCAAAAGTTTTAGGCAGATGTGAAAAAATGCTGTAAATTAAGAATGTTTCAGAAATAGAAGTGTTATGGAAAGTAAATGAACAAAAGAGAAATTCAAATCAAATCAATGTTTTGTGTGACCACCCTTTGCCTTCAAAATAGCATCAATTCTTCTAGGTACAATTGCACACAGTTTTTGAAGGAGCTCAGCAGATAGGTTGTTCCAAACATCTTGGGGAACTAACCACAGATCTTCTGTGGATGTAGGCTGCCTCAAATCCCTCTGTCTCTTCATGTAATCCCAGACAGACTTGATGTTTAGATCGGGGCTCTATAGGGGCTAAACCATCACTTCCAGGAAATAGTTTGTAAAGAGGAAGTAAACCCCAGCCGATTTTTCTTATTTTTTCTCAATTTTACCATACAATAGCTTATTACAAGGGATAATAGATTGAAATCGGCCTAAAACGAAGTCTGTAAATACCTTATTTAGGGTCTTTGGACTGTTCATTTCCGGGTATTGGCCGCACCATTGTTTGTACTGTTTTCTGATTCTGTTGTGGACGTCACTTCCGCCCTTACTGTGTTTCCTTTGGAAATCTAGCACCGTAACTGCTTCCTTTCACTCTGTCTATGCTGCTCTGATTCACTCCCCTGTGTGACGTCTTATTCAGTCACAAGGGGGAGTATCAGGAAGGAGATAAACAGTGCAGCATCACAAGACTTCTCTGTTCCGTTCAGAGGGGAAGCTCGTCCATAGAAATGTCCCGACATGCAGGGAATACAGAAACGGCACACTTTAGGTGCCGTTAATGAAACATCCTACTGCGCAATCATGCATGACGTCATTTACGATTAGAGGACGATTTCCATGGAAACTACAGCAGTAAGTACACTTTCACAGGCAGCGATCAGCTGCCTGTGTTATCTACATTATGAACAGATAAAGTTGTCTCGGAGGGTTTACAACCACTTTAATGACATTGGCTGTATGTTTGGGGTTGTAATCTTGCTACAGAATATATTTGAAGCCAATCACACGCCTCCCCGATGGTATGGTATGATGGATAACCATTGATCCTAACCAAAGGAAACCATTGATCCTGACCAAATCTCGAACTCAATTTGCAGAAATGCAGCCCCAAACTTGCAAAGAACCTCCACTATGCTTCACCGTTGCCTGCAGACATGCATTATTGTACCGCTCTCCAGCCCTTCGTGAACAAACTGTCTCCTGCTACAGCCAAATATTTCTCATTCTGACTTAGTCCAGAGCACCTGATGCCATTTTTCTGCACCCTAATCCCTATATTTTTGTGCATAGTTGAGTCACTTAGCCTTGTTTACATGTCCTATGCATTATCCTAAGGCCTATCTATCCTCCCTCTTCCATTGTGGTATATCATACTCCTCAAGAATATAGTTGGCTAGGCTTGCCTGTATTGCAGAAAATGATACTGTATAACATAATTCACTAACATAAGGAATATTACAAAATGTGACAAACATACAGCCAGAGAAAATTTGATTTTCAAGGTGTACCTATCCTACACATTGCTCTAACCAAAGCATTAGGAGAGGAGGTCCAAATTTTTCTCTCTTTAATAAGAATAACTATACCTACCCTGTAGCTCATTGTCCAAAAAAATATTACTATGACTAACAGAGGTTCCCAACCTTTGTTCATCAGCCCCGGTTCACATATATGCGAATTGGATGTGTTTTGAACCACATCTGATTCACATGACATGTGAAATAACCTTGGTTTCTATTGTAGCTGTTCACATATATGCGTTGCACGGTTTCGGAGCACTGAGGTGTAGTTCAGGTGCGAATTACAAGCTCAATTACTTTTACGGGAATGCTTTTGAATCGCACATCATCAGTTTTGAACACGATTTTGGCTGACTTTTTGGGGGGCCCCTTGTTAAAAAGGGCTTTCTCTTGTCATCCATGGACTGACACAGCGTGTCTTATACACCTTTACACGTGGGTTATGTCCCTGCTTGCAGGAGAAGACCTAGGCAGAATGTGAGATGTTATATATACATTCTAAACAGCCATAGCTGAACAGCCCCACCCAGGGGGGCGGTCCCTCCGGACATAACCCTCCCACTGCAGTCAGCAGACCTCAGTTTTTTTCTGCCTAGCAGGAGAAGACGTGGCTCTCTCAGGAGCCAGTCTCCTGACCTATTTTTATTCCTTTGGGAATTTTTTTCCTATTTTATTCTTTTGAGATCGTCTATCAACTGTCGGCTGGGCAACAGGTTGGGTACAAGATATCCTCGTAGTCTTCCCTGTCCGACCATCGAGCGTGCTGATCCTCGCCTTGTGTGCGTGAGACTCAGTTCACGACATGCCCCACGACTCCAGGGGTGGCCGGTGGGCTTCCAGCTCCGCGGTCCTCTCAAGATAGAACAGTCCGGCTGTATCTTTCGCGGTGGACCTGGCCGACAGCTACTCAGTACCGCACTGTGATAGTTCTGTCGGAAACACACCAGCGGGTCCCTCAGGGGACGGGTAAGTAGTCTCTCCTGGCTGCAGGTGAGTACATGCTGTGTGTTTCTTGTATGGGGGGATTTCCCTGTCTCCCCCTGTGTTTTTTAATGTCACTCTCTGTTCACTAGTGCTGGCGCTGTACTGTGGGGGGTGCCTGGGGGCCATACTGTCCTGGGGGGGGGCTCATGCTGCTCTGCATTCGCTGGGGCTGTTTTGTTTTTGGATGTGAGGGGCCTGGGCGCCGTTCGGCGCCATGTTTTGTGTGTGTGCTGATTTTTACATTGGCGGCCATCTTGCCGGGGCCCGCCGGAGCACATTGCGGCGGCCATTTTCTTGTAGCCGCACGGTTTTTTCTGGCACTAGTTTGGCCTCTAGCGCCGCTGGGAACGGCGCAAATCTCCTCACACTCTCTCCTCTCAGCTAACTCACGCTGAGCAGCGCGGCGCAGTGAGACAGAGCGGCGGAACCGAGCGGTCCTGGTCAGGTTGGTGGGTTCCCTGGGCATTCCCCTACTTCAGTCAGCACAGCCTGTGGGTGGTCTGAGAGGGACATTATGGAGTCAGAGTCACCAGCTTCCCCTAACATGCCAGAGGCAGCAGCCAGTGCTCCAGCACCTGCGGTCCCTATGGACCAGTTGTCGGCAGTCCTGGAATCATTTCTGACCAGGATGGAAGCTGTGTGTGAGCACAAGGGAGCAAAAAAGCGCCCTCTCCCCACTTTATCTCCACAAGGGGAGTGCTCTGCTTCAGATATGGGCCTAGCTGTTGCTGCTCAGGACCCTAGCTCTGAATATTTGGATGGTTTTGAACAGGACATTCCTTGTGAGGAAGACTCCAGTTCTGAGTCAGTAAATGACAGGGCGCTTGTTAGTGAACTCATTGATGCTGTGAGGGACACTCTCAAGCTAAATGCTGCGACCGCAGAACCTCAGGCGGATACAGTCTCCTTTGGTTCTTTTAAGACCAAGCCTTCTAAAAAGGTTTTTCCATATGTACCTTTCTTTGACCAGCTCATTGACAAGGTCTGGGAAAAGCCGCAGAAGACATTTATGGTCCCGCGGCGTTTGTCTATTAGATACCCCTTTGAAGACGCCCTGCTTAAAAAGTGGGCTTCTCCCCCGGTGGTCGACCCTCCAGTCGCCCGTTTAAATAAGGCCACCACTCTCCCGATGGAGGGGACTCCTGCGTTTAAGGACCCCACTGACAGGAGGTCAGAAGTGGTGAGTAGAGCCATGTTCGCCTTGTTGGGATCCGCCCTACGGTCCGTAGTAGCGGCGACCCTTGTGTCTCAGACACTCACGGAATGGGCAAAAATTTTGCACCAAACTGTGCAGGAGTATAACCTTCCTCCAGACACTATTGCTCTGGCCCACCAGATGGTGCAGGGTCTGATATATGTGTGCGACGCCACGTTGGACGCGGCCCCTTTAATATCTAGGGCCTCAGTCTCGGCGGTGGTATTGCGTCGTCTCATCTGGTTGAAATGCTGGTCTGCTGACCTAGCCTCTAAGAAGCTCCTGACGGATCTACCTTTTAAGGGTGGTAGACTTTTTGGTGCTGCTCTGGATGACATCATCAAGGATGTCACGGGAGGTAAAAGCACTCTCCTTCCTCAAACTATCAAGGGTAAGGAGGCCCGACGTAAACCGGGTCCTTCCTTTCCAGCAAAAAGGTTTTTTTTTCGTCCGTCAGAGTCCACGGGTAAGCCATCCCAGACTGACAACAGTGCGGCTGGCGGGCACAAGCGCCCCTGGGTGCGTAAGCCGAACAAGCCGGCTCCCAAGCCCGCCTCCGCGTGAAGTCTTGCCCCCGCCCGTCTCTGGGGTGGGGGGACGACTTCGCAGGTTCACGGATCGGTGGACCTCCCGGATCTCCGACCGGTGGGTGTGCGAGGTGGTCACCTCAGGATACAGAATAGAGTTCCGCTCCTGGCCCCCAGACAGATTCTTTCCCTCAAATCTCCCTCTCCTTCCTGCCCGTCGGGCAGCCCTCTTGGGGGCTGTACAGGATTTGATCGGGTCCGGAGTAATTGTGCCGGTTCCGTCCCAGGAGAGGTTTCAGGGGTTCTACTTGAATCTGTTTGTTGTTCCAAAAAAGGACGGGGTTCGGCCAATCCTGGACCTCAAGGCCCTGAATGCCTTCGTGAAGGTGCAAAAATTCTGCATGGAATCCATTCGCACGGTGGTCGCTACACTCCGTCAAGGGGATTTTCTGGCATCCTTGGACATCAAGGACGCCTACTTGCATGTTCCGATCTGCGCAAGCCACCAGAAGTTTCTGCGGTCGGCGAAGTCCACTATCAATTTGTGGCTCTTCCCTTCGGCCTAGCCTCGGCACCGAGGGTGTTCACCAAGGTGCTTGCTCCGGTCCTAGCTTTGCTGAGACAGCGAGGCATTGCTATCGTGGGCTATCTGGACGATTTCCTTCTAAGAGCAGACAGTGGCTCAGAATTGGAAGAAAGTGTGACTATCGTCTGTCAGACCCTCAGGGAGTTTGGGTGGCTCCTGAACGTTCAGAAGTCGGTTCTAGTCCCGACTCAGCGTCTGGAGTATCTAGGTCTGATTCTGGACTCCTTGGAAGCAAGAGTCTTCCTACCTCCAGACAAACTACTGACACTTCAGCCTGCAGTACGGGTGCTGACGTCCCGAAAATGGTCATCAATCCGCTTTTGCATGAGAGTCCTGGGACTCATGGTGGCCTCCTTGGAGGCCGTTCCTTATGCCCAAGCGCACACCAGGGCTTTACAGAAAGAGATCTTGTCCACTTGGGACAAATCCCAGTTGTCCTTGGATCTTCAGATCCAGGTGAGTCACCTGGTCAGGGCGTCCCTGACGTGGTGGTTGAGGTCCCCGGCTCTTCGGTCCGGGAAGTCGTTCCTCCCCATCCAATGGACGGTGATCACGACGGACGCCAGCCTGACGGGCTGGGGGGGAGTCTGGGGAGTCCTGTCGGCCCAAGGGCTTTGGACTCCGGACGAAGCCCTCTTACCGATCAATGTGCTGGAGATACGTGCAATCAGACTGTGCCTCTCCTCATGGTCGGAGAAACTACAGGGTCACTCCATCAGGATACAATCGGACAACGCCACAGCAGTGGCGTATGTCAACCATCAAGGGGGGACTCGGAGCTCAGCTGCGGCTTCCGAGGTCGCCCGCATCCTGAGGTGGGCCGAAAGAAGCGCGCCGGCTCTGTCGGCCGTCTACATTCCGGGCGTAGACAATTGGCAGGCGGACTATCTAAGTCGCCAGACGCTGGACCTGGGAGAGTGGTCCTTGCACCCGGAGGTCTTTCAACTCCTTTGCAGACGGTGGGGCACGCCGGATGTGGACCTGATGGCCTCTCGACTCAATCGCAAGGTGTCGAGGTTTGTGGCCAGATCCAGGGATCCCTGGGCGGATGCCTCGGATGCGTTGGTGGCCCCATGGGGTCAGTATCGCCTGATATACGTTTATCCCCCGCTGCAGTTGCTCCCTCACCTGCTCCGCAGGGTAGCGACCGAGGGAATTCCGGTGATCCTCATTGCTCCGGATTGGCCTCGGCGTCACTGGTACGTCTCGTCGCAGACGTTCCCTGGCGGTTACCAATACGGGGGGACCTTCTGTCTCAAGGTCCTATATTTCATCCTGCTTTACAGTCTCTGGTTTTAACGGCATGGTTATTGAAAGCCAGGTGCTGAGAGACCGAGGTCTCTCGGATTCGGTCATTTCGACCATGTTAAGGGCCCGGAAGTCTTCCTCCAGAAGGATCTATCACCGTACTTGGAGAGCTTACATCGCCATGTGCGAAGAGCTGGACTGGCGCCCACGAACGTATTCCGTTCCCAGAATCCTGCATTTTCTGCAGCGTGGCGTAACCCAAAAGCTCGCTTTGAGTACCATTAAGGGTCAGATTTCGGCCTTGGCCATCTTCTTTCAGCGACCGCTGGTGGGTCATCCCTTGGTTAGCACCTTTGTGCAGGGGGTTCGCCATGTGCTCCCCCCTGTCAAGCCTCCTCTCCCCCCGTGGGATCTGAATTTGGTGCTCTCGGTCCTCCAGGAACCTCCCTTTGAAAATATTAGAGATATTCCCCTCTTGACTTTGTCTCAGAAGGTGGCCTTCTTGGTGGCCATTACTTCCATTAGACGAGTGTCTGAATTGGCGGCCTTGTCCTGCAAGTCGCCCTTTTTGGTCATCCATAAGGATAAGGCGGTGTTACGTCCGCGACCTTCCTTTCTGCCAAAGGTGGTCTCGGCCTTCCACTTAAACGAGGACATTGTCCTCCTGTCCTTGTGTCCTCACCCATCGCATCCCAGAGAGTTTGCGCTTCACACTTTGGATGTGGTACGAGCCTTGCGGGTGTACCTGTCTGCTACTGCTTCTATTCGGAAGTCTGACTCACTATTTGTGGCTGTCTCTGGTCCAAAACAGGGCCAAGCGGTTTCGTCTGCCACCATTTCTAGGTGGATCAGACAAACCGTCATTCAAGCTTATGCTCTCAAGGGGCGGGCGCCTCCCTTTCCGGTTACGGCACATTCCACCAGGGCAATTGGTGCTTCCTGGGCTTTCCGACATCAAGCGTCGGTTGCACAAGCGTGCAAGGCGGCGACCTGGTCGTCTGTTCATACCTTTTCTAAGTTTTATAAGGTTGATGTGGCTGCATCTTCGGATGCTTCCTTCGGCCGCAAGGTGTTGCAGGCCGCTGTTTGATGTTGCAACTCCTCCGTTGAGGAGCTCTGCCTTGTTTGGAGTGAAGTTTTTGGTTTTCCATTTATACTGCTCCCATCCCTCTTGACACTGCTTTGGGACATCCCACGTGTAAAGGTGTATAAGACACGCTGTGTCAGTCCATGGATGACAAGAGAAAATAGGATTTTTGTACTCACCGTAAAATCCGTTTCTCTGGCATCCATGGACTGACACAGCACCCACCCTTCTTTTTAAGTTTGTACTGCTTTGTTACGAACTGAGGTCTGCTGACTGCAATGGGAGGGTTATGTCCGGAGGGACCGCCCCCCTGGGCGGGGCTGTTCAGCTCTGGCTGTTTAGAATGTATGTATAACATCTCACATTCTGCCTAGGTCTTCTCCTGCAAGCAGGGACATAACCCACGTGTAAAGGTGTATAAGACACGCTGTGTCAGTCCATGGATGCGAGAGAAACGGATTTTACGGTGAGTACAAAAATCCTATTTTCTGGATTCCGATAAGTCCCCCGCCCACAGACCCCCACAACCACTGGCTAGGGCTGTGGGGAAGAGGCCCTTGTCCCTATCAACATGAGGACAAGCTGCTTTGGGGGGGAGCCCCCCTACTCCAAAGCATCCCCCCATGTTGAGGGCATGAGGCCTGGTATGGTTTAGGAGAGGGGGGGCGCTTGCTTATCGCCCCCTTTCCTGGCCTGCCAGGCTGCATGCTCAGATAAGGGTCTGGTATGTTTTATTTTGGGGGGGGGACCTCCACGCCATTTTTTAATTACATTTTGGTGTGGGGTTAACCGCTAAATCCATACATGACCTAAGGGTCTGGATTTGGGGGGGGGGGGGGGGCACACCATTTTTTTTTCCGGTGTGGGGTCTAATAGACCCCAGGTGTCTCAATAAAGAGGACCTGTCACTGCCTATTGCTATCACAAGGGAAGTTTACAATAAAAGTGATAAAAATGTTTTAAACCACCCCCTTCACCTCGTCCTTGCGTACAAAGGTGAACACACACGTCGGTCCCACGTCATACTAAAACAGCAATCGCACCACAAGTGAGGAATCACCATGAACGTCAGATCAAGAGCAATAATTATAGTACCAGATCGCCTATGGAAATCTAAAGTGGTTACCTGTAAAGGCTTTTAAAGCGTTGCCTATGGATAATATATGTACATAGTTTGACGCCATTTCATGGCTGTGCGCAATTTTAAAGTGTGACATGTTTGGTATCTATTTACTTGGCATAACATCAATTTGTATATGATACCAAACAATTGGGTATTATATTGTTTTTTTGTGCATTAAAATTCATTAAGTGTATTTAAAAAAAAATTGCATTTAAAAAAAATGCTTTGCAAATACCATGTGACATAAAAAAATTGCAACACCCACCATTTTATTCTCTGGGGCCTCTGCTTTAAAAAATATTTAATGTTTGGGGGTTCTATGTAATTTTCTAGAGAAAAATACAGATTTTTACATTTGTGAAGTGTCAGAAAAAGGCCTGCTCTTCAAGTGGTTAAAGGATAAGTCCAGCCTAAGCTCGTTTGGCTGGGCTTCTCCTATTGGTCACAGGAGTCTCTGCTGACGTCACAGGAATCTGTCCAGGCACCGTGTCATTGCGACAAAAAAGTCTGGATCCGCCAGTTGCCTGGACTGACACCCGTCTCAGCCTCTCAGTGAGCCGCTGAGAGCCTGAGACAGCAGCTCCCCGGCTCAATACTGGGCACTTTAACCCCCTCCCTGCCCAGGCCAATTTTCAGCTTTCAATGCTGTCGCAATTTCAATGATAATTACTCAGTCATGCAACATTGTACCCATATGAAATTTTTATATTTTTTTCACACAAATAGAGCTTTCTCTTGGTGGTATTTAATCACCACTGGGGTTTTTTTTTTATTTATTTTTTTTGTGCTACAAATGAAGAGGGACAGAAAATTATGAAAAAAATGCATTTTCTTAGTTTTGGTTATAAAATGTTGCAAATAAGTACTTTTTTTTTTTTTTACCTAAATTTATACTGCTACATTTCTTTAGTAAAAAGAACCAAAATCCTTCTGTTAAAAAAAAAAAAAGAACCAAAATCAGTGTATATTATTTGGTCTCAGTGAACGTTATAGAGTCTACAAATTATGGTGCCATTCACTGAAAATTGATCACACCTGATATACTGATCTAATTTCTTGATGCCCTAACATGCCAGGACAGAACAAATACCCCCTAAGAGCCGGTTCCAACAGGGGCAACACGACTTTGAGCACGACTTTGCGAGGCAACTTGGACACGACTTGAGAGTGAACCACAGTGCGACTTGGAGCGACTTGAAGTCGCCTCCAGGACAGGCTGTCCCCTGTGTTTGGTATGAATCATGAGGGGGAACTCCACGCCAAATTTTAAATAAAAAACCGGCATGGGTTCCCCTCCAAGAGCGGAGCGCAACAACTTATATAGGCATGGAGCGTGGTCACCGAATGACCCTGCCTCTTATGAAATCACAGTCCCATCATGCTCCGGGTGGTGACGACATAAGGGGTGGGGTCACATGGTGACATCACCCGGTGACCACGCCCCATGCCTATATAAGTCGTTGCGCTCCACGCACACGGCATTATAGCGGCAGAGAGCGTCGAGGCAACATCGGGCGGAGAGAAGAGGGAAGAAGACGACGATGAAGAACGGGCCCCCGCTAGCAAAAGAGCTGGCAGAAGATAGCGGAGTTGCCCGGCAGAAGGCAGAAAGCACCGGAGAGCGGGAGAAGAACCGGAGAGCGCGGAGAAGGCAACGGAAAGCGGGAGAAAAGGCCCGAAGTCGGAAGAAGTCCCTCGAAGTCGGAAGAAGTCCCTCGAAGTCGGAAGAAGTCCCTCGAAGTCGGAAGAAGTCCCTCGAAGTCGGAAGAAGTCCCTCGAAGTCGGAAGAAGTCCCTCGAAGTCGGAAGAAGTCCCTCGAAGTCGGAAGAAGACCCCAAAGTCGGAAGAAGACCCCCAAAGTCGGTAGACCCCCAAAGTTGGTAGAAGACCCCCGAAGCTGCCTAATAAATTACTTTTAAAAGCTGTCTAGTGTGTTTTTTTTATTGACACTTTTCCCCAGGTGAATGGGTAGGGGTACGATGTACCCCATACTCATTCACATAGGGTGGGGGGCCGGTATCTGTGGGCCCCCTTATTAAAAGGGGCTCGCAGATTGCGATAAGCCCCACGCCCGCAGACCCCAACAACCAACGGCCAGGGTTCTTGGGAAGAGGCCCTTGTCCCCATCAACATGGGGACAAGGTGCTTTGGACAAAGCACCCACCCCCCATGTTGAGGGCATGTGGCCTCGTACGGTTCAGGAGGGGGGGGGCACTCGCTCGTCCCCAACCCCTTCCTGACCGGCCGGGCTGCGTGCTCGGATAAGGGTCTGGTATGGATTTTGGGGGGACCCCCACGCCGTTTTTTCGGCGTAGGGGGTTCCCCTTGAAATCCATACCAGACCTAAGGGCCTGGTATGCTCTTAGAGGGGAACCCATGCCGGTTTTTTATTTAAAATTTGGCGTGGAGTTCCCCCTCATGATTCATACCAAATACCAGCTCTGTGGGAGGGAGGGAGGGGTTTGCCTTAGAGCCGGTTCACAGAGGGAGGGGCGACTTCCTGTAAAGTTGCCTCACTATGAACGGGGATCCGACTTGGAGGCGACTTCCATTGAAATCAATGGGTACAAGTCGCCTAGAAGTCGGATTGTAGTCGTACAGGAACCTTTTCTGAAGTCGTAGCGACTGCAGTAGTGTACATTAAGACGGCTCCATTCACTTCCATTACTTTTCTAAACCGCGCGACTTGGGGTGACTTGAAGTTGGATCCCAGGATGCCCCTGTGTGAACCGGCTCTAAATGACCCCTTTTTTGGCAGTATACAGTTACAAGGTATTTAGTAAGAGGCATGGTGAGTAGAGGTCGACCGATATATCAGCTGATTTTTGGCACTTTTTAATTAATCGTCATCGGCCGATTGTGCTGAAAAAAAAAGTTGATTTAAAAAACTTCAGCGCGACTTGCGACTTCTTTCATAGAAGTCAATGCAAGTTGCCTGAAGTTTCCCGTGGAGCGACTTGTCTCTGGGCAGCCTGCCAAGTGTGAGAAAAGAATACAATGTTTCTATTTATCAATGAACTGAACTCCTGTGTAGAAGTTCTCAGTTTAACCATTTAAAGACTAAATCTTTTCTGACACTTGTAGCTTACAAGTAAAAATCCTGTATTTTCTGCTAGAAAATCACTTGGAACCCCCAAACATTATATATATTTTTTTTAGCAGAGACCCTAGGGAATAAAATTGTGGTTGTTGCAATATTTTATGTCACACGGTATTTGCGCAGCGGTCTTTCAAACACAATTTTTTGGGGAAAAAATTTGATTTTTTGTCCTCACCGTAAAATCCTTTTCTCTGACATCCATGGACTGACACGGTGTCTCTTTACACGTGGGTTTATGTCCCTGCTTGCAGGAGAAGACCTAGGCAGAATGTGAGATGTTATACATACATTCTAAAAGCCAGAGCTGAACAGCCCCACCCAGGGGGCGGTCCCTCCGGACATAACCCTCCCACTACAGTCAGCAGACTTCAGTTCGTAACAAAGCAGTACAAACTTAAAAAGGAAGGGTGGGTGCCGTGTCAGTCCATGGATGTCAGAGAAAAGGATTTTACGGTGAGTACAAAAAATCCTATTTTCTCTTATCATCCATGGACTGACACGGTGTCTCTTTACACTTTACACGTGGGATGTCCCAAAGCAGTGTCAAGAGGGATGGGAGCAGTATAAATGGAAAAACTTCACTCCAAGACGGCAGAGCTCCTCAACGGAGGAGTCGCAACTTTAAACAGCGGCCTGCGGCCGAAGGAAGCATCCGAAGATGCAGCCACATTAACCTTATAAAACTTAAAAGGCATGAACAGACGACCAGGTCGCCGCCTTGCACACTCGTGCAACCGACGCTTGATGTCGGAAAACCCAGGAAGCACCAATTGCCCTGGTGGAATGCGCCGTAACCGGAAAGTGAGGCGCCCGCCCTTTGAGAGCATAGGCTTGAATGACAGTTTGTCTGATTCCCCTAGAAATGATGGCAGACGAAACCGCTTGGCCCTGTTATGGACCAGAGACAGTCACAAACAGTGAGTCGGACTTCCGAATAGAAACAGTAGCAGACAGGTACACCCGTAAGGCTCGTACCACATCCAATATGTGCAGCGCAAACTCTGGTATGCGATGGGTGAGGACACAAAGACGGGAGGACAATGCCCTCATGTAGGTGAAAGGTCGACACCACCTTTGGCAAAAAGGAAGGTCGCGGATGCAACCCCGCCTTATCCTTATGGATGACTAAATATGGCGACTTGCAGGACAAAGCCGCCAACTCAGACACCTGTCAAACAGAAGTGATTGCCACTAAAAGGCCACCTTCTGAGACAAGACAAGAGGGGAATATCCCGGATATTCCCAAAAGGAGGTTCCTGGAGGACCGAGAGCACCAAATTCAGATCCCACGGTGGGAAAGGAGGCTTGACAGGAGGGAGCACATGGCGAACCCCCAACACAAGGTGCTAACCAAGAAATGACCCGCTAGAGGTCGCTGAAAGAAGACGGCCAAGGCCGAAATCTGATCCTTGATGGTACTCAAAGCAAGCTTTTGGGTCACTCCACACTGCAGAGGACGCAGGATTCTGGGGACAGAATACGTCCGAGGACGCCAGTCCAGCGCTTCGCATATGGCGATATAAGCTTTCCAGGCACGGTGATAGATCTGCCTGGAGGAAGACTTCCGTGTCCTTAACATGGTCAAAATGACCGAGTCCGAGAGACCTCGGTCCCTCAACACCTGGCTTTTAACAGCCCTGCCGTTAAAGCCAGAGACTGTAAGCCGGATGCAACATAGGACTAGAGGTCGACCGATATATCGGCTGGCCGATATATCGGCAGATATTTGGCCATTTTTGATAAATCGGCATCGGCCGATTTATTATCAAGATTAAGCCGATATTTCAGACTGACCTCCGCTCATTCTTCCTTCTCCACACTCAGCGGCTCTGGCTGCATCAAGCGCCGCGCTGAGTGTGTGAGCAGAGAGGAGAGAGAGACAGAGAGGAGCTGTCAGCTTGATGTCGGGGGTGGGCGGGACCCGGCCGGGGTGGGCGGGACCCGGCAGCTAAATTACACCAGCCAATGATTGGGCTGCTTTAGAAAGGGGGCGGGGCCACATACACGTAGCGACCCGCCCAGATACCATCCCATTAGCTGGTGTAATATAGCTGCTGGGTCCCGCCCACCCCGGCCCGGGTCCCGCCCACCCCGACATCGAGCTGACAGCTCCTCTCTGTCTCTCTCTCCTCTCTGCTCACACACTCAGCGCGGCGCTTGATGCAGCCAGAGCCGCTGAGTGTGTGAGCAGAAAGGAGAGAGAGAGAGAGGAGCTGTCAGCTCGATGTCGGGGTGGGCGGCCAGCAGCTATATTACACCAGCTAATGGGATGGTATCTGGGCGGGTCGCTATGTGTATGTGGCCCCGCCCCCTTTCTAAAGCAGCCCAATCATTGGCTGATGTAATTTAGCTGCTGGGTCTGCAAAATCAGTGCCACCAGCCACCGTCAGCACCTCCAGCCAGTGCCACCCGCCACCTCCAGCCAGTGCCACCCGCCACCGCCAGCCAACGCCACCCGCCACCGCCAGCCAGCACCACCCACCGCCAGCCAGCGCCGCCCGCCACCGCCAGCCAGCCACCGTCAGCCAGCGCCACCGCCACTGCCAATCAGTGCCATCTGTCCCAAACTAGTGCCATCTGTCAGTTCCAAACCAGTGCCACCTGCTAGTGCCAGTCAGTGCCAATAGTGCCATCTGTCAGTTCCAAACCAGTGCCACCTGCCAGTGCCATCTGTCAGTTCCAAACCAGTGCCACCTGCTAGTGCCAATCAGTGCCACCTGCCAGTGCCAATAGTGCCATCTGTCAGTTCCAAACCAGCGCCATCTGCTAGTGCCAATCAGTGCCACCTGCCAGTGCTAATCAGTGCCTCCTGCCAGTTCCACACCAGTGCCACCTGCCAGTTCCAAACCAGTGCCACCTGCCAGTGCCAACTGTCAGTTCCAAACCAGCGCCATCTGCTAGTGCCAATCAGTGCCACCTGCCAGTGCTAATCAGTGCCACCTGCCAGTTCCACACCAGTGCCACCTGCCAGTTCCAAACCAGTGCCACCTGCCAGTGCCATCTGTACTGAGGACATCAAGTGTGTGCTAGAGTGACGGGAGTAAGCAGGAAGGAGTGGAGTGGGTGAGGTGTTTTTTTTTTGTTTTTTTTTTAATCGGCCACACAAAAATCGGCCACAAAAATCGGCCATCGGCCGCCCAAATTTCTAAATATCGGCATCGGCCAGCGAAAAACCCATATCGGTCGACCTCTAATATAGATCCTTCTAGTCCCCCCAGTCCGGCCATCGAGCGTGCGCAGGCCTTAGCTACGTGCGGGGTCGGACACGACATACCCCATGGCTCCAGGGGTGGCCGGTGAGCTATGCTCCAGGGTTCACATATGATCGGGCTGCTTGCTGTCTCAGTCACAGTGGACCGGGCTGACGGCTACTCCGTACTGCTCGGTTGTAGGTCTGTCAGGAACGCACCAGCAGGTCCTCGCAAGGACGGGTAAGTACAGTTCCTCCTGCTTCAGTGGGATGGAACAGCTGGGCATTCCTAAGGGGGTCGTTAGGGGGTTCTCCTGCTCTCTCCCTCTGTCACCCTTTTTCCTCCTTCCCTTGCGGGGCTCGCTGCGACCGGGGATTACCTTAGGGGGGCTGTGGAGGCGTCCAGGCCCGCTCTCTGTGGGGGAGTAGTAAAATTCTTGGAAGCCTCCGCTGTGGCCTTCTCGTCCACCTCGCTGCTTGGTGACGTTTTTTTGCACCGCCATTGCCATTTCTCTTTTCGTCCATTGACGGACACAGCTCCTTAATTCTTGACAGTTGGGTTATGTTCCTGTTCATAGGAGAGGACTAGGCAGAACATGTTAGTTATCTTAAAACATGTAACTTTAATAGAGTTGAACAGCCCCGCCCAGGAGGCGGTCCCTCCGTACATAACCCTCCTACCTGCAGTCAGCAGCCTCAGTTTTTTTTCTTTTGGGACCTGAGTCCTGAAGAAATTTTTATTTTATCTTATTTTATTTTTAAGATCATCTATCAACTGCCGGCTGGGCATGACAGGCAGGATAATATAGATCCTTGTAGTCCCCCCAGTCCAGCCATAGAGCGTGTTACAGTCCCTTGCAAATAGGCGTCAGGTCTGTCACGATATACCCCATGACTCCAGGGGTGGCCGGTGAGCTTCTGCTCCAGGGTCCACATATGACTGGGCTGCTTGCTGTCCCACTCACAGTGGACCGGGCCGACAGCTACTCTGTACCGCTCGGTTGTAAACCGGTCAGGAACGCACCAGCAGGTCCTCGTTTGGACGCCTTTTTGATGGCGCTGGCGCCATTTTCAAGGTGTTTTCTATTGCATTGCTTTTTCCCATTGGCCGCGCTCTGGCGCAGTTGCTATTGCGGGCGTCCATTTTCTTGTGGTCGCGCCCTTTCCTGAGGCGTCCGGCGGCCATCTTTGGCGCAGTGTGGGCCTATAGTGCTGGCTCCTGGATGGCAAGCACGATTCTCCTCACAACTTCCCTCACTGTTTCCACACACACTGCTTATAGAGAAGCATGGATATTACAGTGATACGGTCTTAGTGTATAGAGGCGGGCAATGACGCTGAGTGGTCTCATTCTGGGCAGGTGTGTCCCGTGGGTGACACCCCGATCGGTGCAGTATGGAGGGGGGTGGGGGACTTTGGTCATTAGTTTGACTAGTCCTGAGAGCTTTCTGTGTGACATGCAGTCGGTATCTGAGAGGCAACAGCCAGTGCCTCTGCACCTGTGGTTTTCCCGCCATTTCCTGAGGGATGCTCTGACTCTGACAGGACCACTGTTCTGAGGGTCAGAGGTTGTTTTTTGTGTGCAGTTTGGTGCTTGCTTCGGCAGCACTTATACTCAGATTGGATTCAGAGAGGATCAAACGCCCTCGGCGCCATAGTTTAAACATACACAATTATGTTTTATAGTGTCTGCGTGGGTTTCCCCCGGGTGCTCCGGTTTCCTCCCACTCTCCTATGACATGCGCGCCTTCGGTGCAATGCATATTATAAACATAAACAATATGTTTATATACGACACTAAATACATTCACAGTATGTGTCTGTATGGTTACTCTCTGTATCTGCGTGTTTCCTACGGGTGCTCCGGTTTCCTCCCACACTCCTATGACATGCGCGCCTTCGGCGCAATGCACATTATAAACATAAACAATATGTTTATATACGACACTAAATACATTCACAGTATGTGTCTGTATGGTTACTCTCTGTATCTGCGTGTTTCCTACGGGTGCTCCGGTTTCCTCCCACACTCCTATGACATGCGCGCCTTCGGCGCAATGCACATTATAAACATAAACAATATGTTTATATACGACACTAAATACATTTACAGCATATGTCTGTATGGTTATTCTGTGTCTGCGTGGGTTTTCTCCCACTCTCAATGTCATGCGCGCCTTTGGCGCAATACACAGTATGAACATACGCAATATGTTTATACACAACACTGAATGTATGTATTATTGCTCCATGTCTGCGTGGGTTTCCTCCGGGTCAGCCGGTTTCCTTCCACGCTCCAATGGTATGTGTGATTTCTGGGCTATGCACAGCATAAACCTGTTCAATATGTTTATTCACACATATTACATAGACATACGGTGTATGTATTTTAGTATGCTCTCTGTGGCTGAGTGGGTTTCCTCCCACGCTCCAATTGCGCATTTTGGCGCAATACACAGTATAAACTATGTGTTTGTACAATCGGCACTTATCAATGAAGTAGCTGCTGGAAGGTGTCAGTCCCTTTTTTGGGTCGCACACGACCCACTCTATATTGAAGACAACTCTTCATAGATGGGGGACTGGGTTTGTCGCAGAGGTCCTTTTTAGTCCCTCAACGCACGTTATTCCTTGTAGAGCATTTTCATAAGGATATGTGTTTTTGCCTATGAAGTTGACCCCTGTTATCATTGGTACCACTTTCCCGGCAGGGGGGTCACCTGCCTTTCGGAGGTGATCAGAAGCGATGGCTCGGACTGTGTTCGCCATGCTGAGGTCAGCATCATGCCCGTTAGTGACTGCGTCTCTGGTGTCTCGACACTCAATGACTGGGCAAAGCTTTTGTACCAGGCAGTGGAGGAGCATCAGCTTCCTCTATAAGTTGACCAGCAGGTGCACTGCGACTGATTTAGACTCTAGGGCCTCTGTGTCTGGGGTGGTTTTGCGCCACCTAAAAAGGCTGATATACTGGTCCGCTGACCGAGTTTCTAGAGAAGCTCTGACAGATTTGCCTTTCTTTGGTTAACAGTAGAGGTGCCCCGTAAGCTGGGACCTTCCTTCTCCAATATATTGCAGTGTTACTTGGGGATTGTCATACCCATACCGCTGCAGGACAGATTCAGATCTGTTCATGGCTTTTAGACCTCAAGACCCTGAATGCCTTTGTGTAGCCGTCCGGTTTTTCCAACCATGGAGTTTGTGAAGTGGTCGCTTCATAAAAGATCGATGTTTTCTTTCTTATTCACGGGATGGTTTCTTTGTCCTACAGTCTCGTTGGACTGCCCTAATGGGGCAGTTCAAGACTGGGTGGGGATTTGGAAATTCAGGATGAAGTCGGTTCGTTCCATTCAGGGACGCAAGCTGGCATGTCCCCAGATGCGACAGGCACCAGAGGTTCCTGTGATTAGCTGTCAGGGAGAACCACTATTAATTTATGACTCTCCTTTTTGACCTAGCGGCACCGGGAGTTTTCACCAGGGTGCTCGCTTCGATCCTAGCCTTGCTGAGTCAACCTGGCATTGTCATCATTTGGTCTCTGGTCTTCTTTTATAACCTGTTTTCAGTTTAGAATTAAAGGAAGACGTGTCTATAGTCAGTCACCATCCTGGGGCTGGTTCTGTGCTCCTCAGAGGCGAGAATTTTTCTTCCTCCAGAAAAGTTGCGGATGCTCCAGGGGGCAGTGAAATGGGTCTCATGATGGCCTCCTTCAAGGCAGCACCGTTTATCCGAGTCCACACTCGGAGCGGGGATTCGGTCCTATGGAACACATCCCCATTGTCTTTGGATCATCAGATTCAGATGAATCGCATGGTCAGGGCCTCTCTGACTCGATGGCTGAAATTCCGGCACTTCTGTCCGGGAAGTTTTTCCTTTCTTTTTCTATTGAAGGGAGGTTGGGGGGCCCAGTCGGTCCAGGTCGCTGGACTCTGGACAGATCACGTCTGCCGGTCAATGTTCTGGAACTTTGGGCGATCGGGCCGCCTTGTAGTCTCCACGACTTCCTGATCGGGTTCCAGTCGGACAATGCCACGGCTGTGGCTAACGTCAACCTTCTGGTTATCCTGCGGTGGATGGGAAAAAGCGTGCCGGCTCTGTCGGCTGTCTACATTCTCGGTGTGGAACTCTAACTGGCGGACTATTTAAGTCGCCAGTTGTTGAACAAGGGGAATGCTCTTGCACCCGGAGGGGTTTCTACTCCCTTTGCCAGACGTGGACGTCCTGGCTTTGCGACTCGTTTGCATGATGCTGAGATTTGTGGTCCGGTCCAGTGATTCCTGGGCAGACGCTAGGAGGCTAGTTTATGCCTATCCTCCACTGATGTGGCTACCTCGGCTGCTCCTCAATGTGCTGATCGAGGGGGTTCCCGTTGATCCTAATCGCTCTGGATTGGCCCCGGCGTCCTTGGTACGCCGACTCCGTACACCTGGTGGCGGGACACGCAGGCGGATGCCAATGCCGGAGGACATTCTGTCTCAAGGTCCCACACTTCATCTTGCCTTACAGCCGCTGGCCGTATGGCATGGTTATCGTCAGCCAGGTACTAAGGGGCCGAGGTCTTTCGGATTCGGTCATCTCGACCATGCTGAGGGCACTGAATTCTTCCTCCTGCGAGATCTACCATCGCACCTGGAAGGCCTACGTCTCCAGGTGCGCGGAGATTAAGTGCCGTCCACGGACGTGTTCGCTTCCCAGGGTCCTGCTATTTTTACAGCATGGAGTGTTTTTAAAAAAAAACGTATTTTAAGCACCACCATGGGTCAGTCTCAGCCTTGGTTTTATTTCTATGGCCGTTGGCGTCCCATTCCCTGGTTGGTACCTTTTTTTTTTTTTTTTGTACGGGGGTTTCCCCCAATTAGACCACTTCTCCCTCCTCGGGATTTGAACCTGGTGCTCTCGGTTCTTCAGGAACCTACTTTTGAGAACACCAGTGAGATTCCTCTCCTGACGTGGCCTTTCTAGTGGCCATTACTTCTGTCAGAAGGGTTTCTTAATTGGCGGCCTTGCCTTGCAAGTCCCCATGTTGATCCTCCATAAGGATTTAGCGGTATTGCGCCCGCGACCTTAGTTTCTTCCACAGGTGATTTCCACAGGTGATTTCTGCTTGAAGCAGCTCTCGGAAGAAGGTCGTCTAAGTAGCCTACGATAGCAATGCCGCGCTGTCTCAGAAAAGCTAGAATCAGGGCGAGCACCTTGGTGAAAACTCTTGGTGCTGATGCTAGGCCAAAAGGGAAGAGCCACAATTTGATAGTGGTCTTCGCCGATCACAAAGCACAGGAACCTCTGATGCCTGACGCAGATGGGGACATGCAAGTATGCGTCCCTTAGTAGTTCCGCAACAGCTGGAGGGCCGTAGTTTGAGGATCCCTGCTCTAGGCAGTCGTGACGGCCTCCGCCGTCAGGTTCAAGAGGGAAAGCTCAAGCCCAGCGACAATAGAAGTCCTGGGAACGGAAACCTACTAAACAAAGTCCCAAGGCCTCGTTATGAAGGGGCGCACCCTGCCCGATCGAGTGGGGGGGAAGGCTTCTGCAGTTCGCAGGAGGTTGGCGAGAAGAGATCCAGGACAGATGGGTCAGCTCCACAGTATCTCTAGGTTACAAACTGGAGTTTCAAGAGTTTCCTCCGCCTTTTTTTCTGCGCTAAAGTGTTCCCAAAGATCCAGTGAAAAGAGTCTCCATTTCTGTCTCAAGGGATTATCATAAATGTAGCACACAGATCTTTTTCCCCCTCTTACCTTCTCAAGCAGGGGGATAAGACTCACCATGCAACATACCCGTGTCCTCTAGATTATAATGCTCAGGCGGTGTTACATACTTGGGTCCTGCAGTTAGCAACTCCCTTCTTCTGGTTCTCCCCTCTGTTTATAGAGGCGAGTCTTTATCTTTCCCAAATTAGGTCAATGTCCACACAACATATCAACTCCAACGTGAGTTTATTTTATTTTGCTTTCAGGAACCAGAGAGTTGAAGTGAGAAAAAATTTAGCAGCTAGAAGTGGATTCAGGCACACTCTTGGCTTCGTCGCCACTCGGTCCCGAGTGGGTACAGCTCACCCGGATAGTCGCTCAATAGAACTAGCAGCCGGCGTGATGCTGGAACAAAGACTCGGTCCCCTCCAAGGACCAAGTCAAGGAGATACCTCCTGATCTTTCAACACTCCGCAGAGTCAATCTGCGAAGTGAGGAATCCTTCCCTCCGACAGGTCACCAGGCCTTTCCCGAGTCAGCAATACTCTATTACTCGCCCTCTTGTTATGGGATCGATCCTCCCCTGGTTTCCTCTGTGTCAGAGCGGTTACCCTCACGCGGGTTCCCTGGGACTCCTCGATCAAGATAGGGCGCACCCCCCTCTGAGGGGTAGCTCCCTCCGGGCAGTGGGCCCCGGAATTCACTCTCCTCCGGGCAGTGGGCCCCGGAATTCACTCTCCTCCGGGCAGTGGGCCCCAGAAATTGGCTCCCTGTGTAATGGCGTCTGCCTCTTATATACCCTTTCCCGGCATGCACAGCAGGCTAGAACCGCCCACCAACAGCAGCCGAGATTGGACATCCAATACCTACTCCATCACCTGTGGTTCAACCCCGGGCATAGGTGACAACACCACCTATACTCCCAAAGGGGAACTGCATGCTAGGTGACACAGCAGTAAGGCAGAGTCCAAAATAATCAAAAGACCCGAGCCAAACTATTCTGGTCACCTCTAAATTTAGGTATAGCGGGGTTAAATTTGGGGACCCCGCTACATAAAGATTCCCACGGAGGAGCAGGGATTGGGGTTTTATTCAAAACCCAATTGGGGATGTCAGACCCATCCTAGATTTCAATGGTCTAAATCAATTCCTAAATATCCGCTCCTTTCGCATGTAGTCAATCCGGTCGGTAGCCTCTACCCTACAGGGAGGAGAACTGCTAGCATCAATCGACATCAAAGATGCATATCTGCATGTTCCTATTTTCCCCGCTCACCAGAAAGTTTTGCGATTCGAAGTAGAGCGGCACCATTATCAATTTGTAGCCTTGCCCTTCGGTCTAGCTATTGTACCCGGGTATTTACAAAGGTTCTGGCCCGCCTCTGGCCAGGCTAAGGGCTCAGGGTATAACGGTAATGGCATACCTGGACGATCTTCTGGTAGATCAGTCGGTAGCCTGCTTGGACCAGAGCGTGGTCAGCAGAGTCAAATATCTGGAATACCTGGGTTGGATTCTCAACATAGAGAAATCATCCCTGCGACCAGTGAAAAGGCTGGGTCTGGTTATAAATACAGACCAGAGGAGAGTGTTTTTGCCCCAGGCAAAGGTGAGTGCTATAAGGGGAACTGATCCAGGTGATCAAGACGAAGAAAGATCCCTCCATTCACCTTTGCATGAGGTTGTTAGGGAAGATGATGGCTTCATTCGAAGCTGTTCCCTATGCCCAATTTCATTTGAGACTGCAAAACAGTATCCTATCCGCTTGGAACAAGAAAATCCAAGCTCTGGACTTCCCAATATGTCTGACCCCAAGGGTGCGCCAGAGCCTCAGTTGGTGGTTAGTGACAGGAATCTGCAGAAGGGGAAATCCTTCATACCAGTTACCTGGAAGGTGGTAACAGATGCCAGCCTTTCAGGTTGGGAAGCAGTCCTGGAAGAGGCGACTGTCCAGGGGAGGTGGTCCGAAACCGAGAAAACCTTGCCCATCAACATCCTGGAAATTCGGACGGCACGCCTGGCTCTGAGGGCCTGGACATTCAGGTTGCAGGATTCAATCCGACAATGCAACAGTAGTGGCCTATATCAATCACAAAGGGGGCACCAGGAGTCGCGCAGCCCAGAGGGAGGTGAACCATATCCTGGCTTGGGCAGAGAGGCATGTACCTTGCATATCTGCAGTCTTCTTTCCAAGAATAGAGAATTGGCAGGCGGACTTCTTGAGTCGCCAGCAGTTGCCCCCGGTGGAATGGTCTCTTCACCCCGACATCTTCTTGGCCATATGCCAAAGATGGGGGACCCCGGACATAGATCTATTGGCATCCAGGTTCAACAAGAAATTGAACAACTTTGTGTCAAGGACAAGGGACCCACTCGCATACGGGACGGATGCGTTGGTAACCCCTTGGGATCAGTTTTCACTGATTTATGCGTCCCCCCCCCCAGTTCAGCTGCTACCATGGCTTCTTCGCAGGATCAAGGAGGAAGGGAAGCCTGTGGTTCTTGTAGCCCCGGCATGGCCCAGAAGATCCTGATACGCAGAGTTTGTAAAGATGGCAGTAGGGGACCCATGGACCCTTCAACCACGTCCAGACCTGCTCTCGCAGGGACCAGTGTTCCACCCTTCCTTACAAACTCTAAATTTAACGGTTTGGCTATTGAAACCCACATTCTAAGGAATCGGGGGCTTTCGGGGTCGGTAGTATCTACCCTGGTTAATGCAAGGAAACCGGCTTCGAGTCATATATTATAGAGTCTGGAAGGCATATGTGTCTTGGTGCGAATCCAAGGGTTGGCATCCTCGAAAGTATGTCATAGGTAGAATTCTTGCCTTTCTACACTTGGGCGTAGAAATTAGGCTGGCCTTGAGTACTATCAAGGGTCAGGTCTCGGCCTTGTCTGTATTGTTCCAAAGACCGCTTGCTGCACATTCTTTGGTCCGGGCCTTTATACAGGGGGTAACGCGGATTAATCCACCAGTTAAGTCACCCTTGTGTTCATGGGACTTGAATTTGGTTTTGTCGGTATTGCAAAGACAGCCTTTTTGAGCCTTTACGCCATTCTCCCTTAGTCCTTTTGACAAGGAAATTGTTTTTTCTGGTTGCTATATCCTCTGCTAGAAGGCTATCAGAATTGGCTGCTCTTTCTTGTAAAAAGCCATATTTAATTATTCACATGGATAAGGTGGTGTTGCGTCCTTCTCATCCAACCTTTCTACTTAAGGTAGTGTCAGATTTTCATTTGAACCAAGATGTTGTTCTACCTTAATTTTTTTTCAAGAACCTCATTTTGCGGAAGAAAAGTAAGTACATTCTCTGGATGTAGTGAGAGCAGTTGAAGTCTATCTTAAGGCGACTGCTCAGATTTGGAAAACTGATGTTTTGTTTGTACTACCAGAAGGCCCCAGGAAGGGGCAGGCAGCATTGAAATCTACTATTTCTAAGTGGATTCGCAAGTTATTATTCAGGCTTATGGTTTTAAAAGGAGGGTTCCATCTTTTCAAGTTGGAGCGCACTCTACCAGAGCAGTTAGTGCTTCATGGGCGGTGCATCCCCAAGCCTCCATGACTCTGATCTGCAAGGCCGCAACTTGGTCTTCAGTCCATACATTCACTAGATTCTACCAGGTGGATGTAAAAAGGCATGAGGATATCGCCTTTGGGCGCAGTGTGCTAACAGTATAGGTCCTCACGTCTGATGGCGCCCTGCTTTTATTTTTTGTCTCCCTCCCCTCAAATGGCATTGCTTTGGGACATCCCACATAGTTATTACTATGGCAGCTCTGTGTCCCGTGATGTACGAAAAAGAAAATAGGATTTTTATAACCGCTTGCCTATAAAATCTTTTTCTTTGAGTACATCATGGGACACATAGGTCCCGCCCCTCTTCTTGGAATACTTATTGCTTTGCTACAAAAACTGAAGTACTCCCTGTATGGGAGGGGTTATATAGGGGAGGGGACTTCCTGTTTTGGGTGTGCCAGTGTCCATCACCTGAAGGTGGCCTATAACCCACATAGATATTACTATGGCAGCTCTGTGTCCCGTGATGTACTCGAAGAAAAGGATTTTACAGGTAAGCTGTTATAAAAATCCTATTTTTCAGAGAATTCAATGCAATATGGTTACCTGGAGTTGTTCTGTACATAGTGTGTGTACTGACCACTCCCCAGAAACATTTCCTGCTTGTGTGATTGGCTTACCAATTTTTCCCAGAAGTCTACCTAAGACACAAATCAGATTTTAGGCATCCCATGCAACAAAAATGAATTTTTTTTGAGAGATACTTTCAATAGGAACACGTCCTAAAAGGATGCAGGCCCAGCAGATTTCTTCATTAGTGTTGTGCAGCTCCAAACCTGACTGATAATTATGAAAATACACTCACTCAGAACAGAGACACAGACAAATACACAGGGATTTCTTCAGAATAACAAAAGGTAGGAATCTGCAACAAAGTTTGTTATAATCCTTGCAATGTACATAGATCACCCAGAGTGAAACATTTTTTTTTCTCAACAAAAGTGGAGTTACGCTTTAAGGAAATAACTGTACAGTGGAACCTTGGATTACAAGCATAATCCGTTCCAGGAGAAATTTTGTAATCCAAAGCACTTGCATATCAAAGCGAGTTTCCCCATATAAGTCAATGGAAACTAAGATAATTTGTTCCGCATTAACTTCCATTGCATGCAATACTGCATGTGGCCAGAGGTGAGGGGCGCCGGAGAGACTCGGAAATACTCGAGACCGCTCGGATGCAGTCGGAAACAATTGGGAACGGAGTATTTCCGAATAGCTGAGTGCCACCAGCGCCCCCGCACCTCTGGCCAAATGCGGTACTGCACAGCGCAGAGGCTTGAATCCTGCTCGTTTTGCGAGACAACACTCGCAAACAGTCAGATTTTTTTTTTTTAAAAAAAGCTTGTATTGCGAAAAGCTTGTTAACCGCGCTACTCGCAATCCGAGGTTCCACTGTAGTTTCATATAAAGAAAAATGCATCTGCTTTTCTCTCTCTGTGCCAATCAATGCAGCTTTGGTAATGAGAGATTTCTAGCTGAAGTTTTCTTCAGAAAACGGCAGTGTCAAGTTCCTCGTCCAGTGGTTTCTCTCATTGGCACACTACATCATTACAGATGTGCACAAAAGTGATATTGGGGTTCAGCGGTAGAAACCACCTGAGTGTTTTCAGCTGGCGATTTCTTATCAGAACAGCATTTGTTCGTGCCGCCAGAAGAGTTGAATTGGGAACCCTTAGTTTCCGGAAGTTCAGGCTCAGGATTTGGTGTTTGTAAGGAATGGAATACTGAACAATGTGTTTTTGTGCTTAAATGTTTGTTTTGACTAGAGTATACTTTTAATTGCAATTGTTCTGTACTAAATGAAAACAATTTTTGTGTTACCAGGTCATCAAGACATGCAGGAAAATGGGTATAAAGACTGTTGCGGTACACAGTGATGTGGATTCTGCTGCGGTGAGTTTTTAAAAAAAATGTTTTATTGTCTTTGAGAACTTAGAGCCAGGACTGTCCCACAGTCTGCTTTAGAATGTTGTTTTCCTTGGTAAACATACAGCGTGTTGTGCACTACATTGTATTAAGCGGTTTGTGATTACTAGAGAAACGTAACTTCCGTTTTCACCAGTTTAATACACTCTTAAGCCGGCCATACATTATTCAAAATTTTGTCTGGTTAAGCAGGGACCGATTGGCTTCTGTACAGCAAACCTGTCAGATAAATGCCGTTCGTGGAGCTGATCAGTGTATTCTGATGGCGGGGTAGCCTCCCCTTTGTCAGTAAACAATAGCACAGCGGGAGTGATTCCCCCATCCACCTAAAATTTGTGGAAGGGGGAATCGGGTTAGTTTTTTTTTTTTCCTTCAATCTGCTGGTTGATCGAAAAAGAACTCGATCCTCTATGGACTTCTTTAGATTATGGTGTAAAAAATTAAAGCAATAAACCGCGCTAGCCAGTACCATAAATAAATATACAGCAGCACCTGTGATATGTGATAACATATAAAGTATACAAAAGAATAAAAAAAGAACAAGTGCGCTAATGTGAATTGACTAATAATCAAAAATTATGAATCCACACATATATTGAATAAATAAAGTCCAACAGTGATAACAATGAATGTGTCCTGTAAAAATGAATATATCCTAAATAAGTCCCATCAAAAATCAGCAATGAAGGGAAGCCGTGAAGAGGTGAACCGCAAAAAGTTTGAAATTCGGTGCATGCACACCCGTGTCCACCACCAACAATCAAGCTGCTTACCAGAGGTAAGAAACAAATGAGCCCATCAGCAATCCCAGGGGGAGATCCAGAGAAATCCAGATAAACTTCGCAAAGTTCCAACGTCACTTGATAGGCAGTGGATACAGCAAAGATTTCCCAAGGAGAGAGAGGAGGCTCAATAGTGCATTACCCAATGTAAAATTTATTTTTTAAAACGGGTTTAAAAACACTTACACAATGTACAATTTAAAGAACATAACAACCGGCCGGTCCGCCGTACCTGTCCCGTAGTGATGACGTCAGCACGCACACCTCCCGACGTACGTTTCGTGTTCCTACACGTCGTCTTGGGGATCAGGTGACGTGCTGACGCATCACAAGATATAGGAAGAAGGAAGCCAGGCCTCGCTCTGAGCGGCCAATGGAGCTGCAGCAATTACACCGAACCTCCACACCGCCTACAAGGCCCGGCCCAGAACCAAGCCTCGCTCTAAGCGGCCAATGGAGTCATGGCAGTTATACCAAGCCTCCACGCCGCCCACAAGGCCCGGCCCAGAACCAAAATAAGACCAAGCCTCACTTTGAAGTACAGGCAGCGGTATATAAATGGGCAAATGTAACCCCAAATATATTCTAAATAAGAGGGTACCACATAAAATGACATCTAGGTGATAAAACCCAATGGAAATTAACCATGTCGTGTAAGTGGACAAGTTTAATGCCTAATATGAAAGAACATCCACATGTCCACCACAGCACGGTATACCATTTGAACCTAAAAATGAAAAAGGTATATTATGAAAAATATATACATATGTGTGTGTCATATGAAAACACACGTATGTATAAATATATTGAAAAAGATTTTAAAAAGGATTTATATCATTTCTTCTCATATGAGGAAAGAATCCTTTATAAAATATCATGTATGATGGAGGTCAAAAAAAGACAAAAAAATATACCTCCACCAAACCTGATAATAAAGGAGAAGAGGGGGGGGGGGGTCATTCTGGCACGTAAGGGCCCACTGGGGGTCCATATTATGACAAAACTACACACATAAAAATGTATATTGGTAGACAGTTCAAATCAACAAAATGCCAGACCTCACATAGCTCTCAGATATATGGACATAGCCCCCACTCGCACCAAACTAAGAGTTATGTCCATATATCTGAGAGCTATGTGAGGTCTGGCATTTTGTTGATTTGAACTGTCTACCAATATACATTTTTATGTGTGTAGTTTTGTCATAATATGGACCCCCAGTGGGCCCTTACGTGCCAGAATGACACCCCCCCCCTCTTCTCCTTTATTATCAGGTTTGGTGGAGGTATATTTTTTTGTCTTTTTTTGACCTCCATCATACATGATATTTTATAAAGGATTCTTTCCTCATATGAGAAGAAATGATATAAATCCTTTTTAAAATCTTTTTCAATATATTTATACATACGTGTGTTTTCATATGACACACACATATGTATATATTTTTCATAATATACCTTTTTCATTTTTAGGTTCAAATGGTATACCGTGCTGTGGTGGACATGTGGATGTTCTTTCATATTAGGCATTAAACTTGTCCACTTACACGACATGATTAATTTCCATTGGGTTTTATCACCTAGATGTCATTTTATGTGGTACCCTCTTATTTAGAATATATTTGGGGTTACATTTGCCCATTTATATACCGCTGCCTGTACTTCAAAGTGAGGCTTGGTCTTATTTTGGTTCTGGGCCGGGCCTTGTGGGCGGCGTGGAGGCTTGGTATAACTGCCATGACTCCATTGGCCGCTTAGAGCGAGGCTTGGTTCTGGGCCGGGCCTTGTAGGCGGTGTGGAGGTTCGGTGTAATTGCCGCAGCTCCATTGGCCGCTCAGAGCGAGGCCTGGCTTCCTTCTTCCTATATCTTGTGATGCGTCAGCACGTCACCTGATCCCCAAGACGACGTGTAGGAACACGAAACGTACGTCGGGAGGTGTGCGTGCTGACGTCATCACTACGGGACAGGTACGGCGGATCGGCCGGTTGTTATGTTCTTTAAATTGTACATTGTGTAAGTGTTTTTAAACCCGTTTTAAAAAATAAATTTTACATTGGGTAATGCACTATTGAGCCTCCTCTCTCTCCTTGGGAAATCTTTGCTGTATCCACTGCCTATCAAGTGACGTTGGAACTTTGCGAAGTTTATCTGGATTTCTCTGGATCTCCCCCTGGGATTGCTGATGGGCTCATTTGTTTCTTACCTCTGGTAAGCAGCTTGATTGTTGGTGGTGGACACGGGTGTGCATGCACCGAATTTCAAACTTTTTGCGGTTCACCTCTTCACGGCTTCCCTTCATTGCTGATTTTTGATGGGACTTATTTAGGATATATTCATTTTTACAGGACACATTCATTGTTATCACTGTTGGACTTTATTTATTCAATATATGTGTGGATTCATAATTTTTGATTATTAGTCAATTCACATTAGCGCACTTGTTCTTCTTTAGATTATGTAGAGCTCATAATATTGTGTAATGGCCTTGACTGTACACAGGTTTTCTATGCCGCAGTAGGAATACAAACTGTTTTTTGGAGCCGAATACCTAATATTGCTATCAAATGTTCCCCACATACTGTATTGTGAAGTACATCGTGTTCTTAGGTTTTATTTCAACCATTCCTGTCAGGTTTTATCTGTGCCCTGGAAAAGATATGAACTTATGTTGGATGACAATGCAAATAAATATTTTGATTTTGAAAGTTTTCTTTTTCTTGGTTTTTCTTGTGCAAATTTTCATTCAAACTGCCTTCCACAAATTCTTTTATATGATGTAATAGAGTTTTTGCATCTTTTGGGGGAAATGTATTTGCGCATGTTGTTCAGGTGGCATTGATTTATTTTTTAATTGAAAAATTATTAGCGCTGTAGTGCTTTTCCCATTTAACACATTCTGTCACTTTATATTGTATATGTGTTTTTGTGTTCAGATGTTTTTACGGGATCAGTATAAAGTTTATGATAAGTGAAAAGTAGGTTAACACTAATTGGATTCGAACAATAGAAGGTATAGCATAAACCATTGACTGAGATGTAATTTTATTTGGCATTTTTAACTCAGCAGGGCTTCTATAGCCAGGGAATGTAATGAACTATAAAAGACTGGAAACATCCCATGGGATTGTAACGTAAATTTACTTGAACTGTAATCAGCAGATGATGAGCAATAATACATGTTCCTTATTGACCTGCAATCCATATTCAAGGCAAAAATGGAACTGCACATTTTTTTTATAACTTAAAAATACATTTTTTTATTTTTTTTATTTTTTTACTAAAGACCTGTATCTAGCGACTTCTTTAATTTTAATGATTCTTGGAAAGGCAAAAACAGATGAATATGGTATGAGATCTGGAGTTTTGCTCTAACATGTATAACACTGGGGCAGATCTATGCTTTTTGGTTTGTGAGATGACATTGCAAAGCTGGGGTTCTGAGTTTTTGTATTCTCAATACCTGTGTAGGGTCTCATCATGGTGTAAAAGTTTTGCCATACATTTCGAAAACATACTGACTTATTCAGTGACCTTAGTGCGCATCTTTGTATAAAACTGCCATAGGGACATTATATTGTCTTTAGTTTGATATGATTATGTCAGTGCTTTCTGTAAAGTCCCTTTGATGTATAAATGGGCGTGTTGTCTTGTAGATGTTTAAGTCCATTGCAAGTACAGTGCTGTGTGTGTGTGTGTGCTTTTCATACCATTTGAAATCTTCATAATGTGTTTTTTTGCTGGGAACTGCATCAGACACAGCAAGCAGCACATCATCCACTGTATCCACAACACCCCAAACATGCATGGAAAATTATGGAAACTGGGCATAAGAGTGTTGGATATTTCAACAAAGGAAAATAGTACATATCGTTTCTTATCAAGACTTGAACTGCAGATCACAATTTTATTTTTTGGATGAAGTGTTTTTTCAGATATTTGCAATTTTGTATGCTCTGCTGTGAGTCTGCTTTATTTGTTTTCTAAATTGTGAATGGGAACAGTATTTCTGTGTTTTTGTTGATTTCAAAATGGGTCAATTGTTCAGTATTATTGACTTAAATAGCAGTTTAGTAATTAGCTTTTTAGTGTTGCAAAGAGGTCAACAGGATGCTAAAAAAAAGTGTCCGTACTCTGTAATTTTTAAAGAGATAAAATGCACACTCTGGCATCGTTTCAGAAGCAGCGTACCAATGTAGTTTCCTGCTCTCATTATTACTTCTTTGTGTATCACTGAGAAATGGATTCAGCTGCTGGAAGGGGCAAGGCAATAGGTGGCTATTGAAAATACTAACAGTTCTACCAGTGTGATGCATTTTGGTAACAAAGGGGCTGAAGGTAAATACTAAAGATTTACAAATGAGGGGAGCAAGCTACCTTCATAAATGGACCTTGGAGATAAATTATGGAGCAGAAATGTATTTTAGAGCTGCTATTTTGATTGCTGCCATTATTAGGTTTCAGTGTGTGTACTTATATCCATTACAGTAGTTTTGGGTTATGTGGGGCCAAATAGAGTAGATGACAATTGCACATATTTTTTTAACACCCTGTTTTTTTTGTAAAGAATAATTTCAACCTTGGTGTGAAAAGGTCTGTGAAACAGTTTAAAGATTTTTAGAATATTGAAAAATATAAAAGATTTTGATGTCTCTGACCTTAAAGTGTAGCACTATTTTTGTAAACAGGTGTATATGAAATTATGCTGTAAATGTAAACCATAAATGAACACCTAAAAATATAACATTTGAATGAACCATATGATCAATGGAGTTGATCGTGGTAATATCACCTCTAATGAGTGAACAATGTCCAGAAAGTGAGAATATTTAATAACAAAAAATAGTCCAAAGTGAAAAAATATATAGTCCAAAAAGTGCCAAAATATCAAAGAAATAAAGCCCTCTATGTGGAAAGGATGCCTGGGAACACCGCCACCAAAGATGAGTTGAGAGGAGGCTTACCAGAAATCTCAGACTTGGAGAGGCATATGCCGCCCAAGTCGGGAAAGGCTTAATGGTCAGTTGACCCGATGGATACAGCTGGTCCTGGATCCAAGGTGGTCTGTTTACGCCAATCAGTCAGAGCATCAATGGGTACATTCATATATAAAGCAGAGGTCTGGTATCCATATAACATGCGTATTAGAATGAAAAATTTCGCATAGCGTGATACCGTTTAGGAAGAGTAGTATTTTAATTAAAACTAAAAAGTGAACACTCACATTTGGATGGTCATAAATGCTCGTATCAAAGGAAGTACAGGTACTTGAGCGGTGTGCGTAGATAGGTCCACCCCAGATGGCACTATTAATTGCATAGTTAATATTTTTAGTAACACTTATGTTTTGATTTGCAAGCACAGCGCGGCACTTGTATTGATTTTGTTTTGAACACTCGCACATATATATGTGGGATTGTGAATAGTGTCAGCAGCGTGTTTTTTAGTAATTCTGTGAACAAACCAGGTAGCTCACAAGGTTCCAATTTAACCTTCCTTTTGGGTATCACTCACTCGTTCATTTTTGACTAAATGTAGCTTACACATTATTAAATTAGAACCTTGCCAGCTATCTTGTGTGTTCACAGAATTACTAAAAAGCACACTGCTGACACTATTCACAATCCCATAGAAATATATATATATATATTTCTTTCTCGTACATCACGGGACACAGAGCGACATAGTCATTACTAATGGGTTATATAGATACCGTCAGGTGCTGGCACTGTCAACTTCCAAAACCGGAAGTACCCTCCCCTATATAAGCCCCTCCCATCCGGGAGCACCTCAGTTTTTTGCCAGTGTCTAAGGTGTGCCTGCCGTGATAGGTGAAGTTTGGGCTTTTGTGGACCAAACAAAGTCCTGCGGCGGGGAACAGGTAAGTGGGGGCCCCCAGGAACTTGGTTCTATTGGGGGACCCCCAAGCCTAATTTGTCTTTCTGTGTTACCTAACGGTATTCCCGCTAATATTCTGTGTATGCCTGTTACTACTGAGAAAATGTAAAAAAATTTAATAGTAGGCAAGAAAAAAAAAAAAAAATGTGTAAGACCGCGGTACCTGTGTTAGACACTAGAGGCCGCTATGGTTCTTTTTCTTGTAATGTGGATTTTTTTTTTCTTCCAGAATCAAATCCAGGCAGTTGGTATGTTCTCTGCTGGGAAGCTGTCTCCTCTGCCCTGTTGCTGCGCTCATCCATCCCCGGGCCCTGCGGCAAAGGGACCCTGGCTCCCATCTAGCTCCTTGTTGTTTTCAAAAAAGGCGCCGAAGGCGCACGTGCGCGTGCACGCGCCTCTATTCATAGAGGCGATCTGGAAAAAGGGGCGGAGCGGGTGAATGACGCTCAGGTGTGCGCCACGGCGCTACTGCGCATTTGCGGGCGTCCAGCGTGTTTTGAAGCACATTATAGCTGGCTGTTGAAGTGCACAGACAGAGCTAGCAACAATATAAAGGCACATAGAGGCGGTTGATGCAGGCATCCCCTAGAAAGGCACTTTAGTAGACACCAACTGTGATATAGCAGCAATTGTGCTAGACTATTCTCAGTAAAAGTGGTGTATTACGGCTGGAATACCTCAGCTTTAGGCTTAGGAATATGCCGTCCAGAAGCTCCGGAACTGAATCTTCCAGGAAGCGAAGGGGGTCTCATCGGGCTCTGAGGATCTTGGGCATACTTCTGCTGCACCAGTCTCCCCTGAAGTTCAGAGGTAAGTGACCGTAGAGACCCCGCAGGGGTACTTGGTACTGTGGCTGTCCTCAGTTCACCTGCTCCTGTGTATGTAACAGAGGAGGTTTTTTCCTCAGCTCTGGGAGGATTAGAGAGAGATTGTCAACATTGATCGCTGCCTCCCTGTCAGGGAAAGCACGCCGATCTCCATCTCTTCCTTCAAAGTGCCTGTTAGCGGAGCAACAGTCCCATACAGGGATCGACCTGCCTGAAGGGGATCAGGATAAGGTTGATTCTGTTAGAGGAGTCAACAGTGGGGGAACCTTTTCTCAGCATCTCAAGCTGAAAGATTATGGGTTCAGTCCCTGACTAACATGGTCCGATCAGCATTTAAAAATGCACCTTGCGGAACCATCAACCACTACTGTATCCTCGTTGGGGTCGCTAGAAGCCCCCAGACTGTCTGTTCTTTTCCACTTCACCCTTTACTGAAAGGGCTTATTTACCAGGATTGGGAACGTCCTGAGAAAATATTTATTCCCCCAAGAGATTTCCGGTGGTCTATCCCATGGAGGATAAGTTCATCAAAAAAAAAAAAAATGGAAGGTCCCTACAGTGGACGCAGCCATCTCTTGTATGTATAAATCACTGACATGTCCAGTGGATAATGTCCAAATGTTCAAGAACCCAATAGATAAAAGATTGGAGTCCTTATGAAAGTCTGCTTCTTTCTACAGCAAGCTTGGTGACACAACCAGCAGTAGCAGCTATTGGGGTCTGCTAAGCAGTGAAGGATCAGTTGAAACAGGTCTTGAGGGACTTGACAGATCAGCAGGCTTTGCCCTAGCTGATCTACCTAGAGCCTTAGGCTTTGCGGTTGACGCCATAAGGATTCAGTCCATCAGGCCTCCCGCCTTACGCTGTCTATAGTACATATGCGTAGGCTTCTATGGCTCAAAAACTGGTCTGCTGAAGCTCCCTGTAAAGAATGGCTGGTTAGCGTTCCATTTCTTGGTGAACGCTTATTCAGGGAAAACCTGGACAAATATATCCAGAAAATTTCCAGCGGTAAAAATACGCTCTTGCCGGTTAAAAACAGAGTTAGAGGTCCCTCTTTAAGAGGCCTGCTTCTCCAGTCCCTGGGGCATCGGCTGTGTAACAGTTCCGACGGCCTCCTCGGTCAATTCCCGGGGGTAAAAAACAGGGACAACAATAGCAGGGTAATGAGAAACCCTGGGTCAGGGGAGGTACAAAACCTCCCCCAAAGTTAAATTCATTGAAGGGTTGCCCCCACTCAGTCGGGTGGGGGGAGGACTCCATTTGTTCGCAAGAGACCTGGCGGGACACGATCAAGACAGATAGGTGCTCTCCGCAGTATGTTTGGGATACAGTTTGGAGTTAAAAGACTCTCCTCCTTCCCATTTTTTGAGGTCAAACGTGCCAAGGGATCCACGGAAGATAGAGTCCCTCTTGTTGGCACTAGAACAACTATTGCTCCAAGGAGTAATTATGGAGGTTCCCCTGTAAGAATGAGGGTTTGGGTTTTTACTCAAACCTCTTTACAGTCCCGAAGCAAACGCGGACGGGAGGCCCATATTAATTCTAAAAAGGGCTATACAAATTCCTGTATATCAGGACTTTCCGATGGAGTCGATCCGATCGGTGGCCACTGCCCTACAAGGGGAGGATTGGTTAGCCGCGATCGACATCAAAGATGCTTATTTGCACATTCCCATCTTTCCAGTCCACCAAAAATTTCTACGCTTTGCAGTAGAAGGGCGCCATTTTCAATTCAGAGCCTTACCCTTCGGTTTGGCCACAGCACCACGAGTGTTTACAAAAATTCTGGCCCTTTATTGGCCAATCTAAGAACACAAGGTGTAATGATAATGGCATATCTAGATGACTTGTTGCTGATAGACCACTCAGTGAAAAAACTAGAAGTGGTCGTTCACAAGACAATCAAGTATCTGGAATCTCACGGTTGGATTATCAACCGAGAAAAGTTAGCCCTAAAAACCAGTCAAAAGTCTGGAATACTTGGGGCTAAGGTTGGATTCAGGCCAGAGAAAAATATTCTTGCCTCGAGGAAAGGTGTTGTCTTTGAAAGATTTGATCCACTTAGTGGGTACAAAAAAGACAGCCGTCCATACGCCTGTGCATAAGGCTGCTGGGAAAAATGGTGGCATCATTCGAAGCAGTACCCTACGGTCAATTCCATTCAAGGAATTTGCAGGGGGCCATACTGTCAGCCTGGAACAAAAAAGTGCAGGCCCTAGACTTACAATGTCCTTGTCCCCTTCCGTTCGCAAGAGCCTCCGTTAGTGGTTGGTTCCCCAGAATCTGGAAAAAGGGAAATCCTTCAGTCTGATTTCTTGGAAGGTGGTCACTACAGATGCCAGCCTTATAGGCTGGGGAGCAGTACTGGAGCAATAGTCTCTCCAGGGCAGATGGTCGGATGCAGAAAAGGCCCTGCCCATCAATCTCTTAGAGATACGAGCAGCCCGGTATGCCCTAGTAGCATGGACATCCAAACTCCAAGGGTCCCCTGTCAGAATTCAATCATCAGGGGGGCACCAGGAGTCGTGCAGCCCAGAGGGAAGTAAATTACAAACTGAAATGGGCAGAAAATTATGTCCCAGCCATATCTGCGGTATTCATTCCAGGAGTGGAGAATTGGAAGGCGGACTTTCTAAGTCGCCAGCAATTAGGCCCAGAGGAAGGGTCCCTTCACCCCGAGGTTTTCTGGACAATATGTCAGCGGTGGGGAACATCGGATGTAGATCTTCTAGCATCCAGATTCAACGCAAAGGGGGACAGGTTTGTCTCTCGGACAAGGGATCCCCTAGCTTGCGGCTCGGATGCCCTAGTGTTCCCTTGGGATCAGTTCAAGCTGATATATGAATTCACACCGCCACAATGGTTACCTCGATTACTCCGCAGAATCAGGGTAGAAAAGAAACCAGTGATTCCGGTGGCTCCAGCGTGGCCCCGAAGAGCGTGGTACGCGGAGATTGTAAAATTTCAGTGGGGAATCCTTGGACTCTCCCACGTCGTCCGGACCTGCTTTCGCAAGGACCGATATACCACCCTTCCTTACCAGCCCTAGGTTTGACGGCCTGGCTATGGAAGCCCACATTCTAAAAAAGAGAGGGCTCTCTAATCCTGTGGTATCTACCATGATCAATGCCAGGAAGCCGGTATCCAGGCAGATCTAATATAGAATCTGGAAGGCGTACATCGCGTGGTGTGAGGCCAAGAAATGGCATCCACATAAGTACGTAATAGGTAGGATTCTGGACTTCCTACAATGGGCTGTAGATAGGAAGCTTGCCTTGAGTACTATCAAGGGTCAGATTTCGGCCTTGTCAATATTTTTTCAAAGGCCCTTGGCTTCGCATTCACTAGTCAAAGCATTTATACAAGGAGTGATGCGTATTAGTCCTCCGGTTAATATTCCCATATGTCCATGGGATCTAAACTTGGTTCTGTCGGTTCTACAGAAACAACCATTTGAACCATTACAGCATATTTCTTTGGTGCTTCTCACCAGGAAATTTATTTTTCTAGTAGCCATTTGTTTGGCTAAAAGAGTGTCGGAATTAGCAGCTATGTCCTGTAAGGAGCCATATCTGGTTATCCATAAGGATAGAGTAGTATTACGTCCTCATCCAGCCTTTCTTCCTAGGGTGGTACCGAGGTTTCTTTTGAACCAAGATGTGGTTCTTCCTTCTTTTTTCCCCAAACCTACTTCGGTAGAGGAAAAGTTATTGCATTCTTTGGATGTAGTAAGAGCAGTTAAAGCTTATCTAAAAGCCACTGCTCAGATTCGCAGAACGGATACTTTGTTTATTCTGCCGGAAGGCCCCAGAAAGGGTCAGGCAGCGTCAAAATCTACTTTAGCCAAGTGGATTCGACAGGTCATAATACAAGCCTATGGCTTGAGAAGGAGACCGCCTCCATTCAAAGTTAGAGCGCACTCCACGAGAGCAGTTGGAACTTCATGGGCAGTGCATCACCAGGCCTCCCTGGCTCAAATCTGTAAGGCCGCAACATGGTCTTCAGTTCACACGTTTACTAGGTTCTACCAGGTGGACGTTAGAAGTCAGGAGGATGTCGCCTTTGGGCGCAGTATGTTGCAGGCCGCAAAAGATCCTCATGTCTGATAGCGCTCAGCTTATATATGGTGTATCCCCCCCCCCCTCATTGGGCATTGCTTTAGGACATCCCATTAGTAATGACTGTCGCTCTGTGTCCCGTGATGTACGAGAAAGAAAATAGGATTTTTATAACAGCTTACCTGTAAAATCCTTTTCTTAGGAGTACATCACGGGACACAGAGCTCCCGCCCCTCTTTGGGGACACTTATTGCTTTGCTACAAAACTGAGGTGCTCCCGGATGGGAGGGGCTTATATAGGGTAGGGTACTTCCGGTTTTGGAAGTTGCCAGTGCCAGCACCTGACGGTATCTATATAACCCATTAGTAATGACTATGTCGCTCTGTGTCCCGTGATGTACTCCTAAGAAAAGGATTTTACAGGTAAGCTGTTATAAAAATCCTATTATTAGTGTGAGTGTTCAAAAAAAATCAATACAAGTGCCGCGCTGTGCTTGCCAATCAAAACATAAGTGTTACTAAATGTTAACTATTAACAAAAACATTAAGGCTACGTTCACACTGAGGCGCTGGATTTTTTCCAGCGATTTGCGGGCACTAGCGGGGGGATTTTAACCCCCGCTAGCGGGCGAAAATGGGTTAAAAACGCCCGCAATAACGCCTGTTTGCAGCGTTTTGCGGGTGTTTTGGAGGCGCTACCCCATTGATTTCAATGGGCAGGGGCGCTATAGGAGCGGTATTTTTACCGCTGCTATTGCGCCTCAAAGATGCGGCTTGCAGTAGTTTTTTTGACCCTCCTGCAAGCGCAACGCTCCAGTGTGAAAGCCCTCAGGCTTTCACATTGGATACAATTGAGCGGCCTTTTTGGGGCGCATTGCAGGTGCTTTTTTTAGTGCAATAGCGCTTGCAAAGCGCCTCAGTGTGAAAGGGGCCTAAGTGTCAACTATAGTGATATTGTGACAATATCCAACTAATAAAACGCAATAGCATGCAATAATAGTGCTTGAATAAAGTTGTGGGGGTCTGCGGACAGGGAGCTTATCAGAATCTGAAAGACCCTTTTAACAAGGTAAATAAAATAAATACTAAAGCGCTAAAATGGTGCACAAATGTCAAATGTAAATGTGTGAAAAAAACCCGGATAACCAAATGATTAAAGCTACAATCAATCAAAAATGTGTGATAACATAAGTGAATATTAACCACTTAAGCCCCGGACCATTTCGGGCCATTAGGACCAAGCCTGTTTTTGGGATTCGGCACTGCGCTGCTTTAACTGTAAATTGTGCGGACATGCAATGTTGTACCCAAATGAAATTTGCGTCCTTTTCTTCCCACAAATAGAGCTTTCTTTTAATGGTATTTGATTGCCTCTGCGATTTTTATTTTTTGCGATATAAATGGAAAAAGAACGAAAATTTTGAAAAAAAAAGATATTTTCTACTTTTTGTTATAAGAAAAATCGAATAAACTCAATTTTAGTCATACATTTAGGCCAAAATGTATTCAGCCACATGTCTTTAGTAAAAAAAATGTCAATAAGCGTATATTTATTGGTTTGCGCAAAAGTTATAGCGTTTACAAACTAGGGTACATTTTCTGAAATTTACACAGCTTTAAATTTATGACTGCCTATCTCATTTCTTGAGGTGCTAAAATGGCAGGGCAGTACAAAACCCCCCCCAAATGACCCCATTTTGGAAAGTAGACACCCCAAGGAAATTGCTGAGAGGCATGTTGAGCCCATTGAATATTTTTTTTTTTTGTCCCAAGTGATTGAATAATGACAAAAAAAAAAAAAATTACAAAAAGTTGTCACTAAATGATATATTGCTCACACATGCCATGGTTATATGTGGAATTGCACCCCAAAATACATTCTGCTGCTTCTCCTGAGTACGGGGATACCACATGTGTGGGACTTTTTAGGAGCCTAGCCACGTACGGGACCCCGGAAACCAAGCACCGCCTTCAGGATTTCTAAGGGCGCAAATTTTTGATTTCACTCCTCACTACCTATCACAGTTTCGAAGGCCATAAAATGCCAAAATAGCACAAACCCCCCCCAAATGACCCCATTTTGGAAAGTAGACACCCCAAGCTATTTACTGAGAGGCATGTTCAGTCCATGGAATATTTTATATTTTGCCACAAGTTGCGGGAATATGACAAACTTTTTTTTTTTTGCACAAAGTTGTCACTAAATGATATATTGCTCACACATGCCATGGGCATATGTGAATTTACACCCCAAAATACATTCTGCTGCTTCTCCTGAGTACGGGGATACCACATGTGTGGGACTTTTTGGGAGCCTAGCCGCGTACGGGACCCCAAAAACCAAGCACCGCCTTTAAGGTTTCTAAGGGCATACATTTTTGATTTCACTCCTCACTACCTATCACAGTTTTGAAGGCCATAAAATGCCAAGATGGCACAAAACCCCCCCAAATGACCCCATTTTAGAAAGTAGACACCCCAAGCTATTTGCTGAGAGGCATGTTGACCCCATTGAATATTTTTTTTTTTTGTCCCAAATGATTGAATAATGACAAAAAGAAAAAAAAAATGTACAAAAAGTTGTCACTAAATGATATATTGCTCACACATGCCATGGTTATATGTGGAATTGCACCCCAAAATACATTCTGCTGCTTTTCCTGAGTACGGAGATACCACATGTGTGGGACTTTTTGGGAGCCTAGCCGCGTACAGGGCCCCAAAAACCAAGCACTGCGAACGCTGCAGTTATGTGTGTTGTGTTTGGTAAGTGACAGTGATCGATCGATACTGCACTTGGGTGGGCTGGGCTGGGCTAGGCTGGGCGGAGGGGCTAAACGCAGGCGCTAGCAGGTATCTGGGCTGATCCCGCTAACACTGCGTTTTTTGGAACCCTAAACCGCTGGGGATGCTAGTATAGATCTGATCAGATACTATACCACTAAGGGGGGTGTATGCTTTGCGCGTGGGTGTTAGCGTTACTGTCATTAACCTAACACTGCCTGGGGCGACGCAGACCCTCTCTGGCACTAAAACCTAATTGATCTCACCCGCCGGGCGATCAGGGGGGTTAAACCTTTATTGGGTTATATACGGCGGGTGCCCTGATGCTATAAAAAGCAAACTAATCAACCAGCGTCACCCGTAACCTTTATATGGTGATCACTGGTGAAAGGGTTAACTAGGGGCAATCAGGGGGTTAAAACCTTTATTAGGTTAAATATGGGGGTACCTGACACTATATAAAAACCTGACGGGTAACCTAAATAACTAAATAACTTACTGGCTAACCAGTGACACCAGTGACGCTTATACGGCGATCACTGGTGAAAGGGTTAACTCTAGGGGCAATCAGGGGGTTAAAATAATATATGGGGGTACCTGACACTAATAAAAACCTGCGGCGAACCTAAAAAAAAATAACTGCCTATCTAAAACACCAGCGACACGAATACAGCGATCGGAAAAACAATCGCTTAGTGACGCTGAAGTTAGGGGGTGAAAGGTTTACCTGGGGGGTGATCAAGGGGTTAAACCTTTATTAGGGGGGGGTTAGGGGGCTACCCTGGACCTAAAGGGGCCTAATCCTAACTGCCCTGCAACTTTTTACAATCACAGATGACACTAAATGCAGTGATCAGTAAAATAAATGATCACTGCAATCAGTGACACTGTGATTGGGGGCTTTGGGGTGACCTGGGGGGTGATCTGGGGGTGACTGGGGGGTGATGTGTGCCTATGTGTACCTACGTGTCAGTGGACTGTTGGTGCACTAACCTGCTTCTTCTCTGCTCGGCGCCGGGAACGGAAAGACCGCGGCGAGGGAGATGACATCACTTCCTCCAGCCTTGTTTACATCACATGGCGGAGGAAGCATTTTCATTGGCCGGGAGCGATCGCGAGGGGGGGGGCGGAATCGAGCGCCCCCCCCCCCTCATGCCTGATCGCTCCCGAACACTTAACGGCCGCTCACTGCAGTGAAGGGGGGTCCGGATGGACCCCCCAACTGCACAAAGGCGATCACGTAGATCTACGTGATTCTGCCTGTCCGTGCCATTCTGCCGACGTAAATCGGCGGTGGGCGGTCGTTAAGTGGTTAAAGTAATATTGATGCGCTATAAAATCAACCCTAGGTAAACATAAACCGTAATGTAATGTATAAAAATAATATACCAAAGTGCTAACTGCAAATATAGTGCAAAACTACAAAAATAAGTGCAAAATACAATACTTCAAAAATCACACAGTGAGTGCTCAAAACCTTGTATATAAAATCCGGTGCAATACAATACAGCCTCAAAGAAATACACTCTTGGTTTTGCTACTCCGCAGCAACTCTGTGGAATATAAACACATGCAGTTCTCAGTCCTATGTGAAGACCAGCTAAAGCACTCCTTACTCTGTCCCTTTTCATCCAGCTGATCACAGACCGGGACGGATGTTGATATTCTAAATTGAGCAGTCTCAGCGGTGAGCTCAAAAGAATCATGAAAAGAAAAAGACCATTGCGCAATGCTGTATAACCTGAAAACAATGATCTTTGCATTTGGCGCTTTCACTCACGTGACCGTAAATAAGTATATGCATAGGTAGCCACAGTTCAGCTCAGTGTGAGCACTCTCCTTCACTGCTCCGGCTTCCGACGCCTCAGAATGCCGCTGGTAGCGTGTCTAGGCTCCTCCCCTACGCGTTACGTCACACGTCACGTGACTTAATCATGGGTAGCCATGTGACAGGAAGAACAGTGTATTTATACACAAGTGGCGTACTGGTTGCCATGCACTATGCATAATAGCTTCACAATATAATTTATACAAACAATAGAACAACTTTAATCGTCTCATCTTGAGAGTACATAGATTATATATATATATATATATATATATATATATATATATATATATATATACACACACACACACACACACACACACACACACACACACACACACACACACACAATCATGTTTATCAAACTCTTAAGACCATATATTACAATTCACTTAATTTTCTGGTATGTTCAATGATACCCCCTCAAGTGGTGTATAATGGTACTACACCAAAACACATTATTAGTGATATGGGATATCCTGATGTTACATCTATTCCTAGAATTTGGCCACTATGAAATACACAGCCAGAATATATTAATACAAAAATAATGAAAATAAAATATAATAAAACAAGGTGACCTCCAGATCCTGCCCCCCATGTGAATAAGTGGGGGTACATGCCCCTACTTCACCAAAAAAGTGTCAGATACAGACCATTTTTGACAAATCCTTTGTTTTTTGTTTTTAACCACTTCAGCCCCAGAAGATTTTAGCCCAGTCCAGAGCACTTTTTACAATTTGGCACTGCGTCGCTTTAACTGACAATTGCGCGGCCATGCAATGCTGTACCCAAACACAATTTGCGTCCCCCCCCCCCTACAAATAGGTTTCTTTTGGTGGTATTTGATAATTTTTTGCTCTATAAACAAAGAGCGAAATAAAAAAAAAAATATATAAAAACTTTTTTTTACTTATTACTATAGTAAATATCCCCCAAAAATGTTTTAGTTTAGGCCAATATATATTCATATTTTTGGTAAAAAAAAATCGCCATAAGCGTATTTTGATTTGGTTTGTGCAAAAGTTAGTGTTTACAAACTATGGGAAAGATTTATGGCATTTTTATAAATTTTTTTCTCTTATCGTCCATGGACGTAAACGTGTGGGTATATGCCCCTGCTTGCAGGAGAAGATCTAGGCAGAATGTTAGATGTTAGAAACATACATTCTAGAACAAGCCAGAGCTGAACAGCCCCGCCCAGGGGGAGGTCCCTCCAGACATTACCCTCCCACCTGCAGCTAGCAGCCTCAGTTTTTTCTGCCTAGCAGAAGAAGACGTGGCTCTCAGGAGCCAGTCTCCTGAAAGATTTTACTTTTAAATTTTATTCCTTTGGGAATTTTATTATTTTATTTTTGAGACCTTCAATCAACTGGTCGGCTGGGCAACAGGTTGGGTACACTGGTATCCTCGTAGTCTTCCCTGTCCAACCATCGAGCGTGCTGATACTCCTTGTGTGCGTGAGACTCAGTTCACGACATGCCCCATGACTCCAGGGGTGGCCGGGTTGCTTTTATGCACCCGCGGTCCTCTCAAGATTGAACAGTACCTGACTGACTGTATCTTTCGCGGTAGCCCGGGCCGACAGCTACGCAGTACTGCTCTGTGATAGGTCTGTCTGAAACAAGCCAGTGGGTCCCTCCTGGGACGGGTAAGTAGTCTCTCCTGCTGCAGGTGAGTACATGCTGGCTGTGTTTCTTTATATGGGGGGGTTTCTCCCTGTCTCCCCCCCCTGTTATGCTGCTCTCTGCACCCTGTACTGGTGCTGTGCTGTGGGGGTGCTTGGGGGTCACTCTGGCCTGGCTGGGGGCGCTCATGTCTGTTAGTGGAAGAGGAGCAGTGTTCTGGTGTGTGAGGTTGGGGCTTATTGTGCGCGCCATTAGCGTGCGCATTAGCGCTGGTTGTTTTTTTAAAATAATGCGCTCGGCGGCCATCTTGCCGTGGTTCAATGGCGCAGTTATATCTGCGGCCGGCGGCCATTTTCTTGTAGCCGCGTGCTTTTACTTTAGGTTTTGGCCTCTAGCGGCAGCGCTGCTGCGCGAATCTCCTCACAGATTCTTAACTCTCCTCAGGCTTAACAGCGCGGTTTCCTCAGCAGAACTGAGCGGTTCTTAAGGGTTGGTGAGTCCTCCGGGTATCCCCTCCTCAGCCTCGGCGTAGCCAGTGGGTGGACTGTATATTCACAGTTGTAGTGTATAAGGTCTCAGAGGGTGGCGATATGGAGTCTGATACACCTGCTTCTCCACACTTGCCTGAGGCAACTGGCAGTGCTACTGCACCTCTGCGGTCCTTATGGACCAGTTGTCGGCAGTCCTGGAATCGTTCCTTGTCAGAATGGAAGCGGTGTGCGAGCGCAAGGGAGCTATTAAGCCCCCTCTCCCCACAAAAATCTTTAGTGGAGGAGTGCTCTGATTCAGATATGGGCCTAGCTACTGTGCTCAGGACCCTAGCTCTGAATATTTTAATGTTCGATAAGAGAAAATAGGATTTTTGTACTCACCGTAAAATCAGTTTCTCTGACGTCCATGGACTGACACAGCACCCACCCTTCCTTCCTTTTAAGGTTTGTACTACTTTGTTACGAACTTTAGGCTGCTAGCTGCAGGTGGGAGGGAAATGTCCGGAGGGACCGCCCCCCTGTGCGGGGCTGTTCAACTCTGGCTTGTTCTAGAATGTATGTTTCTAACAAGCCAGAGCTAAACATTCTCCCTAGATCTTCTCTTGCAAGCAGGGACATATACCCACACGTTTACAGTATCCAGCTGTGTCAGTCCATGGACGTCAGAGAAACGGATTTTACGGTGAGTACAAATATCCTATTTTTTTTTTTTTTTTTACTAGAAATGGCAGTGATTTTTATCGGGACTGCGATATTGCGGCGGACATATCGGACACTTTTTTGACACATTTTTGGGACCAGTGACAATTATACAGCGATCAGTGCTATAAAAATGCACCGATTACTGTATAAATGTCAGTAATGCACCCCTGGGACTCAAACTTGTGTATTAAGAAAAGTAGCAATTGGTGTGGGGAGAGATCCCACTCCCTGCACTTGGAGCACCGTACTTTACAGCCACCGTGATCACAGTCCTGTAATGGCCACGGCTTTTGTGCAGCAAGATATTCTAGGTGAGGCAGTGCAGATGGCAAGATAAATATATGTCCCCAACGGGGAAAGATAGTTCAAGTATGTCTCACCACTTCCCGATTCTCTTGTACTTTGCCCACTGGCGCCAAGCTGTCCTGCTGTCTTCATAGGGGGGATTAATCCTGCACACCAGGCAATACACCTTGCGGCCTCAGTGTGTGCCGTTTACTGCTGCTTTCGCAGTTGGTTTCCAGGGGAAGGCTCCATAACCAGCTAATCACTGGTTGTTGACGTAGACGGCCTCCGCATCAAAAAACAAAACACGCTCGATGGCCGAAACTGTGGAGACTACAACGATCTGATCTCCAGCCTTTCGCACAGTCGGCAGTTGATAGTAGATCTCAGGAAACCAAAAAAGTAGAAAAAAAAATAGAGAAAAATCTCCAGGACCCATGGGCCCGAAGGGAGCCATGTCCTTCTCCTATGCTAGGCAGAAAAAAACTGAGCTGCGAGATGCAGGGAGAGGGGTTGTACCCAGAGGGTATTGCTGGACACTGGCATTTAGCAGAGTTTGGGAGACTTTAGTAGCATTTTAGGAGCGGTCAGCTTTTTTATGGTGCTGCTCCAAAATGCGCTGGCCCTGGGTTTTTTTTTTTACAGCTTCTAAACGCCTTTGCCACTAAAAGCTCCTAAAAGACTGTGTGCATGGACACAGTATAACACGGAGAGGCGTTTTAAAGCTGTAAAAAAAAAAGTCTTAACGCTGCTAAAAGCGGCAGTAAAAACACTGTGAGAATGAGGCCTTAAATGTAAAATATGATTTTGTACGGTGGATTATTATTTTTTTCATATGTATGCAGATGTTAATTGTCAGATTGTGTTACTGGTCAGGGATTGTATGGTTTTTGAGATCTGATTAACCCTTGTGGTTTCACTGAGGGAGAGAGAGCCCTAAACGCATTGATATTGAGAGATGTATGCTTTATGTATGTATTAACTCCTCCTGTGAGAAAATATAGGTGCATACCTCCCAACTTTCTGAGGTGGGAATGAGGGACACCTATTAGCAAAAGTATGTAGGCACAGGACACACCTCCTGACATGCCCCATCCCTTAAAGGAGCATTATACAAAAAAATATTGGTTAAATCCACAAGATTGTTGGTAAATTTATAGAAATGGTAATGGACCAAAGCAAGGTTGTGAACAGTAAGATGGCACGCTTGAAAGAACTCCAGATAATTTAAAGTGGTTGTAAACCCTCTTTCACAAGATTGTCTAAATATATTACACATAACACAGGCAGCTGATTGCTGCCTGTGTAACTGTACTCACCGCTTTATTTCCTGTAAAAATTATATTTTTCGATTTCAATGACGTCATTGCGCATTCGCAGATTACTGCGTCAAAACCGGTAAGTAATGCTTGCCTGTTTTTCATTCACTGTATTTCCGGAAATCAGTATGTGAGAACTTCCCCTCTGTCAGGCACAGAGGAGAAGTCTTGCGCTGTTTGCAACCATCAACGCTTCCTTGTACTCCACCTTGTGACTATAGAAGACGTCACAAAAGGGGCGTGAAAACAAACAGAAGCCGCAGAGACACATCAACCAATCAAAGGTAATTGGTATTGGTTGCCGCGGTAACCGCTATCCAGATCGAGGCTTGGTTACAGCGCTACGGCGCATGAGTGAGATTTATAACAGGAACCTAGTAAGGGCGGAAGTGACGTCGGAAAGGAAATCGGAGCAGGAGTCATGGCGATTTCGATAACCGGAAACAGATAAAACAAACGATAGGCAAAAGGTAATTGCGGGTATTTGCGGGCCTAGTTTTAAAAAATAAAAAATTAAATGTCCTAAGCATTGGAATAACCTGTAGTAACTTACCGTAATAACTGAAAAACAGGAGAAGTTGACCGGGGTTTACTTCCTCTTTAAGAGATGTGAATCTCCCAAATCCTCATATTTTATATTTATTTCTGCACTTCTCAAGAGAAACTTGTTTTGAAAATATGGCTTTTCGCCATTTGTCATGTTAAAACAATAAAGCATGCAAGTGAATTTATCAAAGAAAATGCAAGAGGAAAAACTGAATAAATTTTTTGGTGAAAATCTTTAGACTCCAGTGTCTAGCAGAAATGAACTGCTGTTCAGTAGATCAGGCTCCTGGTGTGGATTGTACTCTTTGCCTTGATATCCAGTAATGGTATCTTGGGTATGCACTTGTGCTTGACTGACAGAGGTGATGTGAGTCATCACTTATCAAGATATTATCATGCTTGCTCCAGATAATTTCACCCTGCTGTCTTGGGAGATGGAGAGGACAGATATGATTTTGTGATGTTGAAGCAATTAGTGTTTGCTGCTTACAGCTGAACAAATTCAAGACTTAATGATCAGGTAAATTAAGATGGAGTACTTAAGCTAAAGTGTAGCTTCTTTTTTTAGCATGCAGTATGTTTTTTTAGCTGTTTTTCTCTCACGGAGAAGTTAGTTAACTTGCTTTAAATGTAGTTGTTATGTTTATTTATGTGCTCAATGTTCTGTTTCATTTCTCTCTTCCGTTCATGGACGGACACAGCAGCATTCTTGACTTGTGGGTATTAGCCTTCAATCGGGAGTGGACTAGGCGGAAAACTTGTTAAGTGTTAATCCCATCAAACACTGAACAGTACCGCCCAGGGGGAGGTCCCTCTGGGTACAACCCCCTCTCCCTGCATCTCGCAGCTCGGTTTTTTTCTGCCTAGCATAGGAGGAGGACATGGCTCCCTACGGGCCCATGGGTCCTGGAGATTTTTTTTCTCAATTTTTTTTTTCTACTTTTTTGGTTTCCTGAGATCTACTATCAACTGCCGACTGTGCGACAGGCTGGACATCAGATCCTTGTAGTCTCCCCAATTTCGGCCATAGAGCATGTGCCGACCTTTAGCTACGCTCTGGGTCATCCACGACATGCCCCGTCGCTCCAGGGGTGGCCGGTGAGCTACATGCGCCGGGGCACACATTACCGGGCTATATGTCTGAGTCAGTGTGCCGGGTCGACGGCCACCTCCGTAACCACGCGGTAGATGGTCTGTCAGGGATGCTTCCAGCGAGTCCACGCAGGACGGGTAAGTAGCAGTACCCCTTGCTTCGGCAGGGGGACATAGCTGGACATTCCTGGGAGGTCGATTGGGGGGTTTCCATCCTTCCTTTCCTCTCTCCCTTCCTCCCCTCCTCCCTATGCTCTGGGTAGCTAGGCTGGCTGCGTCTACGGGGGTCCGCCTGGGGGGGGCCCCTCCATCCACTGGTGGGGACTGCGCTGTGTGGGTCCGCTCTCCTGGGGGTGCTATTCGCTGCCTCTGTGCGGGGGCTCCGGGTGTTCACTGCTGCGTTGTGTTTTTACTACATGTGGCCATTATGGCGGCGCCGGGCACGATTGTGTTTTATTTCTCCTCTGCGGCCATTTTCTTGTGGCCACGTGCCTTTTTCTACAGGGCGGCCACTCGGCGGCCAATTTGGGAGTGAGTTTTGCCTCTAGTGTTGGTCAGTACGGCGCAAACAGCCGGTACACATGCTGCAGAGCGGCAGAGTCACACGGGCGGCTGTGAAGAGAGCACCTCAGGCGGGAGACGGAGGGAGATTCTGTCCAGATGGGACAAGCACCCATCGTCCCTGGATTGTCAAATACGGGGTGAGTCACCTAGCCAGGGCCTCATTAGTGTGGTGGCTGACATCACCGGCACTTCTGTCTGGGAAGTCGTTCCTTCCTTTCCACTGGAAGGTGATCACAACGGACGCCAGCCTTGCCAGGGGGGGGGAGTTTGGGGGGTTCTGTCGGCCCAGGGTTGCTGGACTCCGGAGGAATCCCGCCTGCCGATCAATGTCTTGGAACTTTGGGCGATCAGGCTTTGCCTCTCCGTGTGGTCTCAGAGGCTACAGGGGCGTCCAGTCAGGATCCAGTCGGACAACGCCACAGCAGTGGCGTATGTCAACCATCAAGGAGGAACAAGAAGCTCGGCTGCTGCGTCGGAGGTTGCTCACATCCTGAGGTGGGCAGAGCGGAGCGTACCGGCTCTATCGGCAGTATACATTCCGGGCGTGGAAAAACTGGCAAGCGGACTACCTGAGTTGCCAGATGCTGGACCAAGGAGAATGGTCTCTGCACCCGGATGTGTTTCAACTCCTGTGCATGAGATAGGGCATGCCAGACATGGATCTACTGGCTTCTCGACTCAATCGGAAGGTATTGACGTTTGTGGCCAGGTCAAAAGACCCCTGGGCAGACGCGACAGACACGTTGGTGGCGCCGTGGGGCCAGTATCGTCTAATCTATGCCTTCCCTCCCCTGAAGCTTCTTCCTCATCTGCTTCGCAGAGTGGAGGCCGAGGGGATTCCAATGATCCGAATTGCTCCGGATTGGCCTCGGCCGACCTAGTACGTCTAGTAGCAGATGTCCTTTGGCGTCTACCGCTGCGAGAGGACTTGCTGTCGCAAGGTCTCATATTTCATCCTGCTTTACAGTCGCTGGCTTTAACAGCATGGCTATTGAAAGCCAGGTGCTAAGAGACCGGGGCCTGTCGGATTCAGTGATTTCTACCATGCTGAGGGCACGGAAGTCGTCCTCCTAGGAAGATTTACCATTGCACTTGGAAGGCCTACATATCCATGTGTGAGGAGATGAGGTGGCATCCACGTACTGGTTTCCAGGTTCCTGCTGTTTTTTCAGCGTGGGGTGAACCAAAAGCTTGCCTTAAGTACGATTTAAGGGGCAGATTTCTGCCCTGGCTGTCTTCTTTCAACGACCCTTGGCGGCTCACTCTCTGGTGAGTACGTTTGTGCAGGGGGTTTGGCATGTGGCCCCTCCGGTCTGTCCTCCACTACCTCCGTGGGACTTGAATCTGGTCCTCTGTGCTTCAGGAACCCACCGTTTGAGAACATTAGGGAGATTGCCTTGTTGACACTTTCTCAAAGTGGCTTTTTTGGTGGCTGTTACGTCAGACGGGTTTCTGAGCTGGCAGCCTTGTCTTGCAAGGCTCCATATCTGATCTTTCACAAGGATAAGGTGATGCTGCGTCCACAGCCTTCATTTCTTCCTAAGGTCGTCTCGGCTTTCCATCTCCATTCCATTCCTCGTCCGTCACACCTTAAGGAGGCTGCGTTGCATTCCTTGGACGTTGTCCGAGCTCTGCGAGTATACTTGTCTGCTACTGTTCCGTTCCAGAGGTCGGTCTCACTGTTTCGGTGGCTGACCCTAAGAAGGGCCTGGCGGTCTCGTCGGCCACCATCTCTAGGTGAATCCGACAGATCGTTATTCAGGCTTATGCCATAAAGCGGCGGGCGCCCCCCTTTCCTGTCACGGCGCATTCGACCAGGGCAATTGGTGCCTCTTGGGCTTTCCGACATCAAGCGTCTGATTCCCAGGTGTGTAAGGTGGCGACCTGGTCGTCCATTCACATTTTCACAAGGTTGATGTGAGTGCATCTTCGGATGCTTCCTTTGGCCACAAGGTTTTGCAGGCGGCTGTTTAAGGTTTCAACTTCTCCGTTGAGGAGCTCTGGTTGTTTTGGGGTTAAGTTTGTTTTAATGCTTTTTTTCCCACCCCTCGTTTTTGGCACTGCTTGGGGATGTCCCACAAGTCAAGAATGCTGCTGTGTCCGTCCATGTACGGAAGAGAAAAGTAGGATTTTTAAAACAGCTTACCTGTAAAATCCTTTTCTTGGAGTACATCACGGGACACAGAGCAGCATAGTCATTACTATGTGGGTTATATAGAATTACCTTCAGGTGCTGGCACTGGCAACTTCCAAAACAGGAAGTACCCTCCCCTATATAAGCCCCTCCCATCCGGGAGTACCTCAGTTTTGTAGCAAAGCAATACGTGTCCCCAAAAGAGGGGTGGGAGCTCTGTGTCCCGTGATGTACTCCAAGAAAAGGATTTTACAGGTAAGCTGTTTTAAAAATCCTACTTTCTTGTTCATACATCACGGGACACAGAGCAGCATAGTCATTACTATGTGGGACGTCCCAAAGCAATGCCACATGAGGGGGGGGATACACCATACATAAGGATCTTTTGCGGCCTGCAACACACTGCGCCCAAAGGCGACATCCTCCTGACTTCTAACGTCCACCTGGTAGAACCTAGTAAACGTGTGTACTGAAGACCATGTTGCGGCCTTACAAATTTGCGCCAGGGAGGCCTGGTGATGCACTGCCCATGAAGTTCCAACTGCTCTCGTGGAGTGCGCCCTAACTTTGAACGGAGGCGGTCTACTTCTCAAGCCATAGGCTTGTATTATGACCTGTCGAATCCACTTGGCTGAAGTAGATTTTGATGCTGCCTGACCCTTTCTGGGGCCTTCCGGCAGAACAAACAAAGAATCCGTTCTACGAATCTGAGCAGTGGCTTTTAGATAAGCTTTAACTGCTCTTACTACATCCAAAGAATGCAATAACTTTTCCTCTACCGAGCTTGGTTTGGGGAAAAAAGAAGGAAGAACCACATCCTGGTTCAAGTGAAACCTCGATACCACCTTAGGAAGAAAGGCTGGGTGAGGACGTAATACTACTCTGTCCTTATGGATAACCAGATATGGCTCTTTACAGGACATGGCGGCTAATTCCGACACTCTTCTAGCCGAGCATATGGCTACTAAAAATATCAATTTCCTGGTGAGTAGAACCAAGGAAATGTGCCGCAAAGGTTCAAATGGCTGCTTCTGCAGAACCGACAGAACCAAATTTAGATCCCATGGGCATATGGGAGCCTTAATCGGTGGAATAATACGAGTCACACCTTGCATAAAGGATTTGACAAGTGAATGCATAGCCAGGGGCCTTTGAAATAGTATTGACAAGGCCGAAACCTGGCCCTTGATAGTACTTAAGGCAAACTTCCTGTCTACAGCCCACTGCAGGAAGTCCAGAATTCTGCCTATAACGTACTTACGTGGATGCCATTTTCTGGCCTCGCACCAAGTGATGTACGCCTTCCAAACTCTATAGTAGATCTGCCTGGATACAGGCTTCCTGGCATTGATTATAGTTGATACCACAGAGTTAGAGAGACCTCTCTTCTTTAGGATGTGGGATTCAATAGCCAGGCCGTTAAACTTAGAGTTAGTAAGGAAGGGTGGTATATCGGTCCTTGCGAAAGCAGGTCCGGACGACGTGGAAGGGTCCAAGGACTCCCCACAGACATTTTGATGATCTCCGCGTACCAGGCCCTTCGGGCCACGCTGGAGCCACCAGGATCACCGGCTTCTTCTCCAACCTGACTCTGCGAAGGAGTCGAGGCAACAATTGTAGCGGAGGGAATGCATATATCAGTCTGAACTGATCCCAAGGGAACACCAGAGCATCCGAGCCGCAAGCGAGGGGATCCCTTGTCCGGGAGACAAATCTGTCCACCTTTGCGTTGAATCTGGATGCTAGCAGATCTACATCCGGTGTTCCCCACCGCTGACATATTGCTCGGAAGACCTCGGGATTAAGGGACCATTCCCCTGGGCATAACTGTTGGCGACTCAGAAAGTCCGCCTTCCAATTCTCCACCCCTGGAATGAAGACAGCTGATATACATGGGACATGCTTTTCTGCCCATTCCAGGATGTGACTTACTTCCCTCTGGGCTGCACGACTCCTGGTGCCTCCCTGATGATTGATATATGCCACTGCTGTGGCATTGTCTGATTGAATTCTGACAGGGGACCCTTGGAGTCTGGATGTCCAGGCTACTAGGGCGTACCGGGCTGCTCGTATCTCTAAGAGATTGATGGGCAGGGTTTTTACTACATTTGACCATCTGCCCTGGAGAGACCATTGCTCCAGTACTGCCCCCCAGCCTATAAGGCTGGCATCTGTAGTGACCACCTTCCAAGATATCGGGCTGAAGGGTTTTCCCTTCTGGAGATTCTGGGGGATCAACCACCAGCAGAGACTCTTCCGAACGGAAGGGGACAAAGCCATCGGGAAGTCTAGAGCCTGAACTTTTCCGTTCCAGGCTGACAATATGGCCCTTTGTAAATTCCTTGAGTGGAATTGGGCGTATGGCACAGCTTCGAATGATGCTACCATCTTTCCTAGCAGCCTCATGCACAGGCGTATGGACGGCTGTCTTTTTGCACAAAGCAGACGGACCAAGGCCCTCAAAGAGGATACCTTGTCTAGAGGTAAGAAAATCTTCCTCTGGTCTGAATCCAGCCGTAGCCCTAGATATACCAGGTTTTTCACTGGCTGTAGGGCTGACTTGTCCAGGTTGATGACCCAACCGTGAGACTCTAGATACTTGATTGTATCGACAATTACCACTTCTAGCTTGGCAACTGAGTGGTCCATCAACAACAGGTCGTCTAGGTATGCCATTATCGTTACACCCCGTGTTCTTAGATCGGCCAACAGTGGGGCCAGAATTTTTGTGAACACTCGTGGTGCTGTGGCCAGACCGAATGGTAAGGCTCTGAACTGAAAATGGCGCCCTTCTACTGCAAAACGTAGGAATTTTTGATGACCTGGAAAGATGGGAACATGCAAGTAAGCATCTTTGATGTCGATCGAGGCTAACCATTCCTCCCCTTGTAGGGCAGCGGTGACCGATCGGATCGACTCCATCCGGAAAGACCGGACGTTTAGAAATTTGTTTAGACTCTTTAGGTCCAATATGGGTCTTATGTCCCCGTTTGGCTTCGGGACTGTGAAAAGGTTTGAGTAGAAACCCAACCCCCACTCTTCCATAGGAACCTCCATAATTACTCCCTGGAGCAATAGTTGTTCTAACGCCAATAGGAGAGACCCTCTTTTCAGAGGGTCTCTTGGCATGCCTGACCACATAAAATGGGACGGAGGAGACTCTTTTAACTCCAACTTGTATCCCAGAGTTACTGCGGAGAGCACCCATCTGTCTTTGATCGTCTCCCGCCAGGTCTCTGCGAACAACTGAAGTCTTCCCCCCACCCGTTTGAGTGGGGGCAGCCCTTCATAGGCTTGACTTGGAGGCTGGTTTAGTACCTCTTCGGATCCAGGGCTTTTTATTACCCTGTGGCTGTCCCTGATTTTTACCTCCTGAGTTTGACCGAGAAGGCCGTCGGAACTGCTTAGTAGCAGACGTCGCAGGGATAGGAGAAGGTAGTCCTCTTAAAAGACGGACCCCTAGACCTCTTTTTACTCGGTAAGAGAGTACTTTTACCACTGGAAATCTTCTGGATATACTTATCCAGGTCTTCGCCAAAAAGGCGTTCCCCATGAAATGGGAAGCTAACTAAGAGCTTCTTACAGGGAGCTTCAGCAGACCAGTTTTTGAGCCACAGAAGCCTACGCATATGTACCAAAGACAGCGTGAGGCGGGAGGCCTGATGGATAGAATCCTTGATGGCGTCAACCGCAAAGCATAATGCTCTAGGCAGATCAGCCAGAGCCTGGGCCTGCTGGTCTGGCAAATCCCTCAGGACCATTTTCATTTGATCCTTTAAAGCTTGGCAGACCCCAATAGCTGCCACTGCTGGCTGTGTAACAGCCCCTGCTGTGGAAAAAGCAGATTTTAATAAAGATTCCAATTTTTTATCCACTGGATCTTTGAACATTTGAACATTATCTACTGGACATGTCAGTGATTTGTTCACAGAAGAGATGGCTGCATCCACCGTAGGAACATTCCATCTCTGGGTGAACTTTTCCTCCATGGGATAGATCACCGGAAACCTTTTAGGCGGAACAAATAGTTTATCAGGATGTTCCCAGTCCTGGTATATAAGTCCTTCCAATAATGGATGTATTGGAAAGGAGCAATTAACCTGGGGAGCTTTTAGCGACCCCAATGAGGAGACAGCAGTAGTTGATGGTTCAACAAGAGGCATTTTAAATGCAGATCGAACCATGTCAGTTAGGGTCTGGACCCACAATCTTTCAGTCTGTGATGCTGAAAATGGTTCATCTACTGTCGATTCCTCAAAAACAGAGCTAACCTCCTCCTGATCCCCTTCAGGTAGGTCGGTCCCTTCCTGGGACTGTTGCTCTGCCAACAGGCACTCTAATGGAGGTGATGGAGATCTGGCGCGCTTTCTTTCCTGTAGAGAAGAAGCGATCAATGCAGCCAATCTCTGCTCCAATCCCTCCAGAGTTGAGGAAAAAACCTCCTCTGTTATATATGCAGGAGCAGGTGGACTGAGGACAGCCGCAGTACCTGGCACTCCCGGGGGTTCCTTATGGGTATTAACCTCTGATTTCTCAGGGGAGGAGGGTGCAGATGACTGCTCCAGATCCTCAGAGCCCGATGGAGACCCCCTACACTTCCTGAGAGGTATATCTCGGAGTTTTTTAGGCGGCATATTCCTTAGTTCAAAGCTGAGGTATTCCAGCCGCAATACACCCCTTACTGAAATAGTCTAATGCAATTTGCTGCTATGTACATCAGTGGGTGTCTACTAATGCGTCTTTCTGGGGATGCCTGTATCAACCGCCCGCTGTAAGCCCCTATACCATGCTACCAGCTCCTTTTCATGCTCTGTGTCCATAGCAAGCAGCGTGAACGGAGTCCTTTTATCTTGCTGGGACGCCCGCACATGCGCAGAAGCGCTGGGCGCACAGAGCGCGTCATCCGCCAGGCTCCGCCCCCTTTTTTTGAAGCTAAACCTTATAAAAGGAAAGCATGTGTGCGCGCGCGTGCACGTGTGCGCTCTTGGCGCCATGTAGGGAGAGGAGCCAGGGTCCCTGTTTCACCAGGACTCGGGGATGGAAGGAAACTACTTGGCAGCATGACAGAGGAATGCAGCTTCCCTGATAGAGAGCTCACTCATCTGCCTGGACTTTCACCATGGAAGGAATAGTCCCAAGAAAAAAGACGTTCCACAGCGGCCTCTAGTGGACAAACACAGGTACCGCACCTTTGTCTTTTTTTTTTTTTTTTTAAAACCTCCTTTATGAAAAAACATTTCCAGGTTTACAGTTTTTTTAAAACTTCCCTTATGAAAAAACATTTCTAGGATTTCTTAGGCATATACAGCTATTAGCGGGAATACCCTTTAGGTAACAGGCAGAAAGACATATTAGGCTTGGGGGTCCCCTCAATAGAACCAAGTTCCTGAGGGGCCCCCACTTACCTTTTCCCCGCCGCAGGACTTTGTTTGGTCCACAGAAGCCCAAACTTCACCTCTCACGGCAGGCATTGTACTAGACCTTCAGGGACCGGGTTCCCAAGGATTCCACTCCCCTGGACCTGTATAGCACCCTGCACAGATAGCCTCTTGGTTTTGGGTATGACCAGAGCTCTGGATCCCAGGGTCCAGCCCTCCTAAGAGAGGCATTACAGGCAAAACCCTGCTCTTCTCTGCAAGGCCCGGGTACCGATCGTTTAGCTATGAAGCTTTTTTGGTCGGTTCCGGAATAGCTTGCTAAGGCCCAGAGAACCTGTACACAAGCCCAGATGAATACATTTTAACCTTGGCCAACACCTTAGACACTGGCAAAAAACTGAGGTACTCCCGGATGGGAGGGGCTTATATAGGGGAGGGTATTTCCTGTTTTGGAAGTTGCCAGTGCCAGCACCTGAAGGTAATTCTATATAACCCACATAGTAATGACTATGCTGCTCTGTGTCCCGTGATGTATGAACAAGAAATAGGATTTTAGTACTCACCGTTAAATCCTTTTCTCTGAGTTCATGGACGGACACGGCACCCACCCCTCCTTTTTCTGTTGGTACTACTTTTCGACAAACTGAGCTGCGAGATGCAGGGAGAGGGGTTGTACTAAGAGTGACCGTCCCCTGGGCAGCACTGTACAGTGTTTGAGGTGATTAACACTTTTAACAAGTTTTCTACCTAGTCCACTCCTGATTGAAGGCTAATACTCACAAGTCAAGAATGCTGCTGTGTCCGTCCATGCACTCAGAGAAAAGGATTTTACGGTGAGTACAAATATCCTATTTTCACTTATCGTCCATGGACTGACACAGCTGTCATACTGATTACGCGTGGGTATATGTCCCTGCTTGCAGGAGAAGACCTAGGCAGAATGTAAGATGTTAAAACATTCTAGAACAAACCAGAGCTGAACAGCCCCACCCAGGGGGGGCGGTCCCGCCAGACATTACCCTCCCACCTGCAGCTAGCAGACCCCAGTTTTTTTCTGCCTAGCAGAAGGAGAAGACGTGGCTCTCTCAGGAGCCAGTCTCCTGGAACATTTTACTTTTAAATTTTATTCCTTTGGGAATTTTATTTTTGAGACCTTCAATCAACTGTCGGCTGGGCAACAGGTTGGGTACACTAGTATCCTCGTAGTCTTCCCTGTCCGACCATCGAGCGTGCTGATCCTCGCCTTGTGTGCGTGAGACTCGGTTCACGACATACCCCATGGCTCCAGGGGTGGCCGGGTTGCTTTCATGCTCCCGCGGTCCTCAAGATTGAACAGTACCTGACTGTATCTTTTGCGGTGGACCGGGCCGACAGCTACGCAGTACTACTCTGTGATAGGTCTGTCTGAGACAAGCCAGTGGGTCCCTCCAGGGACGGGTAAGTAGTCTCTCCTGCTGCAGGTGAGAGTACATACTGGCTGTGTTTTCTTTATGTGGGGGGGTTCTCCCTGTCTCCCCCCTGTTATGCTGCTCTCTGCACCCTGTACTGGTGCTGTGCTGTGTGGGGGTGCTTGGGGGTCACTCTGGCCTGGCTGGGGGAGCTCATGTCTGTTTTAATGGCACTGGGGCAGTGTTCTGGTGTGTGAGTGACATACTGTGGTGGATAGTGGTTACATGCATGCTTGGCAAAGCTAAGCCTCACAGGTTTAGTTCCTGAGTGGGGCTGTTTGTGTTCAAACAGCCGCCCCAGCGCTTGCCGTGCCACAGCCAGTGAGGGCAGGAGCTCCCGCCTTGTGGTTATCAACCGCAAAACTTGTGCGCCAATAGCGCTGTGAGGTAATTTTGAAAAAAACGCGATCGGTGGTCATTTTTCCGTGGATCGATGGCGCAGTATTGTATGTAGGCGGCCATTTTCTTGAAGCCGCAGCGTTTTTGCTTACGGTTTCGGCCTCTATCGGCCACTGCTGCGGCGCGTATACCCAATCTGTTCACAGTCCGGTCTCCTCACTCTCCTCCGGCTTCACCCGCGCGACAGCGCGGTTTCATACAGCGGAATGAGCGGTCCTTACAGGGGTTGGTGAGTACTCTGGGTGTCCCCTCCTCAGCTTCAGCATAGCCAGTGGGTGGACTGTTACTCACTATGATAGTGTTTAACAGTCAGAGGGTGGCAGTATGGAGTCTGGTTCACCTGCTTCTCCACACTTGTCTGAGGCAACTGGCAGTGCTCCTGCACCTGCGGTCCCTAGCGACTAGTTGTCGGCAGTCCTGGAATCATCCTTGTCAGGATGGAAGCGGTGTGCGAGCGCAAGGGAGCTGTAAAGCGCCCCCTCCCCACACATCCTCCTCTAGGGGAGTGCTCTGTCTCAGATATGGGCCTAGCTATGGCTGCTCAGGACCCTAGCTCTGAGGATTTTCATGTTTTTTAAACAGGATTCCCTGTGAGGAAGACCCCAGTTCTAAAAAACTGACATGGTGCTTGTAAGTGAACTCATTGATGCTGTGAGGAACACTCTCAAGCTGAATGTTGAGGCTGAGGAACCTCAGGTAAAAGCTGTCTCCTTTTTGGTTCTTTTAAAGCCGGTTAACCACTTAACGACCGCTCACTGTATATATACGTAGGCACAATCGCGTACCTGTACGTGCCTGCCTTCGTATAGTTGGGGGGTCCCATCGGACCCCCCTTCTATGCAGTGAGCGGCCGGCATCGTTCCGGGAGCGATCCGTGATGAGGGGACGGCCATTAGTTTCCGGCCACCCCCTCGCGATCGCTCCCGGCGAATTTAAAAGCTTCCTCTGCCTGTGTAATGTTTACACAGGCAGGAGGAAGTGTTGTCATCTCTCATGCGGTGCTCACATATACCGAGCGCCGCATGAGGGAAGACACAGAGGTTAGTGCACTAAACGGCACACTGACACCACACACATAGGCAAACGATCGCCCCCCCCCAGACACCCCCAGAGCACCCCCCCCCAGTCACAGTGTCACTGATTGCAGTGACCATTTATTTACTGATCACTGCAATCAGTGACATTTGTGACTGTAAAAGTGACCCTAACCACCCCCCCCCCAATAAAGGTTTAACCCCTTGATCGCCCCCCAGGTAACCCTTTCACCCCCTAGCACCGCTGTCACTAAGCGATCGTTTTTCTGATCGCTGTCTTATTGTCGGTGATGCAGATAGGTAGCCAGTTATTTTTTTTTAGGTTCGCCGCAGGTTTTTATAGTGTCAGGTACCCCCATATATTATCTAATAAAGGTTTTAACCCCCTAATTGCCCCTAGTTAACCCTTTCACCAGTGATCACCGTATAAGTGTTACTGGTGACACTGGTTAGCCAGTTAGTTATTTTGTTATTTAGGTTTCCCGTCAGGTTTTTATATAGCGTCAGGTACCCTCATATATTACCTAATAAAGGTTTAACTCCCTGATTGCCCCTAGTTAACCCTTTCACCAGTGATCACCATATAAGTGTTACGGGTGACGCTGGTTAGTTTGCTTTTTATAGTGTCAGGGCACCCGCCGTATATAACCCAATAAAGGTTTAACCCCCTGATCGCCCGGCGGGTGATATCAATTAGGTTTTAGCGTCAGAGAGGGTCTGCGTTGCCCCAGGCAGGGTCAGGTTAGTGCCAGTAACGCTAACACCCACGCGTGAAGCATACACCTCCCTTAGTGGTATAGTATCTGAACAGATCAATATCTGATCTGATCTAGACTAGCGTCCCTAGCAGTTTAGGGTTCCCAAAAACGCAGTGTTAGCGGGATCAGCCCACATACCTGCTAGCACCTGCATTTTGCCCCTCCGTCCAGCCCAGGCCACCCAAGTGCAGTATCGATCGATCACTGTCACTTACAAAACACAACACACAACTGCAGCGTTCGCAGAGATAGGCCTGATCCCTGCGACTCCAGTACTGTAGAAGGGGATTTCACCACCACAGTTAAAAAAAAAAAAGAGCATATATGCCGAAGCATGGGGGCAGCAGGGGCGGAGGAGCGATTTTGCTCCTAATGCCGCGTACATACGGTCAAAATTCTGACGGAGGCATGTGTGTGCGGCATAACTTTTGCGGGAGGATGCCCCCTATGCTTCGGCATATATAAATGGTGCATGTATGCCCATCATTAGAAGTGGGTGGATGAAGGGAGGTATTCTAATGGTGGGTATACCCACCGATCAATCTCTCTTTTTCGTTCAGCCAACAGGCTGCATGAAAAAAAAGATTACAATACATGTCCAATAAGGACCAGCAACGTACTGGTATGTTGCTGGACTTTGGTTATACCAGATTGATGCCTGCGGGTTTAGGTATCATTATTTTCAGCCAGCGGCCGACTTTCATGTAAAATCAATCCTAGCGGCTAATTAGCCACTGGACTGCTTTTACAAGCAGTGGGTGGGAATGTCCCCCCCCCCCCCGGATATAAAAAGCGCCATTGGGAAAGCATTTTATCACACCGATCTTGGTGTGGTCAGATGTTTTGAGGGCAGAGGAAAGATCTAGGGTCCAATAGACCCCAGTTTAAAAAAAAAAAAGAGTACCTGTCACTACCTATTGCTATCATAGGGGATATTTACATTCCCTGAGATAACAATAAAAATTATAAAAAGAAAAAAATATATGGAAGGAACTGTTTAAAAATAAAACAAAAAATAAAAATTAATAAGAAAAACACCCGTCACCGCCCTGCTCTTGCGCAATGGCGAACGCAAGCGTCGGTCTGCCATCATATGTAAACAGCAATTGCATCATGCATGTGAGGTATCACCGCGAAGGTTAGAGCGAGGGCAGTTATTTTAGCAGTAGACCTCCTCTGTAAATCTAACGTGGTAACCTGTAAAGGCTTTTAAAGGCTTTAAAAATGTATGTAGTTTGTTGCCACTGCACGTTTGTGCGAAATTTTAAAGCATGTCGTGTTTGGTATCTTTGTACTCGGCCTAAGATCATCTTTTATTTCATCAAACATTTGGGCAATATAGTGTGTTTTAGTGCATTAAAATTAAAAAGTGTATTTTTTCCCCAAAAAATGCGTTTGAAAAATCGCTGCGCAAATACTGTGTGGGAAAAAAAAATGCAACACCCACCATTTTAATCTGTAGGGCCTTTGCTTTAAAAAAATATATGTTTGGGGGTTCAACATAATTTTCTTGCAAAAAGCTTTGTCTTCAAGTGGTTAGAAGAGTGGAAAAAAGACAATATATTTATTTTTATTTTTTTGCACAAAGTTGTCAATAAATGATATATTGCTTAAACATGCCATGGGCATATGTGGAATTACACCCCAAAATACATTCTGTTGCTTCTCCTGAGTACGGGGATACCACATGTGTGAGACATTTTGGGAGCCTAGCCGCGTACGGGACCCCAAAAACCAAGCACTGCCTTCAGGCTTTCTAAGGGTATAAATTTTTCTATTCACTCCTCACTGCCCATCACAGTTTCGGAGGCCATGGAATGCCCAGATGGCACAAACCCCGTCAAATGACCCCTTTTTGGAAAGTAGACACCCCAAGCTATTTGCTGAGAGGTATGGTGAGTATTTTGCAGATCTCGCTTTTTGTCAAAGTTTTGAAAATTGAAAAAAAAATATTTTCTTTCTTCATTTTCAAAAACAAATGAGAGCTGACGTATTCCGTCCCCAGTATCCGGCGGTCTTTGCAGCGTGGTGTGACCCAAATGCTTGCTTTTGAGTACCATTACAGGTCAGTTTTCGGCCTTGGCCGTCTTCCTTCAGCAACCGCTAGCGGGTCATTCCTTGGTAGCACCTTTGTGCAGGAGGTTCGCCATGTGCTCCCTCCTTTTTGAAACCACCTCTCCCTCCTCGGGATTTGAATTTAGTGCTCTCGGTTCTCCAGGAACCTCTCTTTGAAAATATCAGATTTTCCCCTCTTGACCTGCCTCAGGAGGTGGCCTTCTTAGTGGCCATTATTTCTGTCAGACGGGTGTCTGAATTGGCGACCTTGTCCTGCAAGTTGCCCTATTTGGTCATCCATAAGTATAAGGCAGTGTTGCGTCCGCGACCTTCCTTTTGCATAAGGTGGTCTCGGTTTTCCGCCTACATGTGGACATTGTCTTCCCGTCCTTGTGTCCTCACACATCGCATTCCAGAGGGTTTGCGCTTCAAATATTTTATGTGGTACGTGATATGACTCACTAGTTGTGTCTGTCTCGGGTCCGAACAGGGCTGAGTGGTGTCGTCTGCCACTTTTTCTAGATGGATCAGACAGACTGTTATACAGGCCTATGCCATTAAGGGGGTGGCCCCTCCCTTTCCGCTTACGGCGCATGCCACAGGACAATTGATGCTTCCTGGGCTTTCCGACATCAAGCGCCGGTTGCACAAGTGTGCAAGGTGGCGACCTGGTCATCCGTTTCATGCTTTTTTCAAAATTCTATAAGGTTGATGTGGCTGCATCTTCGGATGCTTACTTCGGCCGCAAAGTGTTGCAGGCTGCTGTTTAATGTTGCAACTGTTCTGTTGAGCTCTGCTGGTTTGGAGTGAAGTTTTGGTTGTTCCTTTTACTATTTGCTCCCACCCTTTTTCTTATACTGCTTTGGGATGTCCCACATGTAATCAGTATGACAGCTGTGTCAGTCCATGGACGATAAGAGAAAATAGGATTTTTGTACTCGCCGTAAAATCCGTTTCTCTGACGTCCATGGACTGACACAGCACCCACCCTTCCTTTTAAGGTTTGTACTGCTTTGTTACGAACTGAGGTCTGCTAGCTGCAGGTGGGAGGGTAATGTCCGGAGGGACCGCCCCCCTGGGCGGGGCTTTTCAGCTCCTGGTTTGTTCTAGAATGTTTTAACATCTAACGTTCTGCCTAGGTCTTCTCCTGCAAGCAGGGACATATACCCACACGTAATCAGTATGACAGCTGTGTCAGTCCATGGACGTCAGAGAAACGGATTTTACGGTGAGTACAAAAATCCTATTTTTTTTTTTCTCTGATAGATTACCGTATTTATCGGAAAATCAGGGGAAAATCGTGGGTGCGTGTTATACGCCGATACTGACATCCCTGAGCTGTCTCCGCTGACTGTGAGCGGAGCGGAGCGAGATACACATAGCCGAATGTACTCGGCTATACTCTGCTTTTCTCGGCTCCACTCACAGTCACGCCCAGTCCCGCCATTGGACCTGTGTTATGTCCATCATAGGGCGGGACTCGGCGTGACTGTGAGCGGAGCCGAGAAAAGCCGAGTACAGTCGGCTATGTGTATCTCGGCGGCGGCTCCGCCCAGTCCCTGCGTCCCCGGCGTTCTCGGCGGCGTCCGCACAGTCTCGGCGCCAATTTTAAAATTATGCACGGCGACTTTGGGGCAAGGCTGCACGGCGACTCTGGGGGCAAGGCTGAAATGGACTCTGAGGCAAGGCTGCAATGGACACTGACAAGGCTGCACTGTGACAAGGCTGCAATGGACACTGACAAGGCTGCACTGTGACAAGGCTGCAATGGACACTGACAAGGCTGCACTGTGACAAGGCTGCAATGGACACTGACAAGGCTGCATTTAAATGTAAGTTATTTTTCCTTAAACTTCCCTGCTAAAAGTTTTTTCCCCTAAAATTTCCTCCTAAACTTGGGGTGCGTGTTATACGCCGGTGCGTGTTATACGCCGATAAATACGGTAATTAAAAAGATACACATGGGTACAGCTGATCAAATGTAGTACCATAATGGTGGAATCATAAATGCTCATAACTGCTCCCCATGTGAATGAGTAAAGCTGGCCATACACTAGTAACATTTAGTGTCGGGCTCATAGCCAATGCAGCGGCATTATGGAAACCATCAATAACCCAAGGTAGTTGTGGATAGCCAAGGGTGTTCAGGAAAAACATAATAGCCAAGGTGTGGCTCGTGTACAAGAAGGGGACATTAAAGCATAACGGCACCTCGTAAAATCAGAACCCAGGTTCCCAATGCCCTCCCAGGACACCAGATGGAAAGGTAAAATAAATGGACCAGTGGACTCTCACAAACCATTAGAATTCAGTCGCTGTGGAGAGTTCCACCAACCACTTTGCCAAAACTTTATCGTGTTACTTTGGGCAACCCCTATGGTGGTAAGTATCTCTGTATAAACGTAATGTGCCATTAATTTGCCGTTTTCAGAAGAAATGGAAAAGCGGGTTTTTTATTAATTTTTTTTTTTCTTTCAAGATAGAACAATAGCCTTTCTGGCATGTAATAGGAGGAGGCCAAGCAACGTTCTCTCTGCCACTGTAGGGACTAGGTCCTCCACCAGACCTGGTAGGCAGATCTTTGGGGACGGAGCGATCGAGGTACCTACTACTGACAGAAACCACCTGTGTAAAGTATGAGCTAATACTAAAACGGGACTAGTATAAATTAATAAAATCTCCAGAATGATGGCCACAGTGCCAGCATTCAGGAGAAAGTGTGGACCTTGTTTTATGTAATTGGTATAGAGTAAGATATGCCCTATGGATAATTTTAAACGGGTTAAGGCGATCTCGCAAAGAGACTAAAGCCTCGTACACACAGTTCGATTGTTGACAGGGGATTGCCTGTTGACAGACTGTTGTCCTAAAATCTTACCATTAATACGCTGCTTTTGACAATTTGTCCAATTTTCCGCCAACAAATGTTGGATGACAGGCTAGTAAATTTTCATCTGACAACGGTTTGACGTCAGATTTTCGTATGGTCCATACTCAAATCCTTCACACAAATGTCGAAAGTACAAACACGCATTCTCGGAATCAATGCTCGCCAAACACGAAATTAGCAGGAGGATCCCAAAGGGTGGCACTCGAGCTGAAATTCCTCATAGTACGTCACTACGTTTGTGGTTGTGGCACGACAATTGTGTACCGTTAGTATGCAAGACTGGATGCTGGCACACGCCCTTTTGACAAAAATCAGACACTCGGTTGGCCAACAATCATATTGTGTGTAACGAGGCTTTAGATTCTAAATGGGAAATCCCACAAATCCTCACAATCTTCTGAGTAACTCAGGGATGTTGTGCACCCACCGTTTCCAGAGTAAAGGTATATCTAGGGAGGACACCATGAGATGTGCATAAAGGATCGTTTGTTGGTTTTTCTAAAATAATCAATATGGAGTACCTGTTCTAAGTAAAATTGAACCACTTGGAGTGTACCAGAGGGGGAATTTGCTCCTGAAAGCATAGAGAAAGTTAGCAGATCCTCACAGTAACCTTTTATACAGACACCAGGGTTAAAGAAAAATATACTTTATTGAAAACATGGTAACAATGAGTAACATTAACCACCTCCCTACCGGGCACGAAAATCCCCTTCCTGCCCAAGCCATTTTTCAGCTTTCAGCGCTGTCACAATTTGAATGACAATTGCGCGGTCGTGCGACGCGGCTCCTAAACGAAATTTGCGTCCTTTTTTCCCCACAAATAGAGCTTTCTTTTGGTGGTATTTGATCACCTCTGCGGTTTTTATTTTATGCGCTATAAACAAAAGAGCGTCCAGTTTGGAAAAGAAACACAATTTTTTTTCCTTTTTGCTATAATAAATATCCATTTATTTTTTTAAAAATTTTCCTCAGTTTAGGCCGATACGTATTCTTCTACATATTTTTGGTTAAAAAAAAATCGCAATAAGCGTATATTTATTGGTTTGCGCAAAAGTTATAGCGACTACAAAATAGGGGATAGATTTATAGTTTTTTTTTTTTTACTTGTAATGGCAGAGATCTGCGATTTTTATTGTGACTGCGATATTGCGGCGGACAGATCGGACACTTTTGACACATTTTTGGGACCATTCACATTTATACAGCGATCCCTGCTATAAAACTGCATTGATTACTGTATAAATGTGACTGGGGGGGGGGGGGGGGAGAAATTGAATGTCATTAGAGGTGAACAATATAAAGCACAGATTGCACATTGAAGATTGCAAATGGGTAGAGACTGCTAAAAAGCCACGTGTAGGTTTCTGTTCATGGAACTGTCATTGGTCACCCCAAGGACAGGAAATGCCTGTAATTCAAGGTGGGTGTCACAGAAAGTTGAAGATTGAATGGATCACTGCTGCATGATTAGCGATGTAGCTGTACAATTAAAGAGCTGGAACTGAGGTAGAAGATGCAAACAATGAAATCCTCCACAAAGAGACTCTGCTCAAAGAGACTAGGCTGTCTCTTGGAATGGGAAATATGCAGGCAGATAAGATGTCAGGTGTTGGTAAGTCCACTCAATAAAGACAGGAGGAGGTATAAGAACCATCATTGCCAAACCATGGGAGGTAAGATCTTTACTCACTGTCGGTGAGATGACACCTTTGCTTTCACTGTGTCTGTCAGGCATAGGACAACTGCAGATATCTAAAGAGATAAGGAGAAGTAATGTCCTATCGAGATATAAAATAATTAAATGGTTGCAATGATTGGTTGGGCACTATGTGTAATACAGGCATACCCCGCTTTAAGTACACTCACTTTACATACACTCGTGAGTAAGGACATACCCGCGAGTGTATGTAAAGTGCTTCACAAGTACTGTACAGACATTTTGCAGCCGCAGTAGAAGGAGCTGAACCTCCGAGAGCATAGCCCGCCCTGTTCAAGTCTGCCCCTGACACCCCCACTACAGCCCATGAGACCTCAACTACAGCTCCTGACGCCACCACTACAGCCCCTGACCCCCCACTACACCCTAGAAGTGGAAAAAGGTATTGTTTCACTTTGAGTACATTTTCATTTAACATACATGCTCTGGTCCCATTGTGTACTTAAAAGTGGGGTATGCCTGTAGATTTTAAATCATATTATTGGTCGAAGCCCCAGGCTCAGGGAGCATAAAGAGATGAGAGGCAGGGGTTGTGCCACAATGGGGCATTTGGTGAAACGGCAGACCGTGGGAATCTTTCACACTGTTGCGATTTGACATGCGTTTTGACATGTCAAATCGGTGGCGTTTGCTGGCAATGACACCGTCCTAATCAATGCAACGCCGCATCTGCGGCGCTGCACCGATTTCAAAAAGTTTCTGTACTATTTGCGATTTCGGGCTGCGATTTACATTGACATCTGTGCAGAAAGATGCACAGATGTCTCTGTAATTGCGGCCGAAATCGGGACTGAAATTGTGCGAGTTCAGCTGAACTGGCACGGTTTCACTCCCGCAGCCCAGTGTGAACCTGGGCAAAAGGCACACTTTCTCTTTTTGTCCATGGACGGACACAGCTCCTTAATTCTTGACTTGTGGGTTATGTTCCGTCTATTAGGAGAGGACTAGGCAGACATGTTAGTTATACATGTAACTTTAACAGAGTTGAACAGCCCCTGCCCAGTGTGCTGTCCCTCTGGTAATAACCCCTCACCCCTGCAGCTAGCAGCTCCAGTTTTTTTCTGCCTAGTAGAGAAGGACCTGGCTCCCCCCTGGGCCCAGAGTCCTATGGAAATTTTTACTTTTTCTTGTTTTATTATTTTATGCTTTGAACCTGAGATCTTCTATCAATTGCCGGCTGGGCGACAAGCTGGATAATATAGATCCTGGTAGTCTCCCCAGCCCTGCCATCGAGCGTGAGCAGACCTTAGCTAAGCGATGGGTCGGCCACGACATACCCCATGGCTCCAGGGGTGGCCGGTGAGCTATTTCTCCGGGGCCCACATATGACCGCGCTGCTTGGCCGACAGCCACTTCACTCCGCCAGTGGGAATTTTTACTATAGAAAAAACCCACAAGAAAATGGCGTCGGCGCTACCCAAAATGGCGGCCGAGCACACTGCGGTGGACGAGAAGGCTGCAGGGACGCCGAGCGGAGGCTTCCTGAAAAAAAAACAGACACCCCCACAGACAGCGGACCCGAGCAGCCCCCAACCGGGATACAGAGGCCCCCTCCAGGTACACCCCGCTGACGCAGTAGGCCCCGAAATGGGGAGGAGGAAGCATGGGGGACAGGAAGAGGGAAAGGGAGGACAGGAGACCCCCTAATGACCCTCCAGGAAGCCCAGCTGTTCCAAACTGCCCAAAACAGGAGGAACTGTACTTACCCGTCCATGCGTGGACTCGCTGGTGCGTTTCAGACACTCAGGTCTGCTCACGCTCGATGGCCGGGCTGGGGAGACTACCAGGATCTATATTATCCAGCTTGTCGCCCAGCCAGCAATTGATAGAAGATCTCAGGATCAAAGCATAAAATAATAAAACAAGAAAAAGTAAAAATTTCCATAGGACTCTGGGCCCAAGGGGGAGCCAGTTTTTTCAAACTGGACACTCTTCTTTTGTTTATAGCGCAAAAAATAAAAACCGCAGAGGTGATCAAATACCACCAAAAGAAAGCTCTATTTGTGGGAAAAAAAGGACGCAAATTTCGTTTGGGAGCTGCGTCGCACGACCGCGCAACGGTCATTCAAAGTGTGACAGCGCTAAAAGTTGAAAAATGGCTTGGGCAGGAAGGGGGTTTTCGTGCCCGGTAGGGAAGTGGTTAATGTTACTCATGGTTACCATGTTTTCAATAAAGTATATTTTTCTTTAGCCCTGGTGTCGCTATAAAATGTCCTGGTGGTGTGAATGGAAGACACGCATGATTTAGGTTCTTGTATCCACTTTGACAACATTGTCTTTTTAATCTTTTGCACTGGTGGTAGTGTGGTATTTTTATATCTTAACCTGTTGTCTACCGCCCACCGTCAAATGACAGCGGGCGGAAGACTCTCTCGTTCTGACAGGACGTTATATGACGTCCTGCCTTTAAAAGGAGCTAGGGGGCGCACCCGCCGCGTTGCTGGGGACCCGATGCACGTGCCCGGCCCAGTTCCTTCAGTGTGCTCGCTCCGATCCGAGCCTTGCTGTGGCAACGAGGGATCGCAATCATGGGCTGTTTGGTCGATCTCCATCTGAGATCAGATTCCACCTCAGAATTCGGGGTGGATGTGGCGATCGCCAGTCTGACTCTTCGGGTGTTTTGGTTGGGTACTGATCCCCCAGAAGTTGGTGTTGGTGCCGGTGCCGACTTCGCACCTGGAATACCTGGGTTCGATCTGGACTCCTCAAGGGCGAGAGTCTTTTTCTCCCTTCGCAAGTTGCAGACTCTTCAGGCTGCGGTACAGCGGTGGGCGTCACGCTGGTGGTGGTCACTGCGCTTTTACATGCGTGTCCTGTTTTTTCATGGTAGCCACATCGAGGCAGTCCCGTATGTTTAATCCACACTCGAGTCTTGCAAGATGGAGATCCTGTCGACATGGGACACATCTCCATTGTCCCTGGATTGTCAAATCCGGGTGAGCCAGCTAATCGGGGATCCCTGATCCGGTGGCTGAGGTCTACGGCCTTTCAGTTCGGGAAGTCGTTTTCCTTTTTGTTGGACGACGCAGGGTCGCTGGACGCAGGAAGAATCCCGCCTGCCGATCAGGGTGCTCCTTCGGGGGGCGTTCAGGTGGTGCGTCTCCACTTGGTCACGGAGGCTGTGGGAACGTCCAGTCAGGATCCAGTTGGACAACGCCACGGCGGTGGCATATGTCACCCATCGATGGGGAACAAGTCGCTTGGCTGCTGCATGCTGTCGCTCACGTCCTGCGAGAGCGGGGCAAAGATGTGCTGGCTCTATCGTCCGCATACAGTCTGGGCGTAGAACTCTAGCAGGCGGACTCCCTGATTTGGCAGTTGCTGGGCCATGGGCTATAGTCTCTACACCCGGAGGTGTTTTGACTCCTCTACCGGAGATGGGGATCACCTGATGGGGATATTCTGGCTTCTCGATCCAATCGGAAGGTTTTGAGGTTGTGGCCAGGATCGAAGATTCCTGGGAGGACACGTCGGACGCCTTTGAGGTCCTGTGGGGACAGTCTCGGCTATGTATACCTCCTGAAAATACTCTTCCTCATCTGCTCACAGAGTAGTAGACGAGAGGATCCGAGTCGTCTACTTGCCCCAGATTGCTTAGGTTTCCCTGGTACGCCGCTTTAGTGCGACTGGTGACAGATGTTGCTTGGCGGTTGCCAATGCGATAGGACCTTTTATCGCTAGATCATACATTTCATCCTGCTTTTATTCGCTGGCCTTCACTACATGGCTATTGACAGTCGGATACTATGACTGTAGCACGTCGGTTCGGTGCTTCCTCCATGCTGAGGGCACGGAAGTAATCTATTTGGATGAATTACCATCGCACTTGAAGTTCCTACATCTCTTGGTGTGGAGATGGAGTGGTGTTCACGTACATATTCGGCTTCCAGGATCTTGCTGTTTCTTTTTGACAGTGTGGACTGGTTTAAAGACTTGCTTTTTGCTCCAATGAGGGGCGGATATCAGCCTTGGCTGGTTTTCTTCCGTGACCCTTGGCGGCTCATTCACTGGTGGGTACGTTTTTGTCCAAGGGGTTCCACGTGTGGCCCCTCCGGTTCAATCACTGCTGCCTTTGTGGGATTGAATCTGGTACCCTGGGTGTTTTCAGAAACCACCTTTTTAAAAGTATGTAGAGAGATTCCCCTTTTGGCACTCTCTTGGTAAGTAGCTTTCGGGTGGATGTTGCGTCTACCAGGGGGTTGTTGACTTGGCGGCCTTGTCTTGCAAGTCTCCCTACTTACTCATCCTAAGGGATAAGGCGGTGCTGCATCCGCAGTCTTGTCTCTACCTGAGGTTTGTTGGCCTTTTTTTAATCAAAATGTGGACATTGTGCTTCATCCTTGTGTCCTTGGCCGTCGAATTCCAAGAGGTTGCTTGCTTTCCTTGGGCTTGGTACAAGCTCTGCGTGTGTACCTGTCTGCTACAACTCCGTTTTCCGAGGTCAGAGTCACTGTTTGTGTCTGTAACTGGCCCATAGTAAGGCCTGGCGGTCTCGTCGGCCACCGTGTCTCGGTGGATCAGACAGATTGTAATCAGGCTATGCCATAAAGGGCGGGCGCCTCCCTTTCCTGTCACGGCGCATTCGACCAGAGCAATGGGTGCCTCCTGGGTTTTCCACCGTCAAGCGTCGATCTCACAGGTGTGTAAGGCGGCAACCTGGCCGTCTGTTCACACTTTCACTAAGTTTTACTAGGTTGACCAGTGTGCGTCTGCGGATGCCTGCTTCGGCCGCAAAGTTTTGCAGGCAACTGTTTAAGGTTGCAAATCCTCCGTTGAGGAGCTCTGTTTGTTTGGGGTGAAGTTGGTTTGATTTGCTGTTACCACCCCTCGTTTTTGACACTGCTTGGGGAAGTCCCTAATGTCAAGAATAAGATGCTGTGTCCGTCCATGAACGAAAGAGAAAATGGGATTTTTGTACTCACCGTAAAAATCCTTTTCTCTGAGTTCATGGACGGATACAGCACCCTCCCCTTCTTTTTATATGTTTGTACTGCCTTTTGACGAAATGAGCTGCATGATGCAGGGAGAGGGGTTGTACCTAGTGGGACCGCCCCCAGGGTGGTACTGTACAGTTTTTTGATGTATGTTTAACAGTCCTCTCCTGATAGAAGGCCAATACCCTAATGTCAAAAATAAGATGCTGTGTCCGTCCATGAACTCAGAGAAAAGGATTTTACGGTGAGTACAAAAATCCTATTTTTTCCAGGCCCTTAAGGTAATAGGCATCGAAGGAGTTGCCTCATAGGGAGCCATAGGTCCTCGGAAGAGCACACCACTGCTGCCTCCAGAAACGTAGCTCGGTTTGACATGTCTGGGTTCAGCCACCAAGACGTGGACACTAGTTTCGTAGCAAAAAAAACTTATGACAGTCTGGGAGGGCTAATCCATCTTGTAAGGTGCGACACATAAGCGTAGACAATTTAAGAGGAGGCGAAGTTGATTCAATTGGTGACAAAAGGACTTGGGGATCCATTTTGGGGAATTTCGGAATAGATATCGCAATTTGGGAAGAATCTTCATTCTAATGAGATTAATACAACCTAAGAGGGACAGCTTTCAGCCCAAACAAATTGATATACCGGGGACAAATTATGATCAACATCATTGAAAATCTGGGGAGGCAGAGCGACAGGCCTCTGGGTCTATGGCAAATAGTTTAGATTTGTTCCAGTTCACCTTAAGCATTGTCACAAAAGAGAAATCATTCCAGGCCTGTAAGGCAACTTCTAGGGAAGATCAAGCATCATTAAGAACGAGAAGGCGGTTATCTACATACAGGGCTACCCTCTCCTCCAGCCACACCAACCTCAGACCTTTAATAAGAGATGACACGCACATCGTGTCAGCCACCGGTTCCATGGCAATTGCAAAAAGTGCCGGAGAGAGGGCAGCCCTGCCGGGTACCTCCTGTGCAGTGTGAATGATGACTTTCCAGGTGAATGAAAACCCCATTCTCCAAAGAACCTTCCACAGGTAAGGCCACCTCTTGTCAAAAGCCTTCCCAATGTCGATTGAGGCGATGAATCTAGTGCCCTGGTTGGTATGTTGGGCATGGAGATTTGTGAACAGTCTAGGCAGGTTGATGTCGGTAGATTTATGGACCAGTAACCCGGTTTGATCCAAGTCAATCACAGAGGGCAGCATGGGTGCTTATAAATGAGAACTACACGCGCTTCCCTCACAGATAGGGGTAGAGCACCTTCCCTTAAGCAATGCCTATATAAAGAGGCAAGAATGGGAGCTAACAATTCAGCATGGGCTTTATTAGTAGTCAATGAGTAGGCCATTGGGGCCTTGCCTGTAGACATGAATTGAATGACTGACAGAACCTCCTTGGAGGTTATAGGATGAACCAACAAGGATGTAGTGGCAGCTTGATTTCTTTACTGCTTTTATGGCAGAAATATATTTTCCTCTCTTGTAAGCCTTAACGGCATCCCAGACAACTTCTGGAGTGGAAGACCCTGCATTCTTATCCCAGTATTCCTTAAAGATGGATGGAATTTGTTCAGAAACTTCTGAATAGGAAATCCAATGGGTGCCTAGCCACCATAGGGAGTCATTATTGAGGAGACGAGTATGCAAGGTAACCTCTAGAGCAGTGGTCATCAACCCTGTCTTCAGGGCCCATTAACAGGCCAGGTTTGCAAGATAACTGAAATACATCACAGGTGATATAATTTGCTGCTCAGTGATTGCAGTATTCTAGTCTGCATCTCCTCAAGGTAATGCATAAAACCTGGCCCGTTGGTGAGCCCTGAGGACAGGGTTGATGACCACTGCTCTAGAGGACTATGGTCAATCAAGCCACTAGGGAGATAAACGTCCTGTATATCAGCCAGCATCGAGGGATTAGCAAAGGCATGGTCAATGCGAGAAGGTTTTATAAGAGGTGGAAAAACAGAAAATAGGCCCTAGTGAAGAGAATCTTCTACCGCCAGACCTCTGTCAGACCAGCCGACATGGCCCAAGTAGACAGGTCCCCAGAAAAGGTCTGAGGCGTGGGCCTATCCAGGTCTGGGGAAAGAATAGGGTTGAAATCTCCCAACAGCAATTTAGTGGAACAATGGGAGGTGATACTCTCCAGAATGGTATACAAAAGCTCAGAGGAAAACTGGGGGGAATATAAATGGCAGCAATAGCATAAAACTGATGCCACAGCGTCATCACAAGAGTAATACTACTTTCCATGAGGCTCTGTGTGTACAGCGTCAATAACACAAGGAAGAGATTTGTCTATCAAGACCCGAGACCCCTCTATCATATGTAGAATAAAAGGCGTGAAAGTCCTTCTGGACCCATGGTTTCTTAAGGGCCCTCGATTTTCTGCCCATCAAGTGTGTTTTTATAGAAGCGGTAATATGGGGGGGGGGGCATAAGATTTAACATACTGGAATAATAGTGCTCTCTTGAACTTGGAGTTAAGCCCAAGGGCGTTCCAATGAGCGCTATTATTTTCTCACAATACATGATGCCATGTTCAAAGGCACTGGTTTCAAAAGTGAGTACACCCCTCACATTTTTGTTAATATTTTATTGTATATTTTTTTCCCGTGACAACACTGAAGAAACAAAACGTTGCTACAATGTAAAGTAGTGTGTACAGTTTGTATTACAGTGTAAACTTGCTGTCCCCTCAAAATAACAACATGCAGTCATTAATGTCTAAACCGCTGGCAACAAAAGTGAGTACACCCCTAAGTGAAAATGTCCAAATTGGGCCCAAAGTGTCTATTTTGTATGGCCATCCATTATTTTCCAGCACTGCCTTAACACTCTTGAGCATGGAGTTCACCAGAGCTTCACAGGTCGCCACTGGAGTCCTCTTCTACTTCTCCATGACGACATCACGGAGCTGGTGGATGTTGAAGACCTTGTGCTCCTTCACCTTCTGTTTGAGGATGCCCCACAGATGTTCAATAGGGTTTAGATCTGGAGACCTGCTTGACCAGTCCATCACCTTTACCCTCAGCTTCTTTAGCAAGGCAGTGGTCATCTTGGAGGTGGGTTTGGGGTCGTTATGTTGGACTACTGCCCTGCGGCTCAGTCTCCGAAGGGAGGGGATCATGCTCTGCTTCAGTATGTCACAGTACATGTTGGCGTTCAGGGTTCCCTCAATGAACTGTAGCTCCCCAGTGTTGGCAGCACTCATGCAGCCCCAGAGAGTAATAGCAATAACACCAAATTCCACATTTGCTCCCAATTCAAACCCAAGACCTTGTAACACGAACGAGTCGCATGACATCGGGGAGGGAAAAAGGCTAATTGGGCCCAATTTGGAAATTTTTACTACTCACTTTTGTTGCCAGGGGTTTAGACATTAATGGCTGTGTGTTGAGTTATTTTGAGGGGACAGCAAATTTACACTGCTATACAAGCTGTACACTCACTACTTTACATTGTAGCAAAGTGTAATTTCTTCAGTGTTGTCACATGAAAAGGTAAAATATTTACAAAATGTGAAGGGTGTACTCACTTTTGTGAGATACTGTACATACTTGACCACTGCAACTATGTAAAAATTGCCATACCTAAACTTCAGCTTTAATGTATAGAATGTGCAGTATGGAGCAGCGTTCAGTGTACATAGAGTGCAGTATGTAACGCAAGCACTATGTACAGGGGTGTGAAGTGTGCTTTCCTACCAACTTTAGAATTTCAAAAAGCAGGACAGAAAAGTGTAGGGATATATTTTTTTGTTTTAGAATAAAGATCACGATTATCACAGTTCTCGTGGCGTAACCTCATCTTTAACATTATACAAAAAAATTAGGCTAACGTTACTGTTTATTTTTTTATTAACTATTTCAATACCAGGCACTTGTGCACCTTCCCGTCCAGACCAATTTTCAGCTTTCAGCGCTCACATTTTGAATGGTAATTATTCAGTCATGCTACCCTGTATTCAAACTAAATTTTTATAATTTTCTTCTCACAAACAGAGCTTTCTTTTGATGGTATTTAATCGCCACTGCTGTTTTTATCTTTTGCGATATAGGCAAAGTACTACTATTGTAAAATTTTGCAAATAAGTCATTTTTCTTTATAAATTTGTGCCAACATTTTTATACTGCTACATATCTTTGGTAAAAATAACCCAAGATAGTGTATTATTTGGTCTTTGTCAAAGTTTATAGAGTCTACAAACTATGGTGCCAATCACTGAAAATTGATCACACCTGATGTACTGAAGACCTATCATTTCTTGAGACACTAACAAGCCAGGAAAGTACAAATACCCCAAAATTACCCCTTTTTGGAAAGTAGACAGTCCCAAGGTATTTACTAAGAGGCATTGTGAGTTTTTTGAAGTTATATTTTTTTCCCACAATTCTTGGGAAAATTAGGATTTTTTATTTTTTTTTACACAAACTGGTCATATTAACAGGTTATTTCTCTCACACCCCATATGCATAATTGCAACTACACCCCAAAATACATTCTGGTACTCCTCCGGAGTATGGCAATACCACATGTGTGAGACTTTTACACAGCCTGGCCACATACAGAGGCCCAACATTGAAGTAGCACTTTCAGGCATTCTAGCAGCATTAATTGCACATCATTTTCTGACTACCGATCACATTTTTGAAGGCCCTTCATATATCTAACACAAGACAAGTACATACCAAATAACAAAAGATTACCTGTGGTTTTAAAAGTGCAGTGGTCCACAGAGGAGAGCATCGGTCCAGGCAGCAAGCAGGGATGAGGTTAGCGACAGCAAAAGCAATCATCCAGGCAGCAGGCAGGAATACTGTCCATAATTCGTACAGGCAGAGATACTGTCAGTACAGCCAAAGCACAGGTCCAGGTAGCAGGCAGAGGTGTCCCGGCAGAAATACTGTCCAAAGTCAGTAGGGGCAGCAGGCAGATATATGGTCAACACAGCCAAAGTATTGGTCCAAGCAGCAGGAAGAAACATGGTCCATAATGTCATGGGTCATTACAGGCAGTAATATGGTCAGCACAGCCAAAGTATTGGTCCAGGCAGCAGGAAGGACCATCAATCTTGGGGACAGGGGTAGAGGCTTCTCACACCCAAATCGCTTTGAAGCCTCCGGGCAACCAGACCCTGTTCTGGGAGCACAGAAAACAAAAAACTGGTTTTCGCTACTCGGAACGCTCTTCTGAAGCACCTCACATATGTGAGACCCCTGTGTACTAAAAGTAGATGGCCAAAAGATCAGTCCAAGTGGCAGGCAAAAACATGGTCGATTAACAGGCCAAGGTCGTTACACGTGGCAGTCAGAAACGTGGTTTAAATCGTCAGGCAGAGGTATCGTCGGTAAACAGGCCAGGGTCAGATAATTAACATGGAAGGTAGTAACATGGTAGCAGGCAAATGGGGAAATGGCAGTCTGTTAATAATAAGGGGAACTAATGGATGTATGATAATTTTTGAAGCAATTTCCGATGCACAGGTCAGGTTGGGAGGGACAATAATAGGTGGTGTCTCTTCTTACTCCTCCTCTGCTGCATACACGGCATTTCTTTTTGCGTCTTCTTCCAGATTCTGTGGGGGGGATGCTAAAGGGAAAGTGTTGCTCGTGAAGTCAACTCACACTATCAGAGCGAATGCTTCCTGGGGCGGGATCTTGTTGGTAAATGAGGGCATCGATGATATCTTCGCTCTAATGGGAGGTAGGGGATTTGTTGCTTTTGAGTTGCTTTTTGGTAGCAGACAAACAAATTAAAAAGGGCCATTTGAAACGGGCAACTTTCTTGTGCCAATAACGGGACTTTCTGGTTGAAAAGTAGGGCTGTAGCATCTGGTCGTTTAAATCCACCCCCCATGTACAAATTGTAGTCGTGGACACATTTGGGTTTTAAAATGGGGCCGCATCTTCTTTGGATCTCCACCACGGTGTCATTGTGGATCGTAGAGAGGATGTGGACATCTTTCTTGTCCCTCCACTTCATGGCCAACACCTCCTCGTTCCTCATGAATGCAGATTCTCCAGGTTGCAATTTTTTGGTCAATAAATTTTGTGGGAATCCCTTCAGTTTTTTTTTTTTTTTTTAAAGGTACCGCAGGCCGGGGTTTCTCACTGTAAAGGTGACGAAAAAGGGGCAGGCTGGTATAGTAATTGTCGATATATATAAATGGTATCCTTTTCCGAACAGGGGGTATGCCAACTCCCAGACACTTTTCCCACTGGTTCCAATATATGTGGGGCAATCACGGGGCTGGAGCTTGGGAGTCTTTTGCCTTCGTAGATCCGGAATGTGAAGACGTATCCAGTGGCTCGATCGCATAATTTATTTAATTTTAAACCATACCTGGCTCTCTTGCTTGGTATATACTGCTTGAAGTGCAGTCGGCCAGTGAAATGTATGAGGGACTCGTCCACACACATTTTTTGGTCTGGGATGAAAACTTCTTGAAATCGCTGGGAAAAGGCATTGATTAGGGGGCGTATCTTGTACAATTTGTCGTAGTTGGGATGATCTCGGGGAGGGCACGGTGAATTGTCATTGAAGTGGAGAAAACGCATAATCACGTCGTATCTAGTCCTGGACATGACAGCGGAATATATGGGCATGTGTTGGATGGGGCGTTTGGACCAATATGCATAGACTTCGTTCTTTTTTGTAAGCCCCATTTTGAACGTAAGGCCCAAAAACAATTTAAATTCGTCCAATGTTAGACGCCGCCACTGGAACATGCGGGTGTGGGAAGAATTGGGGTTGGCAGCAATAAATTGGGATGCATACAGATTAGTTTGATCCACTATATTCTGCAGCAAATCTTGTGGGAAAAATAAACAAAAATAATCAAATTGAGAAAAATTCGTAGTGTCGGGCTGCACACCTGGCTGTGCGGTGAAAGAGGGGGGATGATAGCGGATCCTGAGTCTGTGTGTGAGGAGAGCGCAGGGATCAGGTATTAACTGCTCCTCTGTGTTTACATTTGTGACCGGCTGTGATTGGACACAGTCGGTCACGTGGTAAACAGCTAATTTCATTGGCTGTTTACCCTGATCGGGGAAGCGCTGTGTCCAAGGGACACGAGCCTTCCCCAATCCCCGCTCTGCAAGCCTCTGGCGGCGCGCACGGGGTGCGCCGCCGAGTTTGTTGTGACATGTGATCGGCTGTGACTTTGACACAGCCGATCACATGGTAAACAGCCAATGAAATTGGCTGTTTACCGTGATCGGGGAAGCGCTGCGTCCAAGGGACACACGCCGTCCCCGATCACCGCACTGCGCGCGCGCTAGGCATTATCCTGCAGGACGTCAATAGACGCCCAGTCAGGATAATGCACTCACTTCCCGGACGTCAATTTGCTATTGACCGGGCGGGAAGTGGTTAAAGTGTATTTAAAATATATGCGTTTGAAAGACCACTGCGCAAATACAGTGTGACATAAAATATTGAAACAACCGCCATTTTATTCTCTAGGGTCTCTGCAAAAAAAAAATATGTTTGGTGGTTCTAAGTAATTTTCTAGCAAAAAATACTGATTTTAACTTGAACAAAAATATGGGGAAGTCCGACTAATGGTAGAGACACCCAGAAAAAATGCAAAAAAAGCTGAACTGAAAGGAGCGCTGACACAGTTCAATTCAGCGCTGACACACGTGACCCCTCCCACCCGTGGCGCATGGCATCTCGGACAACGTAGTTTTTCATTGCTAGTTGAAGCGCGGGACTGCACCAGCGTGCTGACACCATTGCGCCCGCCTTCATTCGATGATGCCGGATGTCGACTGTTTGGGGAGCATATATAGGCCGGCCCTTCAGTCTGGCTGAGTGTCTGAAACGAAGGGTTGCCCTAAGCATCACTACATGCTCTTGTCAAGTAAGTGTCAGTCACCCCATGGTTCTTTTTTTCATTACTTTTGCCAGTATATCCGGATGTATTGTTATTTGTGCATTACTCCAGCTGCTCCCCCATAGACTAGTCTTTGTCTACCTCCCCATCACCAAGAATAGCATGATACCTATTAATTTATAACATTTAAATAGTTTTCCTTGAGACATTGTCCTAATCAGACTCTACTCTGAGCCTGCAGCTGTTTTTCTGTTCCCTGCTTGATTTTCATTCCACATACACCTGGCATTTACTTTCTTATTTATTTTTACTTTTACCGTCCCAAGTTTTTTTTCCCAAATTATTCATTTATTTCCATGTTTCTGCTATATTAGCTAGCATTACTGCATGACTGCAATTTGGGTGCCTTTCATCCCATGCGTTTTTCAGCTTGATTTTAAGTACCATAAAATCAGGGGAAAATCGTGAGTGCGTGTTATACGCCGATACTCCGCCGATTCCCCTGCTGAAACGAGTGAGAGGAGCGAGCGGAGTCGAAGTACACTCGGCTTTACTCGGCTCCTCTCGCAGTCCTGCCCATCTCTGACTGCGCCGATGACATAGAGAAAGCCGAGTGTACTTCGGCTAGTCTCGGCTCCTCTCGCAGTCCTGCCCCTGACTGTGAGCAGAGCCGAGTCTAGCCGAAGTACACTCGGCTTTCTCTATGTCAGCAGCGCAGTCAGTGGAGATGGACGGGACTGCGAGAGGAGCCGAGTCTAGCCGAAGTACACTCGGCCCCGCTCGCTCCTCTCCACAGAAATTGGCGGCAAATTTAAAAAACGCAGAGACTGACAAGGCTGCAGATGGACAGATGGACACTGGGCAAGGCTGCAGATGGACAGATGGACACTGGGCAAGGCTGCAGATGGACAGATGGACACTGGGCAAGGCTGCAGATGGACAGATGGACACTGGGCAAGGCTGCAGATGGACAGATGGACACTGGGCAAGGCTGCAGATGGACAGATGGACACTGGGCAAGGCTGCAGATGGACAGATGGACACTGGGCAAGGCTGCATGCTGCATTTAAATGTAAGTTTTTTTTTTTTCCCTTGAATTTCCCTCCTAAAAGTTTTTTCCCTTAAAATTCCCTCCTAAACTTGGGGTGCGTGTTATACGCCGGCGCATGTTATACGCCGATAAATACGGTAAGTGTGACTCTACTTACCTGCAATATATTCATTTTCCCAACATACTTCTAATTGGTATCTTTATACCATTCTGCCTTTATCCTGATTGAGCTGTTCCCAGCCCCTTTCCCCACATTTTTCATTCATTTTTCTCTTTGTATATTTTGTATTTAGCCGGGCCTGTGCATGCTTCTTGTGGTTGCTCCTTAGCTCCCCTAGCGGGCTTCTAGGTGCCCTACGCTGGATCGTGGTCCTTCCCTGAAGGTGTTCCCGGCTGGGTATGTGCTCACCCATGTGGGGGGGGGGGGGCAGATGTTGTTTGAATATTGGCATGCTTTGTTCTCTTGTAGTAGTTATATTATGTCTATCCTATTCATATATGTTTCTAATTTGTTTATCTCTACATTCATATCTAGTACCATACAAGTCTCTTCTTATACCCGTATTTCCCTTGATGAAGCTACAATGCAAAACATGTCGGGACGTCACGAGTAATTTTGTACTGTTCATAACCAGCCTCACTCCCTTTTTACTGATCATCCAGCTGTTTGTTGTTTTCCAGCAGTTACCACCTGTGTGTGGTTTTATATGTACCTTTTAAAGTGAACAATTAAAATACTTGGATTTTTTATTCTTAATGTATTTGAATTTCTTACTACTACAGACAGCACCGTGAAAATCCCTTTCCCTCCCCTTGCTATTATGTACACTGATTTTAACTTGTACGCCGCAAGCTTCAGAAAAATTTTAGTCTTTAAGGGCCGGTTCACACTGCTGCGGTACGAATTTTGCACAAATTTGATCCGATTGCGTTGCGAATTTTCATTGCAAATTTTTTGTGTTCTTGCGATTCTACTTCAAATATTGCAGTCTATGGAGCAGATTTTTTCATCGCACACGGTTCAAACTCGCACAGGAGCCTTTTTTAACGCAGCTTAGATTCGCAACGCATTGATGTAAACGGCACTCATGGAAAACAATATTAGTAAAATGACTTGCGAATTTGAGCATTCGCAATAGAATTTGCAGCCGTGTGAACCGGCCCTAAGTGTTTAAACTGACCTCATTTATAGACCGAAGTTCATCCCTTTGATCTACGATCGAAATGTTACTTTGTTTATAGTTATTAGCAATGATGAGATACTTGACAGGCTGCCTGGATTTTTTTTTTCTCTCAAGCGTTTTCCAGGACAGCCCATAAGACCTAAGGCTCCTCCTACCAGGACAGGAAACACGTTACCCCCACCAGATAAAAGGGCGGTCCTCCAGGCCCCACATCAGTATTAGTGTTTCCTCCGGACGGGGGGTAACATGTTTCCTGGAACCTGGTACCCTAGGTCTCATGAGCAGGGACTCTAAATGGCGGTGGAGTATTTTTTTGTACTGACCTCTCTCCTCGCCAGAAGCAGTATCTCCGCTGGGGAAGTTGGTAGTATCTGCTGTCCCCTGTCCTTTGTGCCTGGGGAGGGCCAAGACCATGGTGATGTCGGGCCCCAGAGCGTGCGCTGCATAAGTAGCATAGTGGCATCCTTTCCCCGCCGACAGCGTGGCTGATCTATGCAGGGGAAAGAGGAAGCCGTGGCGCTCGGGGGCGGAGCTTCTGCGCTCCAAGCTGGCCCACAGGAAGTATCCGGCGAGGGTCACTTCCGGGTCATACGACGTAATCATCGGGCGCCGGAGACGCTGGTTCCTGTCTCTCTATAAATGGCGCCAACAGGGGACGCTGGCTTGCTGGTGTTTAATGGAAATAGCAGCACAGGCTGTGACGACCAGTGGACAGATGGACTCTTCTGCGGTACCTGCCCAGGCAGCGGATGCGGTCTCCAACACCAGCACCTCTCAGGTAAGCCTGGAGTGTTTGTTTTGTCACTCTCTTGCTATCCTGGTGAGTGTTTTTACCCCCCCCCCTCCCAATCATAGGATTTTGGTGTTGGGGGACACATTTTTCTCCCTCCTGCACATGGTGTTACGGAGTGTGTGGTGGTTTAGATGTTTGTTTTGGGTCATTTTGTTTTGTCTTGCAGACCAAGACCCAGGACAAGGCCCAAGCGCAGCCACCTAAAATAAAATGTGCGGTTTGCAGAAACAAACTGAGCTCCTCATGGCGTAAAGCAGTTTTGCCGCACCTGTATAGAAAGCCTAGTAAAGGATGACCCAGTAGCCTCCTGTCAGAAGATGCTGACGTCTGTTAGAGATGAGCTTACGTCTACCTTTTAGCTCTTTTAAAAATCTTATTGACAGATTTCAGGCTCCCGCAGGGGGTCCGTCCTCTAGTAGAAATGCTTCAGTCAGTAGCGCCCCTCAGCAGAATGTGGAGAGTGAGGACTCTGAGACTGAAGCCAGATCTACCCGTTCTTCTCCAGAAGAATCAGGGTCAGACACAGAGCCCAGGGAAAGAGAATCCTCTAGGGGCTTGAGGTTTAAATGATCTTTGGAAGATGTAGATGACTTATTAAAGGCTATCTATACAACCCTTGAAATGGAAGAGGAGGTGGTAAAATTGTCCAAACATGACCTTATGTACAAAGGTTTGAACAGAAAGAAATCTGAAGTCTTTCCGATGCATAGTTCCCTCCTTGATACTATCAAGTTGGAGTGGGAAAATCCAGAGAGAAAACATTTCTTTTCTGGTAACCTAAAAAGAAGGTTTCCATTTAATTGGGATGCAGCGCAGCCGTGGAATAAAAATCCGAAGTTGGACTCACCTCTTTCAAAAGCTTCAAAAAACTCGGACCTGGCGTTTGATATGGGCACGCTTAAGGACCCGATGGACAAAAAAAGGAGATATTCTCCTTCACAGAGCATAGGATTCAGCTGTGGGGAATCTTAAACCAGCTCTGGCCTCCACTTGTGTAGCCAGGAATTTGGAGGTATGGCTGACACAAATACAATCCCATTTGTTGGCAGGTACCTCTAGAGAGCAGATTCTAAAATCTTTCCCTCTCCTTTTTTGGGCCGTAGGGTATTTAGCTGATTCTTCCGCAGAGTCAGTAAGAATGTCAGCCAGGACTTCGGCCTTAGTGAATTCGGCCAGAAGAAGCCTGTGGCTTAAAAGCTGGTCAGGTGATGCAGCCTCTAAGTTGTGCCTATGTGGGCTTCCCTTAACAGGGATCATCTTTTTGGCCCAGGTCTGCAGGAGGCACTGGAACGTACGGCCGATAAGAAAAAGGCCTTTCCAGAAAACAAGAAAAAGCCGACAGCCAGAAAAAAAAATTGTGGCCAAAGTAGGCAGCAAGGTCCTAGAGAAAAGGACAATAGGCCCAAGAAACATTGGACCGGTCACAAAGGCAGAGGTAGAGGGGGCGTCTTGTTTAACCATCCTCAACAACCCGCCAAGCCACAGTGACGTTTGTCTCCCAGTGGGAGGAAGATTGAGGGCCTTTCTCCCACAGTGGGCAGCAGCCACCTCAAGTCCATTTATTCTGGATCTAGTGGCCAATGGGTACAGGCTGGAATTTTCTTGCCAACCATCGGAGCAACTATTGGTCACCTTCCTTCCCCGTGATCGGGAAAAAGCGAGGGCTCTGGGTCTCCAAATTGGAGACTTGCTAGATCAGAAAGTCCTGATCCCTGTTCCCCACTCAGAACAGAGCAAGGGGGTTTTATTCCCATATTTTTACAAACTTTTTTTTTTTTTTTATTGTGTACAAAATAATGGTACAAACATTATGTCATGACATCAGAGAATTGCAGTATTTTCAATCAATAATTATGAAGATTTGACAGAATAACCGCCTTTATTTATGACAACATCTATTACAAATAGAAAATAAATGATTTAGTAGTGTTTTGAAATGTGGGGTTATTTTCGTGTATAAAATAATATTTTTGTTATCCAAAAGCCATCAGGAAAGTATCGGCTTATTCTGAACCTTCGGTCTCTAAACCGATCGATCAGGTACAAGCACTTCCGTATGGAGACAGTGTTCACAATCAAGAACCTGCTTTACCCAAACTGCTTCATGGGCACTCTGGATTTAAGGGATGCTTATCTTCTCATCCATATCCATCCAGCCTTCCAAAAATTCTTGAGAATAGCAGTCAAAATGGGAACAGAGATTCGGCACTTCCAATTTCAAGCCCTCCCCTTCGGTCTGTCCTCATCCCCACACATTTTCACAAAAGTGTTGGGGAGGCGCTGGCTCCGCTAAGGTTAAAGGCGATAACTATTATCCCTTACCCGGACGACCTAGTGGTGGCAGAGTCTTACCAAAGGTTATCAGCGGATCTCCAGACTGTACAAGACTTCCTTCAATCCCTAGGTTGGTTGATAAACAGAGAGAAGTCTTCCTTGATTCCGGCCCAGAAGGTGACATATTTGGGATACGACTTTTGCTCAGTAGACCAAAGTTTTTCTCCCACAGGAGAAGGTCTCAAAGATGGTGCAAACAGTCTCAGCTTTACAGACCAATCAATCGGTCTCGCTGAGAGAGGTGGCAAGAGCAGTAGGTCTGATGACCTCATGCTTTCCTGCAGTACCGTGGGCAAGATTCCATCAAAGACCATTACAGAGGTTTCTTTTGGGGAATTGGGACGGGAACGCAAGATCTCTGGAGTCAAGGGTTTTATTACCTACCAGAGTAAAAAGAAGCTTGTGGTGGTGGAGGACAAACCTTCATCTAACAAGAGGTCTACCTTGGTCATTCCTATATCCCAGAGGATCACTACAGATGTGAGTTCCTGGGGATGGGGAGCCCACCTCGGCAACAAAGTCGCACAAGGAGAATGGTCCTTGAGGGCAGCATGAGCTTTGTTGAACCAGTTCAGAGAGCCTTGCTAGTTTTTCAGACGGAGATCAGGGGTCACAATCTCCCAGATTCTATCCGACAACATCGCGATGGTTGCGTACCTCAACAAGCCGGGAGGTACAAGGAGTCGGATTCTTCAATCGTTTGCCCAGGAGATTTTAGCATGGGCAGAAGGGAATCTAGCCTCAATTACAGCAGTGCACCTGAAGGGGGAAGCAAAACTGCTTGGCAGACTATCTCAGTCGCTACAGGGTGGATCGAGACAATTGGTCTCTTCTTCCTGAGGTGTTTGCTGAGCTCACCGACAAATGGGGTTGTCCCGAAGCGGATCTGTTCGCAAACCATGACAACCGCAAGACAGAGGAGTTCTTTTCTCTGAACCCAGCAGATCAATCATTGGGGGTCGATGCTCTGGCGAATCCGTGGACATTCGGCCTCTGTTACGCCTTCCTGCCAATCAGACTTTTTCCGGAAGTTCTCCGGAAGTTTCTCTTAGAAGAAACGGACCTCATTCTGATCGCCCCTTTCTGGCCCAAGAGGCCATGGTTTTCCCTGTTACAGACTCTGGTCTCGAAGCCTCCGCTGAGGCTTCCAAAGAGAGAGGACTTGCTATCGCAGGGTCCAGTGTCACACCCACAGGTGGTTTCCTTTAACCACTTAAGCCCCGGACCATTTTGTAGCTAAAGGACCAGAGGTGTTTTCAGAATTTGGCACTGCGCTGCTTTAACTGGAAATTGTGCGGACATGCAATGTTGTACTAAAACAAAATTTGCGTCCTTTTCTTCCCACAAATAGAGCTTTCTTTTAATGGTATTTGATTGCCTCTGCGATTTTAATTTTTTGCGATTTAAACGGAAAAATACAGAAAATTTTGAAAAAAAATGATATTTTCTACTTTTTGTTATAAGAAAAATCGAATAAATTCAATTTTAGTCATACATTTAGGCCAAAATGTATTCAGCCACATGTCTGTAGTAAAAAAAAATGTCAAGCGTATATTTATTGGTTTGCGCAAAAGTTATAGCGTCTACAAACTAGGGTACATTTTCTGGAATTTACACAGCTTTTAATTTATGACTGCCTATCTCATTTCTTGAGGTTCTAAAATGGCAGGGCAGTACAACCCCCCCCCCCCCCCAAATGACCCCATTTTGGAAAGTAGACATCCCAAGGAAATTGCTGAGAGGCATGTTGAGTCCATTGAATATTTTTTTTTTGTCTCAAGTGATTGAATGATGACAAAAAAATAATAAAAATTACAAAAAGTTGTCACTAAATGATATATTGCTCACACATGCCATGGTTATATGTGGAGGCATGTCGAGTCCATTGAATATTTTATATGTTGACACAAGTTGCGGAAAAAAGACTATTTATTTATTTTTTGCACAAAGTTGTCACTAAATGATATATTGCTCAAACATGCCATGGGCATATGTGGAATTACACCCCAAAATACATTTTGCTGCTTCTCCTGAGTACGGGGATACCACATGTGTGGGACTTTTTGGGAGCCTAGCCGCGTACGGGCCCCCGAAAACCAAGCACCGCCTTCAGGATTTCTAAGGGCGCAAATTTTTGATTTCACTCCTCACTACCTATCACAGTTTCGAAGGCCATAAAATGCCAAAATAGCACAAAACCCCCCCAAATGACCCCATTTTGGAAAGTAGACACCCCAAGCTATTTGCTGAGAGGCATGGTGAGTATTTTACAGCTCTCATTTGTTTTTGAAAATGAAGAAAGACATTTTTTTTTTTTTCAATTTTCAAAACTTTGTGACAAAAAGCGAGATCTGCAAAATACTCACCATACCTCTCAGCAAATAGCTTGGGGTGTCTACTTTCCAAAATGGGGTCATTTGGGGGGGGGGGGGTTTGTGCCATCTGGGCATTCCATGGCCTCCGAAACTGTGATAGGCAGTGAGGAGTGAAATCAAAAATTTACACCCTTAGAAAGCCTGAAGGCGGTGCTTGGTTTTGGGGTCCCGTACGCGGCTAGGCTCCCAAAAAGTCAGACACATGTGGTATCTCCGTACTCAGGAGAAGCAACAGAATGTATTTTGGGGTGTAATTCCACATATGCCCATGGCATGTTTGAGCAATATATCATTTAGTGACAACTTTGTGCAAAAAATAAATAAATAAATAAATTGTCTTTTTTCCGCAACTTGTGTCAACATATAAAATATTCAATGGACTCGACATGCCTCTCAGTATATAGCTTGGGGTGTCTACTTTCCAAAATGGGGTCATTCGGGGGGGGGGGGGGGGGGGTTTGAACTGTCCTGGCATTTTATACACAACATTAGGAAGCTTACATCCACTCTTCTAACCACTTGAAGACAAAGCCCTTTCTGACACTTTTTGTTTACATGAAAACATTTTTTTTTTTTTTGCAAGAAAATTATGTTGAACCCCCAAACATTATATATTTTTTTAAAGCAAAGGCCCTACAGATTAAAATGGTGGGTGTTGCATTTTTTTTTCCATACAGTATTTGCGCAGCGATTTTTCAAACGCATTTTTGGGGGAAAAAATACACTTTTTTTAATGCAATTAAATACACTATATTGCCCAAATGTTTGATGAAATAAAAGATGATTTTAGGCCGAGTACATAGATACTAGGGCTGGGAAAAAAATAGATTTTAATCTTGAATCGAGTTTTGAGCTCAAATCGATTCAGATTTGAAGAAAATCGTTTTTTTTCGATTTATAAAAATAATTTTTTTTTTTTTTACATTTTTTTTTTCCTTCAAAGTTTCCGTAGCAGGGCTGCAGGGGACGTATCCGGAATGGCACTGGGCGGCGTTACCCCAATTACATCTACTCGCCGCAGCCGCCGCGAGTAGATGTAATGTAACACTAACTAACCGCAAGCCGCCGTCTGCCTATCTGATCAGCGTGTCATGCAGACAGACGGCGGCCATTGCAGTGTTACAAAGCCGCGCCTCCCGAGTCCTCGTCTGTGATAGGCGGAACACTCAATTTCACAGCAGGCAGTGTTCAGCCTATCACGGACATCCTCTCATCCTCGTCTGTGTTATGAGGATGAGCGGATGTCCATGGTAGTCGGAACACTGCTGGGAATATGATCGTTCCGCCTATCACAGACTTTTGAATACTGGAATGGCCGCCGGTGTAGCAGTAAAATCCGTATCCCATGAAAATCTGCATCAGGTACGGGCACAGTGATTGAAGCACGGGCACAGTGAGACACGGGCACAGTTCAATTGAACTAAGAGTAACCTCAAGATTTTTTGTTGTTTTATTAGCTAAATCCAAATACAGTATTAATAATTTGGATGTTTAACAATCTTTGTTGCACACTGACTTTGCAGTTAGAGAAAGGGTTTGCCTTTGCAATTTTGTTTGTTGATGCACTTCAATTAAAATAATAAAAAATAAAAAATCGAATCGTAAATCGAGTTTTTTGGGGGAAAATCGCCCAGCCCTAATAGATACCAAACACGACCTGCTTTAAAATTTCGCACAAACGCGCATTGGCGACAAACTACATACATTTTTAAAAGCCTTTACATGTTACCACGTTAGATTTACAGAGGAGGTCTACTGCTAAAATGACTGCCCTCGATCTGACCTTTGCGGTGATACCTCACATGCATGGTGCAATTGCTGTTTACATATGACGCCAGACCGACGCTTGCGTTCGCCATTGTGCAAGAGCAGGGGCAGGACAGGGGTGCTTTTTTTTATTTCTTATTATTAATTTTGCTTTTTTATTTTAAACTGTTCCTTCCATATTTTTTGTTTTTTATCATTTTTATTGTTATCTCAGGGAATGTAAATATCCCCTATGATAGCACTAGGTAGTGACAGACCCCAGTTTTTTCAAAAAAAGAGTACCTATTAGACCCTAGATCTTTCCTCTGCCCTCAAAGCATCTGACCACACCAAGATCGGTGTGATAAAATGCTTTCCCAATGGCGCTTTTTATATCCGGGGGGGGACATTCCCTCCCACTGCTTGTAAAAGCAGTCCAGAGGCTAATTAGCCACTAGGATTGCTTTTACATGAAAACCGGCCGCTGGCTGAAAAGAATGATACCAAGATGATACCTAAACCCGCAGGCATCAATCTGGTATAACCATTCAAAGTCCAGCAACATACCAGTACGTTGCTGGTCCTTGTTGGACATGTATTGTAATCTTTTTTTTCATGCAGCCTGTTGGCTGAACGAAAAAAGAGATTGATCGGTGGGTATGCGCACCATTTAGAATACCTCCCTTCATTCACCCACTTCTAATGATGGGCATACATGCACCATTTATATATGCCGAAGCATGGGGGCATCCTCCCGCAAAAGTTATGCCGCACATACACGGTCGGACTTTTCCACGGGCAAGCCTCCGTCGGAATTTCGACCGTATGTACACGCCATTAGGAGCAAAATCGCTCCTCCGCCCCTGCTGCCCCCATGCTTCGGCATATATGCTTTTTTTTTAACTGTGGTGGTGAAATCACCTCCTACAGCACTAGAGTCGCAGGGATCAGGCCGGTCTCTGCGAACGCTGCAGTTATGTGTGTTGTGTTTTGTAAGTTACAGTGATCGATCGATACTGCACTTGGGTGGCCTGGGCTGGACGGAAGGGCAAAATGCAGGTGCTAGCAGGTATCTGGGCTGATCCCGCTAACACTGCGTTTTTGGGAACCCTAAAAAAAATAAGAAAAGGACAATCAAGCCTAGAAAAAAGACACAATAGTGTCCAAATCCAAATAAACCTTGATTTGGACACTATATTGTGTATTTTTTCTAGGCTTTATTGTCCTTTTCTTTACTTTTCTCCTTTTTTTTTATTTTTTATGATTTTCTTGTGACTTAAAGCGGGATTCCACGCGCGATTTCTTTTTCTTTTTTTGTATTTTGGTGTATCTTTTATTTTTTTTAGGGTGAAACACCACTTTAATTTTGGTTAAATGAGCTGCAAGCTTACATTTATATATTTTTATTATGACTGTCACTGTTTTTTTTGTTTTGTTTTTTGTGCGTTTGTTTAGACATATGTATGCATTTTAAACTTTGCAATGTTTTTAATATGTTGGTTGAAATGTTGTTTGTATGTGGCACTATTAGAGCCAGGTGTGTTTTTGGGTGTAGCCCAATTTGGGCCGACTCCTTTAAAAAGCCTTTCTGTTTAGTGCTACATTTGTTGTGAACAAGCAAGCTATCGCTTGTGAAACGCGTCTACTATTGCCTGTATCTGTCTGTCCCTTTTGACAATAAAGATGACATCAAGATAAGTTGAAGTTCCAGTGTGCGACCAATTTCTTGTTTTATTGATCAGGAAGATTGGCCTGTTACTCTTTCTAGATGTTATATGTGCTAATTTGGATTATAGATAAAATGTCCAGGTTTTTAGGCAGCTGCTGTTATTTGTCCAAATAAGAGGATACTCTGGAGGAACAATAAGGTTTAGGTGCTTCTAGAGCTCATCTTCACACCACTTTGCATGGGGAGACTCAACAATATCTATATTAGATGCCTAGAAATAAGCAAAGTCAAACCCATACTTCTGGGCCACTCATTTGTTCATGCTGTAAGTGTACTAATTTAGCCAATTTGTGTGTTGAATGGGATAAATATATATTTTTAGCAAAAAAGCTCTCTGCCATCTATTGTACCTTGGCACAGACTGCAATCTTGTGTGAGGATGTGCTGGGTGGCATTCCTGATTCACTGATTTAACCTCGAGTCCCTGCTGGCTTTCTGCAAGTTTCAAGACCGCTGGGGCCGGATTTAGAGATGTCTGTCCTAGGTCTGGAGCAGCAATCGGACTGTGTTTGGTGATGGGGACCATTCCATCCCCCAGTTTTTAACATCTTCCACCCATAGGTGTGCGCAGCCTATTGCATTAGGGTGTGCACCCCAAAGCTCAAACACACAAGCATACACACATGCATGTGTGTCTATATACATATAGGGCAATGGACAGTGTCGGTAGAGCAGTGAATGGGGTCAGTGGAGCAGTGGACGGTGTCAGAAGGGCAGAGATTGGTGTCAGTTTATTTTTTTATATATTTTTAATATTACTTTATACATTTTTTACAAGATTTATTTTTACAATTTTTTTTTAAATAGTTTTTTACAGTTTTTTTTTTTAGGCGCCCCATTGTTGGGCTTTGGTGAAATATCAGGGGTCTACACAGACCTAGTACAGGGTCATTAGGATGTGCCCAGGCACACCCTGTGCGCACACCTATGCTTCTACCCAATCTCCTCAAGAACAGTGTCTATGGCATCCTCGCTCTCAGGCTGAGTCAGAATCAAGATCTGGCATCCTCAAGGTCTCTGCAGGGACATATTAAGGGGGCCTAGACCCACATTTCTCTGCATCAGTAGCAGTAACAGGGTTTTTTATTGGGGATGTCTTGACAGTAGCAGTATTAGGAGGTCCAAAACTAATAGAAGTGCTAACTATCCCTGAGGTCTCATCAGTCTCCTCAGATGAGGTCATCAATGATATTCTAACAGGTCCCTCCTCTGTACACTGCTTGTAAAACAGGATGTGTCAGCCATGGAAGGCCTGAGCATACTCTGGTTTGCAGATGGTAGGATAGAACGGGGAGCTTACGGAGGAGGACGGCAGTGACTCAAATTCCATTGTGGTGTTTCCAGTTCCAATCCACATTTAGGACACTTGGTAATTTTTGAGGCAGAGCTGATAGCAGAAGGTTCCTCAAGCACCAGCAACGGGTCCAGGCTCAAAATCTACCAAGGTCAGGCTTGCCCCCTCTGTTCCATTCTCAGGTCGGTGTAAATGATTGTATTTCTTCTAAGCCATAGCCATGTTTATGGTAATGCCTGTGGCAGTCTTTCTCAACTGTCCTGCTCCACTGATCAAAAAAAATAGAATGAAAGACACTGCGGGAAAGCCATGGGGGTATATATTGCAGGGTTACTCTTTTTGCTAGTAAGTTAAGAGTTAAGTCTACCAATTAATTAGGAGTACTGAAATAGGAGTGGGAATATGTCTTTCTCACAGAGCAACTATTTACACAGTCTGTAGGCACTTGGTATCTGTAGCTCTGGACATTTCTGGCTAAAGGCAATCTTCTGTTAGTCTTATCCCTACAGGCTTAAAAAACGAATATTTCCAAATGTAAAAGTAATTTTTTCAATGTGAGATGATCCTCATCTTGCAGTCATTTGATCCACATGCTGTAACAGCACTTGGGTAAAAGGGGATCTTGAGCCTTTGCTAAGGAGGAGTTCTTGCATTTAGTATCCTGATGTTCTTAAAGCTTTGAAGTGCCAGCACATATGGGGTCTTGTGGATACATGATAGATTCCCATTTAGGACTTTCCTAGTCTCTAGAATATAGATCACTTATTTGCTTTGGAAGGAAGTAGGTCCATACTTGAAGGTAGTTTTCAAGGCTTTACTTACACTTTGTAGAACAGCAGGCCAAGGGGGGTGGAATATCCAAAAACCCATACAGGGCTCCTGCTGATTTTTGGATAGCAGACGATAGGAGGTGGGTCTTTGTATCCAGAAGTATCACACAGAACTTCTTGTGGTTCACATCAGCCCTCAAAACAAGAGGATTTGATGTGATTCCATTCTAGTGATGACTCTAGAAAAATCATCTTAGGCCCACATGGCCTGCATTTTTTAGAGGGGTGAAATACCCTCTAGGCCAGGGGTGTCCAAACTTTTTCCAAAGAGGGCCAGATTTGATGAAGTGAACAAGCTTGAGGGTCGACCGTTTTGCCTGACATTCTTTAAACGATTAAAATTCAGTCTAAAGTGTGTTTTTTCCGAGCACTAATACACTGCCCAACAAGAATTCTCTTGCCTTTTGTGGCTGTGTGGTGAAGAGATGAGCTTGGGCGTGTTATTTGGATATACCGTATTTATCGGCTTATAACACACACCTTAACTTTAAAAAGGAAGTTTCAGGAACAAATCTTAAATTTTAAATAAAGAACTGTGAAGCAAAATAAGGGTCAGTGCCCATCAATGCAGCCAAACAGTGCCCAAATGCAGCCCCCGCGTTGCCATGAATGCAGACGCACCATTGCTGTCAGTGCAGCCTGATTCATGCCCATCTGCAGCCTTGGAGGAGACAGGGAGAGGGCGGGACGAGCGCCAACAGACACATGAGAAACGCCTGTTTTCTCGGCGGCCTCTTTAATAGAAAGTCCCGCCTCCTAGGAACGCGGGCCGCGATTGGCCTGTGGGCCAGACTTTGGACATGCCTGCTCTAAGCCCAGGCTCTGGCCCTGGGGCCTAAAAGCGGGCACACAGCCTACACTACAGGGGGAAGGCTAACTAAGCACTTCGCCTTCCCAGGAGGGGGAGGCAAAAAGGGACCCAGAACATTGCATCCCTGTGGCTAGGTAGGTACCATGCTCCCCATCTGGTGGCTATGCCCCAAAATCAACAAATTGTGGATTAAAATCTTAAAATTATTCAGTCACAGGGGTGAATTTGCCTAGGCCACTGGAATCTGCTTTGCCCCACAAAGTTAATATTGATATCCATGAACATCCCAAAGAGTTTTTGGGGTTGTATATAATTTTAGCTGCCAGAATTGTAATTGCGAGGAGCTGGAAACGGTCAACTGTGTAATGAATATATTAAACATAAACTTGATTGGATCATGGTTAATGACAAACTCACGTGTTCGCTCAATAAATAATACACAAACTAAATTTGATAAGACGTGGGACCAATAGATATGGTTCTTATCGCTGGACTCGTGAGAGCCTGGGGTTTCGACCCCTTTCCTTTTTTGTTTTGGACCCCTTGTTTCCTTCCCTGATCCTTTTCTTCTTTCCATTTTTTCTTTCTCTACAATAGAGCCATGGTAGTTGCAAATGCAGGACTTTTGGTTGTCTTCTATCATTGCTTAAAATTTTTGGAGTGGTGAACAAAGTAGGGTCAGTACCATTTTAAGCCCCGGTTTAGACTAGTGCAACTTAAGTTGCACAGAATCGCATAACAATGGAACTTTTGTTGTTTTCAAGGATACCCATCCTAATCAATGCAGCTCAGCACAGTGTGATTTTTGGAAAAGGTTCCTTATTACTTTGTGTAATTTCAGTCCCATAGACTTCTATGTTAACTTAAAGAAGTTGCATCGGCATTAGATAAAAAAATAAATAAAATACGATTCCTATGCGACTTGATGGGATCAGCCTTTTTTTTAACCCTAAGCTCCTCCTCCCAGGTCATCCTTTGCTGCCTAAAAGCTCCCCTCTCAAGCACATTCCATTCATACCTGAGAGTAGTGCAAACACATTTTTCACGCGTTAATGCTCATTGCACATAGGGCAGCCTATTCAGTTGAACGGGTTGCCTAATGCATGGCAAACGACCCAAAGTAGCTCAAGAACTTTTTCGGTAGTGAAAGCATTGCATGTTTACAAATGTGCAGCAAAACACGCGTCTGCTAAATGTGATTCTGGTGTCATTATCAATTGGGTTATATATACATTTGCGCTGTTCCAAACCCGTGACAACCTGCACAGAAAATGCATGCTTTCCTGCGTATTTCAAGCGCGCATCGCCCTTGCGTTGCCATGCACTCACACCTGCATCTTTCTGAACGTGTGGCGACCCACACAGAAAACAAGTGCTTTATCGCATGTTGCAAATGCACATCATGCTTGTGTCGCCATAATGGCATGCTCACAGCGATTGGGGTGTCTTTAACAATTTGACTGCATTCACACCTATGTGTTTAAAAAAAAAAAAAAAACGCAGGACATCCCACACAGAAAACTAACATCATGCTTGGAAACTTGCTAAATTGTTAATGAAGCCCCAGTTGCGATTAGCATGCCACTATGGCGATGCAAGAAATTGTGCATTTGTAGCATGTTTCCTAATTGCATGGCAAAGTATGCGTTTTTTGTGTGTTGCAGCGCATTCAGAAATGCGCAAATGTGAATTCAGCCTGTTAATCACACCCCAACCACATATAGCAGGCAGCTGTTTTGCTGTGCGATAAAATGCACACTGATAAACCGCACAACGCTCCACGACTGAAAGGGATTTAAGTGAATGGCTGCCCTATGCGCGACGTGCATTTACGTGTGAAAATGGGGGGAAAAGCTGCAAGCGGGAAAGCGTGTTTCCGCTATGCTCAAGCGTGAACGGAATGTGCTTGGGAGGAGAAATGCAGCAAAGATCACCTCAGAGGAGAGGTGAGAGTTAAAAAAAACAAAAACATAAAAACACATTGATCTCATTAAAGTCTCGTAGGTATTGCTTCTTATCTAATGCATCTTCTGCGAGTAAAGTCGCATCAGTCTCAAGCAAGTTGCACCACATAGCAGGACTGAAAATTGCATTGGTGTGAACTGAGCGTAAAGGTTTATGGTACTGTAATAACTATTCTATAACTACTATATAACTTATGTACAGTAAAATGGAAATGTAATGTGAGCTTTTTTTTATGGAAAACTTTAATAAACAGACTGAAATTAAAAAATTACATAAGGGGAAAGTCCTAAAAATGAGCACACAACAAGTCCACTTGTGTCAATGTGTCATATTTTTTTTATTTTTTTTTTAATGAATCACTTGCAGGAATTTTGTATATATTAAACTAGCTCTTCAGAGACATATTTAATTGGAGAACCTGTAGTATTGTAGCAGAGGGCTGGAGGGAATTATTAAGCATTAGGGATGACACCATCTGCGAACTGTGGACTAATCAAGTTTCTTGTGTGTTAGCAGTGGGGATGAAGGAAATTATGACGATTATGACATGTTACCACATGCCTGTATTACAAGTGGACAGGCAATGAGTTAATCATGAAGTACATTATCTGGCTCCTGCTGCTTCATTATTCTACAATTCAGTATTGGTCCTATGCAGTTCTCTTTAAACAGTTATGAAGATGGTGAGTGCGTATAGATGATCACAGCATTGCACTAACAATGTTGTCACTAGCCTGCTATTGTACTATTTGATACAATTTTTACACATGTAATTAAAGATCAGTAGTAAAAATAAAGCATTGCACCTAGCGGAATCAAAGATGCCACCTTAGGAAAGCAAAATGCCAACTTATCAAGTAAAGTTCCTTATTTTTTCACTTGCAACCAAGGCCAAATCTCATGTTGGTGTACATGCAAGATCCTTGACTGGGCCACAAAGTGCCAAATACAATATAGGAAAATACAGCCATCAAGTTTTAGGTTAAAACGATTTGTAAATTCCTTTGTTATTTTTAAAAATAACAAACAATGGTTTTGCACAGAGCAGCCCCAATCTTTCTCTTCTGGAGTTCCCCGCTGGCTCCTCCTGCCTTCTGAGTATCCCCATAGCAAGTTGCTTACTGTGGGAGCACTCGTGCAAGCTTGATCCTGAGCAGCACTATGTGCACCTATTGACACTAGGGTTGTCCCGATACCGAGCATTTGCCTGAGTACTTGTACTCCGGAAAATGTTCCCGATGCCTGATCCGATACTTGTACAGTCAGCGGTGATTGTGTGTGGGGGTGTTACAAGCGTCGATCACCGCTGTATAGATTTAAAAGTTTGACGGCTGTTTCTCCGCTTCTCTCTCCCCCTCAGGCGCGGCTTTCAGTTGCTTTAAAATCAGCGGTGATCGGTGCTTGTAACTCCCCCACACACGATCACCGCTGATTGTCCCTGTATCCTCCTCCAGCCCCCTCCATTTTGCTGCTGTCTCCCTCCCTCCGTGTCCACCTCCATGCTGCCGTTCCCCCTCCGTGGCCCCCTCCATGCTGCACTCCCCCTTCCTGTGCTGCACTCCCCCTTCGTGTGCTGCCGCCCCCCTCCGTGTCCCCCCTCCGTCCTCCGTGTCCCTCCTCCGTGTCCCCCCTCCGTCCTCCGTGTCCCCCCTCCGTCCTCCGTGTCCCCCCTCGTGTCCCCCCTCCGTTCTCCTCCACCTCCTCGATCTGTCAGGATGGAGAGCGGAGGTAGGAGCCGGTAAACCCGGCTCCTTACTTGTCGGAATGTATTTACAATGTTTCAGTTTATGGAATGGAAAGGAGCCGCTGTCTTCTCTCCATTCATTTTCAGCGCAGCGCAGCTGAGAAAGGGACTGGGGAATCTGTGTCTCTAGTCCCTTTCCCTGTCTCAAAGGGGAGATGTCAGAGGTCTGTTGAGACCCCTGATATCTCACCAAAGCCCCCCAACAGGGCTGATGAAAAAAAAAGAATAAAATAAAAATTAATTGTAAAAAATAATAAATAAAAGAAAAGAAAACGCACACACTGACCCCCCCCAACCCCTCCCCCTTAAAAAAATAAAGCATTGTAAAAAATAAATAAAAAAAATTGTAAAAAAAGACTGACACATGAGATTAAAAAAAGTATCGGTATTCGGTATCGGCGAGTACTTGAAAAAAAGTATCGGTACTTGTACTCAGTCTTAAAAAATTGGTATCAGGACAACCCTAATTGACACACACACACACACACACACACACACACACACACACACACACACACACACACAGTGGGGCCCAGCCCCCTCATCTCTTGATTTGATTGGCAGCAGGAGCCAACGATGCCTGCTGCTCTCACTGATGAGAGAGAGAGAGAGCGCGCTGTTTTCGAGCATGATGCTGCATGGAGATTGAGCTCAGGTAAGTACTCCGGGGGGGGGGGGGGCTGGGGAGAGCTGCACATAAAAGGGTTTTTAACCTTTTAAAGTGTTACTAAACCCAGTAATATGAAAATAGTTCATCCGCCCCAACACCCCCCCACAGTGCCTACAGCTTATAAATCTTCTTTTCTCTTTCGTCCATGGACGGACACAGCTTCTTTAGTCTTGACAAGTGGGTTATGTTCCGTCTATTAGGAGAGGACTAGGCAGACATGTTGGATATACAAAAACATGTAATTATACCAAAGCTGAACAGCCCCGCCCAGGGGCTGGTCTCCCCTCACTCTGCACTCGTCTCAGTTTTTTTTCTGCCTAGTGTAGGAGAAGGACCTGACTCAGTAGGGGCCCATTGGCCCTGGAGAACTATAGATCCTTGTAGTCTCCCCAACCATGGAGCGTGAGCAGGCCTTTAGCTACGCGCTGGGTCAACCACGACATACCCCGTTTGCTCCAGGGGTGGCCGGAGAGCTATATGCTCCGGGGCCCACATATGACCGCGCTACTGCTGTCCAGTCACAGTGGGCTGTGGCTGACAGCCTCTCCGTACTGCTCGGTGATGGGTCTGTCAGGAATGCGTCCAGCAGTCCTCGCAGGGACGGGTAAGTAAGGTCTCTAGTCCTCCCTTTCCTCTCTCCCCGTCCATCCCTCCTCCCCATGCTTTGCTGGGCCTGCTGTGTACCTCACCGGGGGTCCCTGAGGGGGGTTCCGAGTCCTGGCTGGGGGCTGCGCGGTGTGTCCGGGTCCGCTCTAGTGTGGGTGGTCTGCCTTGTGGGGGGCCTCCGCTCGGAGGCCCAGTGTTTTTGCGGCCTTTTATTTTTACCTCCGAAAGCTGCGCTGTTCCTAATGCTAATACAACGGTCGGCCATTTTCTTATAGCTGGCGCTCTTTTTTCCTGAGGTAACCGGCGGCCATCTTTGTGGGGATTTTTACATTGGCTGGACCTCTAGCGCTGGTTTGTCATTCTGAACGGCAGATCACCTCAGACACACACTGTGCAGGAGTTTGGAGTGGACGGCAGCGCTGAAGCAGTACCTGGGTCAGGGTGGTGAGTCCTCTGGGAATACCCCTCGGTCTGGGCAGCTAGGAGCGTGGGCCTTTTCTTGTACTTTGACTTGTTCCCTGAGTGGCTGTCAAGTGTGTGGGTCAGCATGGCGTTAGAAGCTGGCGTTTCTTCCACACACATTCCGGTGGTATCAACCGGTGCCCCTGCACCTGCGGTACCTGTGGACGCTTTGTCGGCAGTCCTGGAATAATTTGTTGCCTGGGTGGAAGCAGTGTGCGGGCGCAAGGGGGGTAAAAAAATGCCCCCTCCCCCCACCATCTTCTGGGGAAAGCACTGACACTGACTCTGGCCTGGCTGTGAAACGGGACCCCTGTTCTGAAGGGTCAGAGAATGCAGACCAGGACCATTCGGACAGTGAGGAAGACTCCGTGTCCGGGTCAGCGCAGGATAAGGTGCTTGTTGGAGCACTTATCACCGCAGTGCGGAAAACCCTCAAACTGGAGGATGCGGCTGGGACATCTACTGAGGTGTCAGTCCCTTTTGGGTCCCACAAGCCAATCCGCACTACTAAGGTGTTTCCTTATGTAACTTATTTTGATAAGTTTATAGACGAGGAATGGGAAGGACCACAGAGGACCTTTTCAGTCCCAAAACGCATGGCGGTCCGTTACCCTTTTGAGGAGAGCCTTCTGAAAAAATGGGCATCTCACCCGGTTGTGGACCCCTCGGTATCCTGGTTAAACAAAGTAACCACTATTCCGGTTGAGGGGACCCCTGCATTTAAGGACCCTGCGGATAGGAGGTCCGAGGCGGTGGCCCGGTCCATGTTTACAATGCTGGGATCTGCATTATGGACAGTTTTGGCTGCGGCTCTGGTGTCAGACACTTACAGAATGGGCTAAAATTTTGCACCAGGAGTTGGAAAGACAACAGGTTTCCCCGGTCTGCGTAGAAATAGCTGACCAGTTGGTGCATGGCCTCAAATATGTCTGTGATGCAGCCCTGGACACAGCTCCTCTGCTTTATAGAGCCTCAGTATCTGCTGTGGTACTGCGTCGCCTCATTTGGCTAAAATGCTGGTCCGTGGACCAGACTTCCAAGAAGGCTCTGGCTGATTTGCCTTTCCGGGGTGGAAGGCTATTTGGAGCCTCGCTGAATGACATTATTAAGAATGTCACTCGGGGTAAGAGCACACTGCTCCCACAATCTAGAAAAGGTAAGGAGCCATGCCGCAGGCCTGGGCCCTCCTTTTCCCGCTCAAAAGTGTTTTTTTTCGTCAGTCCGGGTAAGCGTTCCCAGGCCGACAAGGGGCCAGCTGAGGGACAAAAGCATCCCTGGGTTCGCAAGCCAAACAAGCCCGGAAACAAATCTGATACTGCATGAAGGTTTGCCCCCGCCCGACTCTCGGGTGGGGGGCCGCCTTTGCGAGTTTGCTGCTCGGTGGACCTCCCTGCTTTGCGACCAGTGGGTTTGCAAAGTGGTTTTATCAGGGTAAGATAGAATATCTTTCTTGTCGACCAAACAGATTTTTTCCCTCAAACCTTCATCTTCCTCCAGCTCATCAGAACGCCCTGTTTGGGGCAGTGCAGGACCTGCTGAAGCACGGGGGTGATTGTGCCGCTGCCGGAAAGGTTTCAGGGATTTTACTCCAATCTTTGTAGTCCCAAAGAAGGATGGGGTCCGTCCAATCCTGGATCTCAAGATCCTCAACACCATTGTAAAGTTGCAAGGGTTCAGGATGGAATCGGGTCGCTCTGTGGTCGCTGCACTCCATACGAGGGATTTTTTAGCGCCCTTGGACATCAAGGACGCATACTTGCATGTCCCCATATGATCACTACCAATTTGTGGCTCTCCCTTATTGGCCTGGCATCAAGGGTTTTCACCAAGGTGCTCGCCCCGATTCTGGCCTTGCAGAGACAGCGAGGTATCGCTATCGTGGGCTACCTTGAAGAACTCCTTCTGAGAGCTGCTTCAGACTCAGAATTAGAGGAGGATGTAGCGATTGCCAGTCAGACCCTTCAAGAATTTGGTTGGGTACTGAACCTCCAGAAGTCTGTGTTGGTGCCGACTCAGCGCCTGGAATTATGTGGGCTTGATCCTGGACTCCTCGGAGGCTAAGATTTTTCTCCCTTTTAGAAAAATTGAAGGCTTTTTCAGGTGGCGGTGAAGCTGGTGGCATCCCGCAGGTGGTTGTACTTTTTACCAGAGTTTCCACTAGGATATGCCCCCATGGACTTCCAAAGTGACCTCCTAGCCGTGTGGGTTCCCCACGTCCCGGAATGCCGCTGGGAAAGCTTGCAGTTTACAAGAATTCACCACATGGGATGAGAATCCCAAAAGGGGAAAGACACAGGAAGGAGCTGACACCTGCGGCAAAGCATTAACAGCATAAATACACAGTGCCTAGCATTGTGTCATTCATATAATAAAATCTTAGTGTATTGAGCAGACAGACAATCATTCCCCCTAAAAGGAGTATACTACCTAATTATTCATGTATGTAATAATGTTTATACATATTGATTGATTGTTTGATTGAAGAGCTCGGCTGCAGCATCGGAGGTCGCTCACATCCTGCGGTGGGCAGAAAGGAGCGTGCCGGCTCTATTGGCAGTATACATTCCGGGTGTAGAAAACTGGCAGGCAGACTACCTAAGTCGCCAGATGCTGGACCAAGGAGAATGGTCACTACACCCGGTTTCAACTCCTTTGCCTAAAATGGGGCATGCCAGACGTGGATCTCCTGGCTTCTCGACTCAGTTGGAAGGTATTGAGGTCTGTGGCCAGGTCAAAAGATCCCGCACCGGACGCGTTGGTGGCCCCGTGGGGACAATATCGGCTGATCTATGCTTTTCCCCTGCTGAAACTTCTTCCTCGTCTGCTCCGCAGAGTGGAGACCGAGGGGATTCCGGTAATCCTAATTGCCCCAGATTGGCCTCGGCGTCTCTGGTACGCCGACCTTGTGTGCCTGGTGGCGGATGCCCCTTGGAGACTGCCGATGCGGAAGGACCTTCTTTTGCAAGGTCCCATACTTCATCCTGCTTTACAGTTGCTGGGTTTAACGGCCTGGCTATTGAAAGCCAGGTACTAAGGGACCGAGGCCTGTCGATTTCAGTAATTTCCACTATGCTGAGGGCATGGAAGTCATCTTCTTAGAAGATCTACCATCGCACGTGGAAGGCATACATCTCTATGTGTGAGGAGATGGAGTGGCGTCCACGGGCATATTCGGTTTCCAGGATCCTGCTTTTTCTACAGCGTGGAGTGGATCAGAAACTTGCCTTAAGCACCATTAAGGGGCGGATTTCAGCCTTGGCTGTTTAATTTCAACGTCCCCTGGCGGCTCATTCACTGGTGAGTACGTTTGTGCAAGGGGTCCGATATGTGGCTCCTCCAGTTCGACCACCACTACCTCCGTGGGATTTGAATCTGGTGCTCTGGATACTTCAGAAACCTCCCTTTTGAGAACAACAGAGATTCCTCTTTTGACACTCTCAGAAAGTTGCCTTTCTGGTGGCCATTACATCTGTCAGGAGGGTTTCTGAGTTGGCGGCCTTGTCTTGCAAGTCCCAGTACTTGATCCTCCATAAGGATAAAGCGGTGCTACGCCCGCAGCCTTCGTTTCTTCCGAAGGTGGTTTGGGCTTTTCATCTGAATGAGGACATTGTACTTCCATCCTTGTGTCCTCGGCCGTCACATCCCAAAGAGGTTGTGTTACATCCTTAGATGTGGTACGTGCTCTGCGGGTGTATCTGTCTGCTACGGCTCCGTTTCGGAGGTCAGACTCACTGTGTCAGTGACTGGTCCAAAGAAGGCCTGGCGGTCTCGTCGGCCACCATTTTTCAGATCAGACAGATTGTGATTCAGGCTTATGCCCTTAAAGGGCGGGCGCCTCCCTTTCTTGTCACGGCGCATTCGACCAGGGCGATTGGTGCCTCCTGGGCTTTTTGACATTAAGCGTCTGTCTCACAGGTGTGTAAGGCGGCGACCTGGTCGTCCGTTCACACCTTCACTAAATTTTACAAGGTTGACGTGCATGCATCTGCGGATGCTTGCTTCGGCCGCAAGGTTTTGCAAGCGGCTGTTTTAAGGCTGCAACTCCTCCGTTGAGGAGCTCTGTTTGTTTGGGGTGAAGTTTGTTTGCTTGCTTTTCCCACCCCTCGTTTTTTTTTTGACACTGCTTGGGGATGTCCCACTTGTCGAGACTAAAGGAGCTGTGTCCGTCCATGGACGGAAGAGAAAATAGGATTTTTGTACTCATCGTAAAATCCTTTTCTATGAAGTCCATGGATGGACACAGCACCCACCCCTGCTGTTTGAGTTTGTACTGCTTTTTGACGAACTGAGCTGCTGAGTGCAGGGTGAGGGGTTATGACCAGAGGGACCGCCCCCTGGGCGGGGCTGTTCAGCTTTGGTATAATTACATGTTTTTGTATATCCAACATGTCTGCCTAGTCCTCTCCTAATAGACGGAACATAACCCACTTGTCAAGACTAAAGGAGCTGTGTCCGTCCATGGACTTCAGAGTAAAGGATTTTACGGCGAGTACAAAAATCCTATTTTTACATTAAAATACTGCCACTGTGTACTTTTTTTTCTGATCTGTATACCACGGTCAGTGATAAACTGCAGTTTCTCCAGTGCTGAGAGATTAAGAAGGCGGAGATTTCCACTGCAGCCTGTATACATGCCCACATGTGTGATGCCAATATCATGTGACCTGGCTAGCTCTGATCAACAAGTAATTACCCTATTTATCGGCGTATAACACACAAAGGCATATAACACGCACCTTAACTTAAGGAGGAAAGTTTCAGGGAAAAAACTCTTCCACAGCCCCCTGCGTATAACACCCTCTATTTTCAGGGTAAAAAAGTAAGTGTTATACGCCAATAAATACAGTATTCTCTCCAGCATAAAAGACACAACTGAGCATGTGCAGGCTGGCTACTCTGCCTGTGTTAGCTGGCTTTCCCCAGATAGACAGACAGTGCAGGAGGGGAGGATCTATGCATACAGGATAAAAACATATTTTTTACACAATGCAGAGGATTAACACCTTAAGTTCCACAGTGAGTATAACAAGCATGCTATGCTGCATATACAGACAGATTTTACCGTTGCGGGTTTAGTAACACTTTAATGCAGAGAATGCATTATCCACTTAACGACCGCCCACTGTAAATATACGTCAGCAGAATGGCACCGACAGGCAGAATCACGTATATGTACGTGATTGCCTTTGTATAGTTGGGGGGTCCGATCGGACCCCCCTTCTTTACAGTGGGTGGTCGTTTTACCTTCGGGAGCGATCCGGCATGAGGGGACGGCCGTTCGATTCCGGCCACCCCCTCTCGATCGCTCCCGGCGAATGAGAGAGCTTCCCCTGCCTGCCAGGAAGGAGGAAGTGATGTCATCTCTCCTGGGGCGCTCACATATACCGAGCGCCGTACAGGAGAAGATGCCAGGTTAGTACACAAAACAGCACACTGACACCAGGACACATAGGCACATAAATCGCCCCCCCAGGCCCCCCCAGACACCCCCAGATCACCCCCAGCCCCCAGTCACAGTGTCACTGATTGCAGTGACCATTTATTTAGTGATCACTGCAATCAGTGACATTTGTGACTGTAAAAGTGTCACTACATTTAGTTTTAGGTCCAGTGTAGCCCCCTAACCCCCCCTAATAAAGGTTTAACCCCCTGATCATCCCCCAGGTAACCCTTTCACCCCCTAGCACCGCCGTCACTAAGCAATCATTTTTCTGATCGATGTCTTAGCGTCGGTGATGCTGATCGGTAGCCAGTAATTTTTTTTAGGTTCGCCGCAGGTTTTTATAGCGTCGGGTACCCCCATATATTACCTAATGAAGGTTTAACCCCCTTGATCGCCCCCCAGGTAACCCTTTCACCCCCTATCACCACTGTCACTAAGTTATAATTTTTCTGATCGATGTCTTAGCGTCGGCGATGCTGATCGGTAGCCAGTAATTGTTTTTAGGTTCGCCGCAGGTTTTTATAGCGTCAGGTACCCCCATATATTATCTAATAAAGGTTTAACCCCCTTGATCGCCCCCCCAGGTAACCCTTTCACCCCCTATCACCACTGTCGCTAAGCAATCGTTTTTATGATCGTTGTCTTAGTGTCGGTGATGCCGATAGGTAGCCAGTAATTTTTTTTTTAGGTTCGCCGTCAGGTTTTTATATAGCGTCAGGTACCCCCATATATTACCTAATAAAGGTTTTAACCCCCTAATTGCCCCTAGTTAACCCTTTCACCAGTGATCATCATATAAGTGTTACGGGTGACGCTGGTTAGTTAGTTTGCTTTTTATAGTGTCAGGGCACCCGCCGTATATAACCCAATAAAGGTTTAACCCCCTGATCGCCCGGCGGGTGATATCAGTTAGGTTTTAGCGTCAGAGAGGGTCTGCGTCACACCCCAGGCAGCGTCAGGTTAGTGCCAGTAACGCTAACACCCACACGTGAAACATACACCCCCCTTAGTGGTATAGTATCTGATCAGCTCAATATCTGATCTGATCAGATCTATACTAGCGTCCCCAGCAGTTTAGGGTTCCCAAAAACGCACTGTTAGTGGGATCAGCCCAGATACCTGCTAGCACCTGCGTTTTGCCCCTCTGTCCAGCCCAGGCCACCCAAGTGCAGTATCGATCGATCACTGTCACTTGCAAAACACAACACACATAACTGCAGCGTTCGCAGAGACAGGCCTGATCCCTGCGACTCCAGTGCTGTAGGAGGTAATTTCACCACCACAGTTAAAAAAAAAAGCATATATGCCGAAGCATTGGGGCAGCAGGAGCGGAGGAGCGATTTTTCTCCTAATGCCGCGTATATACGGTCGAAATTCCGACGGAGGCTTGCCCGTGGAAAAGTCTGACCATGTGTACGCGGCATAACTTTTGCGAGAAGATGCCCCCATGCTTCGGCATATATAAATGGTGCATGTATGCCCATCATTAGAAGTGGGTGGATGAAGGGCGGTATTCTAATGGTGGGCATACCCACCGATCAATCTTTTTTTTTCGTTCAGCCAACAGGCTGCATGAAAAAAAAGATTACAATACATGTCCAACAAGGACCAGCAACGTACTGGTATGTTGCTGGACTTTGAATGTTTATACCAGAATGATGCCTGCGGGTTTAGGTATCATCTTGGTATCATTCTTTTCAGCCAGCGGCCGGCTTTCATGTAAAAGCAATCCTAGTGGCTAATTAGCCTCTGGACTGCTTTTACAAGCAGTGGGAGGGAATGCCCCCCCCCCGGATATAAAAAGCGCCATTGGGAAATTGGGAAAGCATTTTATCACACCGATCTTGGTGTGGTCAGATGCTTTGAGGGCAGAGGAAAGATCTAGGGTCCAATAGACCCCAGTTTTTTCAAAAAAGAGTACCTGTCATTACCTATTGCTATCATAGGGGATATTTACATTCCCTGAGATAACAATAAAAGTGATAAAAATAAATAAATATGGAAGCAACAGTTTAAAAATAAAATAAAAAAGCAAAATTAATAATAAAAAAAAAGCACCCCTGTCCTGCCCTGCTCTTGCCCAATGGCGAACGCAAGCGTCGGTCTGGCGTCATATGTAAACAGCAATTGCACCATGCATGTGAGGTATCACCGCGAAGGTCAGATCGAGGGCAGTAATTTTAGCAGTAGACCTCCTCTGTAAATCTAACGGGGTAACCTGTAAATGCTTTTAAAGGCTTTTAAAAATGTATGTAGTTTGTCGCCAATGCGCGTTTGTGCGAAATTTTAAAGCATGTCGTGTTTGGTATCTATGTACTCGGCCTAAGATCATCTTTTTTATTTCATCAAACATTTGGGCAATATAGTGTGTTTTAGTGCATTAAAATTAAAAAAAGTGTATTTTTTCCCAAAAAAATGCGTTTGAAAAATCGCTGCGCAAATACTGTGTAGAAAAAAAAATGCAACACCCACCATTTTATTCTGTAGGGCCTTTGCTTTAAAAATATATATAATGTTTGGGGGTTCAACATAATTTTCTTGCAAAAAAAAATATGTTTTCATGTAAACAAAAAGTGTCAAAAAGGGCTTTGTCTTCAAGTGGTTAGAAGAGTGGATGTAAGCTTCCTAATGTTGTGTATAAAATGCCAGAACAGTTCAAAACCCCCCCCAAATGACCCCATTTTGGAAAGTAGACACCCCAAGCTATATACTGAGAGGCATGTCGAGTCCATGGAATATTTTATATGTTGACACAAGTTGCGGAAAAAATAAATACAATTTTTTTTTTTTTTTGCACAAAGTTGTCACTAAATGATATATTGCTCAAACATGCCATGGGCATATGTGGAATTACACCCCAAAATACATTCTGTTGCTTCTCCTGAGTATGGGGATACCACATGTGTGAGACTTTTTGGGAGCCTAGCCACGTACGGGACCCCAAAAACCAAGCACCGCCTTTTGATTTCACTTCTCACTGCCTATCACAGTTTCGGAGGCCATGGAATGCCCAGATGGCACAAACCCCCCCCCCCCAAATGACCCCATTTTGGAAAGTAGACACCCCAAGCTATTTGCTGAGAGGTATTGTGAGTATTTTGCAGATCTCGCTTTTTGTCACAAAGTTTTGAAAATTGAAAAAAAAAAAAGAAAAAAAAAAATGTTCTTTCTTCATTTTCAAAAACAAATGAGAGCTGTAAATTACTCACCATGCCTCTCAGCAAACAGCTTGGGGTGTCTACTTTCCAAAATGGGGTAAATTGGGGGGGTTTTGTGCTATTTTGACATTTTATGGCCTTCAAAACTGTGATGGGTAGTGAGGAGTGAAATCAAAAATTTGCGCCCTTAGAAATCCTGAAGGCGGTGCTTGGTTTCCGGGGTCCCGTACGTGGCTAGGCTCCTAAAAAGTCCCACACATGTGGTATCCCCGTACTCAGGAGAAGCAGCAGAATGTATTTTGGGGTGCAATTCCACATATAACCATGGCATGTGTGAGCAATATATCATTTAGTGACAACTTTTTGTAATTTATTTATTTATTTTTTTTGTCATTATTCAATCACTTGGGACAAAAAAAAAAAATATTCAATGGGCTCAACATGCCTCTCAGCAATTTCCTTGGGGTGTCTACTTTCTAAAATGGGGTCATTTGGGGTGGTTTTGTACTGCCCTGTCATTTTAGCACCTCAAGAAATGAGATAGGCAGTCATAAATTAAAAGCTTTGTAAATTCCAGAAAATGTACCCTAGTTTGTAAACGCTATAACTTTTGCGCAAACCGATAAATATACGCTTATTGACATTTTTTTTACTAAAGACATGTGGCTGAATACATTTTGGCCTAAATGTATGACTAAAATTGAGTTTATTCGATTTTTCTTATAACAAAAAGTAGAAAATATAATTTTTTTTCAAAATTTTCGGTCTTTTTCCGTTTATATCGCAAAAAATAAAAATCGCAGAGGCAATCAAATACCGTTAAAAGAAAGCTCTATTTGTGGGAAGAAAAGGACGCAAATTTCGTTTGGGTACAACATTGCATGTCCGCACAATTTACAGTTAAAGCAGCGCAGTGCCAAATTCTGAATTCACCTCTGGTCCTTTAGCTTCCAAATGGTCCGGGGCTTAAGTGGTTAAAGGGGTTGTAAAGGTAAAACAGAATTCACCTTAATGCATTAAGGTGAAAAAATATCCGACAATACCGGCTCCCCCTGGCCCCCCGTTTTAGCTTACCTGACCCCTTGAAAGCCCTGCGCTCGCCCCCGACATCCTCTTCGCCACTCAGCCTGGCTGTAGATTGGTTACAGTGGATGGATTGAAAGCAGCGCAGCCATTGGCTCGCGCTGCTGTCAATCGCATCCAATGACGCGGCGCGCCGGGGCCGAGTGATACAATGAGTGGCTATAGCGGCCGGCTGTATCACAGGAGCTCGCCCGCAATCGCTCACCACCATGCACGCTTGCTCGCATATAGGTGGTGAGTGATTGCAGAGAGCAGCCGAGACAGCCGCCAAGGGACCCCAGAAGATGTGGATCGCGGCCACTCTGTGCAAAATGAGCTGCACAGCGGAGGCAAGTATAACATGTTTGTTATTTTTATTTATTTTTTTTAAACCTTTTTCTTTAGTATTCCTTTTTAAAGGTTAAAGTTCACCTTTTCAGGCAGAATTTCACTTTTCACAATATAGAAGCCTTTTCTAATGTATTTTCTGTCCAAGTTGCCTCATCCATGGCGGCTTTGAATCTTCACCTCTTGGTTCAAAATTTAAAGAAATGCATTCTGAGCCTATCACTTCTATAGCATCATATGGCCTTCCAGGAAACTTCATATCCCGTCCTTCACTGCCTTACTGCATCACAGAATAGCGTGTGTTTTCTTCTGTGGACCACACCTTCCTCATTACTATACCATCTCTTTATTTCCACCCACTTTCCTACTTCTTCCTTTAACGTGACCATACACTGTACAATCTCATTTAGATCCACTATTAACTATGTAATGCAAGGGCCTTCCTGTTTTGATAAAAATGTAATGGATTGTTCAGGTGGGTCCTCCTATTCCAAAGTTTTTGGGTAAATTAAATGGAAATGTTCAGGGATTGCCAGCTTTATAGTTTATACAAGTACAGGGTATTGAGGCACTCCGCTTTCAATGTTCTTGTAATCCAGGTCCAGCTCAGAGAGAGGGTGTAACACCAATTTCACTTTCAGGCCTCATTCACACAGTGTAGTGGAAGAGCAATGCATTAATGTGAGAGCCCTATGACCTCAGAACCACTTTAATGAGAGGATAACGTTTATTTTAGTCTTTAAATGATAATTTCACCTTTTTAGAAAAAAATAATAAATGCACATTTTTTTGCAGGTAAAAAAAAGTGCATCTATTATTTTTTGTCTTTTGGAGCCTGTAAAGCATTGCACCAGCAATCAGAAGATTGCTGGTGCCATGCAGGTCTCCTTTATATCTTTCAGTATATCTGTGTGCCGTACATCCTGTACGGGCAGTCAGATACACTGACGGGAAGAAATTGGCAAACTACCATTTCATTGAGTACTTAAGAACTGCAGGCTGACGGCCGCTATGGAAGTCGGGGCTTGTAGTTCAGTCACACACAGAGCTGTGTGAATGAATGATGTGGCCCCGCACGGCCACGCTGATTTTAAAAAGTGACAGCTAGTACAGAAAACTTCTCCCTATACTGCTGCCACAGGGGAGGGGTGGTTGCAGCATTGAGAACATGTTTCACCCTAAAAACGGGTGAAGCATGTAACATGTTCCCAAAGGTGAACTTATCCTTTAAATATGATAATTACCACCATATCTGCCCTTTTAAGAAAAGCTTTAATTCCACACAAAATACAAAGGAGAAAACCCCCTGAATAGTTCTTCAGGATAATCAGAAGCGATGTTTAAAATCCAAGATACTGTAGTTGCAAAATCTTTTAATAGCTAACAAAATAGATAATGGCACCCGGGCGTGTTGCAAAGGGTCACCATAGGCTGGTTTTCTTGTGGGTTTTTTTTTGTGTGTGGTTTTTTTCCTCCCATGGTTTTATTTGTTGTCCCATAGTCTTTCTATTGGGTTATGTGTTTTTGGTGCCATTTCTGAAAGCACACCAAAAGTCCTGTATGCTGTATCTTTAGTGCGCTTTCAGAAGATGCACCAAAATCATGCAACCTAATAGAAAATCTATAGTACCATGGCTAAAACTGCAGCCGTGTTGTAGTGCAGCAGTGTCAAACCAGTCTTAAGCCCTGTAAACTTAAGGAGAATTTGGTAGACATTTGCTAGTAAAAAAAAAAAAAAACGGCTGCGTGTATGTCGCTCTGTCCGACAGAAGCCGGCCATGCATGCTGGAAAACTAGCAGCCGACCATCCCGATCAGCGATCTCAGCAAATGACAGAGAGCGTTGATTGGGGTGTTCTGGCAGGCGGGGCGTCCCCCTGTCAAAACACAGCAGGTCAGCCGGGGAGATCACTGGACTAACCTCGCATGGTTAGTACTGTGTCCCTAACCGAAGCTGTCCAGTTCTTTCTTTTTTTTTTTCATGCAACCCACTGGGTTGCACAAAAAAAATCTGTTAGTGTGTACCAGGCTTTAGTGTTTGGACTTTAAATCTTTGTGATTTAACACATTGCCCAAATAACCAGTCAAGCCAAAACTATGACCTTGTTTTCAAATGCCTGAAATATTATCAGTCAGCAAATGTTGCATTGATTTCTGACCCTAGGATCAGTCCAAGGTAGATTGGAATCCTCGCCAAAAGCACTGATGTAGTTGGTCACTATTTTACTCATCAAATGATGTGACTTGTAAATTTAACACCATCCTTCATAAAGATATGGGGTTGGTTTCCAGAAAACTGTAATGGGCATATATCATGGACAACGGTTTATCCAACAGCCCTCAAGAGGTGGCACACACATTTTCTCACAAAAGTGAGTACACCCCTTACATTTTTGTAAATATTTTATTATATCTTTTCATGTGACAACACTGAAGAAATGACTTTGCTACAATGTAAAGTAGTGAGTGTTCAACTTGTATAACCGTGTAAATTTGCTGTCCCCTCAAAATAACTCAACACACAGCCATTAATGTCTAAACCGCTGGCAACAAAAGTGAGTACATCCCTAAGTGAAAAAGTCCAAATTGGGCCCAAAGTGTCTATTTTGTGTGACCACCAATATTTTCCAGCACTGTCTTAACCCTCTTGGGCATGAAGTTCACCAGAGCTTCACAGGCTGCCATTGGAGTCCTCTTCCACTCCTCCATGACGACATCACGGAACTGGTGGATGTTAGAGACCTTACACTCCATCTTCCGTTTGAGAATGCCCCCACATATGCTCAATAGTGTTTTAGGTCTGGAGACATGCTTTGCCAGTCCATCACCTTTTTACTCTCAGCTTCTTTAGCAAGTCAGTGGTCATTTTGGATGTGTGTTTGGGGTCGTTTTTATGTTGGAATATTGCTCTGCCGCCCAGTCTCCCGAAGGGAGGGGATCATGCTCTGTTTCAGTATGTCACAGTACATGTTGGCATTCATGGTTCCCTCAATGAACTGTAGCTCACCAGTGGCGGCAGCACTCATGCAGCTCCAGACCATGACACCACCATGCTTGACTGTAGGCAAGACACACTTGTCTTTGTACACTTCACCTGGTTGCCGCCACACACGCTTGACACCACCTGAACCAAAAAGGTTTATATTGGTCTCATCAGACCACAGGACATGGTTCCAGTAATCCATGTCCTTTAGTCTGCTTGTCTTCGCCATACTGTTTGTGGGCTTTGTTCCTTTCCCCTTCCTCCCCTTTCCCTTCCCCCTTCCCCTTCAATCAGGGCTAAGAGCCGTTGGCTATGTGAAGAGTTCAGATCTTCACACAGCCAATGGTTGTTGGCATTTTTATGTGTATCCCTAGCCATGAAGGGGATGTTGTCCACTGTACATGCTTGATCTACAATAGCGACGCCATTCAGTCATCACACACACACACACACACACACACACACACACACACACACACACACACACGATAACAGTAGAAAACTTTAAGATCATTATTATGAACAAAATACAGCCAAACCCATCCACACTTTAGTAATGCCTAGTACACGCGACCGGGATTCTCGACAGGAAAAGATCTGTCAGAAATCCCGAGGGGAAAGCCGAGAGCCTGCTCTCTACTTTCCCCCCGTAAAGATGCTCGATTTTCCCGTCGGGAAAACTCAGAGCTTTTCCTCGGGAATCCCGACCGTGTATATTGCTCCACCTGAGTTTTTCCCCACAGGAAAACTGCCAAAAATGGCAGTTTTCTACTACACACGGCCGGTTTTTCTGACGGGAAAAAGTCAGTCGGGAAACCTGCCGGGAAAAGAGCAGGTTCTCTTTTTTTAGCCGCCCGCTTTTGGCAGTTTTCCCATCGGAAAAACTGCAAGGGTGCATATATCAGGCCGGGATTCCCGGGCAAAAGCTCTCCTCGCAGTTTTCCCGTCGGGAAACCCGGCCGTGTGTATGAGGCTTAAGACTTGTGTGGATTGGAAAGGCAAAACCTATACTTATATAGTATAGTATGCGATGCATACTAGCACATTATGCTATTATTTTGCAGGGGAAAGGTTTTTTTTTTCTTTATTGCAGCGGTTTACTACCGCTTTAAGAAACGGGGCCATATGTTTATCGATTTATTTTTCCATAATGAAGTGCTATTATTTTGAATAACTCCCTTTTCTAAATATTTTTTTCAAATATTTTAACATTGTTTTTATGACAAAGCTTCTGCACTTTTGACAATTTTTTTCTCTTCAGTACGGTTATGTTTATTTTATTTAAATGTATCCATTTTTACAAAATTCTTTTTAATTTGTTTTTAAATATTTTTGGTAAATCCTTTTTTATAAATGATTGTATATAGATCTACAAAGTAATACAGAAGTTCAAAAGGTGCTTAGAGGTACACACACTACAAAAGTACCTAAAAAATTAAAACAGGCATACAAACCTTATTCGCAGGTGAGGATGTTTTTTTTTTTCCTTTTTTTTTTTTTCAGTGTTGATGGAATGACATCGCCACTATGCCCATGGATACACAATAAATCACCACGACCGCCATTTCCCCTTGCCACTGCATCCTGTTTGCTAAAGTCGGTATAGTGCAGTGAATATGTGTCACAGGCGCAGGGCTCCTCTTTAGAGCCACTCTGTAAACCGAGATGTCTCACAGATCATCTCTTTTCTGAGCTGTGCCAATACTTGCGGTGACAGCCAATGCAGTAACATTTTCTGCTTACCTGATGTTTGGATCTGGACCCTGGTACCATATGATCATTGTGACCAATCAGATCGATCACAGTTACAGTAGTAAGCAAGGCTGTCATTCACGATGCCTTGTTTACTACTGTTTAATCTCTCTGACTTGGTCACAGCGATCACATGGTACCAGGGTCAATAACGATGGTCCTGAACCATATGGTGGCTGTGACCAATAACAGCATCATAGTAGTAAACAAAGGTTTCATGTAGAGGTCGGCCGATATATCGGCCGATTTTTGCCACTTTTTAATTAATCGGCATCGGCCGAGATTCTGAAAACAGAAGCCGATATAAAAAAAAAAAACTTCAGCGCGGCTTGGAAATGACATCTCTCATAGAAGTCAATACAAGTTGCCTGAAGTTTCCCGTGCAGTGACTCATCTCTGGGCAGCCTGCCAAGTGAGAGAGAAAAGTGTTACAAATGTTTCTTCTTATCAATGAACTGAACTCCTTGTGAAGAAGTTCTCAGTTTAACCATTTAAAGACTAAATCTTTTCTGACACTTGTAGCTTACAAGTAAAAATCCTGTATTTTCTGCTAGAAAATCACTTGGAACCCCCAAACATTATATATTTTTTTTTTTTGCAGAGACCCTAGGGAATAAAATGGCGGTTGTTGCAATATTTTATGTCACACGGTATTTGCGCACGGTCTTTCAAACGCAATTTTTTGGGAAAAAATACACTTTAATGAATGTTAAATAAAACAAAACTTATTTTTTTTTGTCAAAAAATCGGCATCATATATCGGCAATCGGCCGCAGCGATTTCTAAATATCGGCATCGGCCAGAGAAAAACTCATATCAGTCGACCTCTAGTTTCATGACTGAAACCTTTGAACAGTGTTACTGATTGCTTAGATCGTGATCAAAAATGAATCTCTGATCACCCTCCTAGAGTTGTACAGTGACACTGCACGGCTCTGGTGACAATATGTTAAAAAAATGCATACTGTCACCCAAGCCAGTGAAGTGTTACCATTGTTGTACCACTGTAGCAGTGATCATCTACAATGGCTGGCTGATCTGATATCACTGTATGTCAGTTCCGCCAGCAATGATCTCTGATCACTGCAACTCCAGTTAGTGTCCCTGATCACCACTACACCAATCAAATTGTCCCTGATCACCGCCACACCAGTCAAAATGTCCCTAATCACAGCCACACTTGTTACAATGTCACTGATCACCACCACACAATGCATATAGTCCCTAATTACTGCCACACCAGTCATATTGTCTTTAATCACCATCGCACCTGTTAGTGTCCCTGATCACCACCACACCAGTGCAATCACAGTGGGTGTTGAAAGGTTTGGCTTATAGGAATGGGTACTGGTATAGGTGATGCTACACTACACTATAACCCCCTTAGCACTTGTATAGAGGTGTCCATTACAGTATATTGATTTTTACACAATTGGTTGATTTATGTAATGCGCAAGATACAATGTAGGGGTCGACCGATATGTTTTTTTTTCAGGGCCGATACTGATTTTCAGCCACCTTTCAGGCTGAAAGCCGATAACAGGTGCTGATATGCTGTACATTTTATAGTTTTGAAAAATCAACAATTTCTACTCAAATCTGGTATAAACTGGACATGTTTATTAAAATTTGTTAAACATTAAAGTAAATAACTGGGAGAAATAAAGTACTTGAAAAATAACTTGTTAAATGACTTCTCAAAACATAGAAAAATTGCATAAATACCTATAAACTGCACACTGACCAATATCGGTAAGTTTCTGATTGATTATTTTAAAATTTTGCAAATATTGGCCCTAATAATCGGCCGCTTCGATAATTGGTCGATCCCTAATACAATTTCCGGTACATAATCCATCCAGACAGTGAAAAAGTCTGTGGTATTGCCATACGTGGGAGGAGTGGCAGAATGTTTTGGGGTGTAATTCTAAGTATTTCCATGCTGCGTGTGAGAAATATCTTATTACATTGCCAACTTTGCATATTAAAAATGTATTTAACCACTTAAGCCCCGGACCATTTTGTTGCTAAAGGACCAGGCCCCTTTTTGCGATTCAGCACTGCGTCGCTTTAACTGACAATTGCGCGGTCGTGCGACGTGGCTCCCAATCAAGCAGCGAAAGGGACATGATGTACACCAGTTGTGAACATTGTAAAAATTCTGAAAAAACGATCCTTTCTACAAACAGCCTATCATTTAGAACAGTATTCACCACTTCAGCCCTGGAAGAATTTACTCCCGTATCGGGCCATTTTCTTTCTCGTACATCACGGGACACAGAGCGACATAGTCATTACTAATGGGTTATATAGATACCGTCAGGTGCTGGCACTGGCAACTTCCAAAACCGGAAGTACCCTCCCCTATATAAGCCCCTCCCATCCGGGAGCACCTCAGTTTTTTGCCAGTGTCTAAGGTGTTGGCCAAGAAGAAACATGTGTTTTTCACTGAGCTTGCGTACAGGTTCTTTTGGGCCTCAGTAAGCTATTCCGGATCCGACCAAAAAAGCTTCATAGCTAAACGGTCGGTACCCGGGCCTTGCAGAGAAGAGCAAGGTTTTGCCTGTAATGCTTCTCTTAGGAGAGCTGGACCCTGGGATCCAGAGCTCTGGTCATACCCACGACCAAGATGTTTTCTGTGCAGGGTGCTATACAGGTCCAGGGGAGTGGAATCCTTGGGAACCCGGTCCCTGAAGGTTTGATTACAATGCCTGCCGTGATAGGTGAAGTTTGGGCTTCTGTGGACCAAACAAAGTCCTGCGGCGAGGAAAAGGTAAGTGGGGGCCCTCAGGAACTTGGTTCTATTGAGGGACCCCCAAGCCTATTTTGTCTTTCTGCCTGTTACCTAAGGTATTCCCGCTAATATTCTGTGTATGCCTGTTACTACTGAGAAAATGTAAAAATTTTAATAGTAGGCAAGAAAAAAAAAAAAAAAAAAAATGTAAGACCGCGGTACCTGTGTTAGACACTAGAGGCCGCTATGGTTCTTTTTCTTGTAATGTGGATTTTTTTCTTCCAGAATCAAATCCAGGCAGTTGGTATGTTCTCTGCTGGGAAGCTGTCTCCTCTGCCCTGTTGCTGCGCTCATCCATCCCCGGGCCCTGCGGCAAAGGGGGCCCTGGCTCCCGTCTAGCTCCTTATTGTTTTTAAAAAAGGGCGCCGAAGGCGCGCGTGCGCGTGCACGCGCCTCTATTCATAGAGGCGATCTGAAAAAAGGGGCGGATGACGCTCAGGTGTGCGCCGCGGCGCTACTGCGCATGTGCGGGCGTCCAGCGTGTTTTAAAGCACATTATAGCTGGCTATTGAATGCACAGACAGAGCTAGCAACAGATAAAGGCACACAGAGGCGGTTGATGCAGGCATCCCCTAGAAAGGCACTTTAGTAGACACCAACTGTGATATAGCAGCAATTGTGCTAGACTATTCTCAGTAAAAGTGGTGTATTACGGCTGGAATACCTCAGCTTTAGGCTTAAGAATATGCCGTCCAGAAGCTCCGGAACTGAATCTTCCAGGAAGCGAAGGGGGTCTCATCGGGCTCTGAGGTGGGCATGCTTCTGCTGCACCAGTCTCCCCTGAAGTTCAGAGGTAAGTGACCATAGAGACCCCGCAGGGGTACTTGGTACTGTGGCTGTCCTCAGTCACCTGCTCCTGTGTATGTAACAGAGGAGGTTTTTTCCTCAGCTCTGGGAGGATTAGAGAGAGATTGTCAAAATTGATCGCTGCCTCCCTGTCAGGGAAAGCACGCCGATCTCCGTCTCCTCCTTCAGAGTGCCTGTTAGCAGAGCAACAGTCCCATACAGGGATCGACCTGCCTGAAGGGGATCAGGATGAGGTTGATTCTGTTATAGAGGAATCAACAGTGGAGGAACCTTTCTCAGCAGCTCAAGCTGAAAGATTATGGGTTCAGTCTCTGACTAACATGGTCCGATCGGCATTAAAAATGCACCTTGCGGAACCATCAACCACTACTGTATCCTCGTTGGGGTCGCTAGAAGCCCCCAGACTGTCTGTTCTTTTCCACTTCACCCTTTTACTGAAAGGGCTTATTTACCAGGATTGGGAACGTCCTGAGAAAATATTATTCCCCCAAGAGATTTCCGGTGGTCTATCCCATGGAGGATAAGTTCATCAAAAAAAAAAAGGAAGGTCCCTACAGTGGACGCAGCCATCTCTTGTGTGTATAAATCACTGACATGTCCAGTGGATAATGTCCAAATGTTCAAGAACCCAATAGATAAAAGATTGGAGTCCTTATGAAAGTCTGCTTCTTTCTACAGCAAGCTTGGTGACACAACCAGCAGTAGCAGCTATTGGGGTCTGCTAAGCAGTGAAGGATCAGTTAAAACAGGTCTTGAGGGACTTGACAGATCAGCAGGCCTTGCCCTAGCTGATCTACCTAGAGCCTTAGGCTTTGCGGTTGACGCCATAAAGGATTCAGTCCATCAGGCCTCCCGCCTTACGCTGTCTAGAGTACATATGCGTAGGCTTCTATGGCTCAAAAACTGGTCTGCTGAAGCTCCCTGTAAGGAATGGCTGGTTAGCGTCCCATTTCATGGTGAACGCTTATTCAGGGAAAACCTGGACAAATATATCCAGAAAATTTCCAGCGGTAAAAATACGCTCTTGCCGGTTAAAAACAGAGTTAGAGGTCCCTCTTTAAGAGGCCTGCTTCTCCAGTCCCTGGGGCATCGGCTGTGTAACAGTTCCGACGGCCTCCTCGGTCAATTCCCGGGGGTAAAAAACAGGGACAATAGCAGGGTAATGAGAAACCCTGGGTCAGGGGAGGTACAAAACCTCCCCCAAAGTTAAATTCATTGAAGGGTTGCCCCCACTCAGTCGGGTGGGGGGGGGACTTCAGTTGTTCACAAGAGACCTGGCGGGACGCGATCAAGACAGATATGTGCTCTCCGCAGTATGTTGGGGATACAGATTGGAGTTAAGAGACTCTCCTCCTTCCCATTTTTGAGGTCAAACGTGCCAAGGGATCCCCGGAAGAGAGAGTCCCTCCTGTTGGCACTAGAACAACTATTGCTCCAAGGAGTAATTATGGAGGTTCCCCTGGAAGAATGAGGGTTCGGGTTTTACTCAAACCTCTCTACAGTCCCGAAGCAAACGCGGACGGGAGGCCCATATTAATTCTAAAAGGGCTATACAAATTCCTGTATATCAGGACTTTCCGATGAAGTCGATCCGATCGGTGGCCACTGCCCTACAAGGGGAGGATTGGTTAGCCACGATCGACATCAAAGATGCTTATCTGCACATTCCCATCTTTCCAGTCTACCAAAAGTTTCTACGCTTTGCAGTAGAAGGGCGCCATTTTCAGTTCAGAGCCTTACCCTTCGGTTTGGCCACAGCACCACGAGTGTTTACAAAAATTCTGGCCCTTTATTGGCCAATCTAAGAACACAAGGTGTAATGATAATGGCATATCTAGATGACTTGTTGCTGATAGACCACTCAGTGAAAAAACTAGAAGTGGTCGTTCACAAGACAATCAAGTATCTGGAATCTCACGGTTGGATTATCAACCGAGAAAAATCAGCCCTAAAAACCAGTCAAAAGTCTGGAATACTTGGGGCTAAGGTTGGATTCAGGCCAGAGAAAAATATTCTTGCCTCGAGGAAAGGTGTTGTCTTTGAAAGATTTGATCCACTTAGTGGGTACAAAAAAGACAGCCGTCCATACGCCTGTGCATAAGGCTGCTGGGAAAAATGGTGGCATCATTCGAAGCAGTACCCTACGGTCAATTCCATTCAAGGAATTTGCAGGGGGCCATACTGTCAGCCTGGAACAAAAAAGTTCAGGCCCTAGACTTACAATGTCCTTGTCCCCTTACGTTCGCAAGAGCCTCCGTTAGTGGTTGGTTCCCCAGAATCTGGAAAAAGGGAAATCCTTCAGTCTGATTTCTTGGAAGGTGGTCACTACAGATGCCAGCCTTATAGGCTGGGGAGCAGTACTGGAGCAATAGTCTCTCCAGGGCAGATGGTCGGATGCAGAAAAGGCCCTGCCCATCAATCTCTTAGAGATACGAGCAGCCCGGTATGCCCTAGTAGCATGGACATCCAAACTCCAAGGGTCCCCTGTCAGAATTCAATCAGACAATGCCACAGCAGTGGCATATATCAATCATCAGGGGGGCACCAGGAGTCGTGCAGCCCAGAGGGAAGTAAATTACATCCTGAAATGGGCAGAAAAATATGTCCCAGCCATATCTGCGGTATTCATTCCAGGAGTGGAGAATTGGAAGGCGGACTTTCTAAGTCGCCAGCAATTAGGCCCAGAGGAAGGGTCCCTTCACCCCGAGGTTTTCTGGACAATATGTCAGCGGTGGGGAACATCGGATGTAGATCTTCTAGCATCCAGATTCAACGCAAAGGGGGACAGGTTTGTCTCTCGGACAAGGGATCCCCTAGCTTGCGGCTCGGATGCCCTAGTGTTCCCTTGGGATCAGTTCAAGCTGATATATGCATTCACACCGCCACAATGGTTACCTCGATTACTCCGCAGAATCAGGGTAGAAAAGAAACCAGTGATTCCGGTGGCTCCAGCGTGGCCCCGAAGAGCGTGGTACGCGGAGATTGTAAAATTTCAGTGGGGAGTCCTTGGACTCTCCCACGTCGTCCGGACCTGCTTTCGCAAGGACCGATATACCACCCTTCCTTACCAGCCCTAGGTTTGACGACCTGGCTATGGAAGCCCACATTCTAAAAAAGAGAGGGCTCTCTAATCCTGTGGTATCTACCATGATCAATGCCAGGAAGCCGGTATCCAGGCAGATCTAATATAGAATCTGGAAGGCGTACATCGCGTGGTGTGAGGCCAAGAAATGGCATCCACATAAGTACGTAATAGGTAGGATTCTGGACTTCCTACAATGGGCTGTAGATAGGAAGCTTGCCTTGAGTACTATCAAGGGTCAGATTTCGGCCTTGTCAATATTTTTTCAAAGGCCCTTGGCTTCGCATTCACTAGTCAAAGCCTTTATACAAGGAGTGATGCGTATTAGTCCTCCGGTTAATATTCCCATATGTCCATGGGATCTAAACTTGGTTCTGTCGGTTCTACAGAAACAACCATTTGAACCATTACAGCATATTTCTTTAGTGCTTCTCACCAGGAAATTGATTTTTCTAGTAGCCATTTGTTCGGCTAAAAGAGTGTCGGAATTAGCAGCTATGTCCTGTAAGGAGCCATATCTGGTTATCCATAAGGATAGAGTAGTGTTACGTCCTCATCCAGCCTTTCTTCCTAGGGTGGTATCGAGGTTTCATTTGAACCAAGATGTGGTTCTTCCTTCTTTTTTCCCCAAACCTACTTCGGTAGAGGAAAAGTTATTGCATTCTTTGGATGTAGTAAGAGCAGTTAAAGCTTATCTAAAGGCCACTGCTCAGATTCGCAGAACGGATACTTTGGTTATTCTGCCGGAAGGCCCCAGAAAGGGTCAGGCAGCGTCAAAATCTACTTTAGCCAAGTGGATTCGACAGGTCATAATACAAGCCTATGGCTTGAGAAGGAGACCGCCTCCGTTCAAAGTTAGAGCGCACTCCATGAGAGCAGTTGGAACTTCATGGGCAGTGCATCACCAGGCCTCCCTGGCTCAAATCTGTAAGGCCGCAACATGGTCTTCAGTACACACGTTTACTAGGTTCTACCAGGTGGACGTTAGAAGTCAGGAGGATGTCGCCTTTGGGCGCAGTGTGTTGCAGGCCGCAAAAGATCCTCATGTCTGATAGCGCTCAGCTTATATATGGTGTATCCCCCCCCTCATTGGGCATTGCTTTAGGACATCCCATTAGTAATGACTATGTCGCTCTGTGTCCCGTGATGTACGAGAAAGAAAATAGGATTTTTATAACAGCTTACTTGTAAAATCCTTTTCTTGGAGTACATCACGGGACACAGAGCTCCCGCCCCTCTTTGGGGACACTTATTGCTTTGCTACAAAACTGAGGTGCTCCCGGATGGGAGGGGCTTATATAGGGGAGGGTACTTCCGGTTTTGGAAGTTGCCAGCACCTGACGGTATCTATATAACCCATTAGTAATGACTATGTCGCTCTGTGTCCCGTGATGTACTCCAAGAAAAGGATTTTACAGGTAAGCTGTTATAAAAATCCTATTTTTTGCGATACGGCACTGTCGCTTTAACTGACAATTGCGCAGTCGTGCGACCCTGTACCCAAACAAAATTGACGTCCCTTTTTTTTCCTACAAATGGAGCTTTCTTTTGGTGGTATTTGATCACCTCTGCGGTTTTTATCTCTCTTGAGTTCATGGACGGACACCACCTTAATCTTGACAAAGTGGGTATTAGCCTTCCTTTAGGAGTGACTAGGCAGAAAGTGTTAACAACTTCAAAGCTGAACAGCCCCACCCAGGCTGCACTAAGCAGATCAGATCAGTTTTTTTCTGCCTAGCGAAGGAGAAGACATGTCTCCCTTCGGGCCCATAGGCCTGGAGGTTTTTTATTCCAGATTGAATTTCAATTTTATTTTTATTTTTGTTCCTGTGATCTTCGATCAACTGCCGACTGGGTGACAGGCTGGATTCCAGATCCTTGTAGTCTCCCCAGTTTCGGCCATCGAGCGTGTGCCGACCGTAGCTTCGCGCTGGGTTGTCCACGGCATGTTGCTCTACGGGTGGTCGTGAGCTGTACGCTCCAGGGCATGCATAGGGACCGGTCTATAGGGGCGACTCGCAGCAGCTGGGCCGACAGTCCCCTCTGTCATCATGCGGAAGGTGGTCTGTCTGGGATGCTTCAGCACAATCCACACGGGAAGGGTAAGTAGTAATCCCCTGCTTCGGAAGGAAGACATAGCTGGGCATTCCTGGAGAGGTAAGAGGTTCTATCCTTCCTTTCCTCCCTAGGCTTTCTGAGCTAGGCTGGCTGGTGGGGCGGGAGTTCACCTGGGGGGGCTCCACCTGTGTGGGACCTGTGCATGTACGTCCGCTAGATAAAGGTTATGAGCTGCCATGAATAAAGGTTTGCTTGCCTGTGTGTTCTGCTCCATGCTGTCGGCGACCATTTTGCTGGTGATCCATGCTGTGTTTGGCCTCTGTTCTTGTGGTCCGCGCTGTTTGGCCTCTAGCTGCCACTCCGCGGCCATTTTTCTTATGATCCACGCTGTGTTTGGCCTCTGCTGCGCTGGCGGCCATGTTTTTGTGATCCGCACTGTTTGGCCTCCATCGGCCACTCGGCGGCCATTTTTCTTATCGCGCTGTGTGCCGCTCGGTGGCCATGTTCTTGGGGCCCGCGATGATTAAACAGCATTTAGACGGCGCAAGCCTACAGACACACGCTGCAGAGTGGTAAGACTGATATAGCGGACAAGGTAGCAGCACTACTAGAAAGCGGACCGCAGCCTTACTACTGTTAAAGGGTGGTGAGTCCTCCTGGGGGGGTCCCCTCGTCTCTGCGACAGCTAGGAGGGTGGGCTGTTGGTACCTTGACGGGAGTCCTTGTGTTAGGTGCGTGGGTCAGCACGGCATCAGAAGCAGACGCTTCTCCCCCTGATACACTTGAATTGGCATCTGGTGCTCCTGCACTCGCTGTGTCAGACGCTATGTCGGCGTCCTAGTTTGTTGCCAAGGTGGAAGCAGGGCGTGGGAACAATGGGGGTAAAAAGTGCTTTCTCCCCCCGCCATCTTCTGGGGACAACTCTGATGCGGAGCCAGGCTCAGCTACGGCTCATGGCCCTGGTTCTAACGTATCGGAGGATGCGGACCGTGGCCGGTCGGACAGTCAGGATGACTCCGGGTCACCATGCGATAAGGCTCTGATAGGTGACCTTATCACCGCAGTGCGGGATACTCTAAATTATAGAGGAGCCTGCAGAAATGCAGAGGCGTCGGCCCCTTTCGGGCTCCGTAAAGCCGACCCGCACTGCTAAAGTGTTCCTTGTGCGTCTTATCTAGACAAGCTTTCATACAAGGAGCGGGACAAACCACAAAAGGTTTTCGGTCCCCAAAAAACCTTTTGAGCAGAGTTCCTGAAAAGATGGACCTCTCCTCCGATAGTGGACCGTCAGGTGTCCAGAATAAACAGGGTAGCCACAATTCCGGTGGAAGGGGCTCCAGCTTTTAAGGACCCTACGGATAGGAAGGCTGAAGCGGTCATCCACTACCTATATGGCTCGGCTGTGCGCCCAACGGTTGTTGGGGCCCTGGTGTCTCAGACACTCACTGAAGGGGCAAAAATGCTGCTCCATGGGTTTAAAGCACATGAGGCTCCCTCGGACGAGGTGGCTATGGCCGACCAGTTGATACAGGGCCTCATAGTTGTCTGCGAATCAGCCTTGGAGACTATTCCTAGGCTGTCCAGAGCCTCAAGCTATGCGGTGGTGTTACGCAGTCTGCTCTGGCTAAAAGGTTGGTCGGCGCCGACCGGTGGGTTGGCGAAGAAGATCCCTCAGGGTACAAGATATTTCTCTCTTGCCCTCCGAAAAAAAAAAAATTCCCTCCAACCGCCAGCTTCAGCCAATTCATTGGGAAGCCCTATATGGGGCGGTTCAAGACCTGCTGACACGCGGGGTGACAATTCCTGTTGCAGTACAGGAACGGTTTCAGGGGTTTTATTCAAATCTTTTCGTAGTACCAAGAAGAAGGGGGCTCATTCAATCTTGGATCTCAGGGCCCTTTAATTGCCTTGTGAAGGTACAAAGATTCTGGAGGGCGTTGGTTCGCTCTGTTGAAGGACGCATACTTGCATGTCCCCATATGCACCAGGCATCAGAGAGGTCTGTGCTTTGCGGCTGGGGAAGACCACTACCAATTGTGGCTTCCCCTTGGCCTGGCATCGGCACCGTGGGTGTTCACTAAGGGGCTCGCCCTGAGTCTGGCCCTACCTAGATAACGTGGCATCGCTATTTGTGGGCTACTTGGACGAGATTCTTCAGAGGGCCACTCAAGCTCAGAATTAGAGGTGAGTGTGTCTATAACCTGTCAGACCCTCCGATACTTTGGTTGGGTTATGAACACTCAGAAGTCAGTATTGGTACCGACTCAACTCCCAGTGTATCTGGGGTTGATTATGGACTCCTCAGAGGCGAAAGTTTTTCTGCCTATGGGAAAGTTGCAGACCCTTCAGGCTGCGGTGCGGCAGTTGACATCCCAAAGATGGTCGTCACTCCGTATTTACAGGCGAGTCCTGGGCCTCATGGCGGTTCCGTATGCGCAATTTCACACACGAGTGTTACAGAAGGTTATTCTGTCCAGAAGGAACAAGTGCCCTTCATCCCTGGATTGTCAAATCCGGGTGAGCCACCTAGTCAGGACCTCCCTAGTTTGGTGGCTGACATCACTGGCACTTCTGTCCGGGAAGTTGTTTTTTACTGAATGGTGGTCCCGACGGACGCCAGCCCTACCGGGGGGAGGGGGGGCAGTCTGGTGGGTTCAGTCCACCCAGGTTTGCGGGACTCCGGAGGAATCCCACTTGCCGATCAATGTCCTGGAAATACGGGCGATCAGGCTGTGCCTCTCCACATGGTCTCAGAGGCTACAGGGGCGTCCAGTCAAGAGCCAGTCGGACAACGCCACGGTGGTGGCGTATGTCGACCATCAAGGAGGAACAAGAAGCTCCGCTACAGCATCGGAGGTCGCTCACATCCTAAAGTGGGCAGAGAGGAGCATACCTGCCCTGTCGGCCGTATACGTTGCGGGCGTGGTAAACTGGCAGGCAGAGTCGCCAGATGCTGGACCAAGGAGAATGGTCTCTACACCCGGAGGAGTTTCAGCTCCTTGGCCAAAGATGGGGAACGCCAGACGTAGATTTCCAGGTATTGAGGTTTGTGGCCAGGTCAAGAGACCCATGGGCAGACGCGACAGATGCGTTGGTGGCACCGTGGAGTCAGTACTGGCTAATCTATGCCTTCCCTCCTCTGAAGCTCCTTCCTCATCTGCTTCACAGACTGGAGGCAGAGAGGATTCCAAGGATCCCAATTGCTCTGGATTGGCCTTGGCGTCCTTGGTACGCCGATCTAGTGCGTCTGATAGCAGACACCTCTTGGCGTCTACCGCTAAGAAAGGACGTGCTGTCGCAAGGTCCCATACACCATCCTGTTTTGCCGTCACTGGCTTAACGTCATGGCTATTGAGAGCCAGGTGCTAAGAGACCGGGCCTGTCAGACTCGGTGATCTCTACCATGAGGAGTGCTCGGAAATCGTCCTCCTAGGAAGATTTACCATCGCACTTGGAAGACCTACATATCCATTTGTGAGGAAATGAGGTGGCATCCGCGTACTTATTTGGTTCCAGAGTCCTGCTGTTCTTACAGCGTGGGGCGGACCAAAAATGTTGCCTTAAGTACAATTAAGGGGCAGATATCTGCCCTGGCTGTCCTTTTTCAACGACCCCTGGTGGCTCATTCTCTAGTGAGAATGTTTGTACAGGGGGTTCGGCATGCGGCCCCTCCGGTCCGCCCTCCACTACCTCCGTGGGGCTTGTATAGCAGACGTCCCTTGGCATCTACTGCTACAAGAGGACCTGCTGTCGCAAGGTCCCATACGCCATCCTGCTTACAGTCAATGGCTTTAATGGTATGGCCTCTAGGTGCCTCAGAAACCACCGTTTGAGAACATCAAGGAGATTCCCTTGTTGACTCTTTCTCAGAAAGTGGTCCTTTTGGTGGCTGTTACGTCAGTTAGACGGGTTTCTGAGCAGGCAGCCTTGTCATGCAAGGCTCCCTATCTGATCTTCCACAAGGATAAGGTGGCGCTGCGTCCGCAGCCTTCTTTTTTTCCTATGGTCGTTTCGACCTTCCATCTCAAGGAAGACCTTGTACAGGGGGTTCGGCATGTGGCCCCTCCGGTTCGCCCTCCACTTCCTCCGTGGGGCTTGTATAGCAGACGTCCCTTGGTGTCTACCGCTACGAGAGGACCTGCTGTCGCAAGGTCCCATACGCCATCCTGCTCACAGTTCATGGCTTTAACGGCATGGCCTCTAGGTGCCTGCCATCCTTTGTGTCCCCATCCGTCGAAACCTAAGGAGACGACGTTGAATTCCTTGGACATTGTCGGAGTTTTGAGAGAATACTTGTCTATTACTGCTCCATTCCGAAGTGCAGACTTACTGTTTGTGTCGGTGGCTGGTACCAAGAAGGGCCCAGCGGTTTCTAAGACCACCATTCCGAGGTGAATCTGACAGATCATGATCAGGCTTACGCCATAAAGGGTCGGGCGACTCTTTCCTGTCACGGCGCATTCGGCCAGGGCAAGAGGTGCCTCTTGGGCTTTCCGACATCAAGCGTCGGTTTTTCAAGTTGATGTGTGAGTGCATCTTTGGATGCTTCTTCGGCCGCAAGGCGGCTGTTTAGAGTTGCAACTCAGTTGAGGAGCTCTGTTTTGTTTTGGGGTGAAGTTTATTTTCTTTTTCGTACATCACGGGACACAGAGCGACTTAGTCATTACTAATGGGTTATATAGTTTACCTTCAGGTGCTGGCACTGGCAACTTCCAAACCGGAAGTACCCTCCCCTATATAAGCCCCTCCCATCCGGGAGCACCTCAGTTTTTTTGCCAGTGTCTAAGGTGTTGGCCAAAGAGTAACATGTGTTTTCACTGGGCTTGCGTACAGGTTCTTTTGGGCCTTAGTAAGCTGTTCCGGATCCCACCAAAAAAGCTTCATAGCTAAACGGTCGGTACCCGGGCCTTGCAGCAGAAGAGCAAGGTTTTGCCTGTAATGCTTCTCTTAGGAGGGCTGGACCCTGGGATCCAGAGCTCTGGTCATACCCACGACCAAGATGTTGTCTGTGCAGGGTGCTATACAGGTCCAGGGGAGTGGAATCCTTGGGAACCCGGTCCCTGAAGGTTTAATTACAATGCCTGCCGTGATAGGTGAAGTTTGGGCTTCTGTGGACCAGACAGAGTCCTGCGGCGGGGATCAGGTAAGTGGGGGCCCCCAGGAACTTGGTTCTATTGGGGGACCCCCAAGCCTAATTTGTCTTTCTGTCTGTTACCTAACGGTATTCCCGCTAATATCTGTGTATGCCTGTAACTACTGAAAGTAAAATTTTAATAGTAGTCAAGAAAAAAAAAAAAAAAAGAAAGAGGACCGCGGTACCTGTGTTAAACCACTAGAGGCCGCTGTGGTCCATTTTTCTTGTCATGTGGATCTTTGGTTTTCTTAAGTCAAAAGATCCAGGCAGTTGGTAAGTTTCTCTGTGGGAATCCACTTCCTCTGCCCTGTTGCTGCGCTCATCCACCGCACAGGCCCTCCGGCAAAAAGGGCCCTGGCTCCTAGTCCCTGTTTGATTTTCGAAAAGGGCGCCAATGGCGCACGGGCGCGCGGGCGCGTGCACGCGCCTCACATGAAAAAAAAGGGGCGGGGCGGGTGGATGACGCTCGATGCGCGCCACGGCGCTTCTGCGCATGTGCAGGCGTCCCAGCTTGTATAAAGACACAGTACAAGTGTCAACTGGATGCAAACAGAGCTAGCAACAAACAGTGGCACACAGAGGCGGTTGATGCAGGCATCCCCATAGAAAGGCACTTTAGTGGACACCAGCTGGTATATAGCAGCAACTGTGTTAGACTATTACCAGCAAAATTGGTGTATGACGACGGGAATACCTCAGCTTTGTGCTTAAAGGATATGTCGTCCAGACGCTCCGGAAATAAGTCTTCCAGGAAGCCAAAGGGGTCTCCATCGGGCTCTGAGGATATTGGGCATGCTTGTACTGCACCAATCTCCCCTGAGAATTCAGAGGTCAGTAGCCGTAGAAACCCCGCAGGAGTGCCTGGTGCTGCGGCTGTCCCCAGTCCACCTGCTCCTGTATATATAACAGAGGAGGTTTTATCCTCAACTCTGGGAGGATTGGAAGAGAGATTAACAGCATTGATCGCTGCTTCCCTGTCACAGGGAAAGCGCGTCCGATCTCCGTCTCCTCCTTCAGAGTGCCTGTTAGTGGAGGAACAGCCCCACACAGAGATCGACCTACCTGAAGGGGATCAGGATGAGGTTGATTCAGTTATGGAGGAATCAACAGTGGAAGAACCTTTCTCAGCATCTCAGGCTGAAAGATTATGGGTTCAGTCTCTGACTAACATGGTCCGATCAGCATTTAAAATGCCTCTGGCGGAACCACCAACCACTACGGTTTCCTCGCTGGGGTCGCTAAAAGCTCCCCAGGCTGTCTGTTCCTTCCCAATCCACCCTTTATTAGAAGGGCTTATTTACCAGGATTGGGAGCATCCTGATAAAATATTTGCTCCCCCCAAGAGATTTCCGGTGATCTATCCCATGGAGGATAAGTTCATAAAAAAATGGAGGGTCCCTACAGTGGACGCAGCCATCTCTTCTGTGAACAAATCACTGACATGTCCAGTAGATAATGTTCCAATGTTCAAAGACCCAATAGATAAAAAATTGGAGTCTTTACTAAAATCTGCTTTCTCTACAGCAAGCATGGTGACACAACCTGCGGTAGCAGCGATTGGAGTCTGCCAAGCAGTGAAAGATCAGTTGAAACAAGTCTTAAGGGACTTACCAGATCAGCAGGCTCTTGCCCTAGCTGACCTGCCTAGAGCCTTGTGTTTTGCGGTGGACGCCATAAAGGATACAATCCAACAGGCCTCCCGCTTTACGCTGTCTGTAGTACATATGCGTAGGCTTCTGTGGCTCAAAAACTGGTCTGCTGAAGCTCCCTGTAAGAAACTGCTGGTTAGCTTCCCATTTCATGGAGAACGCTTATTTGGAGAAGATCTGGACAAATATATCCAGAAAATTTCTGCCGGTAAAAGTTCACTCTTACCGGTTAAGAACAAGAGTAGAAGTCCTTCTTTTAAGAGGCCTACTTCTCCAGTCCCGGGCACATCGGCTGTGAAGCAGTTCCGACGGCCTCCGCGGTCAAATTCAGGGGGCAGAAATCAGGGACAGTCACAGGGTAACAAGAAGCCCTGGATCAAGAGGTACAAAACCTCTCCCCAAGTCATGAAGCGTTGCCCCCACTCAATCGGGTGGGGGGAAGGCTTCAGTTGTTCACAGAGACCTGGCGGGACACCATCAGAGACAGATGGGTGCTCTCCGCAGTAAGTCTGGGATACAAGCTGGAGTTAAAAGGCACTCCTCCTGCCCAATTTATGAGGTCAAACGTGCCAAGAGATCCCCAGAAGAGAGGATCCCTCCTTCTGGCACTAGAACAACTATTGCTCCAAGGTGTAATCATGAAGGTTCCCCTGGAAGAAAGCGGATTCGGGTTTTACTCTAACCTTTTCACAGTCCCCAAACCAAATGGGGACGTGAGGCCCATATTAAATCTAAAAGGGCTAAACAAGTTCCTAAATATCAGGACTTTTCGGATGGAGTCGATCCGATCGGTGGCCACCGCCCTACAAGGGCAGGAATGGTTAGCCTCGATCGACATAAGGGATGCTTATCTGCATATTCCCATCTTTCCGGCCCATCAGAAATTTCTACGCTTTGCAGTAGAAGGGCGCCATTTTCAGTTCAGAGCCTTACCTTTCGGTCTGGCCACAGCACCACGAGTGTTCACAAAGGTTCTGGCCCCACTATTAGCCAATCTAAGAACACAAGTTGTAACGATAATGGCATATCTAGACGACCTGCTACTAATAGACCACTCAGTGGAAAAGCTGGAAGTAGCTATTCACAAGACAATCAAGTATCTGGAATATCACGGTTGGATTATCAACCGGGACAAGTCAGCTCTAAGACCAGTCAAAAGTCTGGAATACTTAGGGCTAAGGCTGGATTCAAATCAGAGAAAGATTTTCTTACCTCCAGAGAAGGTGTCGTCTTTAAAAGATTTGACCCACTTAGTGGGTACAAAAAGAAAACCATCCATACGCCTGTGCATGAGGCTGCTGGGAAAAATGGTGGCTTCATTCGAAGCGGTACCCTACGGTCAATTCCATTCAAGGAATTTGCAAAGGGCCATACTGTCAGCCTGGAACAAAAAAGTTCATGCTTTAGACTTACCAATGTCCCTGTCCCCTTCCGTTCGCAAGAGCCTCCATTGGTGGTTGGTGCCCCAGAATCTGGAAAAAGGGAAACCCTTCAGTCCGGTTTCTTGGAAGGTGGTCACTACAGATGCCAGCCTCATAGGCTGGGGGGCAGTACTGGAGCAATGGTCTCTCCAGGGCAAGTGGTCAGAAGCAGAAAAGGCCCTGCCCATCAATCTCTTAGAGATACGAGCAGCCCGGTATGCCCTAGTAGCATGGACATCCAAACTCCAAGGGTCCCCTGTCAGAATTCAATCAGACAATGCCACAGCAGTGGCATATATCAATCACCAGGGTGGCACCAGGAGTCGTGCAGCCCAGAGGGAAGCAAATTGCATCCTGGAGTGGGCAGAAAAATATGTCCCAGCCATATCCGCGGTTTTCATCCCAGGAGTGGAAAATTGGAGAGCGGACTTTTTAAGTCGCCAACAATTATGCCCGGGGGAATGGTCTCTTCACCCCGAGGTTTTCCAGGCAATATGCCAGCGGTGGGGAACACCGGATGTAGATCTGCTAGCATCCAGATTCAACGCAAAGGTGGACAGATTTGTGTCTCGCACAAGGGATCCCCTAGCTTGCGGCTCGGATGCCCTAGTGTTCCCTTGGGATCAGTTCAAGCTGATATATGCATTCCCACCGCCACAATTGTTACCGCGATTACTCCGCAGAATCGGGGTAGAAAAGAAACCAGTGATTCTGGTGGCTCCAGCGTGGCCCCGAAGGGCATGGTACGCGGAGATTGTAAAAATGTCAGTGAGGAGTCCTTGGACCCTCCCACATCGTCCGGACCTGCTGTCGCAAGGAACGATATACCACCCTTCCTTACCAGCCCTAGGTTTGACGGCCTGGCTATTGAAGCCCACATTCTGAAAAAGAGAGGGCTCTCTAATTCTGTGGTATCTACCATGATCAATGCCAGGAAGCCGGTATCCAGGCAGATCTATTATAGGATCTGGAAAGCGTACATTACGTGGTGTGAGGCCAAGAAATGGCATCCACGTAAGTATGTGATAGGGAGGATTTTGGACTTCCTACAGTGGGCTGTAGATAGGAAGCTGGCCTTGAGTACTATCAAGGGTCAGATTTCGGCCTTGTCAATATTTTTTCAAAGGCCCTTGGCTTCGCATTCACTAGTCAAAGCTTTCATACAAGGAGTGATGCGTATTAGCCCTCCGGTTAGTATTCCCATATGTCCATGGGACTTAAACCTGGTTCTGTCGGTTCTACAGAAACAACCGTTTGAACCATTGCAACACATTTCCTTGGTTCTTCTCACCAGGAAATTGATTTTCTTAGTAGCCATTTGTTCGGCTAAAAGAGTATCGGAATTAGCCGCCTTGTCCTGTAAGGAGCCATATCTGGTTGTCCATAAGGACAGAGTAGTATTACGTCCTCATCCAGCCTTTCTTCCCAAGGTGGTATCGAGGTTTCATTTGAACCAAGATGTGGTTCTTCCTTTTTTCCCCAAACCTAGCTCGGTAGAGGAAAAGTTATTACATTCTTTGGATGTAGTAAGAGCAGTTAAAGCTTATCTAAAAGCCACTGCTCAGATTCGCAGAACGGATACTTTGTTTATTCTGCCGGAAGGCCCTAGAAAGGGTCAGGCAGCATCAAAATCTACTTTAGCCAAGTGGATTTGACAGGTCATAATACAAGCCTATGGCTTGAGAAAGAGACCGCCTCCGTTCAAAGTTAGGGCGCACTCCACAAGAGCAGTTGGAACTTCATGGGCAGTGCATCACCAGGCCTCCCTGGCTCAAGTATGTAAGGCCGCAACATGGTCTTCGGTACACACGTTTACTAGATTCTACCAGGTAGACGTTAGAAGTCAGGAGGATGTCGCCTTTGGGCGCAGTGTGTTGCAGGCCGCAAAAGATCCTCATGCCTGATGGCGCCCAGATTATGTATCCCTCCCCTCATTTGGCATTGCTTTGGGACGTCCCATTAGTAATGACTAAGTCGCTCTGTGTCCCGTGATGTACGAAAAAGAAAAAGGGATTTTCTTTCTCGTACATCACGGGACACAGAGCGACATAGTCATTACTAATGGGTTATATAGATACCGTCAGGTGCTGGCACTGGCAACTTCCAAAACCGGAAGTACCCTCCCCTATATAAGCCCCTCCCATCCGGGAGCACCTCAGTTTTTTGCCAGTGTCTAAGGTGTTGGCCAAGAAGAAACATGTGTTTTTCACTGAGCTTGCGTACAGGTTCTTTTGGGCCTCAGTAAGCTATTCCGGATCCGACCAAAAAAGCTTCATAGCTAAACGGTCGGTACCCGGGCCTTGCAGAGAAGAGCAAGATTTTGCCTGTAATGCTTCTCTTAGGAGAGCTGGACCCTGGTATCCAGAGCTCTGGTCATACCCACGACCAAGATGTTTTCTGTGCAGGGTGCTATACAGGTCCAGGGGAGTGGAATCCTTGGGAACCCGGTCCCTGAAGGTTTGATTACAATGCCTGCCGTGATAGGTGAAGTTTGGGCTTTTGTGGACCAAACAAAGTCCTGCGGCGGGGAACAGGTAAGTGGGGGCCCCCAGGAACTTGGTTCTATTGGGGGACCCCCAAGCCTAATTTGTCTTTCTGTCTGTTACCTAATGGTATTCCCGCAAAATTCTGTGCATGCCTGTAACTACTAAAAAAATGTAATAATTTTTAATGGTGGTCAAGAAAAAAAAAAAATTTTTTAATATATTAGACTGCGGTACCTGTGTTTGTCCACTAGAGGCCGCTGTGGAATGTTTTCTTGTCATGTGGACTAGTTTCTTCTCAGCAGAGCAAGTCCAGGCAGATGGTGAGTTCTCTTATGGGAAACTGCTCCCTCTGCCATGTTGCAATGCTCGTCCATCCCCCGGCCTGCGGCAAAGAGGGGCCCTGGCTCTTGTCCCTAGTCTCCATTTTTCAAAATTAGCGCCGAAGGCGCACGTGGCCGCGCGTGCACGCGCCTCTATATATAGAGGTGAGCCGGGAAAGGGGGCGGAGCCTGGGGGATGACGCTCTGTGTGCGCCGCAGCGCTTCTGCGCATGTGCGGGCTTCCCAGCATGTTAAAAACCACAATTTTGTGTGGTGAGCTGGCTATGAAGTACAGAGACAGAGCTGGCAACATTTAAAAAAAAAAAGGGCATACAGCAAGCGGTTGATACAGGCATCCCCTAGAAAGGCACATTAGTAGACACCAACTGTTTTTTATAGCAGCATTTATGCTAGACTATTGTCAGTAACTGGTGTATTTCGGCTGGAATACCTCAGCTTTGTGGCTTAGGAATATGCCGTCTAAAAACTCCGGGACTAGAAATTCCAGGAGGAATAGGGGGTCTCCATCGGGCTCTGAGGATCTTGGGCATGCTTTGGCTGCACCAGTCTCCCCTGAAGAATCAGAGGTTAGTGACCGTAGAACACCCTCAGGAGTACCTGGTACTGTGGCTGTCCTCAGTTCACCTGCTCCTGTGTATGTAACAGAGGAGGTTTTTTCCTCAGCTCTGGGAGGGCTGGAAGAGAGATTGTCAGCATTGATCGCGGCTTCCCTGTCACAGGGGAAAAGCGCCCGATCTCCGTCTCCTCCCTCAGAGAGCCTGTTAACAGAGCAACAGTCCCATACAGGGATCGACCTACCTGAAGGGGATCAGGATGAGGTCGATTCGGTTGTAGAGGAATCAACAGTGGAAGAGCCGTTCTCAGCATCACATGCTGAAAGGTTATGGGTTCAGTCCCTGACTAATATGGTTCGATCAGCATTTAAAATGCCACTTGCGGAGCCATCATCCACTTCTGTCTCCTCGTTGGGGTCGCTAAAAGCTCCCCAGACTGTTTGTTCCTTCCGATCCATCCTTTACTGGAAGGGCTCATTTACCAGGATTGGGAGCATCCTGACAAAATATTTACTCCCCCTAAGAGATTTCCGGTGGTCTATCCCATGGAGGATAAGTTAATCAGAAAATGGAGGGTCCCTACAGTGGACGCAGCCATCTCTTGTGTGAATAAATCACTGACATGTCCGGTGGATAATGTCCAAATGTTCAAGGACCCAATAGATAAAAAATTGGAGTCCTTATTAAAATCTGCTTTTTCTACAGCAGGATTGGTGACACAACCAGCAGTGGCAGCTATTGGGGTCTGCCAAGCAGTGAAGGATCAGTTGAAACAGGTCTTAAGGGACTTGCCAGATCAGCAGGCTCTTGCCCTAGCTGATCTACCTAGAGCCTTATGCTTTGCGGTGGACGCCATAAAGGATTCAATCCATCAGGCCTCCCGCCTTACGCTGTCTGTAGTACATATGCGCAGGCTTCTATGGCTCAAAAACTGGTCTGCTGAAGCTCCCTGTAAAAAATTGCTGGTCAGCTTCCCATTTCATGGTGAGCGCTTATTCGGGCAAGACCTGGACAAGTATATCCAGAGAATTTCCAGCGGTAAAAGTACACTTTTGCCGGTTAAAAATAGAGTTAGAGGTCCCTCTTTTAAGAGGCCGGCTTCTCCAGTCCCTAGGACATCGGCTGTGAAACAGTTCCGACGGCCTCCTCGGTCAAATCCCGGAGGTAAAAATCAGGGACAGTTGCAGGGTAACAAGAAGCCCTGGAGCAGGAGAGGTACAAAACCTCCCCCAAAGTCTAATGCATGAAGGGTTGCCCCCACCCAATCGGGTGGGGGGAAGACTTCAGTTGTTCACAGAAACCTGGCGGGACACGATCCGAGACAGATGGGTGCTCTCCGCAGTAAATCTGGTTTACAAATTGGAGTTAAACTCCCCTCCTTCCCGCTTTATAAGGTCAAACGTGCCAAGGGATCCCCAGAAGAGAGGATCCCTCCTGTTGGCACTGGAACAATTATTGCTCCAAGCAGTAATTATAGAGGTTCCCCTGGAAGAATGGGGGTTCGGGTTTTACTCAAACCTCTTTACAGTTCCGAAGCCAAACGGGGACGTGAGGCCCATATTAAATCTAAAAGGGCTAAACAAATTCCTACATATCAGGACTTTCCGGATGGAGTCGATCCGATCGGTAGCCACTGCCCTACAAGGGGAGGAATGGTTAGCCTCGATCGACATCAAAGATGCTTATTTGCACATTCCCATCTTTCCAGCCCACCAAAAATTTCTACGCTTTGCGGTAGAAGGGCGCCATTTTCAGTTCAAAGCCTTACCCTTCGGTCTGGCCACAGCACCAAGAGTGTTCACAAAAATTCTGGCCCCATTATTGGCCAATCTAAGAACACGAGGTGTAACGATAATGGCATATCTAGACGACTTGTTGCTGATAGACCACTCAGTGGAAAAACTAGAAGTGGTTGTTCACGAGACAATCAAGTTTCTGGAATATCACGGTTGGATTATCAACCGAGACAAGTCAGCCCTAAAACCAGTCAAAAGTCTGGAATACTTAGGGCTAAGGCTGGATTCAGACCAGAGAAAATTTTTCTTGCCTCAAGAAAAGGGGTCGTCTTTGAGAGATTTGATCCACTTAGTGGGTTCAAAAAGACAGCCATCCATACGCCTGTGCATGAGGCTGCTGGGAAAAATGGTGGCATCATTCGAAGCAGTACCCTACGGTCAATTCCATTCAAGGAAGTTGCAAAGGGCCATACTGTCAGCCTGGAACAAAAAAGTTCAGGCTCTGGACTTACCAATGTCCTTGTCCCCTTCCGTTCGCAAGAGCCTCCGCTGGTGGTTGGTTCCCCAGAATCTGGAAAGAGGGAAATCCTTCAGTCCGATTTCCTGGAAGGTGGTCACTACAGATGCCAGCCTTATAGGCTGGGGAGCAGTACTGGAGCAATGGTCTCTCCAGGGCAAGTGGTCAGAAGCAGAAAAGGCCCTGCCCATCAATCTCTTAGAGATACGAGCAGCCCGGTATGCCCTAGTAGCATGGACATCCAAACTCCAAGGGTCCCCTGTCAGAGTTCAATCAGACAATGCCACAGCAGTGGCATATATCAATCGTCAGGGGGGCACCAGGAGTCGTGCAGCCCAAAGGGAAGTAAATTACATCCTGAGATGGGCAGAAAGATATGTCCCAGCCATATCTGCGGTATTCATTCCAGGAGTGGAGAATTGGAAGGCGGACTTTCTAAGTCGCCAACAATTATGCCCAGGGGAATGGTCCCTTCATCCCGAGGTTTTCCGGACAATATGTCAGCGGTGGGGAACACCGGATGTAGATCTGCTAGCATCCAGATTCAACACAAAGGTGGACAGGTTTGTCTCTTGGACAAGGGATCCCCTAGCGTGCGGCTCGGATGCCCTAGTGTTCCCTTGGGATCAGTTCAAGCTGATATATGCATTCCCACCGCCACAATTGTTACCTCGATTACTCCGCAGAATCAGGGTAGAAAAGAAACCAGTGATTCTGGTGGATCCAGCGTGGCCCCGAAGAGCATGGTACGCGGAGATTGTAAAAATGTCTGTGGGGAGTCCTTGGACCCTCCCACATCGTCCGGACCTGCTTTCGCAAGGACCGATATGCCACCCTTCCTTACCAGCCCTAGGTTTGACGGCCTGGCTATTGAAGCCCACATTCTAAAAAAGAGAGGGCTCTCTAATGCTGTGGTATCTACCATGATCAATGCCAGGAAGCCGGTATCCAGGCAGATCTACTATAGAATCTGGAAGGCGTACATCGCCTGGTGTGAGGCCAAGAAATGGCATCCACGTAAATACGTAATAGGTAGGATTCTGGACTTCCTACAATGGGCTGTAGATAGGAAGCTTGCCTTGAGTACTATCAAGGGTCAGATTTCGGCCTTGTCAATATTTTTTCAAAGGCCCTTGGCTTCGCATTCACTAGTCAAAGCCTTTATACAAGGAGTGATGCGTATTAGTCCTCCGGTTAATATTCCCATATGTCCATGGGATCTAAACTTGGTTCTGTCGGTTCTACAGAAACAACCATTTGAACCATTACAGCATATTTCCTTGGTGCTTCTCACCAGGAAATTGATTTTTCTAGTAGCCATTTGTTCGGCTAAAAGAGTATCGGAATTAGCAGCTATGTCCTGTCAGGAGCCATATCTGGTTATCCATAAGGACAGAGTAGTGTTACGTCCTCATCCAGCCTTTCTTCCTAAGGTGGTATCGAGGTTTCATTTGAACCAAGATGTGGTTCTTCCTTTTTTCCCCAAACCTACTTCGGTAGAGGAAAAGTTATTGCATTCTTTGGATGTAGTAAGAGCAGTTAAAGCTTATCTAAAAGCCACTGCTCAGATTCGCAGAACGGATACTTTGTTTATTCTGCCGGAAGGCCCCAGAAAGGGTCAGGCAGCGTCAAAATCTACTTTAGCCAAGTGGATTCGACAGGTCATTATGCAAGCTTATGGCTTGAGAAGGAGACCGCCTCCGTTCAAAGTTAGAGCGCACTCCACGAGAGCAGTTGGAACTTCATGGGCAGTGCATCACCAGGCCTCCCTGGCTCAAATCTGTAAGGCCGCAACATGGTCTTCAGTACACACGTTTACTAGGTTCTACCAGGTGGACGTTAGAAGTCAGGAGGATGTCGCCTTTGGGCGCAGTGTGTTGCAGGCCGCAAAAGATCCTCATGTCTGATAGCGCTCAGCTTATATATGGTGTACCCCCCCCCTCATTTGGCATTGCTTTAGGACATCCCATTAGTAATGACTATGTCGCTCTGTGTCCCGTGATGTACGAGAAAGAAAATAGGATTTTTATAACAGCTTACCTGTAAAATCCTTTTCTTGGAGTACATCACGGGACACAGAGCTCCCGCCCCTCTTTGGGGACACTTATTGCTTTGCTACAAAACTGAGGTGCTCCCGGATGGGAGGGGCTTGTATAGGGGAGGGTACTTCCGGTTTGGAAGTTGCCAGTGCCAGCACCTGAAGGTAAACTATATAACCCATTAGTAATGACTAAGTTGCTCTGTGTCCCGTGATGTACTCCAAGAAAAGGATTTTACAGGTAAGCTGTTATAAAAATCCCCTTTTTATGCTGTTCCCACCCCTCGTTTTCTTTTTTACACTGCTTTGGGACGTCCTACTTTGTCAAGATTAATGCTGTGTTCCTTCCATGAACGAAAGAGAAAATAGGATTTTTATACTCACCGTAAAATCCTTTTCTCTGAGTTCATGGACGGACACAGCACCCACCCCTCCTTTTTAAGTTTGTACTGCTGTTTGACGAACTGATCTGCTTAGTGCAGGCTGAGGGGATATAGCCAGTAGGACCGCCCCCTGGGTGGGGCTGTTCAGCTTTGAAGTTAACACTTTCTGCCTAGTCACTCCTAAAGGAAGGCTAATAACCACTTTGTCAAGATTAAGGCTGTGTCCGTCCATGAACTCAGAGAAAGATTTTATGGTGAGTATAAAAATCCTATTTTTCTCTTTATCATCCATGGACCGACACGGCGGCTCTTATTCACTGAACGTGTGGGTTATGTCCCTGCTTGCAGGAGAAGACCTAGGCAGAATGTGAGATGTTATACATACATACATTCTAAAAGCCAGAGCTGAACAGCCCCGCCCAGGGGGCGGTCCCTCCGGACATAACCCACCCCCTGCAGTCAGCAGACCTCAGTTTTTTTTCTGCCTAGCAGAAGGAGAAGACGTGGCTCTCTCAGGAGCCAGTCTCCTGGAAGATTTTACTTAAATTTTTAGTCCTTTGGGAATTGTATTATTTTAGTTTTGAGACCTTCAATCAACTGTCGGCTGGGCAACAGGTTGGGTACACTAGTATCCTCGTAGTCTTCCCTGCCCGACCATCGAGCGTGCTGATCCTCGCCTTGTGTGCGTGAGACTCAGTTCACGACATGCCGCATGACTCCAGGGGTGGCCAGGTTGCTTTCATGCTCCCGCGGTCCTCTCAAGATTGAACAGTACCTGACGGTCTGTTTCTCTCGTGGTGGACCAGGCCGACAGCTACGCAGTCCGACTCTGTGATAGGTCTGTCAGAAACACACCAGTGGGTCCCTCAGGGGACGGGTAACTAGTCTCTCCTGCCTGCAGATGAGTACAATATGCTGTGTGTGTTTCTCTGTGGGGGATTTTCCCTGTCTCCCCCTGTGTTTTATTGTCACTCTGTCACCATTGCTGGCGCTGTGCTGTGGGGGGTGCCTGGGGGTCATATTGTCCAGGGGCCCATGCTGGTCTGCATATCGCTGGGGGCCTTTTGTGTTATTTTGGGGCCTGGCGCTGTGTGTGTGTGTGCTGTTTTGAATCTTTTAATTTTATCTGCGCATGGCGGCCATTTTACCGCGGATCGCCTCAGTGAAGTGCGGGGCCATTTTCTTGTAGCCTGCGCGATTTTCAGCACTAGTTTGGCCTCTATCGCAGCTGTAAACAGCGCAAATCTCCTCACAATCTCCACAGCTCACTCGCGCTGACACAGCGCGGTACAGGCAGACGTATCTGAGCGGTCCTGGTCCGGCGAGTCCCCTGGGCGCCCCCTCAGTCAGCACAGCATGTGGGTGGACCTTTTTTATCTGAGGAGTCTCAGAGAGGGGCAATATGGAGTCAGTGTCACAGCTTCCCCTTACATGTTTGAGGCAACAGGCACTGCTCCAGCACCTGCGGTCCCTATGGACCAGTTGTCGGCAGTCCTGGAATCATTAATCTGACCAGGAGGGAAGCTGTGTGAGCACAAGGGAGCAAAAAAGCCCCTCTCCCCACTTTATTTCCCCCCCCCAAAAAAAAAGAGAAATTAAATAGATAATGGGGGTGTGCGCTGATTTCAGATATGGGCCTAGCCACTACCGCTCAGGACCCTAGCTCTGAATATTTGATGGTTTTGAATAGGAAATTCCTTGCAAGGAAGACTCCAGTTCTGAGTCAGTAAATGACAGGGTGCTTGTTAAGTGAACTCATTGCTGCGGTGAGGGACACTCTAAAGCTGAATGCTGCGGATGCAGAACCTCAGACGGACAGTCTCCTTTGGTTCTTTAAGGCCGGGCCTTCTATAAAGGTTTTTCCATATGTACTTTTCTTTGACCAGCTCATTGATGAGGTCTGGCAAAAAGCCGCAGGAGACCTTTATGGTCCTGCGGCGTTTGTCTATCAGATACCCCTTGAAGATGCCCTACTTAAAACGTGGGCTTCTCCCCCAGTGGTCGACCCTCCAGTCGCCCGGTTGAACAAGGCCACCACTCTCCCGATGGAGGGGACTCCTGTATTTAAGGACCCCGCTGACAGGAGGTCAGAAGTGGTGAGCAGAGCCATGTTTGCCTTGTTGGGGTCCGCCCTACGGCCTGTGGTAGCGGCGACCCTTATGTCTCAGACACTTATGGGATGGCCAAAAATTTTTGCACCAGACTGTACAGGAGCATATTCTTCCTCCAGACACTATTGCTCTGGCCCACCAAATGCAGGGCCTGGTTTAGGTTGCGACGCCACGTTAGACGCGGCCCCTAATATTCAGGGCCTCTGTCTCGGCGGTGGTATTGCGTCATCTTATCTGGTTGAAATGCTGGTCTGCTGACCTAGCCTCTAGGAAAGCTTCTGACGGATCTACCATTTAAAGGTGGTATAGCCTTTTAGGTGCTGCGCTGGATGACGACATCAAGGATGTCACGGGAGGAAAAAGCACTCTTCTTTCTCAGTCTAGCTAGGGTCAGGAGGCTCGCCGTAAGCAGGGTCCTTCCTTTCCAGCAAAAAATGTGTAGGCCCTCCCAGACTGACAGCAGTCCACGTGTAGGCCCTCCCAGACTGACAGCAGTGCGGCTGGTGGACACAAGCGCCCCTGGGTTCATAAGCCAAACAAGCCGGCTCCCAAGCCCGCCTCCACGTGAAGTCTTGCCCCCACCCGACTCTGGGGTAGGGGGGACGACTTTGCAGGTTCACGGATCGGTGGACCTCCCGGATCTCCTACCGGTGGGTGTGCGAGGTGATCACCTCAGGTTACAGGATAGGTTCCGTTCCTGGCCCCAGACAGATTCTTCCCTCGAATCTTGAATCTTCCTCTCCTTCCTGCCTGTCGGGCAGCCTTATGGGGGCTATTCAGGATTGATCAGGTCCGGAGTGATTGTGCGGGTTCCGTCACAGGAGAGGTTTCAGGGATTCTACTCGAATCCGTTTGTCGTCCCAAAAAAGAGACGGGGTTCGGCCTACCCTGGACCTCAAGGTCCTGAATGCCTTCGTGAAGGTGCAAAAGTTCCGCATGGAATCCATTCGTACGGTGATCGATACACTCTGCCAAAGGGATTTTCTGACGACCTTGGACATCAAGGACGCCTACTTGCATGTTCCGATCTGCGCAAGTCACCAGAAGCTTCTGCGCTTGCGATCGGTAAAGTCCACTATCAATTTGTGGCTCTTCCTTCGACCTAGCCTTGGCACCGAGGGTGTTCTCCAAGGTGCTTGCGCCGGTTCTAGCTTTGCTGAGACGGCGAGGCATCGCTGTCGTGGGCTATCTGGACGATCTTCTCAAAGCAGAAAGTGGCTCAGAATTAGAAGACGGTGTGACTATCGTCAGTCTGACCCTCAGGGACTTTGAGTGGCTCCTGAACATTCAGGAGTCAGTCCTGGTCCCGACTCAGCATCTGGAGTATCTAGGTCTGATTCTGGGCTCCTTGGAGGCAAAGGTATTCCTACCTCCGGGGAAGTTACTGACACTTCAGTCTGCAGTGCGTGTGCTGACATCCCGAAAATGGTCATCAATCCGTTTTTGCATGAGAGTCCTGGGACTCATGGTGGCCTCTTTCGAGGCCGTTCCGTATGCCCAATCACACACCAGGGCATTGCAGAAGGATATCTTGTTCTCTTGGGACAAATCCCTGTTGTCTTTGGATCTTCCGATCCAGGTGAGTCACCTGGTCAGGCCGTCCCTGACATGGTGGTTGGGGTCCCCGGCTCTTTGGTCCGGGAAGTCGTTCCTCCCCATCCAATGGACGGTGTTCACTAAGACTGGGGTGTAGTCTGGGGAGTCCTGTCAGCCCAAGGGCTTGGACTCCGGAACTAAGCCCGTTTACCGATCAATGTTCTGGAAATACGGGCCATCAGACTGTGCCTCTCCTCGTGATCTGAGAGATTGCAGGATCGCTCCATTAGGATCCAGTCAGACAACGTCACGGCGGTGGCGTATGTCAACCATCAAGGGGGGGGACTCGGAGCTCAGCTGCAGCTTCCGAGGTCGCCCGTACCCTGAAGTGGGCTAAAAGAAGCGTGCCGGCTCTGTCGGCCGTTTACATTCCGGGCATAGACAATTGGCAGGCGGACTATTTGAGTCGCCAGACGCTGGACCAGGGAGAGTGGTCCTTGCACCCGGAGGTATTTTAAATCCTTTGCTGACGGTGGGGCACGCCGGATGTGGACCTGATGGCCTCTTGACTCAATCGCAAGGTGTCGAGGTTTGTGGCCAGATCCAGGGATCCTTGGGCGGATGCCTCAGAGGCGTTAGTGGCCCCATGGGGTCATTATGACCTGATATACGTTTATCCTCCGCTGCATTTGCTACCTCGTCTGCTGCGCCGGGTGGCGACCGAGGGAATTCCGGTGATCCTCATTGCACCGGATTGGCCTCAGCGTCACTGGTACGCCGATCTGGTACGTCTCGACGCGGACGTTCCCTGGCAGTTGCCAATAAGGGAGGACTTTCTGTCTCAAGGTCCTATATTTCATCCTGCCTTTACAGTCTCAGGCTTTTACGGCATGGCTGTTGAAAGCCAGGTGTTGAGAGACCGAGGTCTCTCGGACTCGGTCATTTCGTCCATATTAGGGGCACGGAAGTCTTCCTCCAGAATGATCTATCACTGTACCTGGAAAGCTTACATCGCCATGTGCGAAGAGCTGGACTGACTTCCTCGGACGTATTCCGTCCCTAGACTCCTGCGTTTCCTGCAGCATGAAGTGGCCCAAAAGCTCGCTTTGAGTATCATTAAGGGTCAGATTTCGGCCTTGGCCGTCTTCTTTCAGCGACCACTAGCGGGTCATTCCTTGGTTAGCACCTTTTTGTGCAGGGGGTTCGCCATGTGCTCCCTCCTGTCAAGTCTCCTCTCCCCCTGTGGGATCTGAATTGGTACTCTCGGTTCTCCAGGAACCTCCTTTTGAGAATATCAGAGATATTCCCCTCTTGACTTTGTCTCAGAAGGTGGCCTTTTTAGTGGCAATCACTTCTGTTAGACAAGTGTCTGAGTTGACGGCCTTGTCCTGCAAGTCGCCATATTTAGTCATCTATAAGGATAAGGCGGTGTTGCATTCGCGACTTTCTCTTTTGCCAAAGGTGGTCTCGAGCTTTCACCTAAATGAGGACATTGTCCTCCCGTCCTTGTGTCCTCACCCATCGCATCCCAGAGAGTTTGTGCTGCACACATTGGATGTGGTACGAGCTTTGCGGGTGTACCTGTCTGCTACTGCTTCTATTCGGAAGTCTGACTCACTGTTTGTGACTCTCTCTGGTCCAAAACAGGGCCAAGCGGCTTCGTCTGCCACCATTTCTAGGTGGATCAGACAAACCGTCATTCAAGCCTATGCTCTCACGGGGCGGGCGCCTCCCTTTCCGGTTACGGCGCATTACACCAGGGCAATTAGTGCTTCCTGGGCATTCCGACATCAAGCGTCGGTTGCACAAGTGTGCAAGGCGGCGACCTGGTCGTCTGTTCATACCTTTTCTAAGTTTTATAAGGTTGATGTGGCTGCATCTTCGGATGCTTCCTTCGGCCGCAAGGTGTTGCAGGCCGTTGTTTAAAGTTGCAACTCCTCCGTTCTGCCTCATTTGGAGTGAAGTTTTTTGTTTTTTCCATTTTTATACTGCTCCCATCCCTCTTGACACTGCTTTGGGACATCCCACACGTTCAGTGAATAAGAGCCACCGTGTCGGTCCATGGATGATAAGAGAAAATAGGATTTTTGTACTACCGTAAAATCCTTTTCTCTGACATTCATGGACCGACACGGCACCCACCCTCCCTTTTTAAGTTTGTACTGCTTTGTTACGAACTGAGGTCTGCTGACTGCAGTGGGTGGGTTATGTCCGGAGGGACCGCCCCCTGGGTGGGGCTGTTCAGCTCTGACTTTTAGAATGTATGTATAACATCTCACATTCTGCCTAGGTCTTCTCCTGCAAGCAGGGACATAACCCACACGTTCAGTGAATAAGAGCCGCCGTGTCGGTCCATGGATGTCAGAGAAAAGGATTTTACGGTGAGTACAAAAATCCTATTTTCTCTGAGTTCATGGACTGACACAGCAGCCTCCCCTCGTTTTTTAAGTTTGTACTGCTTTTTGATGAACTGATCTGCGAGGTGCAGAGAGAGGGATTATGCCCAGAGGGTCCGCCCCCTGGGCGGTGCTGTAGAAAGTGTGATGTAACACTTTTTACAAGTTTTATCTGCCTAGTCACTCCTAAAGATAGGATAATACCCACTCATCAATAGAAAGCTGTCAGTCCATGAACTCGGAGAAAAGGATTTTACGGTGAGTAAAAAATCCTATTTTCTTCGCTATGCTACTCAGATGTTAACCTGATGTTGTTATTGTTTGTGTTTAAAACTTTTAAAAATTGGTGTAAAAAATCAACCGGGCCAGCCCAAATAAAAAATAAGTCATCAATAAAACGTTTATAAAAAATCAGCTCTACCCTCCTTTCTTTAAAAATGACCTGGTCTTCCCACTCTGCCATAAAAAGGTTTGCGATGCTGGGTGCAAACTTGGCCCCCATCTCTTTGTTGTGCATAAAATCTTTTGGCATACCAAAAATGGTTGTGGGAAAGACAAAAATCGAGGGCATGTCCATTACAAACTTTTTGATATTGAGGCAAGTCATCTCTTTAACTTAAAGCCCAATTGAGGGCTAGAAGGGCATCGTCATGCTGTATAATAGAATATAGAGAATGAGACATCGGCTGTTGCCAACAAAACCTGTTGTCCTTCTTCTAGGTTGATGCTTTGTAGACCATTTAAAAAATCTTTTGTATCTTTTAAATATGATCGTGTCATTCCTACACTTTTTTTTTTGCAAGAATTTGTCCAGGTATTGGCTCATTCTTAATGAAATCGAATCAAAACTGTTGACAATGGGTCTTGCTGGTGGATTAATGGGGTCTTTATATACCTTTTGGCAACGTATATATGGTGGGAATCTTACTACTGTTTGGTACCAGGAAAATGCTCTCTTTAGTGGACAATACCCCCAAGCGTATACCCATTCCGACTAGAGTTCCTAATTGGTTCCTGTATGGCTGCGTTAGATCTTGATCCAATAATTTATAGGTTGATTCGTCCGACAGCATTTCCATAATTTGACCATGATAGAACTCTTTGGAGAGCACTACTACTCCCCCCTCCTTTGTCAGCTGGCCTTATAATTATATCCTTACGCTTTTCCAGCAAGTCCATTCCATCTTGGATGTGTCTCAAATTTCCATTCTTTTTAGGTTTGAGATGGTCTAAATCCCGTAGAACAAGACCCTTGAAGACCTTGAAGATGTCTCATCTCTATATTCTATTATACAGCATGAAGATGCCCTTCTAGCCCTCAATTGGGCTTTAAGTCAAAGAGATGATTAAAAAGTCTTTCTCTTATCCATGGACCGACACGGCGGGTCTTAATCACTGAACGTGTGGGTATATGTCCCTGCTTGCAGGAGAAGACCTAGGCAGAATGTTAGATGTTAAAACATTCTAGAACAAACCAGAGCTGAACAGCCCCGCCCAGGGGGGCTGTCCCTCCGGACATTACCCTCCCTCCTGCAGCTAGCAGACCTCCATTTTTTTCTGCCTAGCAGAAGAAGACGTGGCTCTCTCCGGAGCCAGTCTCCTGGAAGATTTTACTTTTAAATTTTATTCCTTTGGGAATTTTATTTTTGAGACCTTCAATCAACTGTCGGCTGGGTAACAGGTTGGGTACACTAGTATCCTCGTCTTCCCTGTCCGACCATCGAGCATGCTGATCCTCGCCTTGTGTGCGTGAGACTCAGTTCACAACATACCCCATGGCTCCAGGGGTGGCCAGGTTGCTTTCATGCTCCCGCGGTCCTCTCAAGATTGAACAGTACCTACTGTATCTTTCGCGGTTGACCGGGCCGACAGCTACGTAGTACGACTCTGTGATAGGTCTGTCTGAAACAAGCCAGTGAGTCCCTCTATTGGCACCGAGGGTGTCCTCCAAGGTGCTTGCGGGACGGGTAAGTAGTCTCTCCTGCTGCAAGGTGAGTACATGCTGGCTGTGTGTCACGGATGCCTAACACGGCATCCAGCACAGGGTACGCAGATCAGTGGGCTGCACTAAAGGAACTAGGCACAAGGTAAGTAAATATATATATGAGTTTATTGAAAGGATATTTCCTAAAACAATAAAGGCAACCAGCAAACAACCACAGTGACACACAAAACAACTCCCTACACCAACGTGAATACAGTTTAGAGATTAAAGCGTAAATGTAATCAAGCCAGGGTCATACACGAGAGATAAGTCCGATTGAACAGGGAGCCGGAAGGGACAACAGGAGGAAGGGATGAGTCTGCAAGACAGGGGTCCAGGGATGGATGCAGGGTTCAGGAACACAGGATACAAGGTACAGAGGCAGGGGTCCAGGGATGGATGCAGGGTTCAGGAACACAGGATACAAGGTAACAGATAACAGGTCACAAGGTTCAGGTTCAGGTTCAGGCATACAGGTCTGGGTTCCAAGACAATACCAGAGCAAATGCTTTAGTGTCTGCTGGGTATTTATACACACCTCCTGCAATCAGTCTCAGGTGACGCCTGATTGCAGGAGATGATTTCGGCTCCAGACAAATGGGAGACACCCGCTGGTGGCCACCAGAACTGCACCCTTTGGTGCTGAAAGCAATAGCACCACCAGCAGGTGACCCAGGCAATGACACTGATCATGACAGTTCCCCCTCCCAAGGAGTGGCCTCCGGACGCTCCATTCTGCCCTTGATCTGGCAGTGCTGGTAGGTGCGGAAAGGTCCCAAAAAGTCTCCCCTGTGTCTGCGGACTACTTGTGCTCCTCCGGCCAGAGTCCTTAAACTTACTGGGAGGCGTGGCACCTGAGTCCGGCAATGGAACACGCACCCCACCACCAGGGTCTGGAAGTTGGGATCTGGAAATGAAAACAGGCAGGGCAATGTGCATGAACCTAACGGAGGCGAACAACACAAGGGCATCACAGTCAGGCTGGGAATCAAGCAGGGCAAAATCAGCGGCAAGCCGGGCATCGAGAACTGGTTTAGCAGGCACCATGTCAGCGGGCTGGGCAAATGGCGCTGGGTCTTCAAGCTGGCCACCGGGCAGAGGCACTTCAAACTGGCCACCGGGCAGAGGTTCAGCAAGCCAGATGGCAGGCACTGGTTCAGCGGGCTGAAAGACGGGCACCAAAACGTCAGGCTGGGTGACGGGCACCGAAAATCCAGGCTGGAACAGGTTGGCTGGTGTGGAAACGGGCTGGAACAGGTTGGCTGGTGTGGAAACAGGCTGGAACAGGTTGGCTGGTGTGGAAACAGGCTGGAACAGGTTGGCTGGTGTGGAAACAGGTTGGCTGGTGTAGAAACAGGCTGGCTGGTGTGGAAACAGGCTGGAACAGGTTGGCTGGTGTGGAAACAGGCTGGAACAGGCTGGCTGGTGTGGAAACAGGCTGGAACAGGCTGGAACAGGTTGGCTGGTGTGGAAACAGGCTGGAACAGGTTGGCTGGTGTGAAAACAGGCTGGAACAAGTCGGCTGGTGTGAAAACAGGCTGGAACAAGTCGGCTGGTGTGAAAACAGGCTGGAACAAGTCGGCTGGTGTGGAAGCAGGCTGGAGCGAATCGGCTGGTGTGGAAGCAGGCTGGAGCGGATCGGCTGGTGTGGAAGCAGGCTGGAGCGGATCGGCTGGTGTAGAAGCAGGCTGGAGCGGATCGGCTGGTGTAGAAGCAGGCTGGAGCGGATCGGCTGGTGTAGAAGCAGGCTGGAGCGGATCGGCTGGTGTAGAAGCAGGCTGGAGCGGATCGGCTGGTGTAGAAGCAGGCTGGAGCGGATCGGCTGGTGTGGAAACAGGCTGGAGCGGATCGGCTGGTGTGGAAACAGGCTGGAACAGGTCGCTTGGTTTGGAAACAGGCTGCAACAGGTCGCTTGGTTTGGAAACAGGCTGCAACAGGTCGCTTGGTTTGGAAACAGGCTGCAACAGGTCGCTTGGTTTGGAAACAGGCTGCAACAGGTTGCTTGGTTTGGAAACAGGCTGCAACAGGTCGCTTGGTTTGGAAACAGGCTGCAACAGGTCGCTTGGTTTGGAAACAGGCTGCAACAGGTCGCTTGGTTTGGAAACAGGCTGCAACAGGTCGCTTGGTTTGGAAACAGGCTGCAACAGGTCGCTTGGTTTGGAAACGGGCTGCAACAGGTCGCTTGGTTTGGAAACGGGCTGCAACAGGTCGCTTGGTTTGGAAACGGGCTGCAACAGGTCGCTTGGTTTGGAAACGGGCTGCAACAGGTCGCTTGGTTTGGAAACGGGCTGCAACAGGTCGCTTGGTGCGGAGACGGGCTGCAACAGGTCGCTTGGTGCGGAGACGGGCTGCAACAGGTCGCTTGGTGCGGAGACGGGCTGCAACAGGTCGGCTGCTGCGGAGACGGGCTTCAACAGGTCGGCTGCTGCGGAGACGGGCTGCAACAGGTCGGCTGGTGCGGAGACGGGCTGCAACAGGTCGGCTGGTGCGGAGACGGGCTGCAACAGGTCGGCTGGTGCGGAGACGGGCTGCAACAGGTCGGCTGGTGCGGAGACGGGCTGCAACAGGTCGGCTGGTGCGGAGACGGGCTGCAACAGGTCGGCTGGTGCGGAGACGGGCTGCAACAGGTCGGCTGGTGCGGAGACGGGCTGCAACAGGTCGGCTGGTGCGGAGACGGGCTGCAACAGGTCGGCTGGTGCGGAGACGGGCTGCAACAGGTCGGCTGGTGCGGAGACGGGCTGCAACAGGTCGGCTGGTGCGGAGACGGGCTGCAACAGGTCGGCTGGTGCGGAGACGGGCTGCAACAGGTCGGCTGGTGCGGAGACGGGCTGCAACAGGTCGGCTGGTGCGGAGACGGGCTGCAACAGGTCGGCTGGTGCGGAGACGGGCTGCAACAGGTCGGCTGGTGCGGAGACGGGCTGCAACAGGTCGGCTGGTGCGGAGACGGGCTGCAACAGGTCGGCTGGTGCGGAGACGGGCTGCAACAGGTCGGCTGGTGCGGAGACGGGCTGCAACAGGTCGGCTGGTGCGGAGACGGGCTGCAACAGGTCGGCTGGTGCGGAGACGGGCTGCAACAGGTCGGCTGGTGCGGAGACGGGCTGCAACAGGTCGGCTGGTGCGGAGACGGGCTGCAACAGGTCGGCTGGTGCGGAGACGGGCTGCAACAGGTCGGCTGGTGCGGAGACGGGCTGCAACAGGTCGGCTGGTGCGGAGACGGGCTGCAACAGGTCGGCTGGTGCGGAGACGGGCTGCAACAGGTCGGCTGGTGCGGAGACGGGCTGCAACAGGTCGGCTGGTGTGGAAACAGGCTGGGTTACTGGCAGGATCGTGTGAGTTGGAAAGAACTTCCGTTTTTTCTTTGGTTTAGCCACCGAAGATTTGTATATGTATACAGGGCTGTAGGTGGTGGATGCAGCTGGTAGAGGCGAAGAGCGGAAGGATGGTGAAGCAGAGGGTGCGGATTTTGAAGGGGGTCTTAGGGGAACTGATGGAGGCAGCCGAGACGAAGCAGGAGGGTTAAAGGCAGGGTAAGTGCAGCAGGGGGAAACAGGGTACTGGTACTTCATTGGTAGGAGGGTGTATTGATTGGCCACTGTGGTAGTTGGGAGTAAAGGAGACGCAGACATCCCAGCAGGCTGGTGTCTAGACACAGGAATGGGTGGCAGGGAACCGACAGGGGCTGAGTACAATAAACTTGACCAGGCCTGTAGTAATGATTGCACAGTTAGGTTTGCATACTGCTTGTCTGACCAGAGACTGCACTGACTCAATACATGCTGCAAGCACCTGTGTAGGACAAGTTGAGTACTGCTCAAGGAAAAAGACTGAGTCATCTTCCAACAGCCACACCAAGGACTCTACCTGAGCTGCACTAAAAGGGGGTGTATAGTCATCGTCTCCACTGGAGGCATCAGACAGGGCCAACTCTGTACAGATCAGATCTTGCACATCCTCAAACACAAAACTGCCCAGATCCACAAAAACATGGGCTATGCGGATGCATTCCAACAACTGCTCTCTAGTGTGTTCACTTAATGTTTGAGAACAAAACTCCCTGTCCTCTGTTGCTAGTAGCGAAAAATACAGAATATCGTCAAGCTGCATTTTTAAAGCAATAGCAGTGCCCAGACCCAATTCCCAAGTGCAGCCGATCTGCTTGATTGGCTCTGGTATTCTGTCACGGATGCCTAACACGGCATCCAGCACAGGGTACGCAGATCAGTGGGCTGCACTAAAGGAACTAGGCACAAGGTAAGTAAATATATATATGAGTTTATTGAAAGGATAATTCCTAAAACAATAAAGGCAACCAGCAAACAACCATAGTGACACACAAAACAACTCCCTACACCAACGTGAATACAGTTTAGAGATTAAAGCGTAAATGTTATCAAGCCAGGGTCATACACGAGAGATCAGCCCGATTGAACAGGGAGCCGGAAGGGACAACAGGAGGAAGGGATGAGTCTGCAAGACAGGGGTCCAGGGATGGATGCAGGGTTCAGGAACACAGGATACAAGGTACAGAGGCAGGGGTCCAGGGATGGATGCAGGGTTCAGAAACACAGGATACAAGGTACAGAGGCAGGGGTCCAGGGATGGATGCAGGGTTCAGGAACACAGGATACAAGGTAACAGGTTCAGGTTCAGGCATACAGGTCTGGGTTCCAAGACAATACCAGAGCAAATGCTTTAGTGTCTGCTGGGTATTTATACACACCTCCTGCAATCAGTCTCAGGTGACGCCTGATTGCAGGAGATGATTTCGGCACCAGAAAAATGGGAGACACCCGCTGGTGGCCACCAGAACTGCACCCTTTGGTGCTGAAAGCAATAGCACCACCAGCAGGTGACCCAGGCAATGACACTGATCATGACACTGTGTTTCTGTGTGTGGGGGGTTCTTCCTGTCTCCCCCCTGTTATGCTGCTCTCTGGAACCCTGTTCTGCTGCTGTGCTGTGTGGGGATGCTTGGGGGGTCACTCTGCCCTGGGGGGGGGCGCTCCATGGCTGTTAGTCACTTGGGAAGTGTTGTGGGGGAATGTGTGTTTTTTTTACGTGCGCCATTGGCGCGGTGTTTTAAATTTAAATAGTGCGCCATCGGCGGCCATTTTGCCGTGGCTCAAAACTGTTATACAGGCACCCATTTTCTTGTAGCCGCGGCACTTTCAGTTTCATTTTCGGCCTCTAGCGGCGCTGCCTGAACGGCGCGGAATCCACATCTCCTCACAGATTCTTCACTCTCCTCAGGCTCCTACAGCGGTACCGAGCGGTCCCTAGGGGTGGTGAGTACTCCGGGTATCCCCTCCTCAGCCCCAGCACAGCCAATGGGTGGGCTGTATTATTCACTGTAATGGTGAATAAGGTCTCAGAGGGTGGCAACATGGAGTCTGGTTCACCTGTTTCTTCACACTTGTTAGAGACAACTGGCAGTGCTCCTGCACCTGCTGTCCTTATGGACCAGTTGTCGGCAGTCCTGGAATAATTCTGACCAGGAGGGAAGCAGTGTGAGCACAAGGGAGCAAAAAAGCCCCTCTCCCCACTTTATTTCCACAAAAAAAAAAGGGGTGTGCGCTGATTCAGATATGGGCCTAGACACTACCGCTCAGGACCCTAGCTCTGAATATCTTTGATGTTTTTGAACAGGACATTCCTTGCGAGGAAGACTCCAGTTCTGTGTCAGTAAATTACAGGGCGCTTGTTAGTGAACTCATTGCTGCGGTGAGGGACACTCGCAAGCTAAATGCTGCGTATGCAGAACCTCAGGCGGACAGTCTCCTCTGGTTCCTTAGGGCCGGGCCTTCTAAAAAAGTTATTTTCCATATGTACCTTATTTGACCAGCTCATTGATAAGGTCTGAATAAAGCCGCAGAAGACTTTTATGGTCCTGCGGCGTTTGCCTATCAGATACCCTTTTGAAGATGCCCTACTTAAAACGTGGGCTTCTCCCCCAGTGGTCTTCTCCCCCAGTGGTCAACCCTCCAGTCGCCCGATTGAACAAGGCCACCACTCTCCCGATGGAGGGGGCTCCTGCATTTAAGGACCCCACTGACAGGAGGTCAGAAGTGGTGAGCAGAGCCATGTTTTCCTTGTTGGGGTCCGCCCTACGACCTGTGGTAGCGGCGACCCTTGTGTCTCACACTTACGGGTTGGGCAAAAAAATTTGCACCAAACTGTACAGGAGCATAATCTTCCTCCAGACACTATTGCTCTGGCCCACCAAATGGTGCAGGGCCTGGTTTATGTTGCGACACCACGTTAGACGCGGCCCCTTATATCTCAGGGCCTCTGTCTTGGCGGTGGTATTGCGTTGTCTGATCTGGTTGAAATACTGGTCTGCTGACCTAGATTCAAAAAAGCCTCTGACGGATCTACCATTTAAAGGTGGTAGGATTTTCGGTGCTGCGCTGGATGACATCATCAAGGATGTCACGAGGTAAAAGCACTCTTCTTCCTCAGTCTAGCAAGGGTAAGGAGGCCACTGTGAGCAGGGTCCTTCCTTTCCAGCAAAAAAGGTGTTTTTTTCATCAGTCAACGGGGAGACCCTCCCAGACTGACAGCGGTGCGGCTGGTGGACACAAGCGCCCCTGGGTGCGTAAGCCAAACAAGCCGGCTCCCCAAGCCCGCCTCCGCCTCAAGTCTTGCCCCCACCCGACTCTGGGGTAGGGGGGCCGACTTTGCAGGTTCACGGATCGGTGGACCTCCCGGATCTCCTACCAGTGGGTGGGCGAGGTGATCACCTCAGGTTACAGGATAGGTTTCCGTTCCTGGTCCCAGACAGATTCTTCCCTCAAATTTTCCTCTCCTTCCTGCCCGTAGGGCAGCCCTATGGGGCCTATTCAGGATTGCTCAGGTCCGGAGTGATTGTGACGGTTCCGTCACTGGAGAGGTTTCAGGGATTCTGCTCAAATCCGTTTGTCGTCCCAAAAAAGGGACAGGGTTCGGCCTATCTTGGACCTTCAGGTCCTGAATGCCTTCGTGAAGGTGCAAAAGTTCCGCATGGAATCCATTCGCACGGTGATCAGTACACTCAGTCAAGGGGATTTTCTGGCGACCTTGGACATCAAGGACGCCTACTTGCATGTTCCGATCTGCGCAAATCACCAGAAGTTTCTGCGCTTGCGATCAGCGAAGTCCACTATCAATTTGTGGCTCTTCCTTTCGGCCTAGCCTCGGCACCGAGGGTATTCGCCAAGGTGCTTGTGCCGATTCTAGCTTGCTGAGACAGCGAGGCATTGCTGTCGTGGGCTATCTGGACGATCTTCTTCAGGAAATGGCTCAGAATTAGAAGACAGTGTGACTATCGTCAGTCAGACCCCCAGGGACTTCGGGTGGCCCCTAAACATTCAGGAGTCCTGGTCCCGACTCAAGATCTGGAGTATCTCGGTCTGATTCTGGACTCCTTGGAGGCAAAGGAATTCCTACCTCCGGGAAAGCTACTGACACTTTAGTCTGCAGCGCGGGTGCTGACATCCCAAAAAATGGTCATCAATCCGTTTTTGCATGGGAGTCCTGGTGACCTCTTTCGAGGCCGTTCCGTATGCCCAATCACACACCAGGGCATTGCAGAAGGAGATCTTGTTCCCTTGGGACAAATCCCAGTTGTCTCTGGATTTTCCGATCCAGGTGAGTCACCTGGTCAGGGCGTCCCTGACATGGTGGTTTGGGTCCCCGGCTCTTCAGTCAGGGAAGTCGTTCCTCCCCGTTCAATGGACGGTGTTCACTACGGACGCCAGCCTGAAGGGCTGGGGTGTAGTCTGGGGAGTCCTGTTGGCCCAAGGGCTTGGACTCCGGACGAAACCCGTTTGACGATCAATGTTCTGGAAATACGGGCCATCAGACTGTGCCTCTCTTCGTGGTCTGAGAGATGGCAGGATCGCTCCATTAGGATCCAGTCGGACAAAGTCACGGCGGGTGGCGTATGTCGACCATCAAGTGGGGACTCGGAGCTCAGCTTCGGCTTCCAAATTCCCCCGTACCCTGAAGTGGGCTAAAAGAAGCGTGCCGGCTCTGTTGGCCGTTTACATTCCGGGCATAGAACTGGCGGACTATTTGAGTCGCCAGACGTTGGACCAGGGAGAGTGGTCCTTGCACCCGGAGGTATTTCAACTCCTTTGCCACACAGACGGTGGGGCACGCCGGAAGTGGACCCGATGGCCTCTCGACTCAATCGCAAGTTGTCGAGATTTGTGGCCAGATCCAGGGATCCTTGGGCGGATGCCTCAGAGGCATTGGTGGCCCATGGGGTCATTATTACCTGATATACGTTTATCCTCTGCTGCAGTTGCTCCCTCGCCTGCTGCGCAGGTTGGTGACCGAGGGAATTCCGGTGATTCTCATTGCTCCGGATTGGCCTCGGCTTCACTTGTACGCCGATCTGTTACGTCTCGTCGCGACCGTTCCCTGGCGGTTGCCAACAAGGGAGGACTTTCTGTCTCAAAGTCCTATATTTCATCCTGCCTTTACAGTCTCTGGCCTTAACGGCATGGCTGTTGAAAGCCAGGTGTTGAGAGACCGAGGTCTCTCGGACTCGGTCATTTCGTCCATATTAAGGGCACGGAAGTCTTCCTCCAGGATGATCTATCTCCGTACCTGGAAAGCTTACATCGCCATGTGCAGAGCTGGACTGACGTCCTCGGACGTATTCCGTCCCTAGAATCTTGCGTTTCCTGCAGCATGGAGTGGCCTAAAGGCTCGCTTTGAGTATCATTAAGGGTCAGATTTCGGCCTTGGCCGTCTTCTTTCGGCGACCACTAGCGAGTCATTCCTTGGTTAGCACCCTTGTGCAGGGGGTTCGCCATGTGCTCCCTCCTGTCAAGTCTCCTCTCCCCCCGTGGGATCGGAATTGGTACTCTCGGTTCTCCAGGAACCTCCTTTTGAGAATATCAGGGATTTTTCCCTCTTGACTTTGTCTCAGAAGGTGGCCCTTTTACTGGCATCACTTCTGTTAGACGAGTGTCTGAGTTGGCGACCTTGTACGGCAAGTCGCCATATTTAGTCATCCATAAGGATAAGGCAGTGTTGCATCCGCAACTTTCTCTTTTGTCAAGGGTGATCTCGAATCGCATCCCAGAGAGTGTGCACGGCACACTTTGAATGTGGTACGAGCCTTGCGGGTGTGCCTGTCTGCTATTGCTTCTATTCGGAAGTCTAACTCTCTGTTTGACTGTCTCTGGTCAGAAACCGGGCCAAGCGGCTTCGTCTGCCACCATTTTCTAGGTGGATCGGACAAACCGTCTTTCAAGCCTATGCTCTCATGGGGCGGGCGCCTCCCTTTCCGGTTACGGCGCATTCCACCTGGGCAACTGGTGCTTCCTGGGTTTTCCGACATCAAGTGTCGGTTGCACAAGTGTGCAAGGTGGCGACCTGGTCATCTGTTCATACCTTTTCTAAGTTTTATAGGGTTGATGTGGCTGCATCTCCGGATGCTTCCTTCGGCCGCAAGGTATTGCAGGCCGCTGTTTAAAGTGGCAACTCCTCCGTTAAGAAGAATGGGAAGTTCCCCCAGTAGGGTTTTTAGGCAGCTCGATTCAAAAATGGATGACAATGTATGTACAAAAATGGATTTATTAAAATTCAAAGGAAATGGGTGGTACAGATTTTTGGCGGCGGGTGTCCAAACACATCTATAGTATGGAGATTGGTAACCGTTACCTTCCCATTGGAAGACACGCCGTACTAAAACATGATTACAAAATGCCCAAAGTTTCCTTTGTTGCACTTGATCGCATGCATATTCCTGAAAGAGGAGGGGATTGGAACAAAACTTTGCTCCAACATGAACAAAGGTGGATCTTTAGACTGCAGGCTACCATATCTCCAGGGCTAAATGATTCCTTATCCTTTGCTCCTTTTTTGAAAGGTTTTGCCTCTGGCAAAACACAATAGGATTGTAATTAATCCTAAAATTAACAATTTACACTCCTCTCTCTTCCCTCTTCCTGCCGCTTCCTTCCTTCTCTCCCTTTTTTCCCCCTTATGGGGACTACATCTCAATGTCTCCATAATCATGCCGTGTAATTGTCAGATTTGAATCACCATCTTCCAGCATACTGTCAAATGTCTTTTTAGAAAATACTAGATGAATAAATATATGTATGTTTATTAATATAACCATGTATGGTAATGTTATTCTTTCCTTTTCCTTTCTTTCTTTCTTTCTTTCTTTGTTCCATCAGCTGTCCCGGATTGCTCCCTCACACCCCTTGACCGTTTGTGACTTGCATACTGGATTCGCCGATGTGGAGTCTGCGGTTTCCCCAGCAGGGGAGGAGAGACGCAGGGCCCTGTGCCTCTCCAACACTCCCACAGGTGGCAGCAGGTCTGTCCACATCAGTGAGGAATCCGTCTGCTGGGCGGCATCTGCGATCACTTCCGGGTATTGATGTATGTTCCACGCATGCGCGGTCACGTCGTGCGTGCGCGTGACGTCATCATACCACGTGATTACGGTGGAAGTAACGGCGGCGGTCGGAGACACATGTCCCTCACAGACGCCGAGGAATTCACCAATGGAATGCCGCAATTGCGGCAGAATGGCCTCGATGGTGGGGTGGGAACCTTCAGGTGGGGGAGGACCCCAGGCTGCGGGGCTGGCAACCAATTTAACAATCAAATACTCACCATATAAACCCTGAGTGCAGAGCAATCATTCAGATGACCTCTTGCATCTCAGTGTGAGCAGACAAACGATCCTCCTGGGTAAGCACATCATTACAATTTAAAATCTTTTATTATAAATATTTATTCTTTTCCTTTGTAACTATATTCTTTAAACTAAACTTAAAATGTTGACTATATTTCTTATAGAACCACTATTACATATTGTAATTGAATCTCCCATTTGAAGGAGTATTCCAGTGCAGACTCTGTTTCCATTTGGATTGCCACACATTTATACCATAAGGTAACACTCTTAAAACTTTTTCAACATTTTATTAGTCTATCACTTTCCACTGACCCATGGATAACCTGTTTCATCTTTACTGTGGAGGGTGGGTTTCGTTTTCTATGGGGTGGAGGGTCCTTTTGTGGGGGGGGAAAGGGGGGGGCAGGGGAAGGGGGGGGGTCATGTGTGTGTTTTTTTTTTTTTTGTGTGGGGGGGGGGGGGGGGGACAAAACTGTTTACGGGGAGGACCACCATGTGTGATACACGTTAGATATGACTCCCTTAGGGAGCCATATTAGGGGTTTATAAGTCACACATTAATTAGGGTATTTCTGGATTAAAGGGTAAGAATAGTCAGGGTGGGGGGACTCATTAGCCTTTATAACATGCACTAGTTTAATTTGACACTTCCACTACACAATTTTTCACGTCAATTTGTATCTGTTACTTCATTATTCCATCACATTGATCATCACACACATTATTTTTTGTCACAGCGTCACCTGAAAGACAATGTAAATCACAAATACTATTGATTGATTTATATATCAATCAATAAACTTACATACATAAAGATAACAATAAATAATTGAATAACTGAGATGACATACCCTATTGAGAGGATGTATAACTTTGTCTGCTCAACACTTTAAAGTTGTATATGTCTCACTATTTAAATGATATATTGCCAAGCATTGTGTAATCATGCTTTAAATGCTCCGCTGCAGGTGTCAGCCCCATTCCTGGGGCTCCTTTTCCCCCCTCCGTTTGGGGATCCTTATCCTACATGGTGAATTCTTGTAAACTGCAGTCCCCTCCGGCGTTATTCCAGTGCGTGGGGAATCCACACGACCAGGAGGGTGTTCTGGGACCCTGGGGCATCTCCTGTTGGAAACCTTGGTAAAAATGTTCAGTGTCTACACACGATAAATTGGTGACTATGTTACTTATATATTTTTAAATTTTGTAAAAATTGGTGAAAATATTTGATGCTTACTCTATGCAACCTTTTTACAGCAACACCGAAACCTCTGAAGAAGACCCATGAAAAGGGTCGAAACGCGTTAGGAAGTGTTACATAGTTTCACATACAATTGTGTTAAACTGTATGACCACTTTCAGTGTTTGCAATTGTGTTCAATGACATGTTACCAGAACTCATATCTTAAATCTGTACCACCCATTTCCTTTGAATTTTAATAAATCCATTTTTGTACATACATTGTCATCCATTTTTGAATCGAGTTGCCTAAAAACCCTACTGGGGGAACTTCCCATTCTTCAGACTATTGGGGTGAGCAGCAATATAACTCTCATATTGTGTCCTTTCCATTCCACTCCTCCGTTAAGGAGCTCTGCCTTGTTTGGAGTGAAGTTTTTTTTTTTTTTTTTCCATTTATACTGCTCCCATCCGTCTTGACACTGCTTTGGGACATCCCACACGTTCAGTGATTAAGAGCCGCCGTGTCGGTCCATGGATGATAAGAGAAAATAGGATTTTTGTACTCACCGTAAAATCCATTTCTCTGACATTCATGGACTGACACGGCACCCACCCTTCCTTTTAAGTTTGTACTGCTTTGTTATGAACTGAGGTCTGCTAGCTGCAGGTGGGAGGGTAATGTCCGGAGGGACCGCCCCCCTGGACGGGGCTGTTCAGCTCTGGTTTGTTCTAGAATGTTTTAACATTTAACATTCTGCCTAGGTCTTCTCCTGCAAGCAGGGACATATACCCACACATTCAGTGATTAAGAGCCGCCGTGTCGGTCCATGGATGTCAGAGAAATGGATTTTACGGTGAGTACAAAAATCCTATTTTATTCGACATGCCCTCGATTTTTGTCTTTCCCACAACTATTTTTGGTACGCCAATAGATTTTATGCACAACAAAGAGTTGTGCCAAGTTTGCGCCCAGCATCGCAAACCTTTTTATGGCGGAGTGTGAAGGCTAGGTTATTTTTAAAGAAAGGAGGGTACAGCCGATTTTTTATAAACGTTTTATTTGGGCTGGCCCTTTTTGATTCTTTAAAGCAATTTTTAAACTTTTTAATCACCAACAATAATAAAATAAATTTCCTGGATGTCAGTGTCTATCGGCGAAATAAAAAACTTGAAACCAAAGTGTTCTTTAAACCGACCGACAGGAATAGCTATTTGCCCACAACCAGCGGTCACCACCCCCCAGTGGCTCATAAATATTCCCAAGGGACAAATCATGAGGGTCAAACGCAATTGTTCTGAGATTGACAATTTCTTTACCCAATCGAAAATCCTTACTGAGAGATTTGAGGCAAGGGGATATAACCCACAAGTGCTGGACAAGATAGTAGAAGATGTTGGTGCAATATCAAGGGAAATCTGTTTACAAGGAAAACAGGAGTCTATCCCTGCAGCTACCAATACTAAAGAATGGGGTTTCATCTCACAATTTCACACTGGGTACAAAGAAGTGGAATCCATATTCAACCAACATTGGCACATCCTATTACTGAACAAAAAACTCTGTACAGTATTACCTCCGGGGCCTCAGTTCATATACATAAAAGCTCCTAACTATGGTGATTTGGTGGTCAAAAAAGTTCTTGACCCTCCAATGAGACCGCAAACTTTTGGGATTGTAATGGCTTTTTTGCCTGCAGAAGATGCAAAGCCTGCAGGGAACTTGCATGACCAATTAGGGGTTTAGATAACTTTATTTCAGTTTGATATAAAACAGTTTATAACATGTAACATATAATATATATGTATATAAACAAGGCTAAATAATAATTTTACCATGTCAGTGCACAGAATTAGTAGAGTATTTATTCGCAGACGACCTTTTACTGTTTGTCACTTCTCCACGGTCCTCTTTACCGGAGATTTGCTCATTGCTTAATACGTTTTTGACTCTTTCAGGTCTCAGAGTTAATATGTCTAAATCTCAAGCTCTTAACGTGTCTCTCCCAGATTCTATAGTGTCTGATTTACAGATAGCATACCAATTCAAGTGGAGCAGCTCTTCCATTAAATACTTAGGAATCAATCTTACCTCTGTATTTGAAAATCTATATCAAGCTAATTACCCTCCTATGTACAAGAAACTTGAACTCGATCTTAGAGACTGGGAGTCGCACAGTATTTCTTGGGTTGGCAGGATTAACTCCGTCAAGATGATCCTTTTGCCCAGGCTTTTATATTTATTTCGTTCACTTCCTATTCCAATCAAAAGAGATCATTTGAAATCTTTTCAAAGTAAGCTCACTAAATTCATTTGGAACAATAAAGGTCCACGACTCTCAAACCGATGCCTATTTAACCTTCCCAAACAGGGTGGGTTAGGCCTACCGAATCTCTTATGGTACTTCCAAGCAGCACGATTGGCACAACTTTCTGTCTTATATTTTAACACAGAACTTCCTGATTGGATATCAATTGAAAATCAAGCTGTTCCATCCTCATCACTAATACACTTGTTATGGTGCCCTCCCAAAAATAGACCTCCCATCTTATCACCATCTCTCTCACAATCCTTCTCTTTATGGGATTCACTTCGGAAACTTCCCTCTCTGGTCTCTAAAGCTCAACCTTTGACCCTGTTGTTCCAAAACCCCTTCTTTAATCAAGGTTTGGACCTTCAAAACTTTAAATGGTGGTATGACAAGAGGTTGTACCGCATTGGTCAATTTTTTTCCACTACAGGCCCTTTACCTATTGAATATTTTATGAACGAATTAGATCTCCCTTTATCCGATAAACCGAGATTTCTTCAAATCGCTAATTTAATTCATTCTAAGTGTAAATCTGGATATTCATCCCGAGACTTTACTGATTATGAAACTTGGTGTGGGCGGGCCGTGGAGCGAAGGGGTGGCGGAATCTCTGTGATCTACAAGTCACTGGCATCCAATTTGGTGAAACTACCATACATGTTAGCTTGGGAGAAGGAACTCCTAATTGATAGAAATATTGTGGATTGGCATGCTAGCTACTCTCGCTCGACTTCAGGCTTCTACAACACCTCGCTCATAGAGGCTAATATAAAACTTTTTACAATATGGTATCTAGTTCCCACGAGATTGGCAGTTATGTACCCCTCTGTTTCACCTCTTTGTTTTAGGGGGTGTCAGGGACTGGGTTCTATTATCCACATATGGTGGGAATGCCCAAGAATTTGTGGATTTTGGAATAAGGTATTTCACATTTTACGCAATGTCACAGGTTGCCCGATACATCAATTGCCCACAATTGCTTTGCTTAATGGGCATTTACCTCATATTCCTAAAGTCACTCGTAAACTAATTTTGTTTATTTTAACGGGAGCAAAACTAACTATTGCAAAGGCATGGAAGAAACCTTCGGTATCTATATTATCCATGAAACGAAAAGTTTATTGGATTATGGAACAAGAAAAACTGGTTAGCTTCTTGTTAGACGAGACCTCTAATTTTGAAGCTATATGGGAACCTTGGGCGCGATTTATGGGAATCTCTTTGTCACATAACTCGGTTGTCAACACCAATCACTGATCTTTGGAATGTATATTTGGATTGTAGGCATTCTATAATCTTTTCATTTCATATCTTGTTTTTTTTTTTTTTTCTCTCTTCTTATCTCTCTCCTCCTTTTCTTTTCCGTACATCACGGGACACAGAGCGACATAGTCATTACTAAAGGGTTATATAGATACCGTCAGGTGCTGGCACTGGCAACTTCCAAAACCGGAAGTACCCTCCCCTATATAAGCCCCTCCCATCCGGGAGCACCTCAGTTTTTTGCCAGTGTCTAAGGTGTTGGCCAAGAAGAAACATGTGTTTTTCACTGAGCTTGCGTACAGGTTCTTTTGGGCCTCAGTAAGCTATTCCGGATCCGACCAAAAAAGCTTCATAGCTAAACGGTCGGTACCCGGGCCTTGCAGAGAAGAGCAAGGTTTTGCCTGTAATGCTTCTCTTAGGAGAGCTGGACCCTGGGATCCAGAGCTCTGGTCATACCCACGACCAAGATGTTTTCTGTGCAGGGTGCTATACAGGTCCAGGGGAGTGGAATCCTTGGGAACCCGGTCCCTGAAGGTTTGATTACAATGCCTGCCGTGATAGGTGAAGTTTGGGCTTTTGTGGACCAAACAAAGTCCTGCGGCGGGGAACAGGTAAGTGGGGGCCCCCAGGAACTTGGTTCTATTGGGGGACCCCCAAGCCTAATTTGTCTTTCTGTCTGTTACCTAATGGTATTCCCGCAAAATTCTGTGCATGCCTGTAACTACTAAAAAAATGTAATAATTTTTAATGGTGGTCAAGAAAAAATAAATAAAAATTTTTATATATATATTTAATATATTAGACTGCGGTACCTGTGTTTGTCCACTAGAGGCCGCTGTGGAATGTTTTCTTGTCATGTGGACTAGCTTCTTCTCAGCAGAGCAAAGTCCAGGCAGATGGTGAGTTCTCTTATAGGAAACTGCTTCCTCTGCCATGTTGCAGTGTTTGTCCATCCCCCGGCCTGCGGCAAAGAGGGGCCCTGGCTCCTGTCCCTTGTTACCATATTTGAAATTAGCGCCGAAGGCGCACGTGCCCGCGCGCGTGCGCGTGCACGCGCCTCTATATATAGAGGTAAGCCGGGAAAGGGGGCGGAGCCTGGGGGATGACGCTCTGTGCGCGCCGCAGCGCTTCTGCGCATGTGCGGGCGTCCCAGCAATTTTAAAAAAACCACAATATTGTAGTGAGCTGGCTATGAAGTACAGAGACAGAGCTGGCAACATTTAAAGGCATACAGCAAGCGGTTGATACAGGCATCCCCTAGAAAAGCACATTAGTAGACACCAACTGTGATATAGCAGCAATTGTGCTAGACTATTCTCAGTAAAAGTGGTGTATTACGGCTGGAATACCTCAGCTTTAGGCTTAGGAATATGCCGTCCAGAAGCTCCGGAACTGAATCTTCCAGGAAGCGAAAGGGGTCTCATCGGGCTCTGAGGATCTTGGGCATACTTCTGCTGCACCAGTCTCCCCTGAAGTTCAGAGGTAAGTGACCGTAGAGACCCCGCAGGGGTACTTGGTACTGTGGCTGTCCTCAGTCACCTGCTCCTGTGTATGTAACAGAGGAGGTTTTTTCCTCAGCTCTGGGAGGATTAGAGAGAGATTGTCAACATTTATCGCTGCCTCCCTGTCAGGGAAAGCACGCCCGATCTCCGTCTCCTCCTTCAGAGTGCCTGTTAGCAGAGCAACAGTCCCATACAGGGATCGACCTGCCTGAAGGGGATCAGGATGAGGTTGATTCTGTTATAGAGGAATCAACAGTGGGGGAACCTTTTCTCAGCATCTCAAGCTGAAAGATTATGGGTTCAGTCTCTGACTAACATGGTCCGATCAGCATTTAAAAATGCACCTTGCGGAACCATCAACCACTACTGTATCCTCGATGGGGTCGCTAGAAGCCCCCAGACTGTTTGTTCTTTTCCACTTCACCCTTTACTGAAAGGGCTCATTTACCAGGATTGGGAACGTCCTGAGAAAATATTTATTCCCCCAAGAGATTTCCGGTGGTCTATCCCATGGAGGATAAGTTCATCAAAAAAAAAAAAAAAAAAATGGAAGGTCCCTACAGTGGACGCAGCCATCTCTTGTATGTATAAATCACTGACATGTCCAGTGGATAATGTCCAAATGTTCAAGAACCCAATAAATAAAAGATTGGAGTCCTTATGAAAATCTGCTTGGTGATACAACCAGCAGTAGCAGCTATTGGGGTCAGCTAAGCAGTGAAGGATCAGTTGAAACAGGTCTTGAGGGACTTGACAGATCAGCAGGCTTGGCCCTAGCTGATCTACCTAGAGCCTTAGGCTTTGCGGTTGACGCCATAGAGGATTCAGTCCATCAGGCCTCCCGCCTTACGCTGTCTATAGACATACGCGTAGGCTCCTATGGCTCAAAAACTGGTCTGCTGAAGCTCCCTGTAAAGAATGGCTGGTTAGCGTCCCATTTCATGGTGAACGCTTATTCAGGGAAAACCTGGACAAATATATCCAGAAAATTTCCAGCGGTAAAAATACGCTCTTGCCGGTTAAAAGCAGAATTAGAGGTCCCTCTTTAAGAGGCCTGCTTCTCCAGTCCCTGGGGCATCGGCTGTGTAACAGTTCCGACGGCCTCCTCGGTCAAATCCCGGGGGTAAAAAACAGGGACAGTAGCAGGGTAATGAGAAACCCTGGGTCAGGGGAGGTACAAAACCTCCCCCAAAGTTAAATTCATTGAAGCCCCCACTCAGTCGGGTGGGGGGAGGACTCCAGTTGTTCGCAAGAGACCTGGCGGGACACGATCAAGACAGATAGGTGCTCTCCGCAGTAGGTTTGGGATACAGTTTGGAGTTAAAAGACTCTCCTCCTTCCCATTTTTGAGGTCAAACGTGCCAAGGGATCCCCGGAAGAGAGTCCCTCCTGTTGGCACTAGAACAACTATTGCTCCAAGGAGTAATTATGGAGGTTCCCCTGGAAGAATGAGGGTTCGGGTTTTACTCAAACCTCTTTACAGTCCCGAAGCAAACGCGGACGGGAGGCCCATATTAATTCTAAAAGGGCTATACAAATTCCTGTATATCAGGTCTTTCCGATGGAGTCGATCCGATCGGTGGCCACTGCCCTACAAGGGGAGGATTGGTTAGCCACGATCGACATCAAAGATGCTTATTTGCACATTCCCATCTTTCCAGTCCACCAAAAATTTCTACGCTTTGCAGTAGAAGGGCGCCATTTTCAGTTCAGAGCCTTACCCTTCGGTTTGGCCACAGCACCACGAGTGTTTACAAAAATTCTGGCCCTTTATTGGCCAATCTAAGAACACAAGGTGTAATGATAATGGCATATCTGGATGACTTGTTGCTGATAGACCACTCAGTGAAAAAACTAGACGTGGTCGTTCACAAGACGATCAAGTATCTGGAATCTCACGGTTGGATTATCAACCGAGACAAGTCAGCCCTAAAAACCAGTCTAAAGTCTGGAATACTTGGGGCTAAGGTTGGATTCAGGCCAGAGAAAAATATTCTTGCCTCGAGGAAAGGTGTTGTCTTTGAAAGATTTGATCCACTTAGTGGGTACAAAAAAGACAGCCGTCCATACGCCTGTATATGAGGCTGCTGGGAAAAATGGTGGCATCATTCGAAGCAGTCCCCTACGGTCAATTCCATTCAAGGAATTTGCAAGGGGCCATACTGTCAGCCTGGAACAAAAAGATTCAGGCCTAGACTTACAATGTCCTTGTCCCCTTCCGTTCGCAAGAGCCTCCGTTGGTGGTTGGTTTCCCAGAATCTGGAAAAAAGGAAATCCTTCAGTCCGATTTCTTGGAAGGTGGTCACTACAGATGCCAGCCTTATAGGCTGGGGAGCAGTACTGGAGCAATAGTCTCTCCAGGGCAGATGGTCGGATGCAGAAAAGGCCCTGCCCATCAATCTCTTAGAGATACGAGCAGCCCGGTATGCCTTAGTAGCATGGACATCCAAACTCCAAGGGTCCCATGTCAGAATTCAATCAGACAATGCCACAGCAGTGGCATATATCAATCATCAGGGGGGCACCAGGAGTCGTGCAGCCCAGAGGGAAGTAAATTACATCCTGAAATGGGCAGAAAAAATATGTCCCAGCCATATCTGCGGTATTCATTCCAGGAGTGGAGAATTGGAAGGCGGACTTTCTAAGTCGCCAGAAATTAGGCCCAGAGGAAGGGTCCCTTCACCCCGAGGTTTTCTGGACAATATGTCAGCGGTGGGGAACATCGGATGTAGATCTTCTAGCATCCAGATTCAACGCAAAGGGGGACAGGTTTGTCTCTCGGACAAGGGATCCCCTAGCTTGCGGCTCGGATGCCCTAGTGTTCCCTTGGGATCAGTTCAAGCTGATATATGCATTCACACCGCCACAATAGTTACCTCGATTACTCCGCAGAATCAGGGTAGAAAAGAAACCAGTGATTCTGGTGGCTCCAGCGTGGCCCCGAAGAGCGTGGTACGTGGAGATTGTAAAATGTCAGTGGGGAGTCCTTGGACTCTCCCACATCGTCCGGACCTGCTTTCGCAAGGACCGATATACCACCCTTCCTTACCAGCCCTAGGTTTGACGGCCTGGCTATTGAAGCCCACATTCTAAAAAAGAGAGGGCTCTCTAATTCTGTGGTATCTACCATGATCAATGCCAGGAAGCCGGTATCCAGGCAGATCTACTATAGAATCTGGAAGGCGTACATCGCCTGGTGTGAAGCCAAGAAATGGCATCCACGTAAGTACGTAATAGGTAGGAGTCTGGACTCCCTACAATGGGCTGTAGATAGGAAGCTTGCCTTGAGTACTATCAAGGGTCAGATTTCGGCCTTGTCAATATTTTTTCAAAGGCCCTTGGCTTCGCATTCACTAGTCAAAGCCTTTATACAAGGAGTGATGCGTATTAGTCCTCCGGTTAATATTCCCATATGTCCATGGGATCTAAACTTGGTTCTGTCGGTTCTACAGAAACAACCATTTGAACCATTACAGCATATTTCTTTGGTTCTTCTCACCAGGAAATTGATTTTTCTAGTAGCCATTTGTTCGGCTAAAAGAGTGTCGGAATTAGCAGCTATGTCCTGTAGGGAGCCATATCTGGTTATCCATAAGGACAGGAGTAGTGTTACGTTCTCATCCAGCCTTTCTTCCTAAGGTGGTATCGAGGTTTCATTTGAACCAGGATGTGGTTCTTCCTTCTTTTTTCCCCAAACCTACTTCGGTAGAGGAAAAGTTATTGCATTCTTTGGATGTAGTAAGAGCAGTTAAAGCTTATCTAAAAGCCACTGCTCAGATTCGCAGAACGGATACTTTGTTTATTCTGCCGGAAGGCCCCAGAAGGGGTCAGGCAGCGTCAAAATCTACTTTAGCCAAGTGGATTCGACAGGTCATAATACAAGCCTATGGCTTGAGAAATAGACCGCCTCCGTTCAAAGTTAGGGCGCACTCCACGAGAGCAGTTGGAACTTCATGGGCAGTGCATCACCAGGCCTCCCTGGCTCAAATCTGTAAGGCCGCAACATGGTCTTCAGTACACACGTTTACTAGGTTCTACCAGGTGGACGTTGGAAGTCAGGAGGATGTCGCCTTTGGGCGCAGTGTGTTGCAGGCCGCAAAAGATCCTCATGTCTGATAGCGCTCAGCTTATATATGGTGTATCCCCCCCCTCATTTGGCATTGCTTTAGGACATCCCATTAGTAATGACTATGTCGCTCTGTGTCCCGTGATGTACGGAAAATAAAATAGGATTTTTATAACAGCTTACCTGTAAAATCCTTTTCTTGGAGTACATCACGGGACACAGAGCTCCCACCCCTCTTTGGGGACACTTATTGCTTTGCTACAAAACTGAGGTGCTCCCGGATGGGAGGGGCTTATATAGGGGAGGGTACTTCCGGTTTTGGAAGTTGCCAGTGCCAGCACCTGACGGTATCTATATAACCCATTAGTAATGACTATGTCGCTCTGTGTCCCGTGATGTACTCCAAGAAAAGGATTTTACAGGTAAGCTGTTATAAAAATCCTATTTTTTCTTTCTCTTTTTTTTTATCCTATACTTTTCTCTTTCGGTATGGACTTTTATTATTTATAATATGTTTGTTTTATTTCATCTGATAAAATATAACAGTTTCAGGTTCAGATTCTTTCTTTTTGTTAGAGGCTTAAACTGTTAGAGCTAAGTTTAACAGTCTAAGAACAATTCTTAGTTTTCATACTAAGGTCGAGTATTGGTTTTTGCATGTACAAATGACAAATTTCTATTATATCTCTCTACTCGTCTCCACCAACGATTGTTGGTGGAGATACAAAGGCCGGGCTGGGGGCACCCTCTCCTTCCTAGTCACAGTGTGTTCCCGTTAGGGGTGGCTGGGGAGGGGAGTAGGAGTCCCTCATATTTTCAGTTTATTCTTGTGGGAACTAGATTTTCTTAACGTAAGTTATTATTAGTTTATAAGATTACTTGATTATATACACGACCAAGATGAGGCTAGACATTAATACTTTTTGTTTAAATACTGTCAGTAATGGTTTTTAAGGTGATAATTTGTCCAAGTTTCTATGGTAATAATACCTGAGATTTATGTGAAGTCAATTGTAATCATCTTTAATATTTATGATTCTGTAATGACTTTTTGCTGATGAAAATAAAAAACTTAAGTGAAAAAAAAAAAAAAGAATTAGCGTAATTACTGTTAAGCCCCTACCTGCATGAACAAAAACCTTTTCAATCAAGACGATTAAAAAAAAAAGGAGGCTCATGAACAGTTTATGCAAAATTATCAAAATGGATTTATTAAATAATATAATATGACATGGTAACGTGGACTATATCCAAGGAACAGGACAACATGTATAAAATGACCACAATCAAAAATTTGACTGATCAAACACTGATACACACACACAACAGGACAGATATAAAAGGACTATTGACAAATAAGACATGTCCGGACGCCAGGTTGTTTAGAGAGAGGTCTCAGAAAAAATGCAAATAAAATCAAAATAGATGGCAACAGCAAAAGGGCTGCGTATATGCCAAGAGACCACCCGCTAAAAGCCCTGGAAGCTCGAGCCCTAATGAATGGATAAATGGGGAGGGAAAGAGGGGGGAGGGAAGGGGGGACCAGCTGGATGGATCCACTGAGGGATGGCTGAAGTCCTGTATCACCAACAGGTGATATATGGAAGAAGAAACAATGAATGAATGAAAAAAAGTCTAAATGTTGAGGTGCTATGTCCATCAACTAATGTTCCTGGAGGCGTGCAAAAGGCGTATGCAAAGTTCAAACTGGGGACAAATGTACTGCAGACAAAAACATTCCTCACTAGCAGTGATGGCTAAGAACACTGGAATAGCCAGCTATCAGGAGTGGAGAAGTGTAAAACTGCAAATCTGGTGTATAAGTAGTAATATTACCCCTTCTCCGATGCTCCTATGCGACCACATGTGATCACTTTACTGCTCCTTTTCTGGTCCTTCTTAGCTGACAGCAGATGTAGCAGGATGTTGCAGTATACGGCCGTATTCACAGTGCATATAGAGGAATAGTTCCCTGGTTAAATCACTTTCATGTCCCACAGCTCATATTAGCGTCTGTGCAGCCTGCATGGCTAACTACCTTCTCCTCCTTCTCCCTCCGGGGCTCGTCGTCACCATACGGGCATGAAGCCGCGTCTCAGCGTGACGTCCGGGCGGAAGTGACGTAGACTAGTTTCGCAGGTAAAGTATGCGTAGCTTCATCTGGGCGACTGTGGGATAAAAAGGGGTTTAACCAGGGCTTTTAGTGGGTGGTCTCTTGGCATATACACAGCCCTTTTGCTGTTGCCATCTATTTTGATTTTATTTGCATTTTTTTCTGAGACCTCTCCCTAAACAACCTGGCGTCTGGACGTGTCTTATTTGTCAATAGTCATTTTATGTCTGTCCTGTGTGTGTGTGTGTGTGTGTGTGTGTATATCAGTGTTTGATCAGTCAAATTTTTGATTGTGGTCATTTTATACATGTTGTCCTGTTCCTTGGATATAGTCCACATTACCATGTCATATTATATTATTTAATAAATCCATTTTGATAATTTTGCACAAACTGTTCATGAGCCTCCGTTTTCTTTTTCGTACATCACGGGACACAGAGCGACATAGCAATTACTATGTGGGTTATATAGATTACCTTCAGGTGCTGGCACTGGCAACTTCCAAGACAGGAAGTACCCTCCCCTATATAAGCCCCTCCCATCCGGGAGTACCTCAGTTTTTTTGCCAGTGTCTAAGGTGTTGGCCAAGGTTAACATATTCATCTGGGCTTGTGTACAGGTTCTTTTGGGCCTTATCAAGCTATTCCGGATCCAACCAAAAAAGCTTCATAGCTAAACGGTTGGTACCTGGGCCTTGCAGAGAAGAGCAAGGTTTTGCCTGTAATGCCTCTCTTAGGAGGGCTGGACCCTGGGATCCAGAGCTCTGGTCATACCCAAAACCAAGATGCTATCTGTGCAGGGTGCTATACAGGTCCAGGGGAGTGGAATCCTTGGGAACCCGGTCCCTGAAGGTCTAAGTACATTGCCTGCCGTGAGAGGCGAAGTTTGGGCTTCTGTGCCAAACAGAGTCCTGCGGCGGGGAAAAGGTAAGTGGGGGCCCCTCAGGAACTTGGTTCTATTGGGGGGCCCTCAATCCTAATATGTCTTTCTGCCTGTTACCTAAACGGTATTCCCGCTAAATATCTGTAATGCCTAAGACTGCTAATTCTAGAAAATGTTTTTTCATATGGTAGTTGAAAAAAAAGACAAGGTGCGGTACCTGTGTTTAGCCACTAGAGACCGCTGTGGAACGTCTTTTTCTTTGGACTATTCCTTCCAGGGTGAAATTCCAGGCAGATGGTGAGTTCTCTTGAAAGGGAAACTATATTCCTCTGTCTTGTTGCCATGTGCTCTGTCATCCCCGGGCCCTGCTGTAAACAGGGACCCTGGCTCCTCTCCCTGTGTTTCCATATGTGAACGCTGATGGCGCACACGGGTGCGCGCGCGCACGCACTTCTAATATAGGAGATAGGCTGGAATGGGGGCGGAGCTTGGCGGATGACGCTCTGTGCGCGCCGCAGCGCTTCTGCGCATGTGCGGGCGTCCCAGCATGTTAAAACATTTTTTTCTGTGAACTGGCTGTGGATGGACAGAGCAAAGGGGGCTGGTAGCATACTAAGAGCAGGCATACAGCAGGCGGTTGATACAGGCATCCCCTAGAGAGACACATTAGTGGACACCAACTGATATATATAGCAGCAAGTTGGCTAGACTATTGTCAGTAAGTGGTGTATTGCGGTTGGAATACCTCAGCTTTGGACTTAGGAATATGCCGCCCAAAGTCTCCGGGTCTAAGACTCCCAGGAAGCAAAAAGGGTCTCCGTCGGGCTCTGAGGATCTGGGGCATGCTTTTTCTGCACCAGTCTCCCCTGAGAAATCAGAGGTTGGTACCCGTAGAGAACCCTCAGGAGTGCCTGGTACTGTGGCTGTCCTCAGTTCACCTGCTCCTGTGTATGTAACAGAGGAGGCTTTTACCTCAGCTCTGGGAGGACTGGAGCAAAGATTGGCAGCATTGATCGCTTCTTCCCTACCAGAAAGAAAGCGCGCCCGATCTCCGTCTCCTCCATCAGACTACCTGTTAGCAGAGCAACAGTCCCATGAAGGGATTGGCCTACCTGAAGGGGATCAGGATGAGGATGACTCTGTTTTAGAGGAGTCGACAGTGGAAGAACCATTCTCGGCATCACAAGCTGAAAGATTGTGGGCTCAGTCCCTAACCGACATGATTCGATCAGCATTTAAAATGCCTCTTGTGGAACCATCAACCACTTCTGTCTCCTCGTTGGGGGTCGTTAAAAGCTCCCCAGACTAATTGTTCCTTTCCAATTCATCCATTACTGGAAGGACTTGTATACCAGGATTGGGAACATCCTGATAAAATATTTACTCCCCCTAAGAGATTTCCGGTGATCTATCCCATGGAGGATAAGTTCACCCGGAAATGGAGTTTGCCTACAGTGGACGCAGCCATCTCTTGTGTGAACAAATCACTGACATGTCCAGTAGATAATGTTCAAATGTTCAAGGACCCAATAGATAAAAAATTGGAGTCCTTATTAAAGTCTGCTTTTTCTACAGCGGGAGCGGTTACACAGCCAGCAGTGGCAGCGATTGGGGTTTGCCAAGCGGTAAAATATCAGATGAAACAGGTCTTAAGGGACTTGCCGGATCAGCAGGCCCATGCCCTGGCTGATCTGCCTAGAGCATTATGCTTTGCGGTTGACGCCATCAAGGATTCTATCCACCAGGCCTCCCGCCATACGCTGTCTTTAGTACATATGCGTAGACTTCTGTGGCTCAAGAACTGGTCTGCTGAGGCTCCCTGTAAAAAGTTGCTAGTTAGCTTCCCATTTCATGGTGAACGCTTATTCGGCGAGGACCTGGATAAATATATCCAAAAGATTTCCAGCGGTAAAAGTACTCTCTTACCGGTTAAAAAGAGGTTTAGAGGTCCCTCTTTTAAGAAGCCTACCTCTCCAATCCCTGGGACATCTGCTTCTAAGCAGTCCCGACGGCCTCCTCGGTCAAATCCCGGAGGTAAAAATCAGGGACAATCACAGGGTAACAAAAAACCCTGGGTCCCAAAAGGTACAAAACCACCCTCCAAGTCAAATTTATGAAGGGCTGCCCACACTCAAACGGGTGGGGGGAAGACTTCAGTTGTTCGCAGAAACCTGGCGGGAGACGATCAGAGACAGATGGGTGCTCTCCGCAGTAACTCAGGGATACAAGCTGGAGTTAGGAGTCTCTTCGTTCCCATTTTATGTGGTCAAGCATGCCAAAAGATCCCCTGAAGAGAGGATCCCTCTTGTTGGCATTAGAACAACTATTGCTCCAAGGAGTAATTATGGAGGTTCCTCTAGAAGAGTGGGGGTTGGGTTTTTACTCAAACCTCTTCACAGTCCCGAAACCAAACGGGGACGTAAGGCCCATATTAAATCTAAAGGGGCTAAACAAATTCCTGCACATCCGGACTTTTCGGATGGAGTCGATCCGGTCGGTAGCCGCTGCCCTACAAGGGGAGGAATGGTTAGCCTCGATCGACATCAAAGATGCTTATTTGCACATTCCCATCTTTCCAGTCCATCAGAAATTTCTACGCTTTGCAGTAGAAGGGCACCATTTTCAGTTCAGAGCCTTACCTTTCGGTCTGGCCACAGCACCACGGGTGTTCACAAAAATTCTGGCCCCACTATTGGCCAATCTAAGAACAAGAGGTGTGACGATAATGGCATACCTAGACGACTTGTTGTTGATGGACCACTCAGTGGCAAAACTAGAAGTGGTAATTCACGATACGATCAAGTATCTGGAATCTCACGGTTGGATCATCAACCGAGACAAGTCAGCCCTACAACCAGTCAAAAGTCTGGAATACTTGGGGCTACGGCTGGTCAGACCAAAGGAAGATTTTCATGTCTCAAGAAAAAGTATCTTCTTTGAGGGTTTTGGTCCACCTGGTGGGTGCAAAAAGACAGCCTTACATACGCCTGTGCATGAGGCTGCTGGGAAAGATGGTGGCATCATTCGAAGCTGTGCCATACGCCCAGTTTCACTCAAGGAATTTGAAAAGGGCCATACTGTCAGCCTGGAACAAAAAAGTTCAGGCCCTAGACTTCCCGATGTCCTTGTCCCCTTCCGTTCGGAAAAGTCTCTGTTGGTGGTTGATTCCCCAGAATCTGCAAAAGGGGAAATCCTTCAGTCCGATTTCTTGGAGGGTGGTCACTACAGATGCCAGCCTTATAGGCTGGGGGGCAGTACTGGAGCAATGATCTCTCCAGGGCAGATGGTCGGATGCAGAGAAGGCTCTGCCCATCAATCTCTTAGAGATACAAGCAGCCCGGTATGCCCTAGTAGCATGGACATCCAAACTCCAAGGGTCCCCTGTCAGAATTCAATCAGACAATGCCACGGCAGTGGCATATATCAATCATCGGGTGGCACCAGGATTCGTGCAGCCCAGAGGGAAGTAAATTGCATCCTGAAATGGGCAGAAAGATATGTCCCAGCCATATCCGCGGTATTCATTCCAGGAGTGGAGAATTGGAAGGCGGACTTTCTGAGTCGCCAGCAGTTATGCCCAGGGGAATGGTCCCTTCATCCCAAGGTTTTCCGAGCAATATGTCAGCGATGGGGAGCACCGGATGTAGATCTGCTAGCATCCAGATTCAACGCAAAGGTGGACAGATTTGTCTCTCGGACAAGAGATCCCCTAGCTTGCGGCTCGGATGCTCTGGTGTTCCCTTGGGATCAGTTCAAACTGATATATGCATTCCCACCGCTACAATTGTTGCCTCGGCTACTCCGCAGAATCAGGATAGAAAAGAAGCTGGTGATCCTGGTGGCTCCAGCGTGGCCTCGACGAGCCTGGTATGCGGAGATTGTAAAAATGTCTGTGGGGAGTCCTTGGACCCTCCCACGTCGCCCGGACCTGCTTTCGCAAGGACCGATATACCACCCTTCCTTACTATAGCTCTAGGTTTAACGGCCTGGCTATTGAAGCCCACATCCTCAAAAAGAGAGGTCTCTCTAACCCTGTGGTATCTACTATGATCAATGCCAGGAAGCCTGTATCCAGGCAGATTTACTATAGAATCTGGAAGGCGTACATCGCATGGTGTGAGGCCAGAAAATGGCATCCACGTAAGTACGTTATAGGCAGGATTCTGGACTTCCTGCAGTAAGCTGTAGACAGGAAGTTTGCCTTGAGTACTATCAAGGGTCAGATTTCAGCCTTGTCAATATTTTTTCAAAGGCCCCTGGCTTCACATTCACTAGTCAAATCTTTTATACAAGGTGTGACGCGTATTAACCCTCCGGTTAAAATTCCCATATGTCCATGGGACCTAAACCTGGTTCTATCGGTTCTACAGAGACAACCATTTGAACCTTTGCGGCACATTTCCTTGGTCCTACTCACCAGGAAATTGATCTTTTTAGTAGCCATATGTTCGGCTAGAAGAGTGTCGGAATTGGCCGCTATGGTCCTGTAAGGAGCCATATCTGGTTATTCATAAGGACAGAGTAGTGTTATGTCCTCATCCAGCCTTTCTTCCTAAGGTGGTATCGAGGTTTCATTTGAACCAAGATGTGGTTCTTCCTTCCTTTTTTTCCAAACCTAGCTCGGTAGAGGAAAAATGATTACATTCCTTGGATGTAGTAAGAGCAGTTAAAACTTATCTAAAAGCCACTGCTCAGATTCGAAGAACGGATACTTTGTTTATTCTGCCGGAAGGCCCCAGAAAGGGTCAGGCAGCATCAAAATCCACTTTAGCCAAGTGGATTCGACAGGTCATAATACAAGCCTATGGCTTGAAGAGAAGACCGCCTCCGTTCAAAGTTAGGGCGCACTCCACGAGAGCAGTGGGAACTTCATGGGCAGTGCATCACCAGGCCTCCCTGGCCCAGATCTGTAAGGCCGCAACATGGTCTTCAGTACACACGTTCACTAGGTTCTACCAAGTGGACGTTAGAAGTCAGGAGGATGTCGCCTTTGGGCGCAGTGTGTTGCAGGCTGCAAAAGATCCCCATGTCTGATGGCGCCCAGCTTATGTATGGTGTATGCCTCCCCTCATTTGGGCATTGCTTTGAGACGTCCCACATAGTAATTGCTATGTCGCTCTGTGTCCCGTGATGTACGAAAAAGAAAATAGGATTTTTATAACAGCTTACCTGTAAAATCCTTTTCTTGGAGTACATCACGGGACACAGAGTTCCCACCCCTCTTTTGGGGACACTTATTGCTTTGCTACAAAACTGAGGTACTCCCGGATGGGAGGGGCTTATATAGGGGAGGGTACTTCCTGTCTTGGAAGTTGCCAGTGCCAGCACCTGAAGGTAGTCTATATAACCCACATAGTAATTGCTATGTCGCTCTGTGTCCCGTGATGTACTCCAAGAAAAGGATTTTACAGGTAAGCCGTTATAAAAATCCTATTTTTTTTCAATCGTCTTGATTGAAAAGGTTTTTGTTTATAACATGTAACAGCAACTTTGTGGTCTATGCTTTGAGATGTCCTTGTGGTCTGCTTTACATAGGGCGTACTAAAAGAATACTAAGGATACGGATAGCGGAACATATCCATAACATCAAAATTGGGTTTAAGGACCACAGCGCGTGTCCCTCCATTTTAAATTAAAGCATAATCGGGATGCATCAGGCCTAGAACATTTGGAACAACACTGGAGAGGCTCTTGTATAGTCCGAGTTATCTAAACGGGAGACCCGGTGGATATTTTTAACAGATGTTTTAGTACCTAAAGGCCTAAATGTAGAATTGGACATCAACTGTTTTATCAGCGACACTTAGTTTTAATTTTTTATACTTTTAATCATGTCATAGGACATTATTTTATCTTTATACCTTACATTTTAGGCATACTGAATTTTAGCCCCAGCCTACCTGATTTAAAGCGGAGCTCCGCCGGAATTTTTTTTATTAAAACCCAGCAGCTACAGCAGCTGCTGGCTTTTAATATTTGGACACTTACCTGTCCTGGAGTCCAGCGACGTCCGCAGCAGAGGACGAGCGATCGCTCGTCGCTCTGCTGCTCCCTCCGCCATCCTCGCTGAGGGAACCAGGAAGTGAAGCCCTGCGGCTTCATGCCCGGTTCCCTACGGCGCATGCGCAAGTCGCGCTGCGCCGTTCTGATTGGTGCTCCTGTGTTCTGGGAGCCGAGTGTCTCCCAGAACACCAAGGGAAGTCTGCGGGAAGTGACGTAACTCCCGCAGATTCCCGGAGAGAGGACTCCCGGATGTGGGTGAAAATACCTGTCTTAGACAGGTATCTTCACCCCCCTCCCCCCTGAAAGGTGTCAATTGTGACACCGGAGGGGGGGAGGGTTCCAAATAGCAAAAGTTGCTATTTAGGGTGGAGCTCCACTTTAATGATGTTAAAACTGGCAAATATTAAAATTATATTTAAAGATGGTATTGGAGATTTGGAGGTGGGTGTTATATGCAGATACACTATGTATACTCCATGAGTCTGCAATAATAGGTCCATTATGGGCTTAGGCGATATTAGTATAAATACATTTTAATTTCTGTATGTTTACTCAAACTAGGACAAATATTATATGATGCAAATTGCCCAGCTCTGATCTGTCTATATGTGCAGCCGTATGACAGTGTGAATGGGGAGATGGGACGTGGCTGCAGATATTTGTGCCACAATGCTATGTCAGTGTTTACTGCTTATTATTCTTTCCATAAGTTCTATATACACAATTTTAATTTGTATGATAGAAGAGAAGGTTTAATGGCAATCACTACACATGAATATGATTATTTTTTCCTTGTTTGCAATTTCAATATTGTTGAGAAGATGTGCCGTTATTTACATCAGTTTACTGTGATTGTTTCCTATCTCTCCGCTCACGGACAAGCGATTGCGCAGTGTAAGGGGGTTGTGACTTGCATCGCAGGTTTACTGGTTGCTTCGCTTCGACTCACTGCCTGGCATTGTTTACTTTTTCAGTCATGCGGGTGCGACGGCGCTGGACATACGCCAGTGCGTCTGGTGTCACGCAAGGGGCGGGAGCGATGTATACATAAAGCCGGTTGTTGATGCTAGGAGTCACGCCCTCAGACGAAGTCAGGCGTGACTCCTGGTCGACTAACCGGAAGTGACGCGTGTGCTCCACGGACTAGGAACCAGGAAGATGCAGAAGGAACTGGTAACAGATGTCTTCAGTGTCTTGAATGTCCGAGCGATCACACTCACTAGTACATACTTTATACATTGCCTGAGATCTTTTACTTTTGGGTGCGCACATTTGGAAGGGGGTACTGTGGGGTTTCAATAAACTTTATAAACGGTACTGCTCTATGTGGATATTTATTTTCCTCACATGTGATTGCGGACCCCAATATCAAGCAAGAGCAATTGGTGGAGAGTGCAGTACAAACTACGGATGTCTGTTGATTTGATGCTTATCTGATTCTTACATTTTGGTGAGTGCATCCCCAAAAGGGGAATAAATCCTCCCGCATGGTGAACATCCCTTGGTGAAAGGAGCACTACGTAAAGACTCTTGACTAATTGCATCCATCCTCCTCTGCTTCACTACTGTTTCCTATATGCATCATATATAGAAGGCTTTCAAACGGGGGTTTGATTGTAGCGCTGCTACAGTGTTATTGTGGACTCTGGGACTTTGAGAGTTTAAATATTACTGTTTATGCATGTTTGGTTTATTTTAAGCAGTTGCTGTAAGTTTTAGTATTCACATTGTACTGCGTGCTCTCGCAGACCTTAATTACCATTTTCCTGAGCGCTTAGTGGTGCTTTTAGTTAGGGCGGTTCAAGTACCTCTTCTTTTTATATTTTTACTTTAGAAAAAAATATTTACTTGGATATAGGTAAAAAAAAAAAAAAAAAAAAATAATCCATTTGCCTATATGTACTCAGTCAAGTACTGGAAGACTTGGCTACTTAAGAATTTCCCCCACTTTTACTTTGCAATAATGTCTCACGGCTTGAAATAGTGGGTGCTGTAATGGTAATGCAGCAAAATATTGTGCTTGGGTACATATTGGTCTGAACATTTTTGAAATTTCTTAATGTATGCATTTCAGATTTTAGGATAGCTATTTATTTTTGGTATATTCTGTTTTGTTGTGAATGGATAAAGTGATAAGTCAAAAAAGAAATTAAACCTTTTCTATTTGAGGCAGACTGTATTTATAAAAAAAAAAGTAATCAGCACTAAAATATTACTTGAACTTTACATAGTTTTGTACTTCGTTTCTAGGATAATGATGTAGAATATAAAAAAAAATGTTTTTGTATTTCTGAATGATATATCTGCTAATTTTCTGCTCTCATTTCAAGCTGATGGTAATTACTTTTGGTGTGAGCATCTGTCAACACAGAATATTTGTCTCCTCAGGTTCATGTGAAAATGGCGGACGAAGCAGTCTGTGTTGGCCCTGCTCCCACAAGCAAAAGCTACCTCAACATGGATGCCATCATGGAAGCCATTAGAAAAACTGGGGCCCAAGCTGTGAGTTTGAATGGGTCTATCTGCTGCAGCTGTTTCAGATCTAGAAGGCAGAATAGACAGAATTTGTATTAAAAAAAATAACAAAAAAGACTGAATATTCCGTTCTTGTTTGGTTCATGTCACATGAGTTAAATGTGGCCGAAATCTCTACTGGAAATCAAAGGCTTTTGAAGCATCTGGCAAGGCTGGTGGCAGTTCCTGCAGGTGGCTGCTGGATTCAGAAATCACACCAGGGAGCAGCTTCAGTTCATTCCCAAATATGCTGGGGGAGGAAAAAAATCCCAATTAGTTTTAACCCTTTCAGCTGCACTAATTCCTTTTTCCTTTGTGGGAAAATAAAAGGAAAAAAAAATGCACTCAAACTATTTTTGCACTGTCATGCTTTCTTTATTTCACATAAAATTATACGGGTGTGCTGACAGGAATCAAGATAAGCATTTTAGCTATTTCTTACTACAAAGATAACTTCAATATTTTTTCTCTTTGATTATATGTAGTTATTCATTTATAATTTTAATTCTGTAAAGTGACTAGGTTTTAGTAATGATTCATAATTTCCATTCTATATATGTTGGTTATTTGTGTCTCACCAGCAGTGATAGTGTTAAATGTCTAATCACACCATTGACCGAATGCTTATTGTGATTACACCCTCTATATTTATTTTCAAGGTCCACCCAGGATATGGGTTTCTTTCTGAAAACAAAGAATTTGCCCGTCGTCTGGTAAGTCTACTACTGGCTTTGTGGTGGCTAATGAATCTAAGATAAGCGGCAGAAAGGGAAGCTGTAGTGACTTTATTCAGCAGAGAAAGTGTCTGATTATGTCTGTGGCTAAGAGCCTTTTTTTTTAAGGCCCATTTGTACCTGGACTCATTACTGTATATTGTCTATTAATGAACATCCAAATTGGCATGAGGTCAATTACCATAGTGCATTTCGTTTTTTTAAAAAATTTTATTTCATTGTACTGTATATGGTCATTTTATGTGTTTATATTTTTAATGTCTTGGTCACATGCACAGGCCTTGTAAAACCGAATGGCAAATTGTAAGATTTTTATTTAATGAATATAATAAGTAATATCACTATTGAAGATTGACAGATTGCAAATATTTTTTTAATTGCCTGTAGTTAACTTTACACAAATGCATATAAATACTTTGGCATTTTTCTTGTTCTTATGAATTTAGTGCATGTGTGATTATTTTATTTTTTTAATGTTCCCACGGGGCTTTCCCATTTTCTGCGGCTAGAGCTAGTGGCTTTTCAGAAAGCAGAACTGCATTAATCTGAGATGCCGCAACCAGAATTACATATTTATTTCAAGAGGTAGTTCAGAGTCCTAATGGTTTTTGACAAGATTTCTTAAGTGGTTCTTGATCTGAAAACTACGAATGGGAAATAACCCAAAATAATGTCTGCCTTGTAGGGTTAACAGGCTATTACAGTTGTATAAACGGAGACATTGGGGGGTAAAGTGAATGGTCTCTGGGTCGCACATGGTCACTGATGAAGAAAGAAAAATTTGAACCTGTATTTGCAATTTAGCTTGCTGATTGGTGTAAGCTGTCCTTGTTCTGAGCTATCTAGTCAGTTAAGATCTACATAACTGCTGTTTTGTCTGACTTTTTTTTTTTTTTCAATCTAGAATGAAATTGGTGTGTGGAAAAAAAATGAATATGTTGATTTTTAATGACACATGTAGAACTGTTTTAATGGTAATAAATAATCATGTATTTTCCATATTTGATTTAACTTCTAAACATATTTTTTTTTTCTTAATCTAATGCTGTATATTTTGGTTGATTTGCTTTTTTACTTTTTTGAATGCAGCATTATAGGGTATAGCATTACAAACCATTTAGTTTTTTTTGTATGCAATGCGTATGTTTTAACGATGGGCCTATCAATATTGGTTATTTGATGGCTGCATTCGGCTGAAAATTATTATATTTAAGTCAGTGGCAGCCATACGATTCATTTGCAAGGTGGCTGTATAGTTTATGTACCATAGAATAAAAGCTAACTTTCAATTGCCATTAAAAATTGTTTAGTCGAATACTGAAATGCATGTATCCTTGATTTAAGAGCCTTTTCGCACCGATCCGTTGTGTTTTTGGGGTAAAAAATGCACAAAAAAATGTATCCCTTTAAATCCAATAGAACGCTTTACACCAGTGCGCTGTGGGTGTGGTGCTTTTTTAAAAGTCCTGCATGCTGCACCTTTTGTGTGATTTTCAAAAGTGCACCAAAAACACATCTCCCATTGATTTCCATAGAAAATGCATCACAAACGCACCCACGGTGTGTTTTTGGTGCATTTGGTGCATTTGGTGCATTTTTTGAGTCACCTGTCCAAGTTTTACTGGTGCATGATTGGAGTCCAGAAAATGCGTTAAAAACAAATGTGTGTGTTTTTAATGCGTTTTTTCAACGGAGCCATGTGAAAGGGCTCTTATTTTTTATTTTCTTTAGGTAACAAGCTAGGAAGTAAAATTTAACTGGTTACTGCCGAAATGAGTAATTGGAGGTATAACGCTCACAGGTATCTGGTGACCATCATCTAATATAGCCAGAAAAGTTTTAGGCTGGGTTCACACCATTGCAAATTGGATATGGGTTCTCCACATCCAATTTGGAATAGCGAGAGATTTTGACCGGCACTCTCTAGAGCCGGGTTCACATATCTCCGCAGCAGGTCCGGTGCATTTTGGTCCGTTTCTGGTCCAATGTCAGCAATGTGCTCTTCAATCCTCCTGCGACCTCCGGAAAGCCGCAGTGACAATCCACCCCAAGTAGGGGGGAGACTCCAGGAGTTCATTCCCCAGTGGAGAGACATCACTACAAATCAGTATATTGTAAACATGCTCTCCCAAGGATACGTGGTGGAATTCACGGAAGAACCCCCAAAGAGATTCCTAGTGACAAACGTCCCGAGGGATCCGGTCAAGGCACTCGCCATTAAGTCCCTAATTCAAGAACTGATATCCCAGAGAGTCATTGTTCCGGTTCCAAAAAAGGAGTTCTTCCAGGGGTTCTATTCTCACGTTTTCCTTGTACAGAAACCTTCAGGAAAGTACCGCTTATCCTAAATCTAAAAATGCTGAATTTGTCAGTAGAATACAAAAGATTTCGGATGGATTCCATTTTCTCAGTAAGAAGCCTCCTGAGTCAAGGATGCTTCATGGCGTCAATAGATTTGCAGGACGCATACCTCCACATTCCTATTGCTGCCAGATCTCAGAGATATCTGAGGTTAGCACTGAGAGAAGGGAAGAAGGTGGTACACCTGCAATTCGGAGCTCTTCCATTCGGCCTGTCATTTCGTATGATTCACGCCTGTATATAGATACCGCCGCTCGGTGGCCATCTTTTTGTGGCACGCGGCCGCTTTTGTTTCTATATTTGGTTTAGCGACTATTTTCTTAGAGCCCACATTGTTTCCATACAGCCGTTTGGTGGCCGTTTTGTGGTAGTCTCTGGCTTCTAGGGTGCATTTTTTCACTGTCGCAAATTCACACAGGGAACGCTGATGAGAATCAGGCAGCGGTGGGATGGCATCACAGGTGGAGCACACGGCAGCATAGCGGTACCATTCCAAGGGTGAGTCTTCTGGGAGACCCTGCATCTCTAAAGCAGCTAGGAGGGTTGCCTATTGATACTATGCCTGGAGCCCTGTAGGTGTCAGCGCGTGGGTCAGCAGGGCGTCTGAAGCAGACGTTTTTTCCCACTGAAACACCTGACTTGGTAGCTGGTGCCCCTAATGTATCTGTGGACGCTATGTCTGCCAGGGTGAAAGCAACACACGGGGGGTAGTAAACGCCCCCGTCCCCCGCAATCCTCCGGGGATAATTCTGATGCAGAACCAGGCCCAGCTATGGCTCATGGCCCTGATTCTGAGGCATCAGAGACTGCAGACCGTGACCGATCGGACAGTGAGAATGCTCAAAGTCCAGGTCAGCACGCAAAAGGCTTTGGTATCTGACCTTTTTTTCTGCAGTGCGGAATACGCTTAAGGTTTTTCCTTGTGTGTCTTATTTTGATAAGCTCTTGTACAAAGAGTGGAAAGACCCACTGAGGTTTTTTCGCAGCCCCATCTAATTTTTATTTTTTGTTGGGTAGTCCGGTACCCCTTGAGGAGAGTTCCTGAAGAGATGGACCTCTCCCCCCGATAGTGGACCCCCTGTGTCCAGACTTAACAAGTTACCACGATTCCAGTGGAAGGGGCTCCTGGCTTCAGGAACACTCGCTACCTATACACAGTGGGGGGCTCAGCGGTACATCCAGCATTGGCTGGGGTTTTTCTGATGCCTCAGACACTTACTGAGCAAAGATGCTACTCCAGGGGTTAAATGCACGGGAGGCTCCTCCGTACGAGGTAGCTCTGGCCGACCAGTTGGTACAGGGCCTTGAGTCTGTCCGCAACCCAGAGGGCGGTGCTGTAGAAGGTGTAATGCAACACTTTTTACAAGTTTTTCTGCCTAGTCACTCCTAAATAACAAATAATACCCACTATGTCAATAGGAAGCTGTCGGTCCATGAACTCAGAGAAAAGGATTTTACGGTGAGTAAAAAATCCAAATTTTTTATGCTAAGTCTGCTTTAAGAACGATTAGTACAGCTCAGTTGATAACCATAAGATGAGTAATGGCAAACGCATGCTTGCTTTCTCAACTCAGTGATTTGATAAAGAACTGCTAAGTTGAGTAGTTACTACAGCCACATTTGAGAGATTCAGCTACTCTCTTTGGGCACAGTGTATACAAAACTCAATATGAAACACCTAGAGTGTTTAGACAAGTATTAACCCACTTGGAATTTTTTTATTTTATTTTGGTTACATCAATCAGCAAAAATATACTCTTTAAAATGTCCAGGCAAACTGCTAGATGCCTAAAAATAAAAAAATATACTAAGGAACAGTTTTACCTGCCAATTTTGCTCCTCTAGTTCTAAGATTTACACAGCCCGGCCGCACAGCACATTTTTAGGCTTTTTTCACCTGATGATCTTGCCAGTAACACACGTGCTGTATTAGAGTGCCCCCACTCTGGATTAATGAGCACACGGGCACAGCAGACAAGCAGCATTGTCAGTCTTGTGGGAGGGTAGGGTTAAATGTAGCAGATTTAAATACACTAACAAATTGAAGCCAACTTCCAACTGACACTTTTTATAAGCAGTTACAGCAAACAGTTTTTTTCCCCTATTAGGATAAAGATGTTACATTGTGTGTGCAGAATTGTGAAAGTTTGCATATTATTTTGGATTGTCTGATTTGGTAAAAATGCCATTTTCAAAGCCATTAACCTACAATTAACTCTGCTTTAAAGTAAATCTGCTTTTCTAACCCCCCTGCCCCTTACTCTTCCCCAAAAGTATTAATATGGATCTCAGATTATGAACTGATATTCTCAGTCATGACATGATTGAGAGGGCTTAAACCATATAGTTTTATGGTAGGTGCTGCTTATACTATAAATAATAATGAACAACTTCTATGCTTGTTGCAGAGGCCCCATTATCCTCAATGGCTTGGCTGGAACATGCATGGCATGTCATAGAACCCTAGAAACAAATATTTGCCTCGTTTGGAGAGATACTTGCAGTTTGTTGCCAACTAGATACTATAATATCTCCAGATCAGTGAATCAATAATTTTCATAAATTTATGGAAAGGTTTTAATAACAATCATGGATAGATTTATGGCTTTTTTTTTTTTTTTTAGATTGTCAGAACATAAAGGACCTTTACCCTAGATTTTTTTTTTTTAAAGGCAGCCCCTACAAATACTTTTATTTAATTTTACTTTAATTATTCTTGAATTTGGTAACCACATTTCTTCAGCTGGAGGGGTACTTGTAAATAGAAATGTATTTCTACAAACTCTATGGCTATGGACCATGATTGATCTAAAATAACTTTAACTTTTTATTCATAAGGAGGTGGAGTGGTGGTCCTAAACAATATTGGGGCTAGAAATGTGATATGAGATTAAAGTAAATATCTACAAACTTTATAAACTTGTATTGTGAAGAAACTGATGCAGAAAATAGGCTACATATTTCAGCAAATCAGCGATCCAAAACAATACTCAAAATCCATCAATGGGTGTTTACTGGAAACAGGTTTATGATTTTAAATTGAATGGCCTACATACCCCCTAGGTTTGAATGGTATTGAAAATCTGTGGGAAGTCCTCCAGATTTAAGGATAATTTGAAGAGGTAGTTGCACTGAAGAGCTGTTTCTGTTAAAGCTCTAGAGTACTGAATGTAATGAGAGGCTAACTTTTGTATATACTGTCTATGAATGTTTCCATTTATCTAGGTCATAATAGTAGTCACATTTTACTGGATGTCTTCTGTAATGTTGAATAAGTTTGGCAGATTGTCCAAATTACTTCAGTTCTAAAGAGGTGTCGAGAAAATACCCCAGCATTTACAGTAAACTCAAACAGCACCAACACCTTGATCCATCTACCAAGGAAAGGCAGATGTTGTCTGACGGGATGGGAGGTATGAAAATTGTGGAACCAGCCTGTACTTTTTACATAATTGCATCCTTGGTCTCTAAGCAAGGCTTCGTAGATTTTGATCTTTTGTTTTTTGAGAGGTTGCCTCATCTCCCCCAATGTACAGGTCTTTGTCTTTCTCACTACGCTGCACTGCATATGCCAAGTTACTTCTCTTGTGTTTGGGTGTTGAATCTTTGGATGTACAAGCTTATCTGACTTGCTATTGCTGCCTTCTGGCTGACGGAGTAGGTTTCTGCTTCCTGCACCTATGAGTTCAAGTCAGTTTTTGCCCTGGCTTGACATCGCTGGTCTAAACATCTTAGCAATTTGCAGACTGTCTTTAGATCACCTGCTGCATCTGGACCAACTGCAGGCACCTGTGCCACTTTTATTCTGCTACACCTCGTCACCAAATTCAGGGGGGTACTGAACAGGATGTGTAAGGGGGATTCTCTTGTAAAGCGCCCCCCCCCCCCTTAATTCGATGTTGCCTTCTCTCCACCCCTCCTCCCCTCTGCTGTGCAAATCGGTTTTTTATTTTAAGAAAAAAAGCTCTTTTGTACAAAAAAGTACAGTAATATTTAGTAAGTAAATGGTGGTTCTGTAAATTAGATTCTGAAATGAGACCACCCCCAGCATTGGTGTCGGTAACTGTAATAACATTGCTCCCAACTTTGGACTTTCATAAATAGGAACAGCCTGGATAAGGGACCTAGCAGAGCACTTGGCACACCTCAGAGAAAAGTGTCCATGGCCACATAAGGCTGAATATTGGCTACGGTTAAAAGGGGTATGATTATTTAGAGTCTGAGTTAATGGACATTATACATGGCACACGTTTTCCCACAGTTGTTGTATTACTACAAGGCTACTTAGTAATTGCCAATTGTTTAAACAACAAACACATTGGTTAGATGAATGTAACATATGGCATAAAAATTGCAGTGATTAGAATTATGCACCTCCTACCCCTTACATTACTAGATAGAAAAATGTCCTGACATTAGTGGTCAATGGGAGAAAGAAACTGTTTCCAGCTGTTTGTGGTCAGTGGGAGAAAAAAAAATCCCAGCATCAACAGTGGCAAAATGAGCTGCCATTTGTGGATGTTGGGATAAAAATTCCCAGTGGCGTTAAGTGGGTAAAAATTAACAGTACATATGTAGCAAAGAAGAATTGGAAGAACCCCGGGGGGTTTTTTTTTTAGCAGGAAAAAAAAAATGTATATCTAGAAAATGTCAATATAAAAGGGTATATTTTATTGTACAAATTATTAAAATCGCACACAGATTTTTTTATTTTTTTTTTGTAAATATGAGCTCTGGTTACAAAAAACCCTCAGTTTAGCCAATCGGCCATGACCGCAATAATACAGGCAGGCATTACTGGCAGGCATACTTCTATACAGGGTAAACATTACAGTATTAATCCTGCCCTAGGAGATGCCTCAATGCGTTTTGTCCAAAATGAGTCGTGGTCTTCTTCAGGGACTGATTTGTCTAGATTCAAAAACACATAATTTACACATTAAGAAAAGTACAAACATATTATCACAGAAGTATGTCCGTGTGGACCTGCACAGTGTATAATTACCTCCATCGATGGAAGACAGGGTTTAGAACCAGAGAGTTGTAATAGTATTCAAGATCCTTCTTAAAACATCTGACCATCCACATAACAGGGTCCAATATATCTGGCTGGCAAGGAACCATGTGTGGGGTGCATGGAGAAGGCGGGTTTAGGCCAAATAGTTGATCAAAAAACATGGTATACAAATGTATGTTTGTTAAAGAATGCATTAAGTGCAAAGCAGTGGTTCCTAAGAATGATGCATCACTGGAATTTACGATTAAATAGCGGTTTCACTGGACAAATACAAAATGATGTCTCATAAGGTTTTTAAAATTGAAGGTACAGTAGTTGCCTCAAGAGGGAAGCCACTTTAACCTCTCCTGTAGCTTTTAATTGTAACAATAATGTTGTTCCTAAACCCTCCCCCACAACTTTATCCCATGTAAATCGGCATAAAAAACCCTATTGAACACTGCTTGTAGATATCTCCTTTAGAGGTCGACCGATATATCGCCTTTTTAAAGAAATCGTCATCGGCCGATTATTATGTGAAAAAAGGCCGATTGTGAGGGATCAGAAGCAGGGGCGTACTGGGTGGAAATCCCCTCTGGCCGCCCACCGTTTATTCTAAACGGCTGCTATCACGACCACTGTCTGCTGACTTTTTTTTTTTCGCCAGTGGAGGCAGTCGGCAGCGGCGGCCGCCGATTGGCTGTTACTGGCCGTGCTGCATTCTGGGGTTTGTAGTATGGAGGCAGAGGCGGGGCGCGCAGCACGTCGGGACGAATGGAGCTCTCCTTGGCCAGGCGAGGGGACGGAACGGAGCGGACCGCACCGCTGGTGGGCACTGATGAGGTGGCAGACTGGCAGTGAATGACATTGAGCTGTACTGGTGGGCACTGAGCAGCTACTGTACTGGTGGGCACTGAAGAGCTACTGTACTGGTGGGCACTGAGGAGGTGGCTCTGATGGGCTGCACTGGTGGGCACTAATGGACACTGAGGTAGCACTGATGTTGCACTGATGGGCAATAATGGATACTGATAGGCTGCACTGGTGGGCACTGATGGGCTGCACCGGTGGGCACTGATGAACACTGACAGGCTGAACTGGTGGGCACGAATAGGCTGCACCCCGCCTCTCCACCCTAAACAATAACCTCCTCCCCACCTCTCCACCCTAGATTTGCTGAGATGAAGGAAAAAAAATTAAATATCGGCCACAAAAATCGGCAACATATATTGGCCATCGGCCGCCCCGATTTCTAAATATCGGCATCGGCCAGAGAAAAACCCATATCGGCCGACCTCTAATATCCTTACCTGCTTAGTATTGCTGTAATCCTTTTTGCTCTTTAGAATGTCACTGGAGCATGCCCAGATCTCCCATGATTTACGGCACTCTCTGCTTGCTTGTCTGTGTTTTATCAGGACTTCCTATGGCACAACACTGAAATCCCAAGAGACTGCATAATCACTCAGCTTCCTCCTACACCCCATGTGATATCACATGGAGTGTAAACCTGGCCATTGGACTGAATTACTGCAGTCTTATCAGCTGAAGCTGATAAGACTGACATAGGCAAACACTAGATAATCGGCACAAGTAAATACTATGAAAAAAAAAAAACAAGTTGGCTATGAGCAGGGAAGCAGGGTTGCCATAGAAACGTTGGATTGAGAAGGAGGCTTGGTTAACAGTACAGGAAGTGCTCAATCTAAGGGCGGAAATACACTACTGTGGACTCAGAAAACAATACTTAAGATGGCACTGCCTTTCCTCTGGAAACAAGTTTTTTTCAAGTTTCTTTAAACAGCAAGTAATATGCGATTTGGGCTGGATTACAGTGGCTATAGTTTGATAATTAATATAATGGACTAAATGAAAAGAAGCATCAGAGTGGTAGAGTTTACTTCCTCTTTAACCAAGATAATTTATATAATTTTTCGAGTGAAAAAGAGGGATACAAACAGAATTACCTTAAGTTAATAGGCCACAGATGATCCCCAAAAAAGGCAGTCAAGTCCCATGCAGAAAACAAGGCTGCGCAAATCGCTTATAAAAGCTTCATTGGTTAACCACTTAAGCCCCGGACCATTTGGTAGCTAGAGGACCAGAGGTGAATTCAGAATTTTGCACTGCGCTGCTTTAACTGTAAATTGTGCGGACATGCAATGTTGTACCCAAACGAAATTTGCGTCCTTTTCTTCCCACAAATAGAGCTTTCTTTTAATGGTATTTGATTGCCTCTGCGATTTTTATTTTTTGCGATATAAATGGAAAAAGACCGAAAATTTTGAAAAAAAATGATATTTTCTACTTTTTGTTATAAGAAAAATCGAATAAACTCAATTGTAGTCATACATTTAGGCCAAAATGTATTCAGCCACATGTTTTTAGTAAAAAAAAAGTCAATAAGCGTATATTTATTGGTTTGCGCAAAAGTTATAGAGTTTACAAACTAGGGTACATTTTCTGAAATTTACACAGCTTTAAATTTATGACTGCCTATCTCATTTCTTGAGGTGCTAAAATGACAGGGCAGTACAAAACCCCCCCAAATGACCCCATTTTGGAAAGTAGACACCCCAAGGAAATTGCTGAGAGGCATGTTGAGCCCATTGAATATTTTTTTTTTTGTCCCAAGTGATTGAATAATGACAAAAAAAAAAAAAATTACAAAAAGTTGTCACTAAATGATATATTGCTCACACATGCCATGGTTATATGTGGAATTTCACCCCAAAATACATTTTGCTGCTTCTCCTGAGTACGGGGATACCACATGTGTGGGACTTTTTGGGAGCCTAGCCGCGTACGGGACCCCGGAAACCAAGCACCGCTTTCAGGATTTCTAAGGGCGCAAATTTTTGATTTCACTCCTCACTACCTATCACAGTTTCGAAGGCCATAAAATGCCAAAATCGCACAAAACCCCCCCAAATGACCCCATTTTGGAATATAGACACCCCAAGCTATTTGCTGAGAGGAATGGCGAGTATTTTACAGCTCTCATTTGTTTTTGAAAAGGAAGAAAGAAAATATATATATATTTTTAATTTTTTTTCAATTTTCAAAACTTTGTGACAAAAAGCGAGATCTGCAAAATACTCACAATACCTCTCAGCAAATAGCTTGGGGTGTCTACTTTCCAAAATGGGGTCATTTGGGGGGGTTTTGTGCTATCTGGGCATTCCATGGCCTCCGAAACTGTGATAGGCAGTGAGAAGTGAAATCAAAAATTTACACCCTTAGAAAGCCTGAAGGCGGTGCTTGGTTTTTGGGGTCCCGTACATGGCTAGGCTCCCAAAAAGTCTCACACATGTGGTATCCCCGTACTCAGGAGAAGCAACAGAATGTATTTTGGGGTGTAATTCCACATATGCCCATGGCATGTTTGAGCAATATATCATTTAGTGACAACTTTGTGCAAAAAAAAAAAAAAAAAAATTGTCGTTTTTCCGCAACTTGTGTCAACATATAAAATATTCCATGGACTCGACATGCCTCTCAGTATATAGCTTGGGGTGTCTACTTTCCAAAATGGGGTCATTTGGGGGGGTTTTGAACTGTTCTGGCATTTTATACACAACATTAGGAAGCTTACATCCACTCTTCTAACCACTTGAAGACAAAGCCCTTTTTGACACTTTGTCTACATGAAAACATTTTTTTTTTTTGCAAGAAAATTATGTTGAACCCCCAAACATTATATATATATTTTTAAAGCAAAGGCCCTACAGATTAAAATGGTGGGTGTTGCATTTTTTTTTTCTACACAGTGTTTGCGCAGCGATTTTTCAAACGCATTTTTTGGGTTAAAAAATACACTTTTTTTAATTTTAATGCACTAAAACACACTATATTGCCCAAATGTTTGATGAAATAAAAAAGATGATCTTAGGCCGAGTACATAGATACCAAACACGACATGCTTTAAAATTTCGCACAAACGCGCATTGGCGACAAACTACATACATTTTTAAAAGCCTTTAAAAGCCTTTACAGGTTACCCCAGTAGATTTACAGAGGAGGTCTACTGCTAAAATTACTGCCCTCGATCTGACCTTCGCGGTGATACCTCACATGCATGGTGCAATTGCTGTTTACATATGACGCCAGACCGACGCTTGCGTTCGCCATTGGGCAAGAGCAGGGCAGGACAGGGGTGCTTTTTTTTTTTTTTTTTATTAATTTTGCTTTTTTATTTTATTTTTAAATTGTTCCTTCCAAGTATTTTTTTTTTTTATCATTTTTATTGTTATCTCAGGGAATGTAAATATCCCCTATGATAGCAGGTACTCTTTTTTTGAAAAAACTGGGGTCTTCTAGACCCTAGATTTTTCCTCTGCCCTCAAAGCATCTGACCACACCAAGATCGGTGTGATAAAATGCTTTCCCAATTTCCCAATGGAGCTTTTTATATCCGGGGGGGGGGGCATTCCCTCCCACTGCTTGTAAAAGCAGTCCAGAGGCTAATTAGCCGCTAGGATTGCTTTTACATGAAAGCCGGCCGCAGGCTGAAAAGAATGATACCAAGATGATACCTAAACCCGCAGGCATCATTCTGGTATAAACATTCAAAGTCCAGCAACATACCAGTACGTTGCTGGTCCTTGTTGGACATGTATTGTAATCTTTTTATTTCATGCAGCCAGTTGGCTGAACGAAAAAAGAGATTGATCGGTGGGTATGCCCACCATTAGAATACCGCCCTTCATCCACCCACTTCCAATGATGGGCATACACGCACCATTTATATATGCCGAAGCATGGGGGCATCCTCCCGCAAAAAAGTTATGCCGCACACACATGGTCGGACTTTTCCACGGGCAAGCCTCCGTCGGAATTTCGACCGTATGTATGCGGCATTAGGAGCAAAATCGCTCCTCCGCCCCTGCTGCCCCAATGCTTCGGCATATTTGCTTTTTTTTTTTTAACTGTGGTGGTGAAATCACCTCCTACAGCACTGGAGTCGCAGGGCTCATGCCTGTCTCTGCGAACGCTGCAGTTATGTGTGTTTTTGTTTTGTAAGTGACAGTGATCGATCGATACTGCACTTGGGTGGCCTGGGCTGGACGGAGGGGCAAAATGCAGGTGCCAGCAGGTATCTGGGCTGATCCCGCTAACACTGCGTTTTTGGGAACCCTAAACTGCTGGGGACGCTAGTATAGATCTGATCAGATATTGATCTGTTCAGATACTATACCACTAAGGGGGGTGTATGCTTCACGCGTGGGTGTTAGCGTTACTGGCACTAACCTGACGCTGCCTGGGGTGTGACTCAGACCCTCTCTGACGCTAAAACCTAATTGATATCACCCGCCGGGCGATCAGGGGGTTAAACCTTTATTGGGTTATATACACGGCGGGTGCCCTGACACTATAAAAAGCAAACTAACCAGCGTCACCCGTAACACTTATATGGTGATCACTGGTGAAAGGGTTAACTAGGGGCAATCAGGGGGTTAAAACCTTTATTAGATAATATATGGGGGTACCTGACGCTATAAAAACCTGCGGCAAACCTAAAAAAAATTACCAGCTACCGATCTGCATCACCGACACTAAGACAGCGTTTAGAAAAACGATTGCTTAGCGACAGTGGTGATGGGGGTGAAAGGGTTACCTGGGGGGCGATCAAGGGGGTTAACCCTTTATTAGATAATATATTGGGGTACCTGACGCTATAAAAACCTGCGGCGAACCTAAAAAAAATTACCGGCTACCGATCTGCATCACAGACACTAAGACAGCGTTTAGAAAAACGATCGCTTAGTGACAGTGGTGATAGGGGGTGAAAGGGTTACCTGGGGGGCAATCAAGGGGGTTAAACCTTTATTAGATAATATATTGGGGTACCTGACGCTATAAAAACCTGCGGCGAACCTAAAAAAAATTACCGGCTACCGATCTGCATCACTGACGCTAAGACAGCGATCAGAAAAATGATCGCTAAGCGACAGTGGTGATAGGGGGTGAAAGGGTTATCTGGGGGGTGATCAGGGGGTTAAACCTTTATTAGGGGGGGTTAGGGGGCTACACTGGACCTAAGACTAAACTTTGGTGACACTTTTACAGTCACAAATGTCACTGATTGCAGTGATCACTAAATAAATGGTCACTGCAATCAGTGACACTGTGATTGGGGGCTTGGGGGGTGATCTGGGGGGGCCTGGGGGGGCGATTTATGTCCCTATGTGTCCTGGTGTGAGTGTAGTCTTGTGTGCACTGACCTGATATCTTCTCTTGTACGGCGCTCGGTATATGTGAGCGCCGCACCAGAGATGACATCACTTCCTCCTGCTCCCTCTGTCTGACACAGACAGAGGGGGCATTTCCATTCGCCGGGAGCGATCGCGAGGGGGTGGCCAGAAACGAATGGCTGCCCCCTCATCCCGGAACGCTCCCGGACACTTAGCCACCGCTCACTGTATAGAAGGGGGGTCCGATTGGACCCCCCAACTGTACAAAGGCAATCACGTACACTCTACGTGATTGTGCCTGTCGGTGCCATTCTGCCAACGTATATATACAGTGAGCGGTCGTTAAGTGGTTAATATGGGAAAAGGGTAGCAGGACCAAGGGACCCCTGTGTCCACCTACTAAAAAGAAATAAATGAACATGGACAGTAATCCTACTTCTCAAAAAACACCATGTTGGTCAAATAATGGGAAATCCTCCAAGGGGTAGCTTAGAGGAAGACAGAAGAAAGGTGGAAAGGAGGAGCTATTGAAGACACCCTTGGTACTTACATTGGTCATCAGTATGCAGCTAGTAGGTTTTGTACTTCCACAGCAGTATGTATGTAGGGCAGAGTGTGATTTGCCCCCATATGCAGAGTGGCACAGGGAAGGGGCAGTGAGACGTATAGATACTTGTTTTAGCTCAATGGTCCCCACCAATCCACTTCTCACATCCAGCCCTGGCTCTTGTATGTGTAGCGGGGTGCCGATTTGTAGTGTGTTATAAAGAACTATGGTGATCTTGAAGAATATCCTCAGCTCCCTCCGGAGTCTCTTTGAAACATTGCAGCAACTGTTTAACCTTATCGAACAATGCATTGTGGAACTTATGGTACAAGGAGAAGGGAGAAAGGGACTCCATTGCCATGGGTATCAGACTAGGAGTACAGCTGCCTTGTGGGTACCGTAAAGTGCATTGCATTTTCTCACAGCTTTCTGGGGGAGGTTACTTAAAGAGAGGGGCTACGCTCGCTCTCTCTGGACTTCGCCCTCAATCAAGCAGGAAGTCTGTGAGAGGCCTGCTGCCGGAGCGTCTAGGCCAAAAGCCTGGGCCTACAGCTTTTGCGGAGGATCACTCAGCTAAAGGAGGGATCCTTTTCCGTGTGACCAGCTTGCGCTTCTCAGAGACTGGGGTCATCCATCAATCGACATCCACTGCGGTTGTGAGAGGAACTGGAGACTGTAAGTTGCGGAGAGGCCACGGATTGAGGTACCGACCGCGGGAGTACCGGAGGGACGAGGCCTACTTTGGTGAGAGGGCATCTGCCCGGACTTCATTAACTGTTAGTGTAGGCATGAGACTTTAAGGCCGACCATTATTAGTAGTGCGCCACACGCCAGGACATGGCACATCTCACGGAGGCCGCATGGTTTGAAGTTGGCGTTTGCACCGCCATAGTTTTCATTCACAAACATTGTGGAAGTTTAGTTTGCTTTCCTTTAATACCCCTGTGGATTACAAATGCTATGTGCACCAACGTTTGCTAGTGAAGACTCCTACCACTGAAGGAACTGGACACTGAACTTGGTCAGGCCTGACTAGAATTGATAGTGATGGGACACGGGCACCAGTATTGCCCATTAGGGGGTGCTCGCGAGTAATAGGCCTTTTACTTATTTAGAAAGTGTGCATTTAGATTGTGTTATAATATTGTCATATATCATTGACTCTGCAGGGGCCCTGCACAAGTCAACTGTACAGCTTTTTAAAGTGGTTGTAAACCCACTTTTTTAACTTGCACCTACAGGTAAGCCTAGATTAAGGCTTACCTGTAGGTGCAAGAAATATCTCCTAAACCTACACGGTTTAGGAGATCTTTACTAAAAAGACAGGCGCTGCTGTCTACAGCGCATGCGCGCCGTAGACAATGGCGCATTCATGGGTGTTAATCCCATTCACAAAATCGGCTACTTCCCAGCAATCGCTGGGCGTAGCCGAATGAAAACACTCTCGCGCGCATGCGCAGAGTGACGTCTCCGCCGCTCCGGCCAATCACAGCGCCGGAGCTGCGCTGTGATTGGCTGGTGCGGCGATACCCGGAAGTAACATTCCGGCTATCGCCACAGTGATGTCTGCGGCTGGACAGAGGGACGCGGACTGCCTCGGGGGCCCCGATCTAAGGTAAGTGGTACATAATGAGCTATTATGCTAGTCATAATAGCTCATTATGCCTTTCTCTTGCAGGTTGGCCAAAAAGGAAAAAATAATAAAAGTGGGTTTACAACCCTGCTATTTTTACCACTAAGTAAACTTGATTCTTGGTTAAGCAGAATACTGTGTGGATTTCTCTATATTACCCTGTAGGACCAGTGGCTATACAAGGTAACAATTTTTATGTACCGTTTTACTGTTGGGTAATATTATTGTGTATCTCATTGCCAGTGGGTTCCACAATCTCTGCAGACCAGTTGTGCCAAGGGAGGGTTTGAGACCGATTCTTGGGATTGATAGCTAGGGTACAGACCCAAAACAAACCAGCAGCTCTCTTAACTGGGGGTAGTGTTACATATGTAATGTTGCATACAAGCATCTGGAATGGGACATGAGGTGGATCTTTGGGGACTAGGGCACCAGAACCTATATCTTGCCTCTACTTTCATGTGTCGCTCTGCATATGGTGGAAAAATCATGTCATGTCATTTTGTGGCTTACAGGCTGGGGGGTTGCCAACGTTTTTATTATAGTATTCCTGTTGCTGTTAGAAATAGGTTGCAGCTACCATTATTTGCACCAAGAAAATATAAATAATTTTCGTTAAAGCATTTGAAGTCTTTAAACACAACTTCTGCTTTCCCTCAGCACAAATCCTTTTGACATACGGACATGTATGAGCTGGTATGGGACATTGCATGATATCTGACCTTTATTATACTGTCACTACCTTTCTTAGCACTTATGTAATGTTGAATTGACATTTCATACATGTGATAAATTACAGTGACCGGTTAACATGCAATGTTGTAGCTGCTGCAAGGCACTACACCAGCATGCATAGTGAGCCACCAAACTAATTCTTGCCTTCAGTTGGCAGAAATGGTCATACATTAAAACAACTGATGAATTGTTACCATTTAGCCTCTGAGACAATGGGGGAGGCAGAGACCCGGGATAGCAGCCACTCTTGTGCACATTGCTGGATCGGGCTTAGGTAGGTATTAAGGGAGGAGCTGCATACTGAAGGTTTTTTATCTTCATGCATATAATGCATGAAGGTAAAAAACTTTCAGGCTTTAAAACCACTTCAAATTTGTTTCCTGTTGACCATTCAGCAGCCCTCTCTGCCATCTTTGGTCCTCATTGCTTGTTAATCTCCTTTTATCAAATACTAATCACCCTTTGTTTGAAACTTCTTCTACTCATTATACAATAAGTCAATGGGGCATAATGACTGTCATTGATAACCATTTTCAGTAGAGTAAAATTTATTTGCTCATACTCCATCTCGTCTATGAGTTATGCACATATTAATCGCTCTTCCAGCAGGGAAGCCAGCTTGGGGACAGATGTAGCATATAAACCAGTGTAAAGGGAAAGGGCAAGTGTTTCCGTTCAGTGCACTGCCCATCTTCTACCATCTCTTCGCTTCCATAGATGATCACCCAGCTGACTATAATTTACTTCTGTTTTTCCTCAGAAAAACCTCAATTACACTCTTAATTTTACTGTTCTTCATTCCCATGTAATTTTAAATGAGATTGTGTGGTTACTGTACTATGACTTTAAGATCTGTAATTGGGAATGAATTGCTGCATTCAGTGAACCCAGAATTGAGTGAAAATGGTTATCGCTCCCTGAACGTTTTCTCTTTTAGTTTGCTCATTCGCTGTGGTCAGGTCTTGGTTTTTCAGCTTGTCAGTAGTTAATTGTATTGCCTGACCCCTTTATTGCTTTACTAGATGAATATATGATCACTCTGTGTAAAACGAGTAAAAAATTAAACTGGCAATACACAGGGGGGACTTTTTTTTTTTTCTTTACATTTTTACAGACATACAACAGATGCAATTTGTATTATCAAATGTACATGGACAGAATCTCAAATAGAAGACAGACAACATCACGCAAAATATGACTCACTTGTACAGTTTTTTGTTCCCCACTCCCTGCTGGTGGAGACATGGGGAAAAAAAATAACACGCTATGTCCACAAGGATATGCCCGCAAGACATATAGGTGCCTAATTAGGCACAAAATGATGAAGGGATAGGGACAATAGAAAGAGAGAGGAAAAAAAAAGTCCAAGGGAGGGGAGGAAGACCATGCATGGCTCTCAACCAAACACATAAGTCAGCATCAAGACATGGAATAGTCCACATCTCATCCCTCGGATGCAAGCATGGCCTGGTAATCTGTGGAGAAGGTAAAGTCTGTCCAATAGAACCATTGTTTTCAACCGTGTTCCTCTATTGTTTGTAGTGGCAAGCAGTTTCTCCATTCATTGAATTTCTTGGCAAACCCAGAGATGGGGTCGAGGTTTGCTTCCATCCCAATGGAATGCATGCTTTGGCTGTGTTGAGTAGGTGGACAAGTAGGGAGTTTGTATTTCTTAACCACTTCAGCCCCGGAGGATTTGGCTGCCAAATGACCGGGTCACTTTTTGCGATTCGGCACGGCATCGCTTTAAGTGAAAATTGCGCAGTCATATGACATGGCTCCCAGACAAAATTAACGTTTTTCTCAATGATTGACATATGGGGTTATGTCAGGGCTCAACAATCCCCGGGCGCCAGGTCGCAAATGCGACTAGAATTAGCGACCTGGCACCTGGGGCAGCACAGCTGAGGTTACCTGTATCTCCGTGCGCCCCCCGTCCGCGATCGCGTGATCTCGTCGGGCCGCGCCGGCCGTTAATTTAGGCCGCGGCTTTGCGGCCTTCTGCAGGCCAAGGCTTCATAATGTTATCTGGCGCCATCTTGTGGTGGCCGTTGGTATGACAAGTCAACCAGCAATGCTTGCCTGTTTCACTGCCCGCCCATCTCCTTCCCTTTACTTAGAAGTTAACCCCCAAACATTATATATATATATTTTTTATTCTAACACCCTAGAGAATAAAATGGCGGTCGTTGCAATACTTTCTGTCACACCGTATTTGCGCAGCGGTCTTTGAGGAAAAAAATAAAAAAAATTAAATTAAAAAATAAGACAACAGTAAAGTTAGCCAAATTTTTTTTTATATTGTGAAAGATAATGTTACGCTGAGTAAATTTGATACCCAACATGTCACGCTTCAAAATTGCGTCCGCTCGTGGAATGGCGACAAACGTTTACCCTTTAAAATCTCCATAGGTGACATTTAAAAAATTCTACAGGTTGCATGTTTTGAGTTACAGAGGATGTCTAGGGCTAGAATTATTGCTCTCGCTCTACCAATCGCGGCGATACCTCACGTGTGGTTTAAACACTGCTTTCATATGCAGGCGCTACTCGCGTATGCGTTCGCTTCTGCATGCATTGGTCGTTAAAAAAAAAAACCTGGCTCCTAACTTTTTTAGCTGGCTCCTAGATTCCAAGCAAATTTGTCAAGCCCTGGGTTCCTGTTCATAAGAGAGGACTAGGCAGAACATGTTAAAAGTTTAAACACGTTACATTAATCAGCGTTGAACAGCCCGCCCAGGGGGTGGTCCCTCTAGACATAACCCTCCGCCCTGCAGTTTTTTTTGTGATATCTTCTATCAACTGCCGGCTGGGCTAGTCTTCCCAGTTTCCGGCCATAGAGCGTGCCAGTCCTTAGCTTTGCGCTGGTTCTGCCACGACGTACCCCATGGCTCCAGGGGTGGCCCGGTGAGCACAGCTCCGGGGGTCCACATATGACTGGGCTCATTGTTGTCTCACTCACAGTGGACCGGGCCGACAGCTACTCCAACTCGGTTGTAGGCCTGTCAGGGATGCACCAGCGAGTCCTCACTGGACAGGTAAGTACTATTCCCCCTGCCTCGGCAGGTGGGAACAGCTGGGCGTTTCAGGGAATTGGGGGTTCTCCTGTCCTCCTTTACCTGCTCTGTCACATTTCCCCTTCTGCTCTAGCGGGGTGCGCTGCGACCGGGGCGTACCTGTGGGGGGGGCTCTGGATCCTGTTGGGGGACTGTGGGGTGCCTGGGCTCGCTTGTCTGTGAGGGGGTCTCTGTTCTGGAGAAGTCCCTGTGCGGCCTTCTCGTCCACATCGCATTGCTCAGGCACCATTTTTGCGGCGCCACCGCCATTTTCTTGTATGCCTGCTTTTTTACATGTAATTTCCCATTGGCGGCCATTTTGCAGTGGCCATGCTATGGCGCAGGTTGTTGTTGTTGCGGTAGGCCATTTTCTTGTCGCACCCTTTTCTTGCTGGCAGCCATTTTGGATGGGGTTTTGGCCTCTAGTGCTGGCTTCATGTAAAGCGCGCAGCACAGTTCTCTAAAGTTTTCTCCTCACACGCTGTGTACAGACGGAGACGGGCAGCCGCGCTGAGCTGTCTCCTGCTGGTTGGTGAGTCCCCTGGGTAACCCCCCCTGGTCAGTGCAGCAAGGAGGGTGGACTTTTCAGTTTTTGTCTGAGTCCCTGAGAGCTGTCATTATGGAGTCGGTGTCTGGTCCTTCTTCCCCAAATATGCCAGAGGCGGCAACTGGTGCCTTGCAGTGACCATGGATGCTTTGTCGGCAGTCCTGGGATCATTTGTTGCCAGGGTGGAAGCGCCGTATAAGCGTAAGTGGGGTAAAAAGTGCCCCCTCCCTCCGCCATTCCCAGGGGATTGTTCTGACTCAGACCCGGGCCTAGCTGCGGCACAGGACCCCGGTTCTGGGTTATCAGAGGATGCAGACCAGGACCTTCCCTGTGAGGAAGATTCTTCATCCGGGTCAGCGCATGACAGGGCACTTGTAGGTGCGCTTATCAATGCTGTGAGGGACTCCCTTAAGCTAGAAGGTGCAGCTGAGGCGTCCACGGAGGGGTCAGTCTCTTTTGGGTCGCACAAATCGACCCGCTCTGTGAAGGTGTTTCCCTATGTGTCCTTCTTTGATAAATTCATTGATAAGGAATGGGAAAACCCGCAGAAGTCCTTTGTGATCCCCCAGCGCCTGGCGGTCAGGTATCCTTTTGAGGAAAGCATTTTGAAAAAATGGGCTTCTCCTCCGGTTGTTGACCCCCCGGTCGCTCGGTTAAATAAAGTATCCACTCTCCCTGTAGAGGGGACCCCTGCATTTAAGGACCATACTGATAGAAGGTCTGAGGCACTGAGCAGGTCTATATTCACCTTGCTGGGGTCTGCGTTGTGGCCAATTGTGGCTTTTACCTTGATGTCTGACGCTCACTGACTGGGCAAAGATTTTGCGGAAGAACACCAGCTCCCTCTGGAGTGTATAAGACTGGCCGACCAGTTGGTGCAGGGCCTTGTGTATGTCTGTGATGCCACTCTGGATGCAGCCCCCTTAATCTCCAGGGCCTCTGTATCTGCGGTGGCAATGCGCCTCCTAATTTGGCTAAAATGCTGGTCCGCTGACCAGGCTTCTAAGAAAGCCTTGGCAGACTTGCCCTTCAAGGGTGGGAGGCTTTTTGGTACCTCGCTGGATGACATTATTAAGGCTGTCACTGGAGGTAAGAGCACTCTTCTCCCTCAGCCCACTAAGGGGAAGGAGCCGCGCCGTAAGCCGGGTCCTTACTTTCCCGCGCAGAAGCTGTATTTTCGTCAGTCGGGGTCCGCGGGTAGACCTTCCCAAGCTGAAAAGGGTCCAGCTGGGGGACGGAAGCGTCCCTGGGATGTGCAAGACCAACAAGCCAGCAAGCAAGCCTGCCACTGCATGAAGTTCTGCCCCCGCCGGACTCTTGGGTGGGGGGCCGGCTTCGCAGGTTCACGGCACGGTGGACCTCCCTGCTCTCCGACCAGTGGGTCTGCGAGGTGGTCACTTCGGGGTACAAGATCGAGTTTCTTTCCTGTCCGCCAAACAGATTCTTTCCCTCAAACCTGGGAGAGGAAAAAAGCAGCGCCTTCTAAGCGTAGTAGTCTGAGAAATTTATTAGGAGATTAAATGATACAGCAACAAGAGATACACTCACAAACGAGTATAATCTAAGGCTTATCTGTAAATTTTGTCATCCGCTCATCCCGGAGGCTGCATATCCTGATGTTGGAAGCTGAAATCCCAGGTTGTTCTCTATGATGTAGTTGTGGTAGACGGAACTCCACACTCGCGGCCGCGGAGATGGGGAACAAACTTCCCTGGGACACTGCTAAAGGAATCGTCACTTCCGGGTAGAAGGTCAGCGGGGGTTGCACGCGTTCGAAGCATGCGTGCTTCTTCATCAGGCTCATAGGGGCCATCTTGGAGTGGGGCAATTTATACCACACTACAGTATAACTCAATTGGCTGACACAGTTGCCATAGGAATAGATACAAGACGCGGCCAAGGGACATAGCCTGGCGCTGATAATCTGGATTCAGATAATGCTGATTGGAGTGTTTTCTATATATAATATATGTAAATAATATATGTAAAGGACGAAAAAGAAAAACTATAAAGGCTCACTGGAATAAAATAAAATTAAATTGATATTGAGGGTGAATATTAAAATAAAAATAAATATAAATATAAATATAAATCGTAACAGGTATATATAAAAAAACAGACACTCAAGGTGCACTGCTATAATATCAATAAAATATCAATAAAATATTAATAAAATATGGGTATCCAGAATTTTACTATAACTTCCCCTAAAAATCCCATTAAAGTCATTCAATACATCATAGGGAAAAAATTAAAAATAATCAGAATGAAAATTAATAGAGTAGCAGGTTAATCTATAATATCTAATCAATATCAGTATGCATGAGCTAGCGCTTGCATTCCTGATATGGAAGCAGGCGGTTACCACTAGGAACCACCCCATTTTTTGGTATTATCCAATAAACTCAATGAACTCAATGTGGGCACCCTCATAGACCATAAAAATGTCCATGAGCAGGATGCCACCAAAGGAGGATGTAATATACCTATAATGAATATACTGAGTGACACTGTATTATAAAAGTATATTGATTTCAATGCCCTCATTGAGGCCCCCAGGCGAGAGGCTATCTAAGGTGTAGATCCAGTAATTTTCCCTCTCACATAGCCTCTTGTAGCGTTCTGCTTTGGGCAAGTGTTTGGAGACGGCCTCTATAACCCAAACACGTAGCCCCTCCGAGGACTGCTGATGAAATTCTTTAAAATGCCTTGCAACACTGTTTTTCTAGACCCTTCTCCACAAAATTACGGTGCTCCCCAAACCTTTTGCGGAGGGTACGAATAGTGCGGCCTACATAAAGTAGGCCACAGGGGCACGTGAGACAGTAGACCACATACTCAGAAGAGCACGTGAAAAAGTCAGGTATGGTATATTTTTTATCCTTACACGTAAACTCTTTTTGTCTATGAGTGACATGTTTACAAGTAAGACAAAGGGCTTTCCTACATTGAAACATCCCCTTTACATTGAAAAATGTCAAAGAGGTGCTAGCAGTAGGCCCTAATCGTTGGATTTTACTTGGAGCTATTCGTGCCTTCAGGTTTTTAGCTCTTCTATAACTGACTATTGGTCTTTCAGAGAGTGTTGATTTGAGGTGGGGATCCTCACTCAAAATGGACCAATGTTTGACCAGGATCCTTTCCATTCGTCTAAATTGACTATGGAATTGAGTAACAAACCTGACCTGTTGCAAGTTGTCATCTGTGGTAGTAGTCCTGTCACTTCTGACCTCAGTATTGAGGTAATGTTGGAAAGCTCCCTCCACTAAATCATCAGGATAACCCTTTTCTAAAAATTTAGTCTTTAGGGTTAAGCCATGAGTTGTGTAATCCTGCAGCCGAGTGCAGTTGTGACGAAGTCTACAAAATTGGCTCTTGGGTATATTATTCACCCAACGCGGATGATGACAGCTCCCGTAATGCAAGAAGGAGTTACCCGCAGAGGGCTTGGTGTAATTCTGGGCATGTATGGTATGATCATCATGAGACAACTCCAGATCTAAGAATGCAAGAGTGTTCTCATCAGAAACAGAAGTGAATGACAAACCCATGGTGTTGGAGTTACAATAATGTAAAAAGTCTGGAATTAACGTGTCAGGCCCGTCCCAAATGATCACCACGTCGTCTATATAGCGACCGTAGAATACCAGATGGGAGGCAAAGGGGTTGTTATGCCAAATGTGAAAATGTTCCCAATAACCCATTGTGAGATTCACATAACTGGAGGCAAAATTGGCCCCCATAGCTGTACCCTGAATCTGTATATAAAACTCACCATTCGTTTCGAAATAGTTATGGGTGAGGCAATATTCCAACATATCAAGGATAAAATGTACTTGTCTAGAGTTTAGCGTAGAGTCCTCATTCAAGTAATATTGGGTGGCTGACAGACCCACTTTATGGGGAATGGACGTATAAAGGGAGACTACGTCTAATGAGAGCCAACAATATGAGGGCTCCCATCTATAAAACTGTAACATTTTTAAAAGTTGTATGCCGTCTTTGATATACGAGGGAAGATTTTGAACCAGAGGCTGTAGAAAATGGTCGATGTAAATGGAAAAATAGCTGGTCACGCTTTCCATAGCAGCCACAATTGGTCTCCCAGGCGGGTTGGTCGGGTCCTTGTGAACTTTCGGGAGGTGATAGAAATAGGGTCTTTTGTAAAAGTCATGTAGCAAAAACGCGACCTCTGTTTTGGTGACAAGTCCCTCAATCTTGGCTTGATTGACAAGATCATGGGCCTCACTAGAGAACCTGGGTAATGGGTCACCGGGAAGTTTTTGATATATAGTGCTATCAGAAAGCAACCGAGTGGCCTCAAACCTCCCTCTTCTGGCTCGCCGGTCTGCCCTTTTGAGGGCAGTGCAAGATTTGCTAGGGGCTGGAGTGATATTATCTGTACCACTGGAAGAGTGGTTTCAGGATTTTTATTCAAATCCTGTTTGTGGTCCCGAAGAAGGACGGAGTCTGTCCGATCCTGGACCTCAGAGCCTTAAATTAATCCATTCGTTCAGTGGTTGCTGCGCTTCTTTCCGGGGGACTTTCTGGCATCCCTGGACATCAAGGACGCATACTTGCAAGTCCCAATCTGCGCAAGACACCAGAGCTTTCTGCGCTTTGCAATTGGCGAAGACCACTAATCAGTTTGTGGCTCTTCCCTTTGGCCTAGCATCAGCACCAAGGTGCTCTTCCCGATTCTAGCTTTGCTGAGACAGCGAGGCATTGCTATCGTGGGCTACTTAGACGCTCTTCTGAGAGCAGCTTCTGGCTCAGAATTAGAGGGAGATGTGGCTATCGCCAGTCATACCCTCCGAGAATTCGGTTGGGTTTTAAACATTCAGAAGTCGGTCCTGACACCAACTCAGCGTTTGGAGTACCTAGGGTTGATTCTGGACTCCAAGGAGGCGAGAGTCTTCCTTCCTTAGGAAATATTGCAGACTCTCCAATCTGCGTTGAGGTTGTTAACATCCCGCAAATGGTCATCTCTCCGCTTTTGCATGCGAGTTCTGGGTCTCATGGTAGCCTCCTTAGAGGCAGTACCGTATACCCAATTCCACACTCGAGTCTTGCAGAGGGAAATCCTGTCCAAATGGAACAAATCTCCATTGTCTCTGGATCATCAGATTCAGGTCAGTCGCCTGGTCAGGGCTTCTCTGAGTTGGTGGCTCAGATCCCGGCTCTTTAGTCAGGGAAGTCGTTCCTTCCCTTCCATTGGATTGTGATCACGACGGACGCCAGCCTCACAGGTTGGGGGGCGGGGGGGGTGGGTGGAGTCTGGGGAGTCCTGTCGGCCCAGGGTCGCTGGACTCCGAACGAATCCCATCTGTCTAAATATAAAATGAAAAAACTGCGCTATACCAATATTTTTACAACAGAGCTGCTGGCACTCAAAGTATAAACAGATATATAGAAATATAATGCAGCGCTCAAACTCAAGAGTTGCTGAAGGCACCTCTGATGTGTGAATAACTAATAAACCACTCTAGATTGGTGATAAGCTATATAAAGTTCATGGACAGTCTGTTCCAATGGATGATGTCACATATGAGATGACATCCATGAAGACTGAAAAACGTGACCCCTCTGGGTGAATAAAGTGATCAAAAAAGTCCAAACAGCATATGTGTAGTGACATGGACACCGCCGCCACAGCATAAATGACTGGAAGACCTCAATATATCGGATGGAAATCAACAGTAAGACACGAAAGGTGAGATTGGATACTCTTACCGGATACGGTGGACCCACCTGTCATATGACAGTGGGTCAAACGAGCTTGATGGTCGCCATGACCAGAAGTAAGGGGAACTGGATGTCCAGAATGCCTCAGACCGACTCCCATGGGGTAGTAGATGACCAACTCACTCGATGGACACTCCTCCGGTCATACAGGCTCCAAAACAGTTCAAGGTGGATACAAGGGTGAAAAAGAAAAGAAAAACTCCCAGATGGTGCCGGTCAATATAACCATGAACGGTTTATTGAATGAATTTTGTCTTGTTTAAATATAGACAAAAAAATATAAAAGTGATCACCAAATAAAATATTAAAAGCAATGTGGGGTGCGTTTCGACTACAGAAGTCTTCAACAGGGGCATAGTGCTGTACCCCCCACATTGCTGGCATTAAATAAGGTCTGAAATGAATCTGACCCACCCTAAAAGGGGCAGAGTCAAAACCGGAAGTAATAAACTGTTCCACACCAGACTAACATCAATAAAAGATATAACCTGAACTGAAGAATCATTACATTCAAATAATATAAATAAATATAAAACAACAGTATGTAATCCTAGTATGAGGATATACAGCCTAAATAACATGTGAGTCACATAAAAAACATATAAAACAAATTTTCCCGTCAAAGTTTATACCCCAATCAATATTGCAGCAACATCTGAGAGATGTTGCTGCAAGATGCCATTATTTGTGTACCTGCCACCATTTAGCAGGATAATTAGACGCCCTCTACTGGCGGTAAGTTCAGGTGGGGACAATAACATCTAGATAACTAAGCTATCAGCACAGATGGTTCCATCTGTCTCCCAACATGATCTAAAAGAATACATATCGATCCCCACCAAAGTAAAACATTCCCTCTGGTGGTGGAAGGACACAGAGAACCTAAACAAAGGGGTTCTCTGGGTCCTGACAATCACATCCACACTGACCACGGATGCGAGCTGTTGTGGTTGGGGAGCTCATCTCAACTCGTACTGGGACCAGGGCAGGTGGACACCAGAAGAGAAGAAGAGAACTACAATTGGAAGGAGTTAACAGCTATCCTCAGAGCTCTACTCACTTTTCAGGTCAAGCTACAAGGTCACCACCTTCAAGTCCGCTCAGACAATGACGGCAGTAGCTTATATAAACAAGCAGAAGTCCTCGTCTAATGTTGGTCGCCAAACATATATTTCAGTGGGCAGAGTCCAATCTAGAATCCATCTCTGCAATACACCTGAAGGGGGAGCAGAACAGCACTGCAGACTTCTTGAGTCGACAACTAGTTTAGCATCAAGAATGGTCTCTGCATCTGGAGGTTTTCAACCTCATAAGAGCTCACTGGGGGATCCCAAAAGTAGACTTATTTGCAAACGGAGAGAATGAAAAAGTCCCCAGTTTCTGCTTGCTATGTCCATGAGATCAACCCTTGGCAGTAGATGCCTTTCAAATCCCCTGGACCTTCAGTCTGGCCTATGCGTTTCCACCGCTTCACCTCATTCTGAGAGTCCTGGCCAAGTTTCTTGCAGAAGAAACATGTTTAATTCTAGTGGCACCTTTTTGGGCCAAGAGACCTTGGTTCACAACTTTACTGAAGTTGACGGACCAATCTCCTCTGAGACTCCCCTGCAGACAAGACCTCCTGTCACAGGGACCCCTCTTGCACCCTCAAGTAGCCATGCTGAAGCGTTCTGCATGGTTACTGAGGAAGAGATTCTGAGAAACAAAGGTTTATCAGAGAAAGGGATTCAAACCTTACTTCAGAGCCGGAAACCAGTCACCCGAGCTATTTACAGAAAAATTTGGAAACAAATAAATTTCTGGTTGGTGGATCGAGGTAAGGCTAACAAGGATATAACAAATATCCTACAGTTTCTCCAAGAAGGTATAGACAAGGGGTTATCTCTTAGTACTATTAAGGTCCATATAGCGGCCTTAAGTGTGTACTTAGAGAAACGCTTACAGGAAGATCCCCTTATCGCTAGGTTCTGTAAGGCAATCGCTAGACATAAACCAGTCGGAATCCAGATAAATCCAACTTGGGACCTTTCGGTCATCCTCAGCCTTTTTGGGGACACCGTTTGAACCTCTCTCGGAGGCCTCTTTAAGACTGCTTACATTCAAAACAGTACTCCTTGTGGCAATCACTTCAGCCGTAGGGTCAGTGAGATCCAAGCTCTCTCAGTTAGAGAGCCTTTTCTTTAAATCCTTGAAGACAGTCATCCTAAAAACAGACCCCTGGGTTCTTGCCTAAGGTGGCATCCAAATTCCATAGGTCTCAAGACATTGTTCTCCCTTTATTCTGTCAGAACGCCTCAAATGAGAAAGAGAAGCAATTTCATTTATTAGATGTATGAAGGTGTATCTTAGAGTACGTAGATGCAACCAAATCTTTTAGAATTGCAGATTCCTTGTTTGTGCTTTTTTTCTGGGCAACGTAAGTGACAAAAAGCTTCTAAGGTCACTATAGCTAGGTGGATCAGGCTAGCTATAGCGGAAAGTTATAGAATACTAAATAAAGATCCTCCTGGGGGTGTTGAAGCCCACTCCACAAGGGCACTCTTGGCATCCTGGGCTGAAAAAGCTGGTGCCACCCCGGTGCAAATATTTAAAGCAGCCACGTAGTCAAGCTTCTCCACCTTTACAAGGCATTATAGACTAGACTTAATGTCAAGTCAGGATCAGGCTTTTTGGAGGAAAGTCCTCCAAACCGTGGTCCCCCCTAATCTGGTGAGTACTTGGGAATCCTCTCGAGGGCTGTCCTGGAAGACGACTGGGTAAAACCGGAGTTAGTACTTACTGGTAACTCCTTTTCCAGTAGTCTTCCAGGACAGCACGATCCCACCCTTGAATTATGTTGATGCATTAATGTTATTACCTGTTATGGTTGTGTTTTTCAGTTCCATCTTTCGGTTCTTGGTAAATGACTGACCAGGGACCTGAGGGACCGCCTTTTGAACTGTTGGCAATGTGTTTCCTGTGTCGATGGGAGGGACTCCATCTCTCAAGGGCTGTCCTGGAAGATTACTGGAAAAGGAGTTACCGGTAAGTACTAACTCCGGTTTTAAGAAATTTTGACTTGATAAACAAAAGATGTCTTGATTTACAAGTAGCGTCATGTCACAACTGAGTATAAAAGAGAAGAGGCACCTCCAAGTGTAGCAATATGGTTACGTTTAATGAAGGTACAACATTTAGCAACACATTGCTACACTTAGAGGCGCCTCTCTTCTCTTTTATACTCTAGCTCCTGCTGGATTTTGCTTCTAATCCCCTTGCGGAGGCTTCCATTTGTGGATGAACATGTTATGGTTACACAACCTGGTCACATTGCTATACTCTTTTTATTTGTACTATAAATTGAAGGACCAATGAATAAATGGTTGTGGAACTAATCATTTTTGTTTCTATTTCTTATGGGGAAATTTGCTTTGATATACAAGTGCTTTGGATTACAAGCATGCTTCTGGAGCAAATTATGCTCGCCAACCAAGGTTTTACTGTATTTTATTTTTGATGATTAAACAAGTTTCCTTTTAACCAGCATGCACATCCACTATTCATTGCATTTTAGGCATTGTTCCCAGTATCCTTAAAGAGACAGTGGCTGGGAGATAACGTCTGCTTTATCATTTGACCACTAGTAATGCCAGTTGTAGTCTCCTTTAGACTAACTCTTACAGCTATTTTGCAAGCAAATACTCAAGGGGGATTTATTCTTGTTTGCTCCCATGTATTACTAAATTCCAGCTTATGAGTGAGAATAGAGATGTGTCCAAGAAAACTTCCCTATTCCATTGAATGCAATTTAATTGTCTTTTACTTGTTTGAAAAGCTTCACCCTCAATGACCTCCAATCACGAAGAAGCCATCTCCTAGACCAAGTTTGTGACAATAGCCCACACCCGTTGGCTGCCTGCATCCGTCAATCTTGGCTTCCTTGGTTCTTGTATGGGCATGGTTTACCTGTAACAATGTCACAAGGGGGGTGGGATGTTTAATTATTCATACATGGGCTCTACCTGTGAAGCACTGAATGAAAATTTAGGCGGACTTACAGTATCTCACAAAAGTAAGTACACCCTCACATTTTTGTAAATATTTTCATGTGACAACACTGAAGTGACACTTTGCTACAATGTAAACTAGTGACTGTGCAGCTTTTTTAACAGTGTAAATTTGTTGTCCCCTAAAAATAACTCAACACAGCCATTAATGTCAAAACCGCTGGCAACAAAAGAGAGTACACACTTAAGTGAAAATGTCCAAATTGGGCCCAATTAAACATTTTCACTTAGGGCTGTACTCGCTTTTGTTGCCAGCGGTTTGGACATTAATGGCTGTGTTGAGTTATTTTGAGGGGACAACAAATTTACACTGTTATACAAGCTGTACACTCCCTACTTAACATTGTAGCAGTGTCATTTCTTCAGTGTTGTCACATGAAAAGATATAATAAAATATTTACAAAAATGTGAGGGGTGTTACTCACTTTTGTGAGATACAGTAAGTAGCATAAACATGCACAAGAACCAGCCTACTTAATGGGCATGATTTTTTTTTTTTTAAATACTTCAGTTATGTGTGGCTTTTCTTCTGGCCCCTCCCACACAGCTGGGGCTTGAGAATGATGCAGGAAATGGAGAGAGCCAGTGATGATGTAAATGTTTTTTTTACAAACAGAAGAGGTTTGTGCGGAGGAAGGGAAGGGGGTTGCAAGAAATCTATTTATTTGGTACATTACACTTAATTTTTAAATGATGTTAACGGGGGCAATACACGGTATTAAGAACTGGGGTATGTAAACTTTTGATCAGGGTCATTTGGGTAGTTTCTGTTGTCATTATGATTTAAAAAGAGTAAACACAGTTGATTGATAATAAATGGCTTCAGTCAAACACTAACCATGAGTGAAAGAAACGTTTTTGTGTTATCATTCATATTCTCTGAAAAATGACCAAGAAATAATAAATTTTGGCAGTGTATGTAAACTGTTTTTTGAGCACAACTGTGTATGTATGTGTGTACACGCACACGCACACACACACGCACACGCACACACACACGCACACACACACGCACACACACACTGTATATGTATGTATATATATATTTTATCTATCTTTTATTTTTTCTAGGGCTACCAACAAAACCTTCCAAGCTATTTTAGAATATCTTTGTAGAATAAGCAATATTTTATATTTTCACACTTTTTGTGCTTTACATACCAAAGGCATGCAGGTATACCTGAGACAGTTGTTACAAAGCAGTGTAATCAATGAAAAAACTTTCATCAATGAAGGAGGAGGACCATGGGAGCGTGTCCTCTCTGGACTATCTGTACTGCTGCTCTGTCTGAAGACCAGTGACAGCCCGTAATGCAGGGGCACCACCCCCCTATTCATGCATCTGAACCCCTAATCTACATGCGGGATGCATGGATTCCAATGTTGTGTTTTTTTTTTTTTTGGAAGCCCGTGATTAAAGACAGAGGCTTTAATAGTCTTCAAAAAGAGGTGTGTGACAATAGCGAATGAGTAATTCCCTGTTGTCACACTGATTCTCCTCCCAGGGCCATTCAGGAATTCGGGGGTCTGGGGGTGGGAATTGGGTGTGATTTGACCCGACTGACCGACCCGGGGGGGGGGGTGTTGGTGTTTGTATGGGGTGTATCGTTTGTGCCCCCCCCCCCAAAAAAAACCACCAGTCGCCACTTGTCAGAGACAAGAAGAGAACAGGCATCCCTGCAGTGAAGATTCCTCTAAGATTCAGCTCTGTGCATGATGTGACTAAAGCCTCGTACACACGGTATGATTGTTGGCCAGCCAAGCATCTGATTTTGTCAAAAGGGCATGTGCCAGGATCTTGAATTGCATACTAATGGTACACAATTATCGTGCCACAAACACGAACATAGTGATGTACTAGGAGGAATTTCAGCTCTTGAGCTCCACCCTTTGGGCCCCTTCTGCTAATTTTGTGTTTTGGTGAGCATTGATTCTGAGCATGCTAGTTTGTACTTTCGACTTTTGTGTGACGGATTTGTGTACTGACCATCAGAAAATCTGACGACAATCCGTTGTCCGCCGAAAATTTACTAGCATGTCATCCAACATTTGTTGGTCAAAAGTTGGACATCAATTGTCAAAAGGAGTGTACTAACGGTAAGATTTTAGAACAGTAGTCTGGTAACAATTGTATTGTGTGTACGGGGCTTAAGGCTGGATACACACTATACAACTTTTGTTCGATCTCCTTCAATCTAGATTTACCTTCAACTATGTAGTGCAAGGGCCTGAATAATTGTATACAAATTAAGTGTTTCGGTTTGACCTCCATATTATATGGTTTTGGTAAAGCTAAAGGAAAACATCTAAAGATAATTGTATAGTGTATATCCAGCTTAAAACTGTAGGGATTTTTTTTTCTTTACTGTAGCTAAACTTCACCTTTCTAAGACTGAATGCTGGTGTCTGTAATACAGGTTTTTGTCACCTGTGCAGATTTGCTTTACTTACTGGTTTACTTGTGTGTTGCACATTTCTTACAAACAATGTCCAACTCTCATACCTTTTTCATTTTATTTTATTTTTTTTATTATATACAGGTTGTATATAGTTTTGCACAGTGCTTTTTTTTTAAATTATGGTGGACCATACTGTTACAGTATAGTCTAATAAAAGTTTAAGGGGTCCTGCTTGTGAGGGATTGCAATCTACAGGTCAAGTCATGCAAAAGGCAAAAACTGAGGAAGTGAGTTGGAGAAAATTAAATTCCAGTTGTTGGGTAGAGGTGGTAAAGGCTTTCCTAAAGTGATTTGTTTTCAAGGACAGACTGAAAGCTGACAGAATAGATCGCCAGATGGACTGGGGTAGGGAGTATTGGAGGAAAATGGGGCTCTGGAGAAATCCTGGAAATTAGGAATGCGAGTAGGTGACATGGGGGCTAGAGATTAAGAGGTTTTGAGAGGAGGAAAGAGGACAGTATACAGACAGTGGTATTTTGCAGGGTGGATTTGATTTAAATCAAGATTTTAAATCATGATTTAAATCGCTAGTAAAAAGGCTTGATTTAAATCAACTCTATTTAAATCATAATTTTAAAGAAACTGTCATCTCTGTCCCGCAGCTGCTCCTTCTCTGACCCGCTGTTGACTCACTGAGTCCTATTTTTTTTTAATGGGGCGGCTGATGATGCGGCAGTGACACAACAAGGTGAGGGACGTGGCGGCAGCAGGTGAGTGGATGCCCACTAACAGGCGCTGCCATGATGGATCTGAAATGACAGGTGCTCTTTAAATGTAAGGACTCATTTTTGCTGATAGGTAGAATCTTTAACCTCTTCCGGACCAGCCGCCGCAGTTATACTGTGGCAGGTTGGCTACCCTGGGCAAACCGTCGTAGCTGTATGTCAGATCACCTTTTGACCACTAGGGGGCCCGCAGCGTGACGCCGATGCGCGTGCCAGGCGGTCGCGATGACGGGTGGGCACCTGCGATCGTGCCACACAGACAGAACGGAGATCTGTCAATGTAAACGGACAGATCTCCATGCTGTCAGGGGTGAGCAGAGCGATCTGTTGTTCATACTAAGTATGATCAACGATCGGTCTCCTCACCCAGGCAGTCCCATCCCCCCACTGTTAGAATCACTCCCTAGGTAACACAGCCTCTTGAAAGCCCCCTACTTTTATACCCTTCCCTGCCAGTGACATTTACACAGTAATCGGTGCATTTTTATAGCACTGATCACTGTATAAATGGAAATGGTCCCAAAAATGTGTCAAGTGTCCAATCTGTCTGCCATAATGTTGCAGTCCCGATAAAAAATGCTTTACATTTTTTGTTTTTTTTTGTTTTTTTAATTGGATATTTATTATAGCCAAAAGTAAAAAATATTGTGTGTTCCCCCCAAAATTGTCGCTTTTTTTGTTCATAGGGCAAAAAATAAAAACTTGTAGAGGTGCGCATCTTCACTGGTCTCACGACTCAATTTAATTATGATTATCCTGTCAACAATTTGATTCGATTGGATTCCTCGATGCATCACAATTACTGCCCAAGGTTTTTATAAAAATAATTCAAGCAGTCAGAAGAACTCCCTTTTTTTTTTTTTCTTATTTTATTTATCTGCTCTTAAAAAAACAAACAAAAACACTCTCTGGATGTAGCAAAGTCTGAACACAGCAGACAACAGTATTTATTTAGAACAGTAAATACTAAATTACACAGCCCCCCCTTTACATTACACAGCCCCCCTTTACATTACACAGCCCCCCCTTTACATTACACAGCCCCCCCTTTACATTACACAGCCCCCCCTTTACATTACACAGCCCCCCCTTACATTACACATCCCCTTTACATTACACATCCCCCTTTACATTACACATCCCCCCTTTACATTACACAGCCCCCCTTTACATTACACAGCCCCCCTTTACATTACACAGCCCCCCTTTACATTACACAGCCCCCCTTTACATTACACAGCCCCCCCTTACATTACACATCCCCCCTTTACATTACACAGCCCCCCTTTACATTACACAGCCCCCTTTACATTACACAGCCCCCTTTACATTACACAGCCCCCTTTACATTACACAGCCCCCCCTTTACATTACACAGCCCCCCTTTACATTACACAGCCCCCCTCTACATTACACAGCCCCCCTCTTTACACAGCCCCCCTCTTTACACAGCCCCCTCTTTACACAGCCCCCCTCTTTACACAGCCCCCCTCTTTACACAGCCCCCCTCTTTACACAGCCCCCCTCTTTACACAGCCCCCCTCTTTACATTACACGGTCCATTTCATTATACAGCACCCCCTGCACACTCTCAGGAAGGCCATCAATCCCCTGGGACAGCCTTGCAAGCATATTCTAAAGTAAAAAAAAAATCACTTGCAGCCCCTTTTCATGGATCCTTCCAACACTGTGTCCGTGTCCATTGTAAACCGATGCCTCTAAATACCTTATTATCTCAGTTTTTTCATGACCGGTCATGTGACCCTGCCTGAGGAGGAGAGTGGCCAGCATGGGTCACGTGACAGGCCATGAAAAGGGTCTGGCAGTGATTATTTTTTTTAACTTTAGATTTTGCTGGCAGGGCTGTCCCAGGAGAGACGGGGTGCACCGGGTTGACGTTATTTATAGAATCGTGATGCAGCTGTTCTCTGCATCGATGCAGACTCATTCAAGGCTGCATTCCAATTCATTGATGCTACAATTTTTTTCAACACCCCTAATAATTTGTATTGTCAAAACCTGATTTTTGGCATGAAAGCTTTTATTTGGATTTTGTCATACAGTGTATCCAGAAAGTATTCACAGCTCTTCACTTTTTCCACATTTTGTTATGTTACAGCCTTATTCCAAAATGGATTAAATTCATTATTTCTCTTACCGTACATGGACTGACACAGCCTCTTAATATTTGACAAGTGGGTTTATGTCCCTGCTTGCAGGAGAGAACTAGGCAGAATGTTGGATGTTACAACATACATTCTAAAGACCAGAGCTCAACAGCCCCACCCAGGGGGCGGTCCCTCTGGACATAACCCACCCACCTGCAGCCAGCAGCCCTCAGTTTTTTCTGCCTAGCAGAAGGAGAGGACGTGGCTCGCTTCGGAGCCGGTCTCCTGAAGAATTTTTATTCCTTTTGGAATTATTTTGTTTTATTTTTGTGATCTTCTATCAACTGTCGGCTGGGCAACAGGTTGGGTACATTGGATATCCTCGTAGTCTTCCGAGTCCGACCATCGAGCGTGCTGAATCCTCCCTGCGGCGTGCGACTCAGTTCACGACATGCCCCGTGACTCCAGGGGTAGCCGGTGGGCTTTTTATGCTCTGCGGTCCGCTAAGACTGAACAGTACCTGCTGTCTCTTTTTGCGGTGGACCGGGCCGACAGCTACTCCATACCACACTGTTATAGGTCTGTCAGGAACACACCGGTAGGTCCTTCTGGGCCGGGTAAGTAGTATCTCTTGCTTCAGCAGGCGAGTACAGTGCTGTGTGTTACTCTATATAGGGGATTTTCCCTGTCTCCCCCTTGTTGTTACTCTGTCACCTGTTATCTGGCGCTGTGCTACCTGGGGGTGCCTGGGGGGTTACTCGGTCCGGTGGGGGGGGCTCAGGGCTCTGCATGAGGAATGTGTTTTTTTGGGCCTGTGCGCCGCTCAGCGACATGTTTTACACTGTCTCTGTATTCCTCTATGGCGCGCATGGTGGCCATCTTGCCGAGGATTCGCTATGGCACAGCTACTAATGCGGCGGCCATTTTCTTGGAGCCGCGCACGCTTTTCTGTTTGGCCTTCATCGCGGCTGGAACGCCGCGGTTCTCCTCACATTCTCCTCACTGCTCATTCGCGCTGTATAGCGCAGGCAGCGGAACCGAGCACTCCTCCCTGGGTCGGTGAGTCCCCTGGGTAACCCCCCACAGCTAGCACAGCCAGAGGGTGGACTTTTTTTGTGTTTAAAAAAAAGAGAGTCTCAGAGAATGGCGAGTCATGGAGTCTGGGTCACCTGCTTCCCCATTCATGTCAAAAGCAACAGGCAATGCTTCAGCGCCTGCAGTCCCTATGGACCAGTTGTCGGCAGTCCTGGAATCATTTCTTGTCAGGGTGGAAGATGTGTGTGAGCGCACGGGAGCTACAAAGCCCCCTCTCCCCACACAATCTTTAGTGGAGGAGTGCTCTGTTTCAGATATGGGCCTAGCTGCAGCTCAGGACCCTAGCTCTGATTTATTTGATATTTTTGAACAGGACATTCCTGGTGAGGAAGACTCCTGTTCTGAGTCAGCAAAGGACAAGGTGCTTGTAAGTGAACTCATTGATGCTGTGAGGGACACTCTCAAGCTGGATGCTGCGGAACCTCAGGCGGACGCTGTCTCCTTTTGGTTCTTTCAAAGCCAAGCCTTCTAAAAAAAAAGTTTTTCCTTACTTTCCTTTCTTTGACAGGTTCATAGATCAGGTTTGGGAAAAGCGACAGAAGACTTTTGCGCTCCCGTGGCGTCTGTCTACTAGGTACCCCTTTGAGAAGGCCCTGGTTAAAAAATGGGCCTCTCCGCCGGTGGTCGACCCCCCAGTCGCCCGTTTGAATAAAGCCACAACTCTCCCGATGGAGGGGACTTCTGCCTTTAAGGACCCCACTGACAGGAGGTCAGAAGTGGTGAGCAGAGCCATGTTTGCCTTGCTGGGATCCGCCTTACGTCCTATTGTTGCGGCGACCTTAGTGTCTCAGACACTCGTGCAATGGGCAAAGATTTTGCACCAGACTGTGCAGGAGCATAATCTTCCTCCAGAGTTTCACTAGCCCACCAAATGGTGCAGGGCCTGGTATGTGTGTGATGCTACCTTGGACATTGCTCCCTTAATCTCTAGGGTCGCAGTGTATGCGGTGGTATTGCATCTTATCGGGTTAAAATGCTGGTCTGCTGACCTGGCTTCTAAAAAGCTCCTGACTGACTTACCCTTTAGGGGCGGTAGGCTATTCGGTGCTGCCCTGGATGACATTATTAAGGATGTCACCGGGGGTAAGAGCACCCTGCTTCCTCAGACTTCTAAGGGTAAGGAGCCCCGCCGTAAGCAGGGCCCCTTCTTTCCTGCCCAGAAGAGGTTTTTCGTCAGTCAGAGTCCACGGGTAAGCCCGCCCAGACTGAAAGGAGTGCGGCTGGTGGACAGAAGCATCCCTGGGTGCGTAAGCCGGCTCCCAAGCCCGCCACCGCATGAAGTCTTGCCCCCGCCCGACTCACGGGTGGGGGGACGGCTTTGCAGGTTAACGGATCGGTGGACGTCCCGGATCTCCGACCGGTGGGTGTGCGAGGTGGTCACCTCGGGGTACAGGATAGAGTTCCACTCCTGGCCTCCAGACAGATTCTTTCCCTCTAATTTCTCCCTCTCCTTCCAGCATGTCGGGCTGCTCTCTTGGGGGCAGTACAGGACTTGCTCGGGTGCGGAGTCATTGTGCCGGTTCCGTCACGAGAGGTTTCAGGGGTTTTACTCGAATCTGTTTGTGGTCCCAAAGAAGGACGGAGTGCATCCAATCTTGGACCGCAAGGCCTTAAATGCCTTTGTGAAGGTTCAAAAATTCCGTATGGAATCCATTCACACGGTGATTGCTGCACTCCACCCAGGGGACTTTCTGGCATCCTTCTATATCAAGGATGCCTACTTGCATGTCCCAATCTGTGCAAGTCTCCAGAAGTTTCTGCACATTGCGATAGGCGAAGTCCATTATCAATTTGTGGCACTTCCCTTTGGTTTGGCATCGGCGCCAAGGGTTTTCTCCAAGGTGCTCGCCCCGTTTCTGGCTTTGCTGAGACAGCGAGGCATTGCTATCGTGGGCTATCTGGACGATCTTCTAAGAGCAGACACTGGCTCAGAGTTAGAAGAAAGTGTGACAATTGTCAGTCAGACCCTCCGGGACTTCAGGTGGCTTCTGAATGCCCAGAAGTCGGTCCTGGTCCCGACTCAGCGTCTGGAGTATCTAGGTTTGATCCTGGACTCCTCGGAAGCGAAAGTATTCTTACCCTCGGAGAAGTTACAGACTTCAATCTGCGGTACGGCTTCTGATGTCCCGAAAATGGTCATCGCTCCGCTTTTGCATGAGGGTCCTGGGACTCATGGTGGCCTCCTTTGAGGCATATCCGTATGCCCAATCTCACACTCGTGCCTTACAGTAGGGGATCCTGTCCACTTGGGACAAGTCCTCATTGTCATTGGATCATCAGATCCAGGTGAGTTACACAGTCAAAGCGTCCCTGACGTGGTGGTTGAGATCCCCAGCTCTTCGGTCAGGGAAGTCGTCACTTCCTGTCCACTGGACGTTGATCATGATGGACGCCAGCCTGACGGGCTGGGGTGGAGTTTGGGTGGTCCTCTCAGCGCAGGGGCTGTGGACCCTGGCCGAATCCCATCTACCGATCAATGTCCTGGAACTCCGGGCAATCCGACTGTGCCTCTCCTCGTGGTCGGAGAGACTACAGGGCCACTCGGTCAGGATCCAGTCGGACAACGCCATAGCGGTGGCTTATGTCAACCATCGGGGGAACTCGTAGCTCGGCTGCGGCGCCCGAGGTCGCCCACATTCTAAGGTGGGCGGAAAGAAGCGTGTCGGCCGTTTACATTCCAGGAATAGACAACTGGCAGGCCCGACTATCTGAGCCGGCAGACGTTGGACCAGGCGGAATGGTCCTTGAATCCGGAGGTGTTTCAACTCCTCTGTCGGCGGTGGGGCACGCCAGACGTGGACCTCTTGGCCTCTCGACTCAATCGCAAGGTTTGTGGCCAGGTCCAGTGACCCCTGGGCAGACGCCTCAGACGTGTTGGTATCCCCGTGGGGTCAGTATCGCCTGAGGTATGCTTACCCTCCGCTGCAGTTGCTGCCTCGTCTGCTTCGCAGGTTAGAGGCCGAGGGGATTCCGGTGATCCTTATTGCTCCGGATTGGCCACAGCGTCATTGGTACGCCGATCTGGTGCCACTCGTCGTGGACGTTCCCTGGCGACTGCCTCTGTGGGAGGACTTTGTCTCAAGGTCCCATACTTCATCCTGCTTTACAGTCCTTGGCTTTAACGGCATGGCTATTGAAAGCCAGGTGCTGAGGGACCGTGGTCTCTCAGATTCGGTCATCTCGACCATGTTGAGGGCAGGGAAATCTTCCTCCCAGAAAGATCTATCACCGTACCTGGAAAGCTTACATCGCTGTGTGCGAGGAGCTGGATTGGCGTCCACGGACGTATTCCGTTCCCAGGATTCTCCTGTTCTTACAGCGTGGTGTGACCCAAAAGCTGGCTTTGAGTACCGTCAAGGGTCAGATTTTGGCCCTGGCTGTCTTCTTCTTCCAACGAACGCTAGCGGGCCATTCCTTAATTGGCACCTTTGTGCAGGGGGTTCGCCATGTGGCCCCTCCTGTCAAACCTCCTCTTCCTCCTTGGGATCTGCATTTGGTGCTCTCGGTTCTTCAAGAACCTCCTTTTGAAAACATCAGAGATATCCCTCTCTTGACCTTGTCTCAGAAGGTGGCTTTCCTGGTAGCCATCACTTCTGTCAGACGGGTGTCTGAATTAGCGGCATTGTTCTGCAAGCCGCCTTACTTGGTCATCCATAAGGATAAGGCTGTGTTGCGTCCCCGACCTTCTTTTCTACCAAAGGTGGTCTCTGCCTTTCACCTTTAATGAGGACATTGTCCTGCCGTCCTTGTGTCCTCATCCGTCGCATCCCTTCCTGGGCTTTCCAACATCAAGCGTCTGTTGCACAAGTGTGCAAGGCAGCGACCTGGTCGTCCGCGCATACCTTTTCAAAGTTCTATAAGGTTGATGTGGCTGCATCTTCTGATGCTTCCTTCGGCCGCAAGGTTTTGCAGGCCGCTGTTTAAGTTGCAACTCCTCCGTTGGGGAGCTCTGCTTGTTTGGAGTGAAGTTTGGTTTTCCTTTCTCTTTACTCCCACCCCTTTTTTGACACTGCTTTGGGACATCCCACTTCAAATATTAAGAGGCTGTGTCAGTCCATGGACGGTAAGAGAAAATAAGATTTTCGTACTCACCGTGTAATCTGTTTCTCTGACGTCCATGGACTGACACAGCAACCCACCCTTTTAAGGTTTGTACTGCTTGTTACGAACTGAGGGCTGAGTGGGTAAGTGGGTTATGTCCAGAGGGACCGCCCCCTGGGCGGTTCAGCTCTGGTCTTTAGAATGTATGTTGTAACATCTAACATTCTGCCTAGTTCTTCTCTCCTGCAAGCAGGGACATAAACCCACTTGTCAAATATTAAGAGGCTGTGTCAGTCCATGGACGTCAGAGAAACAGATTTTATGGTGAGTACAAAAATCTTATTTTTTCTTACAATTCTGCAAAAATAGCCCATAACATGAAAGAAGTTTGTTTGAAATCTTTGCAAATTTATTAAAAATAAAAACCCCCCAAAAAATCACATGTATATAAGTATTCACAGCCTTTGCTCAATACTTTGAAGCACCTTTGGCACCATCTACATCCTCAAGTCTTTTTAAATATGATGCTACAAGCTTGGCACACCTATTTTTGAGCAGTTTTTCCCATTTTCAGATCTCCCCAGAGATGTTCAATTGGGTTCAAGTCTGGGCTCTGGCTGGGCCACTCAAGGGCATTCAGAGTTGTCCCATAGCGACTCCTTTATCTTGGCTGTGTGCTTAGGGTCGTTGTCCTGTTGGAAGATGGACCTTCGCCGCAGTCTGAGGTCCAGAGCGCTTAATAATGTACATTGTTGCATTCATCTTTCCCTCGATCCTGACTAGTCTCCCAGTTCCCGCCGCTAAAAAACATCCCAAAGCATGATGCTGCCATCACCATGCTTCACTGTAGGGATGGTATTGGCCAGGTGATGAGCGGTGCACGGTTTCTTCCCGACATGACGCTTGCCATTCAGGCCAAAGAGTTAAATCTCTTTTTCATCAGACCAGATCATTTTTTTTCTCATGGTCAGAGTCCTTCAGGCGGGCTGTCATGTGCCTCTTTACTAAGGAGTGGGTTCCGTCTGACCACTCTACAATACAGGCCTGATTGCTGGAGTGCCGCAGAGATGGTTGTTCTGGAAGGTTCTCCTCTCTCCGCAAAAAAAAGTGTGACCCTCTGGTTTTTTGTCAGATCCCTGACTAAGGCCTTTTTTCCCTGATCGCTCAGTTTGGCTGGGCGGTCCGCTCTAGTAAGATTCCTTGTGGTTCCAAACTTCTTCCATTTACGGATGATGGAGGCCACTGTGCTCATTGGGACCTTCAATGCTGCAGAAATTTTTCTGTACCTTTACCCAGATCTGTGCCTCGATACAATAATGTCTCTGAGGTCTACAGACAATTCCTTGGACTTCATGGCTTGGTTAACTGTGGGACCTTGTATAGACAGGTGTGTGGGCCTCCAAATCATGTCCAATCAACTGAATTTACCACAGGTGGACTCCAGACAAGTTGTAGAAACCTCGAGGATGATCAGTGGAAACAGGATGCACCTTAGCTCAAATTTGAGTGTCACTGCAAAGGCTGTGAATACTTATGTACATTTTTTTTTATGCAAATATTTCAAACAAGGGGGCGTTTCCGGATGTAAACTGAGAAGGACATGTTGCTGTGAAGCTCCGCATATCCTGACTCCATCCACTGCCTTTCTGAGCACCCGGTGAGCCTCCAAACTTGCCCTGCGGGTTCCTGGACACCTCCTGCCTCGGCCCCAGCTTGAATTTCAGACCCTGGCTGGCCGATCGTGTCACTACCTGGCCCGCGGTCAGCTCCATACTCCTGAGACCCACCGCCATCTTGCGGCCTACCAACCTTCCCGCATCCTCCGTGCTTGATTGCCGCGATCCGCGGGACGAGCTGCGATCCATCCACGTCTGCCTGGGGCATCAGCATTGGAGGGGGTGGTATGAGACTGTGCCAGGGCCGCCTGGAATCTGAGGGCTGATTCCCCACACCCACGGCCTACCACCCTTCCCGCATCCTCCGTGCTCAATTGCCGTGATCCTCGGGACGAACCATCCATGTCTGCCTGGGGCACCATCTGTGGAGGGGGTGGTCTGGCAGTGCGCCTGGGGATCTCGGAAGGTTGATTCCCCACACCCGCGGCCCGCCACCATCTTGCGGCCTGCGGAGCCAGCTGCATCCTCCAGGCACTGTACGCCGGTCATCCTTTCCCCACTCCTGTGAGTCAACATCCCTGGTGGAGATAGACTGTTACACATCACTGCTGGTGGGGCTGTTGGCCTGTGCGGGGGGTTGACACTTCCTGCTGGGGTCTCACTCCTGTACCTGCACCTTTACACATCATCATTACTACAGCCTCCATCCTGCTCCCTGGACCAAGCCCCCTGCCCACAGGCTCCTCAATACCCTCCTCCATCTCAGGGCGAAGCTTGGATGGGCCACCCTAGGAACCGCTACTCCAAATCCGGTCCAAAGGCTCCTTGTACCCCCCCGCCGGCAGCTGCTTCGTCTGCACGGCGGTCCACGGCTGGGATGGTTGCCAGTACGCAGACGGCCGCGGAGTCGGCGGCGGCCCCCGCAGGAGCAGAGATCCTGGCGGCCATCACATCCTGCAAGGAAGCCCTGACAACTAAGATCGACTTCTTGACAGTGGATGTCGGTCTCATCCGTCAGGATATGGATAAATTTTGCTCCCGCATCGTACAGGTGGAGGACAGGGTCTCCACGGTGGTGGACATGGTCCAGTCGGACTCCAGGGAGGTAAGGGCCCTGCAACTCCAAGTGAAAGTGCTCCAAGAGCGTGCAATAGACACTGAGAACTGCCTCAGGTGGAACAACATCCGCATACCTGGATTGCCCGAGAAAGCTGAGGGCCCTAGACCCGCTGAGTTTACTGAACAGTTACTGACCACTCTGTTCGACCTGGGTAACATGCCGTCCACTTTCGTAGTGGAAAGAGCCCACAGGGTTCCGCCGCTCCCTCCGAGGCCTGGGGCCCCTCCGCGCCCCCTTCCTGCTGCGGCTGTTAAATTACCGCTGCCGGGATTGCATTCTGGTGGCGGCACGTACGTGGAATGCCTGAAATTTAAGTGAGGATACCAGACTGCTCTTTTTCCCAGATTTCTCTCAGGAGGTATAGCAACGTCGCAAGTCCTTTACTGATGTGAGACGCCGGCTCCGGGAGAAGAATACGTTTTGGCCTTTTGTGTCCTAGCAGGCTGCTGATGGCGACAACACACGTTTCTTTGACACCCCGGAGGCTGCGGCGGCGTGGCTGGGCACCCGCTAACTACATAAGGCCATGGTCGACTACATCCAGCAGGGAGCAGCTGAGTACCACTTTCCCCTTCAACAGAACTGCCTCTTGTTTCCTGGTGAATCCCAGCATTACCCATTTTATGTCCCCAGTCCCTTTTCTCCCTGCTGAATTCCACCTTTATCCCATTTGTATGTCAGATAAATTTTGCTGGCTAGACTGCCGCTTACTCCTGCCTAATGAGCTCCAACAGCAACTACTGAATTGCCCCACCCTTGAGCCGAAGTGACCCCGGTTGTCCCTTGTCTCCCTCCCCACACTTTGGATCCCCCACCCAAAGCCGAGACGGACTTCCCCGGGGAGTGCTCCTCCATCTCCGGTCCTACGGGCCAACTTCTTGAGGTCCCAGTGACCTAAGGATTCTATGTTTTTTTTTTTTTTCAGTTATGGGACGAAACCCTGCATCAGTTTTTATGGTTCTTTGGCCTATTTTTTTGGCCTCTGAGCTAGGTTTGTATGATGTCTGGGTAGGGTGTTATATGTTCTGGGGAGAGGGGTCTCTGTGTTTTGAAGATCTAGATAAGTACTGTACTGCTCAAATGCTTTATTGGTCTCTGACCCTACTGAATATATGTGCCAGTGTTGGGTTTGCTTACATGTGTTTTTTTTAATGGGCTCATCCTGCTCCTGTTTCCCCCTGGTGTTCCATGATGGCTCCCTCAGATGCTGAGCTTCTGACCATTTTGTCGTGGAACGTCAGGGGGCTTAACTCAAAATATAAAAGATCACGGTTATTCCAATATTTGAAATTGCATAATCCCCACATAGTGCTGCTGCAGGAGATGCACTTAACTGGTAGCAAGGTTCTGGCTCTGAAAAACCCCAGGGTACAAAGGGCGCTTCATACGACCTATTCTTCGTATTCTCAAAGGGTGTCTATGCTGATTAGAAAATGTGTACCATGTATAATTCATGATGTTTATCTGGATCCACAGGGGAAATTTGTTATGGTAGTGTTGAGTGTTTATAACAAGAAATATGTTATTGTGAATGTCTATCTGCCTCCCCCGAGCCAGATACAGATTCTGTACACACCTCTATGAGAGGCTGGCTCCGCTTTGCCCAGCACAGGTTCTGTTCATGGGAGATTTTAATGCTACACTGTCCCGTGACCTGGACAGGCCTCCCCCCCCCCCCCAATCTACTTTTTATTATGATCTCGGAACATGGGCTCAGGCAACAGAGTTCCAGGAGGCATGGAGGTGGCTTCACCCCCATGATGGAATGTATTCATGCTTTTCAGCCACATTTCAAACCTCCTCCCGCATTGATCTGGCTTTTTCCAATGCCATCATGCTGGCCAGCATTCAAGAGGCAAGTTTCCTTCCCTCTGGCCTCTCTGACCACCACCCACTTAAATTGACCTTTAGGACCACAATGTCGCGGAACAAAGCCCTTTTGGAGGTTACAACCCCATTGGATTAATAACGAGGCAGTCCATAACAGTTTTTTTTTCTCCCTTGCAGGACTATTGGGCACACAATGTGGGGTCGGCCTCCCTGGAGATGACCTGGGACGCTTCCAAGGCTCACAGCAGGGGTCAGTATATCTCGGCTGTGGCGGTGGTGAAGCCGGAGCTGGAAGACAAGGTCTCTGACCTGCAGTACAAGGTTGACGAGGCTTTGAATCAATATTCATCCTCGGCAACAGTCCCCAACTTCGAGCACCTTTCATCGCTTAGGCGAGAACTACATCTCCATGTTTCAGACACCACTAGGCTTGGTATACAACGTAGCAGACAGAAATACTTTCTTTATCGTACACCACGGGACACAGAGCTAGTCATTACATAATGGGTTAAGGGTCACCAGCGGTGATTGGACACTGGCACAACCAATGGAAGACAGTTCCCCTCCATATAACCCCTCCCATCAGGGAAGTACCTCAGTTTTTTCGCCAGTGTCGAAAGGTGTTGGACGCGTTAGGAGGTGCTAAAGGAAAGCTCTACCAAAGAGACCCTCTGGGGGTAAAAGAGCTATGCTTTCGGATCCATCCAAGACGCCTACAAATGAGCTGAATCTGGATGGGATCCGGGCCTCATCCATGAGGCGTCGCCTGTAATGTCTCTCTTCGGAGGACTGGGCTCTAAGATCCAGCACTTTCGCTATTTCGCTATAAAGTCCTGGTAAGAGTCTTGTACAAGGCCCAGGGGAGAGGTATCCTTTAAATAGGAACCCATATCCCTGAAGGTTGGCACACATAGCCCACCGTGAAGGGTGAAGTTTGGTATCTGTCTGAAAACTTTCAGCAGAAAAACCTGCGGCGTGGATAAGGTGAGATTAGAAGGTCCATAACTAGGTTGGGACCTTTTTCAAAAAGTGGATGTCTTCTTTTTTTCCACCACTGGGGGGAGTAAAGAGCTGAATATACTCACCTCACTCTGTTCAGTGTCGGCTTCGGCGAAGTACACTGCTCGTCACCTCCGCTGCTGAGCTTGCTTGAGCACCCCGCTCCTCCTTCCGGTGGCCGATACAGACACCTGCAGATGCAGGTAAGTGGGGACAGGGGCTGATGAGAGTCCTCTCTCACTATGGCCACCACCATAGCGCTAAAGGCCGCGCGCGGGAGCGCGCTTTATCGGAGGGGGGGGGCCGAAGGCGTGCGCGGGCACGTGGCGCGCGCAGGCACAGAAACGGCGCCAAATTTAAAAGACTGTCAGTGTAAAAAGCACTGCAGCAGCAAGCAAGCTTGTTAGTTCTCTTGTTCCTGGCAGAGAAACACAGCAGCTATACAGGGACGTAAGACTCCATGTGGTTGGATTGGGTACTTCCTAGAAGACATCCATGTTATGCATAGTTATGTGTTAAAAGTTGCATACTTAATGTATTTGCTAAACTGAACACGGTAGTATATGCATTTAGGTACCTTGTATTTTGTCTAAACAGTAAGTCTTCCAGGGGAAGTAATGCGGACAAAAAGAGATAAAAGAGCACCGCCGCCTGAGACAGGGGGCTCTAGCTGTGCTGACTCTGTACCTTCCTCTCCTGTGTTGCCAAAAGCACCTGTACAGGATGAGCCATTACCTCTGTCAGGTATGGCGGCTTCCCCAGTGAAGCCTGGGCCTGCATATGTCACTGAGGACACTTTATCAGCTGCCCTAAATAATCTGGAGGAGAAAATTGCTACTTTAATCGCTAAATCCTCTAAAAAGGACAATAAGCGAAGCAGATCTCCTCCAGTATTGGACCTCCCTTCAGAAGTACCTGAGGAGGAGGAGGATGAGGAGGAGGCTACATCAGCAGAGGATGAGGAGTCAGACGGATCAGGGATATCGGATGAGCCTTTTTCGGTATCCCAGATTTTAAAGTCACAGGTGCAATGCTATGCAGGAGCCGTGCGAGCTGCATTTAGGTTACCCTCTTTGGAGGTAACAGAATCACCTGTCTCCTCCCTAGGATCATTAAGATCCCTGCAAGGTGCATGCTCCTTCCCGGTTCATCCGTTACTAGAGGATCTATTGTACGCAGACTGGCAACATCCAGATAAGCGTTTTTCACCTCCAAAAAAGTTTAACATTCTTTATCCTATGGAGGAAAATTTTTTAAAGAAATGGAGCCTGCCTACGGTAGATGCGGCTATTTCTTGTGTAAATAAAAACCTGACATGTCCAGTGGATAATGTACAAGTGTTTAAAGATCCTTCTGAGAAGAAGTTGGAATCCTTACTGAAATCCTCCTTCCTTTTGGCCGGCTCAATTATCCAACCTGCAGTAGCAGCAGTCGGTATGTGTCAGGTCGTCGGCCAACAGGTAAAGCAGGGGCTGAAGGAGCTGCCTTCAGAGCAGGCTAAAAATTGGGAGAATTTGCCTAAAGCCTTATGCTTCACAGTGGATGCCATGAGAGATTCTATCATACAGGCATCACGCCTTACACTCCAGCTGGTACAGATGCGCAGAGTACTTTGGCTTAAGCATTGGTCAGCGGAAGCCCCATGCAAAAAGGTTGTTGGCAAGTTTCCCGTTCCATGGCGAACGCCTTTTTGGGGAAGATTTAGAAAGATATATCCAAAAGATATCAAGTGGTAAAACGACACTTTTACCTGAGAGAAAGAAAAACAAGAGACCGTGTTTTAAACACACTCTCTCCCCAGCTCCCGGGAAATCTGACTCCAGCCGGTGGCGACGGCCTTTTCAGCCGCCCAAAAAAGCCAAAGAACAGGCTCAGAAGAACAAGAAGCCGTGGGGTTCAAGAGCTAATGAGCAAGCCCCCAAAACCTCTCATTGAAGGGGCGCCCCCGCTCGGCCGAGTGGGGGGAAGGCTTCGTCAGTTCTCAGCGACTTGGCGGACAGAAACCCAGGACAAATGGGTGGTATCCACAATATCCTCAGGGTACAGACTGGAATTTCGAGAGATCCCATCTTCTCAATTCCGAAGTTCAAGACTCTCCAAGGATCCACAAAAAAGAGGATCCTTCTTCAAAGGTTTGAATCACTTAATAGCTCAAGGTGTGGTTACAGAGGTACCCCAAAAGGAGCAAGGTTCAGGTTTTTACTCAAACCTCTTTGTGATTCCAAAACCGAACGGAGAAGTCAGACCCATCCTGGATCTAAAAAATCTAAAACCAGTTTCTGAACGTTCGCCATTTTCGAATGGAAACGATTCGATCCGTGGTCGCTACTTTAAAAGGCAGAGAATTCATTGCGTCCATAGATATCAAAGACGCATATCTACACATACCAATCCTCCCCGCTCACCAAAGATTCCTAAGGTTTGCGGTAGAAGATCGCCACTTTCAATTTGTGGCCCTGCCATTTGGTGTAGCCACCGCGCCCAGAGTATTCACAAAGGTGCTAGCTCCTCTGTTAGCAAACCTAAGAACACGGGGCATTGCGGTAACAGCCTATCTAGACGATCTACTATTAATAGATCAGTCAAAGGAGGGATTGGATCACGCTGTAGACACTACAGTAGGATACCTGGAGCATTTAGGATGGATTATAAACTTACAAAAATCCTCTCTCCAGGCCCAAAGAAGGATAGTGTACCTGGGCATGATCATAGATACAGCCCAAAACAGGGTATACCTGCCAGAGCCAAAGATACAGTCTCTGAAAGACCTGATCCACAAGGTCAAAGCAAACAAGAGGCCGTCTATTCGCCTTTGCATGAGACTATTGGGAAAGATGGTAGCCTCCTTCGAGGCGGTCCCTTACGCCCAGTTTCATTCGAGACTACTTCAAGGCAATATTTTAGCCTCCTGGAACAGGAAGAGCCAAGCTCTGGATATACCCATGCGCCTGTCCTCACAAGTACGCCACAGCTTCAATTGGTGGCTAGAAGCCAGGAATTTACGGAAGGGAAAGTCCTTCCTCCCAGTGGCCTGGAAGGTGGTATCTACGGATGCCAGCCTATCGGGCTGGGGTGCAGTATTCGAGGAGGCTTCTACCCAGGGAACCTGGGCCAAGACTCAGGGGATCCTGCCCATCAATGTGCTAGAGATCCGGGCGGTATATCTAGCCCTCAAAACCTGGACATACAGGTTACAGGGCTACCCAGTTCGGGTTCAATCCGACAATGCTACGGCAGTAGCTTACATCAATCACCAAGGAGGCACCCACAGTCGGGCAGCCCAAAGAGAGGTGAACCGGATCTTGGCATGGGCAGAAGAGCATGTACCTTGCATCTCTGCAATCTTCATTCCAGGGATAGAAAACTGGCAAGCAGACTACCTGAGTCGTCAGCAGCTGCTACCAGGAGAGTGGTCTCTTCACCCAGAGATCTTTCAGGCCATATGTCTGAGATGGGGAAACCCAGATGTAGACCTGCTAGCTTCCAGGTTCAACAAGAAATTGGACAACTTTGTGTCTAGAACGAGAGATCCTCTAGCCTACGGGACAGACGCTCTAATAACTCCATGGAATCAGTTCTCACTGATCTATGCATTCCCTCCGATCCCTCTTCTACAAAGACTGCTTCGCAGGATCAAGGAGGAGGGAATACCAGTAATCCTAGTGGCCCCAAACTGGCCCAGGAGGCCTTGGTATGCCGAGATCGTAAAAATGGCGATAGGAAGGCCCTGGAAGCTTCCACTTCGACACGACCTGTTGTCACAGGGTCCAGTATTCCACCCTTCCTTACAAAGGCTAAATTTGACGGCCTGGCTGCTGAGACCCACATTTTGAAAAAGAGAGGGGTCTCTGGCCTGGCTCTTTCTACGCTCATTAATGCTAGAAAGCCAGCCTCCAGACTCATCTATCATAGAGTCTGGAAAGCATACGTTTCCTGGTGTGAATCCAGAAGTTGGAATCCTCTGAAATATGAAATAAGTAGGATTCTTGCTTTTTGCCAGTTAGGAGTGGATATGAAATTAGCCCTTAGCACCATCAAAGGGCAAATATCGGCTCTATCAGTCTTCTTTCAGAGACCATTGGCATCTCACTCCCTAGTTCGGACATTCATTCAGGGGGTACTGAGGATAAATCCTCCAGTCAGGTCTCCCTTGTGTCCATGGGATTTGAATTTGGTATTGTCAGTGTTGCAAAAGCAACCTTTTGAACCTATTCGCCATATTCCTTTAATTATATTAAGTAGGAAATTGGCCTTTCTGATTGCTATAGCTTCTGCTAGGAGAGTATCAGAGCTAGCAGCTCTTTCTTGTAAAGAGCCTTATCTAATTTGTCATAAGGACAAGATCGTACTACGACCCCATCCGGCTTTTCTGCCTAAGGTGGTGTCGGCTTTTCACTTGAATCAAGACATTGTTCTGCCTTCCTTTTTTCCAAACCCGCGGACGGCGGGGGAAAAATTATTACACTCTCTAGATCTAGTGAGAGCGGTAAGGGTGTATCTGCAAGCAACCGCTCAGATACGTAAAACAGATGTTTTGTTTATTTTACCAGATGGTCCCAAGAAGGGCCAAGCGGTATCAAAATCCACCATTTCCAGGTGGATTAGACAAGTAATTGTTCAAGCTTATGGTTTAAAGAACAGGACTCCTCCTTTTCCTGTTAAGGCGCACTCTACCAGGGCGATAAGTGCTTCATGGGCAGTGCACCACCAGGCTTCGATGGCTCAAATCTGTAAGGCTGCAACTTGGTCCTCAGTCCATACATTTTCCAAATTCTATCAAATAGATGTGAAAGGACATGAGGATTCCGCCTTCGGGCGAAGTGTGCTGCAGGCAGCAGTATAGGGCTTCTGGTCCGCAAGCGGCCGGTTTGATCTGTGTCTCCCCCCCTTCATATGAGCATTGCTCTGGGACGTCCCATTATGTAATGACTAGCTCTGTGTCCCGTGGTGTACGATAAAGAAAATAGGATTTTTATAACAGCTTACCTGTAAAATCCTTTTCTTGGAGTACACCACGGGACACAGAGGTCCCACCCTTCTTATGGGAACCTTACTGCTTTGCTACAAAACTGAGGTACTTCCCTGATGGGAGGGGTTATATGGAGGGGAACTGTCTTCCATTGGTTGTGCCAGTGTCCAATCACCGCTGGTGACCCTTAACCCATTATGTAATGACTAGCTCTGTGTCCCGTGGTGTACTCCAAGAAAAGGATTTTACAGGTAAGCTGTTATAAAAATCCTATTTTGAGCATGGAGACAAGAATAGCAAACTGCTAGCACAGCAGGACAGGCCCTCAGCGGTTATATCAGAAATCCTCACGACAGATGGCATTTCAGTCACCTTTCAGGAGGCTATCCTGTCTGCATTTACCACGTTTTATACCTCTGTATGTTTCCTCACTCCCTGAAGGGTTTGACCCTACACCTATGAACTCTATGTTGGACATGCTAGCCCTGGGATGGCTTTCTGACAGGGAGAGGCAACTCCTTGTCTCAGAGATCACTCCAGAAGAAGTCCCACTGGCCATTAAGTCTTTCCCAGCAGGTAAAACCCCAGGGCCGGATGGCCTGCCCATAGAATATTATAGGGCCCACACAGAATTACTCGCCCCCAATCTAGTTTAGATGTTCTAAGCCTGTTTGCAACATGACTCCTTACCGCCCTCTATGAGAGAAGCCCATGTCTTTCTCATTCCAAAGCCTAATAAAGACCCTAAGCTGTGCGCCTCCTACAGGCCAATCTCACTTCTCCATTGTGATCTCAAAATTTTAACCAAGTTATTGGGCACTAAGCTTAATAAAGTAATAAAATCCCTGATTGACTCTGATCAAACAGGCTTTATGCCCGGTAGGCCCACAGACATAATATACGTAGATTATTTACGAATATAAATGCCCCCCATCCTAACCAGGGTACTAGGACCATTGCCTCCCTAGATGTGGAGAAGGCATTTGACACAGTGGAGTGGGTCTATCTGTGGGAGGTGCTTAGAAGAATGGGATTCCCGCTGAAATTTATAGCTTGGATACGCACACTCTATAATGGTCCCACGGCATGCATTAAGCTGAATGGCTCCCTGTCTCCTCCGTTCCCCCTGCAGAGGGGCACCAGACAGGGATGCCCTCTCTCCCCGGCTTTCTTTGCCCTGGCCATGGAGCCTATTGCTGAAGCCCTCAGGAGCTTGGTCGAGGTCTGTGGTCTTAGGGTGGGCTGGCTGGAGGAGAGAGTGGCGCTCTAAGCAGATGATCTGCTTTTTTTGAATGACGCTGGTGGCTCTCTGCGGGGAGCACGCGGTATCTTGGATGCCTTCTCCACCTTCACGGGGTGGAGAATGAACTGTCACAAGTCTCAGCAGTAGTTCCCAGTTGATGCGGGGGCCAGGTCCTCCTCTCTCCCACTTCAGTGGGTTGAACAGATTACTTATTTAGGTGGTGTTGTCTCAAGAGAGAGTGGGGACTTTGTGCGGCTCAATCTTGACCCTGTCTTTGTAGTCAATAAAACCAAACTAAAAGCATGGAGTAATCTTCCCCTTTCCCTCATTGGGCGTATTAATCTTCTCGAGATGAAAGTCCTCCCTAAACTTACATACATTTTTCAGAACTCCCCACAATGGCTGACTAAAGTTTTTTCTTTAATTCTCTCAAGCAACTCTTCCTCTCCTTTATTTAAGGGCCCAAACCACCTAGATTCAAATATACCACTTTGACCAGGCCTGTGGACAGTGGGGGCTTGGCTCTCCCTGATTGCCACAAGTATTACTTGGCCACTCAACTTGTGACCGCCCATTGGTGGCTGCAGCCAGACCTGACCAACTCTGTGACGTGTTGGAGGCGGCCATAGTGGGGTCTCTGGAGGCATTGAAGGGGTTGCTATTCAGGGGGTCTAAAACGCCTCACAATCTCACCCCTTCGATGCGTACCACTCTGCGGGCATGGAAGGTGGGTGAGGCACTGAGGGCACCCCAGCCGAACCCTTCGTCTCCTCACACCCCCCTGTGGCTGAATCCTAACCTATCGCATTTCAACACTATCCTGGTTCCACAGGCCTGGGCCAAATACAAAATACTGACAGTTTAAACATGTTATCACCAACAGAGAGCTCACCCCCTTTCACATTTTATGCACCAAATTTAATGTGCCTGCACGGGCCCATTATAGGTATCTTCAAATTAATCATGCCTACAGGTGTCAATTTTTAGGCCAACCAGTTGAATTGGTATTCTCTGAGCTTGAATACACCCTCCGGGTAAAAGACTTGGAGAAACCCACGTCTCGGCTCTATGGGTCCCTGCTGGTTGCTGCCGGCCCCGAGCTGTCCTCCCTCCGCAGGAAATTGGCGGGGGACATACCGGGGCTGGATGAGGGCTGGATGAGGACTGGAGGGAGATTTGGGACTTTCCCTTCTCTCCTCTGGTCTCAGCAAGGGACAAATTGGTCCAATACAAAATTGTGCATAGAGCTCACTACATACCTCACAGGTTGCACCGGATGTCGCCGGCGCATTCTCCGGCGTGCTGGCATTGCTCCTATCAACCGAGGGGACTTTTTTCAAATTTTTGGGGTTTGCCCCGCAATCGAACATTATTGGAAAGAAGTACTCCAGGTGATTACTAAGGTCACTAAGACTCGTGTTCCTTATGATCCTAAATATTGTCTGCTGGGGCTGGTGGAACAAATGTCAATGATCAGAGCCAGGAAAATACTCATATCCCTGTTACTATATTATGCTCGTAAGGCCATTACGATGAACTGGAAACAATCGTCTCCCCCATCTGTCAGATTCTGGAAAAGCCTAGTGAATGACAGTTTGCCCCTATATAAAGCCACCTACTCGGGCAGGGGATGTCCACAAAAATTTGAGAAGGTATGGAACTGTTGGCTAGATAATACCACGGCAAATTATGCAGTAACCAATGCCTAGATTGACAATATATCTTTAGTCTGTTAGTTTATTGACCCAACTATTCTCATGTTGCATTATGCTGTCGGTATCAATTTGAGCACAGATTATCCTGTACTGAACCTCTCCCCTTATTGGGGTTATAGTTTAAGTTAAGTTAGGCTGTTTATGTTGTGTTGTGCCCTGTTGCAGTGTGTTGCCACAACAGAGGAACGGCCCCTGCGTGGGCTAGTTTTGTATGCTAATGTGAACTTCAATAAAAAAAATTTTGCAAAAATAAAAAAATTCAAACAAACTTCTTTCATGTTGTCGTGATGGGGTATTGTTTGTAGAATTTTGAGGAAAATAATGAATTTAATCCATTTTGGAATAAGGCTTTACAATAACAAAATGTAGGAAAAGTGAAGCGCTGTGAATACTTTCTGAATACTTTTTTTTTTTTTAAAGGTTTATGGGTTCTGTTTTATATATGTACCGTATATACTCGAGTATAAGCCGTCCCGAATATAAGCCGAGGCACCTACTTTTACCCCAAAAAAACTGGGAAAACGTATTGACTCGAGTATAAGCCTAGGGTGAGAATGCAGCAGCTACTGTAAGACTGGCCATAAAAGAGCAAAGATAAGGTATTTACAGGCATCATTTAAAAAAAGCAATTATACAGTGTAGGGGAGATTTAAAAGAACAGAGGAGCTGGTTGTATCTTTTTTACCTTTACAACCATTTTAAGTTTAATATCCTGTTCTTTTAGGATAGCCTCACACTTTTGCTGCAAGTTGATTTACATTTCTTTATGCCGCATTTGTGCAATGGAAGCCTGCCTTTTCTCGCAGCTAATCACGCCTACTCGCAGCATGTAATCTCTCAAGCAACAGCCTCATGCGAGTGATCGTCCCTGGACAAGTCTGTGCACCTGGGATTAGAACATGGGGTTCCGCTGATGATGGCGCCGGTCAGCTGCTGCTGAACTCAAGGAAACCCCCTCCACAACCCGGGATGATTGTATGAGATGCTGGTTTTGCCCGGTGTCCCTCGCTTTTACTCCCCCCACCTACCGGCCTCCAGTGAGCCTCTGAGCTGCAGTGGTTGAGGGTGCCTTGTCTGAGAAAACACTGCGGTGCAAGCTGTCTGGAGAGACTCTGAGGATGCGCAATGATTGTGGAGGTGAGGAACAGTGAGAGTGGGGAGCGCCGACAATCACCAGCCAGAATGTGGAAGTAGAAAAGAGCGAGTGTGTGGTGAGGCGTGGAGCCAGGTGAGAGAGGGGGTCAAGTGAGAGGAGGGAGTCTCAGGCTTCAGCTGGGAGAATGAAAACTGCTTGGTGAGAGAGCCGACTCTGACCCCCATCTTCCGGATCAAGGCAGATGGGTACAGCGCAGGACAGACTCGAGTATAAGCCGAGGGGGGCATTTTCAGCACAAAAAAAAGGGGTGAACAACTCTGCTTCTACTCGAGTATATACGATATGTAGTGTCCTCTTGTCTCTCACCCTTTGGCATTTCAGATGTTGTTTTTTTTAATCAGATAATTTTTTTATTTTTATCATTATACATACATACAAATATGTCAATTTAAATCCATGAATCAAAAACAGGAAAACACACAACAGACAAACCTTGCACCTCTCGCACTAAAGTGGCATAGCATATAATAAAGCATAATAAAGACATAAATACATTTTACACATCAAGTTGTTCACCACTAATACCAATCATTAAACTATGATAGCTTCCTCCATTCAGCATCAAATTATCTTACATTTCTTCTCTTCTACTCCTCACTCTTCTACTTCTGCTCTTTGCTCCCATCTATCTCCTCTGCCTCACTCCTCTCCACTAGGTACTTAATCATATAATTGATTACTAGGATCTATCCAACATGACCATATTTTACCAAACCTTTGGGGTATACCTCTGCTTCTATGTTAATTTTTCTCTTTTAAGTATATAAGTTTCTCAACCCATTGTTAATGAGTTGGAGGATCAGCAGATGACCATTTTTGTAAAATAACCTTTTGTGCTAAATATAAGGATCTTATCCACATAGTATGCATCACTACTGGTAACGTTCCATCAGGAATTATTCCCAGTAGTGCAAGTTTGGGCGTTCCTATTATCTCAGTGGAGCATAGTACATTTAGCGTAATATTTTTTCCCAGTTACGATGAAGATTTGAACATCGCCAGAGCATGTGGATAAGAGAACCATTAAATAGCATCGCGGGCATAATGGTGTTATATATTTTCCCCAAGCATAGAGTTTTTGTAGGGTATAATGAGCCCTGTGTATGATAAAAAGCTGAGATAGCCTTTGGGAGGGCGAGAGAGATGTCCTGGGAAGTGTTTCCAGAGCATGTGTCTAGTCCTCGTATAGATCCTCTGTCTCCTTGCCACCAGGCGAAGCTATTATGTTTTTCAGTGCTCTCTACTATTTGTAAATCAGAATAAAGGTCTCCTATTAGTCCTCGTTTCATGCAAGTAACCAAAGTTGCCTTTGATGGTGTCTATACTGTAATTGAATTTTTGAGCTCTGGATCTGTAGTGTGTGGCGTATTTGAAGAGATTGGTAGACATTTTTGTTCGTTAGCTGATGGCGTTTTTTTATATATTTAAAAGGAAGTAAAACATCCCCTTCATGTAACTGATACAAGAATATTATACCTGCTTTTTTCCAATCCAAAAATTCCAAAGGCCTATTCAATCCATACAGGTAATAATGCCGTATAGGCATATGTTTCGGATAGCCTTTATGCTTTATGCTGAGTAATAGTTTGCACTGCTGCCCATACCCTATGAATCAAGTGGAAAGTAGTTAACTTTCTTTTATTAAAGTGGTGAGCTACTATTGGTTGAACTAGAGTGTTTTTTTAAATTGGGATTTTATTATCTTCTGTGAAGGGTCCTGCATGTCCACTGCCTCCCAGCCATGCCAGTGTTGTAATTGAGCTGCTAGAAAATAGAATCTTGGATTGGGTATCGCAATCCCCCCCGCCCCCCTTATCTATGGGCTGTTGTAATGTTTCTTATCTAATTCTAGGTTTTCCACCCTTCCACACAAAATCCCTAAAAACCGAATCGATAGTCCTAAATCGTATTGTCAACCATATGGGGGAATTGTGCAATACATATAACATTTGAGATGTTGCATTTCAGATGTTTAAAGATGTACTTGGTCAAACACCTAAAATAGAAAAATGGAGTGGTTCAAATGCCTAAACAAATTTTTCTTTCCACATTGTCTGCACAAAGTTAAAAGTCAAATGGAAATCACATGTAAAGGGATGCAGACCCTGGCACTTTTCTCACTAGAACACTGCAAGAGTAGCAGCTGATTGATAAATAATAAAGTCACTCCCATTCACTTTGCACATGCAAAACAAAACGACTATTTCTTCAGAATAACAAAAGGTAGGAATCTGCAGCAACATTTGTTAAAATCCTTGTATTGTACATACTTTACCCAGAGGGGAAAGTTTTTCCCTTTCCCCCTCAACAAATGTGGAGTTACACTGTAAAGGGACAATCTAGTACTGTTGGTAATGCTAATGCAAACTTAAGTTCCCCTTCAACTACTTGGGGACCAGGCCTATTTCTCTTATCGTCCATGGACTGACACAGCTGTAAAACGTGTGGGTATATGTCCCTGCTCGCATGAGAAGATCTAGGCAGAATGTTAGATGTTAAAACATTCTAGAACAAACCAGAGCTGAACAGCCCCGCCCAGGGGGCGGTCCCTCCGGACATTACCCTCCCACCTGCAGCTAGCAGACCTCAGTTTTTTTCTGCCTAGCAGAAGAAGACGTGGCTCTCTCAGGAGCCAGTCTCCTGGAAGATTTTACTTTTACATTTTATTCCTTTGGGAATTTTATTTTTGAGACCTTCAATCAACTGTCGGCTGGGCAACAGGTTGGGTACACTGGTATCCTCGTAGTCTTCCCTGTCTGACCATCGAGCGTGCTGATCCTCGCCTTGCGTGCGTGAGACTCAGTTCACGACATACCCGTGGCTCCAGGGGTGGCCGGGTTGCTTTCATGCTCCCGCGGTCCTCTCAAGATTGAACAGTACTTGACTATCTCTCGCGGTGGACCGGGCCGACAGCTACGCAGTACGACTCTGTGATAGGTCTGTCTGAAACAAGCCAGTGGGTCCCTGAAAGGGATGGGTAAGTAGTCTCTCCTACTGCAGGTGAGTACATGCTGGCTGTGTTTCTGTGTGTGGGGGTTTCTCCCTCTCTCCCCCCTGTTATGCTGCTCTCTGCACCCTGTACTGGTGCTGTGCTGTGGGGTGCTTAGGGGTCACTCTGGCCTGGCTGGGCGCTCATGTCTGCAGTTTTTTTCTGGTGTGTGAGGTGATTATTGCGTGTGCCATTGGCGCTGTTTGAGGTGATTATTGCGTGCGCCATTGGCGTGCATTAGAGCTTTGAATTTCGCGCTCGGCGGCCATCTTGGCGTTCAGTGGCGCAGTTATGGCTGCGGCCGGCAGCCATTTTCTTGTGGCCGCCGGCATTTATTTCTGGCGGCGGCGGCGCGAATCCCCTCACAATCTCCTCACAGACTGAGCGGTCCTTAAGGGTTGGTGGGTCCTCCGGGTATCCCCTCCTCAGTTTAAGCGTAGCCAATGGGTGGACTGTATATTTACTGTATAGTGTATAAGGTCTCAGAGGGTGGCGTTATGGAGTCTGCTCTCCACACTTGCCTGGGGCAACTGGCAGTGCTGCACAGTTAAACATGTTCATATGTTTCCTGCACCTGCGGTCCTTATGGACCAGTTGTTACCAGTCCTGGAATCATTCCTGTCAGAATGGAAGCGGTGTGCGAACAAAAGGAGCTATAAGCCCCCTCCCCCCACAAAAATCTTTAGTGAAGGAGTGCTCTGAGTCAGCTATGGGCCTAGCTACTATGCTCAGGACCCTAGCTCTGAATATTTAATGTTTATGAACTGGACATTCCCTTGTGAGGAAGACTCCAGTTCTGTGTCAGTGAATGACAGGGCGCTTGTAAGTGATCTCATTGATGATGTGAGAAACACTCTCAAGCTAGAATTGCTGTGACAAGCTTTTCTTTTACACAGTTTCCTCACTGTTTTCCTCACACGCTGCCTCAAGAGCAGCATGGATGAGGGAGGACTTTATTCATTTATGTCTCTAGTCCCTGTGAGCCTTCTGTGTGATATCCTGAGGCAACATTTCCCACCATTTCCTGGGGATAATTTGAGCTCTGACAGACACACGGTCTGAGGATCAGAGGTTACCTGTTAGCTGCATGCTGCTTCGGCAGCACAGTCAAGCAGGTTGGAATGATAGAGAAGATTATGCGCCTCTGCGCCATAATTTAAACTCATCCTATACCTCTACACTGCATACATTCACAGTGTATGTATGTGTTATTGGTCTCTGTGTCTGCGGGGGTGTCCCCCCACGTTCCAATGCTGTGTTTCAGTGCCATACATGATCTAAACGTACAAAATATGTTTATGCACGACTCCAGATACATTCACAGTATATGTATGTTTTATACTCTCTGGGTCGGCGGGGGCTCCGGTGTCCACCCGCACTCTCATGGTATGTGCGCTTCGGCTCTCTGCACAGTATAGACATGTTCAATATGTTTATTGCACATTATTATACATGTTTACAGTATGGGTATACTGTTTGCGTGGGGTTCCTCCGGGTACTCCGTTTTCCCCCCACGCTCCAATGGAAATGCACCGCATAAACATGTGCAATATGTTGATTCACATGCTATCATTCCTACACGGTATCTGTGTGCTGCCTGCGTGGAGTTCTTCCGAGTGTTCCGGTTTCCTCCCACGCGCTGACGGTATGTGCGCCTTTGGCCTTTTGCACAGTTAAACATGTTCAATGTTTATCACGCATGCTATTATACCTACACGGTATGTGTAGGCAGTCTGTGTGGTTTTCCTCCGGGTACTCCGGTTCCCTCCCACACTCCATTGGTATGGGCGCTTCGGCGCTATGCACAGTCAAAATTTGTACGATTGGATATCCACATACTAACATACCTACCCGGTATGTCTTTGCAGTCTGCGTGGGTTTCCGCCCACGCTACATGACATGCATGCCTTTGGTGCAATACACGATGTAAACATACACATTATGTTTATACACTACACTAAATACATTCACAGTAGTTGTAGGTATTGCATTCTTTGAGTAAGCGTGGGGTACTTCGGTTCCACCCACGCGCCAACAGTGTGCACGCCTTCGGTGCTATGCACACATGGGCTTGTGCAAAATGTTTAGCACACATACTATAATACCTACACGGTATGCGTATGCAGTCTGCATGGGTTTCAACCGGGTGCTCAGGCTTCTCCCCTGCGTTCCAATGGTGTGCGCATTCTCAGCGCTATGCACAGTATAAACATGTGAAATTTGTTTATTTGCAGGCTAACATACCTACACGGTTGTGTACGCAATCTGCGTGGCTGGTTTACGTCCAAGCCCCGATGATGTGCGCGCCTTCGTCACTGGCACAGTATATACGTGTTTAATAGGTTTATCCACAAATACTAAACTACATACGCCGTATGTGGGGGTATTATGCTCTTTGTGGCTGGGTGGGTTTCCTCCCACACTCTCTATTTGCGCGTTTGACGCAATACATAGTATACCCTATGTGTTTTCACAATCGGCACTTATCCATGGGTAGCTGCTGGATGGAGCATTGTCACAAGGATCCCTGGTTTCAGGGGTATCACTTTCCACCTGCTTTCAGTGCTGATCAGAAGCGCTGGCTTGGACTGTGTTCGCCAGCCTGAGGTTAGCGTTACGCCCGTTAGTGGCTGCGTCTCTGGCATTTTTTATAGCTCAATGACTGGGCAAAAGCCTCTGCTTCATCCATCAGTCGTCTAGCAGGTGCACTGCAACTGCTTTAGCCTTTAGGGTCTCTGTGCCCGGGGTGGGTTTGCGCCACCCGTGGAGGCTGAGGTACTAGTCCTCTGACCGAGTTTCTAGGGAAGTTCCGTCAAGTTGCCTTTATTGGCCAACATTTGAGGCACCCTGTACACTGGGGCCTCCCTTCTCCGATACATTGCGGAGTCTCTGGGATTTTCATACATCTCGCTGCAAGATGGTCCTGTCGGCCGTGTGCATTGCAGGCGAAGGGTCCTTGCATCCGGAGGTGTTTCCACCTTCTTTACCGGAGGTGGGGCACTGGAAGTGGACCTTATGGCCTCTCGACTCACTCGCAAGGTGGCAAGATCGTGGTCAGGTCCAGGGACCCCTGGGCGGACGCGTCAGACGCGTTGAAAGCCTGTGGGGGCAGTATCGCCTGATATATGCTTACCCTCCGCTACTGTTGTTGCCTCGCCGGCTTCGCAGAGTAGGGGCTGAGGCCATTCCAGTGCTCCGGAATGGCGACATTGGTACGCCGATCTACTTCGGCTAGTCGCAGACATTCCTGGCGACGGCCTATTGGGGTGGACCTTCTGTCTCACGATCCCATACTTCATCCTGCTTTACAGTCCTTGGCTTTAATGGCATGGCTGTTTAAAGCCAGGTGCTGAAGGACCGAGTTCTCTCATATTCAGTCATCTCTTCTATGTTGTTGACACGGGAATCTTCCTCCCAGAAAGATATCTCACCGTACCTGGAAGGCTTACATCGCTATGTGCGAGGAACTTGAGTGGCATCCTCGAATGTATTCCGTTCCCAGGATTTTGCTGTTCTTACAGCGTGGTGTGACCCAAAAGCTGGCCTTGCATACCTTTTTTTGAGGGTCGGATTTCGACCCGGGCTGTCTTTTTCAACGACCGCTACCGGGCCATTCCTTGATTAGCACCTTTTGTGCAGGGGGTTCGCCATGTGATGCCCCCTGTCAAGCCTCCTCTCCCTACTTTGGATCTGATTTTGATGCATCTTGGTTCTCCAAGAACATCCCTTTGAGAATATCAGAGAGATTCCTCTCTTGACCTTGTCCCGGAAGTTGGCCTTCTTAGTGGCCATTGCTTCGGTTAGACGGGTGTCTGAGTTGGCGGCCTTGTCCAGCAAGTCGCCTTACTTGGTCCTCCATAAGGATATGTTGGTGTTGCGCCCATGACCATCCTTCTTTTCAAAAGATGGTCTCGGCCTTTCACCTTAAGAAGGACATTGTTCTTCCATCCTTGTGTCCTCACCCATCGCATCCCTGAGAGTTTGCGCTTCATACATTAAGATGGGTACAAGCCTTACAAGTGTACCTGTCTGCTACTGTTTCCATTTGGAAATCTGTGTCTGGTCCAAAACAGGGCCGAGCGGTGTCGTCTGCCACCGTCTTTAGGTGGATCAGGCAGACCGTCATACAGGCCTATGCCCTTAAGGGGCGGGCGTCTCCCTTTCCGGTTGCGGCGCATTCCACCAAGGCAATTGGTGCTTCCCGGGCCTTCCGACATCAAGCGTCGGTTGCACAAGTGTGCAAGGCGACGACCTGGTCGTCCGTTCATACCTTTTCAAGATTTTATAAGGTTGATGTGGCTGCATCTTCGGATGCTCCCTTTGGCCGCAAAGCATTGCAGGTCGCTGTTTAATGTCGCAACTCCTCCGTTCAGGAGCTCTGCTTGTTTGGAGTGAAGTTTTGGTTGTTCCTTTTACTACTGCTCCCACCCTTCTGATACTGCTTTGGGACGTCCCACACGTTTTACAGTATCAAGCTGTGTCAGTCCATGGACGATAAGAGAAAATAGGATTTTTGTACTCACCGTAAAATCCATTTCTCTGATGTCCATGGACTGACACAGCACCCACCCTTCCTTTTAAGGTTTGTACTGCTTTGTTACGAACTGAGGTCTGCTAGCTGCAGGTGGGAGAGTAATGTCCGGAGGGACCGCCCCCCTGGGCGGGGCTGTTCAGCTCTGGTTTGTTATAGAATGTTTTAACATCTAACATTCTGCCTAGATCTTCTCCTGCGAGCAGGGACATATACCCACACGTTTTACAGTATCCAGCTGTGTCGGTCCATGGACGTCAGAGAAATGGATTTTACGGTGAGTACAAAAATCCTATTTTTTCAGATTTAGTGTTTACAGGTTAAAATCATTTTTCTCTTATCGTCCATTGACTGGCACAGCTGGATACTGTAAACGTGTGGTATATGTCCCTGCTCGCAGGAGAAGATCTAGGCAGGATGTTAGAAACATACATTTTAGAACCAAACCAGAGCTGAACAGCCCCGCCCAGGGGGGCCGTCCCTCCAGACATAACACTCCTACCTGCAGCCATCAGCCTCAGTTTTTTTCTGCCTAGCAGAAGGAGAAGACGTGGCTCTCTCAGGAGCCAGTCTCCTGGAAGATTTTACTTTTACATTTTATTCCTTTGGGAATTTTATTTTTGAGACCTTCAATCAACTGTCGGCTGGGGAACAGGTTGGGTACCTTGGTATCCTCGTCTTCCCTGTCTGACCATCGAGCGTGCTGATCCTCGCCTTGTGTGCGTGAGACTCAGTTCATGACATGCCCCATGACTCCAGGGGTGGTCGGGTTGCTTTTAGCTCCTGCGGTCCTTTTTAAGATTGAATAGTACCGGACTGTATCTCTCGCGGTGGACCGGGCCGACAGCAAGGCAGTACTGCTCTGTGATAGGTCTGTCTGAAACAAGCCAGTGGGTCCCTGAAAGGGACAGGTAAGTAGTCTCTCCTAATGCAGGTGAGTACATGCTGGCTGTGTTTCTTTATATGGGGGGTTTCTCCCTGTCTCCCCCCCCTGTTATGCTGCTCTCTGCACCCTGTACTGGTGCTGTGCTGTGGGGGTGCTTGGGGGTCACTCTGGCCTGGCTGGTGGCGCTCATGTCTGTAGTGGGTTCTGGGGAGAGGGGCAGTTTCTCTTACCATCCATGGACTGACACGGTGTCTCTTTACACTTTACACGTGGGTTATGTCCCTGCTTGCAGGAGAAGACCTAGGCAGAATGTGAAATGTTATACATACATTCTAAAAGCCAGAGCTGAACAGCCCCACCCAGGGGGCGGTCCCTCCGGACATAACCCTCCCACTACAGTCAGCAGACTTCAGTTTTTTTCTGCCTAGCAGAAGGAGAAGACGTGGCTCTCTCAGGAGCCAGTCTCCTGACCTATTTTTATTCCTTTTCTGGAATTCTTTTTTATTTTATTTTTGAGAATTTTCTATCAACTGTCGGCTGGGCAACAGGTTGGGTACAAGATATCCTCGTAGTCTTCCCTGTCCGACCATCGAGCGTGCTGATCCTCGCCTTGTGTGCCTGAGACTCAGTTCACGACAGGCCCCATGACTCCAGGGGTGGCCGGGTTTGCTTTCATGCTCCCACGGTCCTCTCAAGACTGAACAGTTCCTGACTGACTGTATCTTTCGCGGTGGACCGGGCCGACAGCTACTCAGTACTGCACTGTGATAGTCCTGTCAGAAACACACCAGTGGGTCCCTCAGGGTACGGATAAGTAGTCTCTCCTGCCTCCAGGTGAGTACAAAAGGCTGTGTGTTTCTCTGTGGGGGATTTTCCCTGTCTCCCCCTGTATTTCATTGTCACTCTCTGTCACCATTGCTGGCGCTGTGCTGTGTGGGGTGCCTGGGGGTCACACTGTTCTTGGAGGGGCTAATGCTGGTCTGCAGATATGCTTGGGGCCTTTTTTGTGTATTTTGGGGCCTGAGCGCCGAGTGGCGCTGTGTGTGTACTGTTTTTTTCACTTTTGCTGAGTCATGGCGGCCATCTTGCCGCGGATCGCCTCAGTGAAGTGCGGCGGCCATTTTCTTGTAGCCCGCGCGCTCTTCAGCACTAGTTTTGGCCTCTAGCGCTGCTGTAACAGCGCAAATCTCCTCACAATCTCCTCACAGCTCACCAGCGCTGACACAGCGCAGTACAGACAGCTGAACTGAGCGGTCCCTGGTCCAGTTTGGTGAGTCCCCTGGGCACCCCCTCCTCAGTCAGCACAGCCTGTGGGTGGACTTTTTATCTGAGGAGTCTCAGAGGGGGGCAATATGGAGTCTCTGTCACCAGCTTCCCCTAAATGTCAGTGGACAACAGACAGTGCTTCAGCACCTGCGGCCCCTAGGGACCAGTTGTGGGCAGTCCTGGAATCATTTCTGACCAGGATGGGAGCTGTGTGCAAGCGCAAGGGAGCAAAATGCGCCCTCTCCCCACTTTACTTCATGAGGGCAGTGCGCGGATTCAGATATGGGCCTAGCCACTACCGCTCAGGACCCTAGTTCTGAATGTATTGGATGGTTTTGAACAGGACATTCCTTATGAGGAAAACTCCAGTTCTGAGTCAGTAAATGACAGGGCGCTTGTTAGTGTACTCATGACTGCGGTGAGGGACACTCTCAAGCTAAAATGCTGCGGATGCAGAACCTCAGGCGGATACAGTCTCCTTTGGTTCTTTTAAGGCCAGGCCTTCTAAAGAGGTTTTTCCATATGTACTTTCTTTGACCAGCTCATTGATAAGGTCTGGGAAAAGCCGCAGAAGAATTTTTAATTTTTTTTTATGGTCCCGCGGCGTTTGTCTATCAGATACCCCTTGAAGATGCCCTACTTAAAAAGTGGGCTTCTCCCCCAGGGTCGACCCTCCAGTCGACCGGTTGAACAAGGCCATCACTCTCCCGATGGAGGGGACTCCTGCATTTGAGGACCCCACTGACAGGAGGTCAGAAGTGGTGAGCAGAGCCATGTTTGCCTTGTTGGGATCCGCCCTACGGCCTGTGGTAGCGGCGGCCCTTGTGTCTTAAACACTTACAGGTTGGGCAAAAATGTTGCACCTAGCTGTACAGGAGAATAATCTTCCTCCAGACACAGTTGCTTTGGCCCACCAACTGGTTCAGGGCCTGGTTTATGTGTGCGACGCCACGTTGGACGCGGCCCCTTTAATATCCAGGGCCTCTGTCTCGGTGGTGGTATTGCGTCGTCTTATCTGGTTGAAGTGCTGGTCTGCTGACCTGGCCTTAGGAAGCTCCTGACGGATCTACCATTTAAAGGTGGTAGACCTTTCGGTGCTGCTCATCCATGACAATGTCATCCAGTCATGGGAGGTAAAAGCACTCTTCTTCCTTAGACTAGCAAGGGTGAGGAGGCCCGCCGCAAACAGGGGCCTTCCTTTCCAGCAAAACGGGGTTTTTTCGTCAGTCAGTCCACGGGTAAGCCCTCTCAGACTGACGGCAGTGCGTCTGGTGGGCACAAGTGCCCCTGGGTGCGTAAGCCGAACAAGCGGCTCCCAAGCCCGCCTCCGCGTAAAGTCTTGCCTCCGCCCGACTCTGGGGTGGGGGGACGACTTCGCAGGTCACGAATCGGTGGTCTTCCCGAATCTCCGACTGGTGGGTGTGCGAGGTGGTCACCTCAGGATACAGGATAGTATTCTGATCCTGGCCCCCAGACAGATTCTTTCCCTCAAATCTTCCTCTCCTTCCTACCTGTCGGGCAGCCCCCTTGGGGGCTGTACAGGATTTGATCAGGTCCGGAGTGATTGTGCCGGTTCCGTCACAGGAGAGTTTTCAGGGATTCTACTCGAATCTGTTTGTCGTCCCAAAAATAGGACGTGGTTTGACCTATCCTGGACCTCAAGGCCCTGAATGCCTTCGAGAAGGTGCAGAAATTCCGCATGGAATCCATTCGCATGGTAATCGCTATACTCCACCAAAGGGATTTTCTTCTGGCGTCCTTGGACTTCAAGGACGCCTACTTGCATGTTCCGATCTGCGCAAGTCACCAGAAGTTTCTGCGCTTTGCGATTAGCGAAGTCCACTATCGATTGTGGCTCTTCCTTTCGGCCTAGCCTCGGCACCAAGGGTGTTCACCAAGGTGCTTGCTCCGGTTCTAGCCTTCTGTTACAGCGAGGTATTGCTGTCGTGGGCTATCTGGACAATCTTCTGCTAAGAGCAGAAAGTGGATCAGACTTAGAGGAAAGGTGAATATCGTCAATTAGACCCTCAGGGACTCGGGTGGTTCCTGAACATTCAGGAGTCAGTCCTGGTCCCGACTCAGTGTCTGGAGTATCTAGTTCTGATTCTGGACTCCTTGGAGGCAAAGGTATCCTACCTCTGGAGAAGTTGCTGACATTTCAGTCTGCGGTGCGGGTGCTGACATCCCAAAAATGGTTGTCAATCCGTTTTTTGCATGAGAGTCCCGAGACTCGTGGTGGCCTCCTTCGCGGCCGTTCCGTATGCCCAATCACACACCAGGGCATTGCAGAAGGAGTTCTTGTCCACCTGGGACAAATCCCCGTTGTCCTTGGATCTTCAGATCTAGGTGATTCAACTGGTCAGGGCGCCCCTGACATGGTGGTTGAGATCCTCGGCTCTTCGGTCCGGAAAGTCGTTCCCCTCCCATCCAATGGACGGTACTCACGACGGACACCAGCCTGACGGGCTGGGGTGGAGTCTGGGGAGTCTTGTCGGCTCAGGCCTTGGACTCCGGATGAGCCCGTTTACCAATCACTGTTCTGGAAATACGGGCCATCGGACTGTGTCTCTCCTCAGGTCGGAGAGAGTACGGGGTCGCTCCATCAGGAGCCAGTCAGACACCGCCACGGCGGTGGCGTATGTAAACCATCAAGAGGGAACTCGGAGCTCAGCTGCGGCTTCCGAGGTAGTCCGTATCCTGAAGTGGGCCGGAAGAAACGTGCCGGCTCTGTAGGCCATTTTACATTCTGGGCATAGACAATGGGCAGGCGGACTATCTGAGTCGCCAATCGCCAGACACCGGACCAAGAAGAGTGGTCCTTGCATATTTCAACTCCTTTACCGACGGTGGGACACGCCGGATGTGGACCTGATGGCCTCTCGACTCAATCGCAAGGGTCGAGGTTGTGGCCAGATCCAGGGATCCTTGGGCGATGCCTCGGATGCGTTGGTGGCCCCATAGGGTCCTTATCGCCTGATATAAACTCCGGCGATCCTAATTGTTCCGGATTGGCCTCAGCATCACTGGTACCCTGATCTGGCACGTCTCGTCGCGGACGTTCCCTGGCGGTTGCCGATGAGGGAGGACCTTCAGTCTCAAGGTCCTATGTTTCATCCGGCTTACAGTCTCTGGCTTTAACGGCAGGGCTGTTAAAAGCCAGGTGTTGAGGGACCGAGGTCTCTCGGACTCGGTCATTTTGACCATGTTAAGGACACGGAGTCTTCCTCCAGGCAGATCTATCACTGTGCCTGGAAAGCTTATATCGCCATGTGCGAAGCGCTGGACTGGCGTCCTCGGACGTATTCCGTCCCCAGAATCCTGCGTCCTCTGCAGTGTGGAGTGACCCAAAAGCTTGCTTTGAGTACCATAAAGGATCAGATTTCGGCCTTGGCCGTCTTCTTTCAGCGACCTCTAGCGGGTCATTTTTCTTGGTTAGCACCTTGTGTTGGGGGTTCGCCATGTGCTCCCTCCTGTCAAGCCTCCTCTCCCACCGTGGGATCTGAATTTGGTGCTCTCCGGTCCTCCAGGAACCTCCTTTTGGGAATATCCGGGATATTCCCCTCTTGTCTTGTCTCAGAAGGTGGCCTTTTTTAGTGGCAATCACTTCTGTTTGACGAGTGTCTGAGTTGGCGGCTTTGTCCTGCAAGTCGCCATATTGGGTCATCCATAAGGATAAGGCGGTGTTGCATCCGCGACCTTCCTTTTTTGCCAAAGGTGGTGTCGACCTTTCACCTACATGAGGACATTGCCCTCCCGTCCTTGTGTCCTCACCCATCGCATCCCAGAGAGTTTGCGCTGCACATATTGGAGGTGGTACGAGCCTTGCGGGTGTACCTGTCTGCTACTGCTTCTATTCGGAAGTCCGACTCACTGTTTGTGACTGTCTCTGGTCCATAACAGGGCCAAGCGGTTTCGTCTGCCATCATTTTTAGGGGAATCAGACAAACCGTCATTCAAGCCTATGCTCTCAAAGGGCGGGCGCCTCCCTTTCCGGTTACGGCGCATTCCACCAGGGCAATTGGTGCTTCCTGGGTTTCCCGACATCAAGCGTCGGTTGCACAAGTGTGCAAGGCGGCGACCTGGTCGTCTGTTCATGCCTTTTAAGTTTTTTATAAGGTTAATGTGGCTGCATCTTCGGATGCTTCCTTCGGCCGAAGGGTGCTGCAGGCCGCTGTTTAAAGTTGCGACTCCTCCGTTGAGGCGCTCTGCCTTATTGGAGTGAAGTTTTGGTTTTTCCATTTATACTGCTCCCATCCCTCTTGACACTGCTTTGGGACATCCCACGTGTAAAGTTTAAAGAGACACCGTGTCAGTCCATGGATGGTAAGAGAAAATAGGATTTTTTGTACTCACCGTAAAATCCTTTTCTCTGACATCCATGGACTGACACGGCACCCACCCTTCCTTTTAAGTTTGTACTGCTTTGTTACGAACTGAAGTCTGCTGACTGTAGTGGGAGGGTTATGTCCGGAGGGACCGCCCCCTGGGTGGGGCTGTTCAGCTCTGGCTTTTAGAATGTATGTATAACATTTCATTCTGCCTAGGTCTCCTGCAAGCAGGGACATAACCCACGTGTAAAGAGACACCGTGTCAGTCCATGGATGTCAGAGAAAAGAATTTTACGGTGAGTACAAAAAATCCTATTTTTTCTGGTGTGTGAGGTGGTTATTGCGTGCGCCATTAGAGCTGTTTGCCCTTAGAATTTCGCGCTCGGCGGCCGTCTTGCTTTGGTTCAATGGCGCAGTTATAGCTGCAGTCGGTGGCCATTTTCTTGTAGCCGCGGCACATTTACTTTCAGTTTCGGCCTCTAGCGGCGGCGCTGCTGCGGCGCCAATCTCCTCACAATCTCCTCACAGATTCTTCACTCTCCTCAGGCTCACAGCGCGAGCAGAACTGAGCGGTCCTTAAGGGTTGGTGAGTGCTCCGGATATCCCCGCCTCAGCGTAGCCAGTGGGTGGACTGTATATTTAATGTATAGTGTATAAGGTCTCAGAGGGTGGTGGTATGGAGTCTGGTACACCTGCTTCTCCACACTTGCCTGAGGCAACTGGCAGTGCTCCTGCGGTCCCTATGGACCAGTTGTCGGCAGTCCTGGAATCATTCCTTGTCAGAATGGAAGCAGTGTGTGAGCGCAAGGGAGCTGTAAAGCGCCCCCTCCCCACACATTCTCCTGTAGGGGAGTGCTCTGTCTCAGATATGGGCCTAGCTACTGCCGCTCAGGACCCTAGCTCTGAAGATTTTGATGTGTTTGGACAGGACATTCCTTGTGAGGAAGACTCCAGTCCTGAACCAGTAACTGACAGGGTGCTTGTAAGTGAACTGATTGATGCTGTGAGGGACACTCTCAAGCTGAATGTTGAGACTGAGGAACCCCAGGTGGAAACTGTCTCCTTTTGGTTCTTTTAAAACCGTCTCTTCAAAAAAGGTCTTTCCATATGTGCCTTTTTTTTGATACATTCATTGACCAAATCTGGGATAAGTCGCAGAAGACTTTGACGGTCCCGCGGCGCTTAGCCATAAGGTACCCCTTTGAAGAGGACCTGGTTAAAAAGTGGGCTCCACCCCCCAGTGGTCGACCCCCCCGGTCGTCCATTTGAATAAGGCTACCACGCTCCCAATGGAAGGGACTCCTGCATTTAAGGATCCCAATGATAGGAGGTCTGAAGTGGTGAGTAGAACTGTTTGCCTTATTGGGGTCTGCCTTACGCCCTATTGTGGCGGCGATGCTTGTGTCTCAGACACTCATGGGATGGGCAAAGATTTTGCACCAGACAGTACAGGAGCATAATCTCCCTCCTGAGACCATTGCCCTGGCTCCATCAACTTGTGCAGGGCCTGGTCTATGTGTGCGATGCCACTTTGGATGCGGCTCCTATAATATCTGGGGCCTCAATCTCTGCTGTGGTGCTGCGTTGCCTTATCTGGCTAAAATGCTGATCGGCCGACCTAGCTTCCAAAAAGCTCCTGGCTGACTTGCCCTTTAAGGGCGGTAGACTGTTTGGGACCGCCCTGGATGACATTAAGGATGTCACAGGGGGTAAGAGCACCTTCCTCCCTCAGTCTGTTAAGGGAAAGGAGCCCCTCCGCAGGTCGGGTCCTTCCTGTCCAGCGAAGACGTTTTTTCGTCAGTCGAATCCACGGGTAAGCCCGCCCAGACTGAAAAAAGTGCGGCGGGGGGTCACAGGCATCCCTGGGTGCGTAAGCCCATCAAGCAAGCTCCCAAGCCCGCCACCGCATGAAGTCTTGCCCCTGCCTGACTCTGAGGTGGGGGGAGGTCTTTGCAGGTTCACGGTTCGGTGGACCTCCCGGATCTCCGACCGGTGGGTGTGTGCGAGGTTGTCATCTCCGGATACAGGATAGAGTTCCGTTAATTACCTCTAAACAGGTTCTTCGCCTCAAACCTCCCTCTCCTTCTTGCCCGCCGGGCGGCCCTTTTGGGGGCCATACAGGATTTGCTCGGGTGTGGAGTGATTGTGCCGGTTCCGTCACAGGAGAGGTTTCAGGGGTTTTACTCGATCCTGTTTGTTGTTCCGAAGAAGGACGGGGTACGGCCAATCCTGGACCTCAAGGCTTTGAATGCCTACGTGAAGGTACAAAAATTCCGGATGGAATCCATTCGCACGGTCAAATACCACCAAGGGTATTTCCTGGCGTCCTTGGATATCAAGGACGCTTTCTTGCACGTCCCAATCTGCGCAGGTCACCAGAGGTTTCTGCGCTTTGCCATAGGCGAAGTCCACTATCCGTTTGTGGCTCTTCCATTCGGCCTAGAATCGGCACCACGGGTTTTCACCAAAGTGCTTGCCCCAGTTCTAGCTTTGCTGAAACAGCAAGGAATTGTTGTCGTGGGCTATCTGGACGACCTCCTAAGAGCAGACACTGGCTCAGAATTGGAGGAAAATGTGACAATAGTCAGTCAGACCCTCCGGGATTTCAGGTGGCTTCTGAACATGCAAAAATCGGTTCTGGTCCCGAATCAACATTTGGAGTATCTGGGCCTGAGCAGAGAACTTATTGACACTTTAGTCGGGGGTTTGGGTCTGGACAGCCCGAAAATGGTCATCTATCCGTTTCTGCATGAGGGTCCTGGGACTAATGGGTGGCCTCCTTCGAGGCGGTCCCGTATGCTCAATCACACACTCGGGCATTGCAGAAGGGAATTCTGTCTGTTTGGGACAAGTCCCCATTGTCATTGGATCTTCGGATCCGAGTGAGTCACCCAGTCAAGGCATCCCTGACGTGGTGGTTGAGATCCCCCGACTCTTCGGGCCGGAAAGTCGTTTCTCCCCATTCAGTGGACCGTGGTCGCGATGGATGCCAGCCTGACGGGCTGGGGAGGAGTTGTGGGAGTCCTGTCAGCGCAGGGCCTCTGGACTCCGGACAAATCTCGTCTCCCAATCAACGTTCTGGAATTGCGAGCGATCAGACTGTGTCTCTCCGCGTGGTTGAAGAGACTACAGGGCCGCTCGATCAGGATTCAGTCGGACAACCCCACGGCCGTGGCGTATGTCAACCATCAGGGGGGCACTCGGAGCTCGGCTGCGGCATCCGAGGTCGCCCACATCCTAAGGTGGGCGGAAAGAAGCGTGCCGGCGCTGTCGGCCGTCTACATTCCGGGCGTAGAAAATTTGGCAGGCGGACTATCTGAGTCCCCAGTCCTTGGACCGGGGGGGTGGTCCTTGCATCCGGAGGTGTTTCAACTCTTTTGTCGGCGGTGGGGCACGCCGGATGTGGACCTGATGGCATCTCGCCTCAATCGCAAGGTGTCGAGGTTTGTGGCCATGTCCTCGGACGCGTTGGTGGCTCCGTGGGGTCAGTATCACTTGATATATGCTTACCCTTCTCTGCAGTTGCTTCCTCATCTGCTGTGCAGGGTAGCGGCCGAGGGCATTCCGGTGATCCTCATTGCCCTGGATTGGCCTCGGCATCATTGGTACGCCGATCTGGTACGTCTGATCGCGAACGTCCCTTGGCGACTGCCCATGAGGGAGGACCTTCTGTGTCAAGGTCCTATCTTTCATCCTGCTTTACAGTCTCTGGTTTTAACGGCATGGCTATTGAGAGCCAGGTGCTGAAGGGCCGAGGCCTGTCGGATTCGGTGATTTCAACCATGCTTAGGGCACGGAAGTCTTCTTCTAGAAAGATCTATCACCGTACCTGGAGAGTTTACATTGCTATGTGCGAGGAGCTAGACTGGCGTCCACGGATGTACTCTGTCCCCAGAATCCTGCGGTTCTTGCAGCGTGGTGTAGCCTAAAGGCTGGCTTTGAGCACTATTAAGGGTCAGATTTCGGCCTTGGCCGTTTTCTTTCAACGACCCCTAGCAGGTCATTCTTTAGTTAGCACTTTTGTGCAGGGGGTTCACCATGTGATTCCCCCTGCCAAGCCCCCGCTCCCTCCTTGGGATCTGAACTTGGTGCTCTCGGTTCTTCAGGAACCTCCATTTGAAAATATCAGAGATATTCCTCTTTTAACCTAGTCTCAGAAGGTGGCTTTCTTAGTGGCCATCACTTCTGTTAGACGGGTGTCTGAGTTGGCGGCTCTGTCATGCAAGTCGCCTTACCTGGTCCTCCATAAGGATAAGGAGGTGTTGCGCCCGCGACCATCTTTCCTTCCAAAGGTGGTTTTGGCTTTTCACCTTAATGAGGACATTGTCCTTCCGTCCTTGTGCCCTCATCCATCACATCCTAGAGAGGTTGCGCTTCACAATTAGGATGTGGTACCAGCCTTACGGGTGTACCTGTCTGCTACTGCTTCCATTTGGAAGTCTGACTCACTGTGTCTGTCTCGGGTCCAAAACAGGGTCAAGCGGTTTCGTCTGCCACCATTTCTAGGTGGATCAAACAGACCGTTATACAGGCCTATGCCATTAAGGGGCGGGCGCCTCCCTTTCCGGTTACGGCACATTCGACAAGGGCAATTGGTGCTTCATGGGCTTACCGACATCAAGCGTCGGTTGTACAAGTGTGCAAGGCGGCGACCTGGTCGTCAGTTCATGCCTTTTCTAAGTTCTATGATGTGACCATCTTCGGATGCTTCCTTCGGCCGCAAAGTGTTGCAGGCCGCTGTTTAATGTTGCAACTCCTCCATGGAGGAGCTCTGCTTGTTTGGAGTGAAGTTTTGGTTTTTCCTTTACTACTGCTCCCACCCTTCTGATACTGCTTTGGAAAGTCCCACACGTTTACAGTATCCAGCTGTGTCAGTCCATGGACGATAAGAGAAAATAGGATTTTTGTACTCGCCGTAAAATCCGTTTCTCTGACGTCCATGGACTGACACAGCACCCACCCATCCTTTAAGGTTTGTACTGCTTTGTTACGAACTGAGGCTGCAGGTGGGAGGGTAATGTCCGGAGGGACCGCCCCCCTGGGCGGGGCTGTTCAGCTCTGGTTTTTTCTAGAATGTATGTTTCTAACATCCAACATTCTGCCTAGATCTTCTCCTGCGAGCAGGGACATATACCACACGTTTACAGTATCCAGCTGTGTCAGTCCATGGACGTCAGAGAAACTGATTTTACGGTGAGTACAAAAATCCTTTTTTTTTTTGCTAGAAAATTACCCCCAAACATTATATTTTTTTCAGACACCCTAGAGAATAAAATGGTGGTTGTTGCAATACTTTCACACCGTATTTGCGCAGCAGTCTTACAAGTGCAATTTTTTGGTAAAAAAAAAATTAACAGTAAAGTTAGCCCAATTTTTTTATAATGTGAAAGTTAATGTCACACCAAGTAAATTGATACCCATCATGTCATGGATCAAAATTTCGCCCGCTTGTGTATTGGTGACAATTTTTGACCCTTATTAATCTCCGTAGACGACGTTTAAAAATTTCTACAGGTTACCAGATTCGAGTTTTAGAGGAGGTCTAGTGCTAGAATTATTGCTCTTGCTCTACCAATTGCGGCAATACCTCACGTGTGGTTTGAACATAATTTTCATACGCGGGCGCAACTTGCGTATGCGTTCGCTTTTGCGCGCAAGCTCGGCGGGGCGCTTTCAATTTTTTTTTTCTTATTTTACTTTTAATTTTTACACTGTCCTTTTTAAAAATAAAAAATTGGGTCACTTTTATTTCTATTACAAGGAATGTAAACATCCCTTGTAATAAAAAAAAGCTGTTAAATGTGAGATCTGGGCTAAAAAAGACCTTGAATCTCACATTTACACTAAAATGCAATAAAAAAAACACTTTTTTTAAAAAATTTTTTACTAAAAATAATAAAATAAATCCCCCTTAAGACCATTGGGCGGAAGTGACGTTGCTTCTGCCGTCCAATGGTATGGAGCCAAGTGGGGGCCATCTTTCTCTCACTTGGCTCCAGGCTGTTGAGGGTAAATTACTTGATCGTCTCCACCGCTGTCGACGGCTCCGGTAAGCGGCAGAGCCCTCTCCCACAACCGATTAAAAGTGATCTTGTGGCAAATCCACCGCCTAGACCACTTTTGTCTGAAAGCAGACTGCCAGCTGTTAAAGAGGATGTTGTGGTTATGGCAGCTATCTGCTGCCATAATAACGGTATTCCACTTTAACCATCCGATGTACAACTGTGGTGGGCGGTCCGTAAGTAGTTAACCGGTTCCCGACCGGCTCATGCAGATATACGGCGGCAGAATAGCTCTTGGGCGGGTCATGTGTTCCTACAAGCTGGGAACCACCATCTGTCATGTCCTATAGTGAGTCCCCTCCCCCCACAGTTAGAACACACACTAGGGAACACAGTTAACCCCTTGATCGCCCCCCTAGTGTTAACCCCTTCCCTGCCAGTGACATTTACACAGTAATCAGTGCATTTTTATAGCACTAATCACTGTATAAATGCCAATGGTCCCAAAAATGTGTTAAGTGTCCGATATGTCTGCCATAATGTCGCAGTACCGATAAAAATTGCAGATTATTAGTAAAAAATTTATAAAAATGCAATAAATCTAGCCCCTATTTTGTAGACACTATAACTTATTTGCGCAAACCAATCAATATACGCTTATTGTTTTTTTTTTGTTTTTTTTGTTTGTTTTTTACCAAAAATATGTAGAAGAATACATATCTGCCTAAACTGAGGAAAACATTTGCTTTTTTTTTTTTTTTTAAATGGGGATATTCATTATAGCAAAAAGTACAAAATATTGTGTTTTCAAAATAGTCGCTCTTTTTTTGTTTATAGCGCAAAAAATTAAAACCGCAGAGGTGATCAAATACCACCAAAAGAAAGCTCTATTTGTGGGAAAAAAGGACGTCCATTTTGTTTGGGTACAATGTCACACGACCGCGCAATTGTTAGTTAAAGCGACGCAGTGTCGTATCACTAAAAATGGCCTGGTCATTGAGCAGCCAAATCTTCCGGGGCTGAAGTAGTTAAAACAGTTAATTGATATTATTTATATTTTCTCTGTCTCCCAAAAGCTGTTTTGTTTTTTTGTTTTGAACATGAGACCATCAGCAGAGGACTAGAAGCTCCTCCTGCTTATGTTTCTCGGCAGACAAGCTGGGAAAGAGCTGGATGACGTGACAGTGATTAGGAAAGAAGGTACTTTATTTTTTTATTTAAATAATTGCAGTGCCATCATCCACATACAGAGAGAGGAGGATGAATGTAAATTAAACAGTGTGTGTTTAGTGTCACTTTAAGGCTGACATTTTTCTTCTTCAGAGGAAGTAGCCTTTTTCCTACTAATCATAGCTGATAGACATATTCATTTGGAATAGGGGATTTCAGCATCTTTTATTTTATAAAGGTTTGGAAAGAGTGACTTTCTTTGGTGTATGTTTTGTGTATGCTATATGTTTTGTTTTTGATGGCCTCATTCAAACCTAGAAAATAGACTAGCAGCAGTACAATGTCAGAAAATATATTTTGTTTGGTCTGTGCACATTTTGCTATGCAATTGTTTTAAATGTGTTCCTTAAGAGGGAATTATTTGTGCTGAAAGTTAAGCACTGCACAAAACACTTTTTTATAGTCAATTCAGTGCCTGATATCTTCAGGGTTCATTGCTCTGAACATTTTTTTTTTTTAATTATTAGCTTAATGCATGAGGCTTCAATTTACCCCCTACCGACAGCTTTAAATGGTTTTTTAGACATTTTGTAAGTAGACTACTTCAGTTCATGGCAGCTGATAAACCGCTGGCTCGGTTATAAAAATAAGAAAATTATAGAGGCATTTTAATTTTCCTGTTTACTTTTTTGTTTGGTAAAGCAGTGACTTGTGGTTATACATTATGTAATAATACAAAAGCTAGCCTTTTTCATGCCTTATTTGTATCTTATAGGCTGTCCATTTCTCATTTTGAATAGATGATGGAAGTTAAACCATTATGATTGTAGATTAGTTACACTGCTCGTACCTTGATTGTATTTAGGTGACATAAATATTATTTAATGTACTTCTAATACATGTTTACTATATAAATGTTTAACAAATATGAATATATAGTTTGCCAATAGTATCTTGTATTTTGGCAAGAATTGAAAGTGGTGCCCAATTATTCAGCACCTACATTGATGCTCACATTTTATTGTGTAACAGTTTCTACAGTAACATTTTGTCTTGTCTTGTTTTTCATTTCAGACAGTGAATTATTAATTTGCTTTAATATTCTAACTAAAACTCGGGAAACTTAGGAAGAAGGAACATGTTACTTTAAGACCTGGTTCACACAGGGGCAACTTGTCAGGCGACTTGGCCGCCTGACAAGTCACGCTCTATTCTGTACAATGGAACCCTTCTAATAGGAGCTACTCGCTTAGAAAAGGGTTCCTGTACTACTTTGGGGCGACTTAGGAGTGGCTTGCATTGACTTCTATACAGAAGTTGTTTTGCAAGCAGCGCTGAAGCTGTGCTGTATGGTGCGGCTTCAAAGTCGTCCGACTTTGAAGCCGCCCCTGTGTTAACCAACTCTAAGTGTGAACGTTTTGTAGAACCATGTTATGTAGCAGTAACTGTTTAAGGGCTCTTAAACTGAGTTTGTAAACCATAGTCTGGAGTGTATTAGATTCAGCAAGCTTTTAAAGGAAAGGTAGTGTTTTGTGTATACATTATTTTTAGGGCTAACATTTTCTTCATTTTTAAATTCTACATTGTGAGGTAAATTAGTTATTCAGTATGAATGTTTTTATTGTTGCAATTTGCTTCAGCCAGTTCATCAGGCATGCGTTCTGTTGTGCTTTAAATAGTGAATAGTCCATGTCACCGCTTGCATACTGCTTTTTACAAAAGAAAAATTACACTCAAGATACCTACACCAATAATGTACATATGTACAATAAGGACACACAGATAGGCCCCTTGCTCGTAGATATAATTTACTGATGATTATACACAGGATCTTGCAAGCTAAAGTTAGTTTTTTACACAGCTCTGGATGCATTGATACATTATGGATCTTTACCTTTACATAGCTGTGTGTATTGTGAAAAACAAATGGCTTTGGTGTGGTATTTTATCTTGGGCCTCTTGTAAGAGGCCTAAGACATCGATTTCACTACATATTTCAGATGTTCATTCTCACACATGTTGGAGGTCTAAGAATACATTTTATGGCATAATTTTGGTATACAGCTACATTTATTATGGCTTTAAGCATAAGTAGCTTATTTACAATTTAGCTTCCCTTTTAATTTCCATGGTTTTGTAAAGAGAGGTTTTTGCTTATTATTTTAGACTGGATTATTGGAGGATATACAGTATTCTGTTCTTCAGACGCCGCTGTATTACTTTGGCCTTGTTATTGTCCTACTAAAAATGCATTTCTCTTAATCGTACAGGACACAGGCTACATATTAAAAGACCCTGAGTTGTAGGCCGGTACCTTTTATACATAAGACAATCTGAGTCCTCAGGGTTTTTTTGCTGGTGCCCTGAGTTAATAGACCTTCTGCCCTATGAGAAACCACTCTTGGCTAAGCTACTTTATTTTATCCTTGGATTCTTCAATCAACTATTCATTGTTTTCTAATACAGCAAAACAAGCAGGGCATTCAGGTTTGGGAAAATCATGCAAACCATATCTGAATGTCCTATTATGTTACGTCGGGCACTGAATCCTACATGAGCCTCAGCGTACTATACAGTTACAGGAATGTGATCCATTCTTATGGAACGCAGACCCTGAAGACTCCCCGGGTGGTATGCCCTCTGTGGCTAGCGAAGGCTTGATTCTGTATTTTTAACAGTGATGTGGACAGGTCACCCTGTTTCTTTGACTATTACTGTTAAAAACTAGGACTATGGAATGTATTCACTTTACAGTGTAAACTTGAGTGCTAAAACGCAACCACTTTGAGTTTAGTTTCATGTGGATAATAAGGTGTTAATCACACCACAGGTTGTACACCCTCCACTTCTGCCTAAAGTCATTTATAATGTACTCTGGTCTTTCCTCTTGCCCTTTTGCCACAGTACGGTCTGCACTCGGGTTGCTGCGTATTTCTTCACTTACATGTTTACCATATAGTCTGCATCCTGCTCCATGAATACCCCACAGTGGAATACCCTCACACATAGCTATAACAAAGCCATGCAAATGGGGGCCACAGCAAAAGATATATAATTTCTCTTATCATCCATGGACTGACACAGCTCTCATACTGTTTATGTGTGGGTATATGTCCCTGCTTGCAGGAGAAGACCTAGGCAGAATGTTAGATGTTAGAAACATTCTAGAACAAAACCAGAGCTGAACAGCCCTGCCCAGGGGGGCGGTCCCTCCGGACATTACCCTCTCACCTGCAGCTAGCAGCCTCAGTTTTTTTCTGCCAGTCTCCTGGAAGATTGAACTTTTAACTTTTATTCCTTTGGGAATTTTATTTTATTTTTGAGACCTTCAATCAACTGTCGGCTGGGCAACAGGTTGGGTACACTGGTATCCTCGTAGTCTTCCCTGTCTGACCAACGAGCGTGCTGATCCTCGCTTTGTGTGCGTGAGACTCAGTTCACGACATGCCCCGTGACTCCAGGGGTGGCCGGGTTGCTTTTATGCTCCCGCGGTCCTCTCAAGATTGAACAGTACTTGTCTGTATCTTTTGCGGTGGACCGGGCCGACAGCTATGCAGTACTACTCTGTGATAGGTCTGTCTGAAACAAGCCAGTGGGTCCCTCTGGGACAGGTAAGTAGTCTCTCCTGCTGCAGGTGAGTACATGCTGGCTGTGTTTATATGGGGGGTTTATCCCTGTCTCCCCCCTGTTATGCTGCTCTCTGCACCCTGTACTGGTGCTGTGCTGTGTGGGGGTGCTTGGGGGTCACTCTGGCCTGGCTGGTGGCGCTCATGTCTGTTTTAGTGGAGAGGAGCAGTGTTCTGGTGTGTGGGTGTTGTATACTGTGTGCGCCATTAGCGCTGTGAGGTGATTTAAAAACCGCGCTCGGCGGCCATCTTGCCGTGGGTCTCTGGCGCAGTAATGCATGCGGTCGGCTGCCATTTTCTTGAAGCCGTGGCGCTTTTAGTTTCGGTTTCGGCCTCTATCGTTGCTACTGTGGCGCGAATCTCACACTCTCCTCACACTCTCCTCACACTCTCCTCACACTCTCCTCACACTCTCCTCACACTCTCCTCACACTCTCCTCACACTCTCCTCACACTCTCCTCACACTCTCCTCACACTCTCCTCACACTCTCCTCAGGCTTCACTCGCGCTGCAGCGTGGTTTCATACAGTGGATCTGAGCGGTCCTTACAAGGGTTGGTGAGTCCTCTGGGTATCCCCTCCTCAACCAGAGTGCAGCCAATGGGTGGACTGTACTATTCACTGTAATAGGTGTATAGGGTCTCAGAGGGTGGCAGTATGGAGTCTGGTTCACCTGCTTCTCCACACTGTCTGAGGCAACTGGCAGTGCTCCTGCACCTGCGGTCCCTAGCGACTAGTTGTCGGCAGTCCTGGAAGCATCCTTGTCAGGATGGAAGCGTTGTGAGCGCAAGGGAGCTGTAAAGCGCCCCCCTCCCCACACATTCTTCTGTAGGGGAGTGCTCTGTCTCAGATATGGGCCTAGCTACTGCTGCTCAGGACCCTAGCTCTGAGGATTTTCATGTTTTTGAACAGGATATTCCCTGTGAGGAAGATCCCAGTTCTGAATAACTGACGGGGTGCTTGTAAGTGAACTCATTGATGCTGTGAAGGACACTATCAAGTTGAATGTTGAGGCTGAGGAACCTCAGGTGGAAGCTGTCTCCTTTGGTTCCTTTAAAGCGGTTTATTCAAAAAAGTTTTTTTCATATGTGCCTTTTTTTTGATACATTCATTGACCAAGTCTGGGATAAGCCGCAGAAGACTTTGACGGTCCCGCGGTGCCTAGCCATGAGGTACCCCTTGAGGAGGACCTTGTTAAGAAGTGGGCTCTCCCCCCAGTGGTCGACCCCCCCCCCCCCCCGGTTCCCAATTTGAATAGGGCTACCATGCTCCCAATGCAAGGGACTCCTGCATTTAAGCATCCAACTGACAGGAAGGAGGTCAGAAGTGGTGAGTAGAACTATGTTTACCTTATTGGGGTCTGCCTTACGCCCTTTAGTGGCGGCGACACTTGTCTCAAGACACTCACAGGTTGGGTCTCCACACAAGCATGCATGTGATCCCTGGGTTCAATCCCGGGTAGGTCTAGAGTGCATTGTAAATGGGCTTGCATGTGACCCTGTGTTCAATCACGGGTCTAGAGTGCTTTGCCATGTGACCCATGGAATCTCCGCACAAAGATTTTGCACCAGACAGTACAGGTGCATAATCTCCCTCCTGAGACCATTTCCCTGGCTCACCAACTTGCCCAGGGTTTAGTCTCTGTGTGCGAGGCCACTTGGATTCGGCCCCTTTTAATATCTGGGGCCTCTATCTATGCTGTGGTGCTGCATCGCTTTATCTGGCTGAAATGCTGGTCGGCCGACCTAGCTTCCAAATAGCTCCTGGCTGACTTACCCTTTAAGGGCGGTAGACTGTTTGGGCCGCCCTGGATGACATTATTGTGGATGTCACGGGGTAGGAGCACCTTCCTTCCTCAGTCTGTTAAGGAAGAAGAGCCCCACCGTTGGCCGGGCCCTTCCTTTCCGGCAAAGACGAAGGTGTTTTTCGTCAGTCAGAATCCACGGGTAAGCCCGCCCAGACTGAGAAAAGTGCGTCTGGGGGCCATAAGCGTTCCTGGGTGCGCAAGCCTACCAAGCTAGCTCCCAAGCCGCTGCCACATGAAGTCTTGCCTCGGCCCGACTCTGGGGCGGGGGGGGGGACGTCCTTGCAGGTTCACGGTTCAGTGGACCCCCCGGATCTCCAACTGGTGGGTGTGCGAGGTGGTCACCTCAGGATACAGGATAGAGTTCCGTTCCTGACCCCAGACAGATTCTTTCCCTCAATTCTCCCTCCTTCCTGCCCATCCGGCGGCCCTCCTAGGGGCTGTACAGGATGATCAGGTCCGGAGTGATTGTGCCGGTTCCGTCACAGGAGAGTTTTCAGGTTTTCTGCTTGAATCTGTAGCCCCAAGAGAGGGACGGGGTTCGGCCAATCCTGGGCCTTAAGGCCTGAATGCCTTGGTAATGGTGCAAAAGTTCCACACTCCATCAAGGGTTTTTTTCTGGCATCCTTGGACTTCAAGGACGCCTACTTGCATGTTCCGATCTGCGCAAGTCACCAGTAGTTTCTGCGCTTTGCGATCAGCGAAGTCCACTATCAATTTGTGGCTCTTCCCTTCGGCCTAGCCTCGGCACCACAGGTTTTTTACCAAGGTGCTTGCTCCGGTTCTAGCTTTGCTGAGACAGCGAGGCATTGCTATCATTCAACATTCAGAAGTTGGTCCTGGTCCCGGCTCAGCATTTGGAGTATCTCGGTCTGATCCTGGACTCCATGGAGGCGTAGGTGTTCCTAACCCTGGAGAAGTTACTGCCTTTTCAGCCTGTAGTGCAGGTCCTGACGTCTCGGAAATGGTCGTCAACCCGTTTTTTTTTTTGCATGAGAGTCCTGGGACTCATGAGGGCCTCGTTCGAGGCTGTTCCGTATGCCCAATCACGCAAATGGGCATTACAGTAAGAGATCACGTCCACTTGGGACAAATCCCTGTTGTCCTTGGATCTTCAGATCCAGATGAGTCACCCACACAAGGCGTCCCTGGCGTGGGGTTGGGGTCCCCGGCTCTTCGGTCCGGGAAGTCGTTCCTCCCCATTCAGTGGGAGGTGTTCATGGCGGACTCCAGCCTGAAGGACTGGGGTGGAGTCTGGGGAGTCCTGTCAGCCCCAGGGCTTGGACTCCGGACGAAGCCCGTTTACGATCAATGTTCTGGAAATACGGGCAATCAGACTGTGCCTCCCCACGTGGTCTCGATCGGCCATCTACATTCAAGCATAGACAATTGGCAGGCGGACTATCAGAGTCGCCAGACGCTGGACCAGGAAGAGTGGTCCTTACACCTGAAGGTTTTTTCAAAATCTGTGCCAGCGGTGGGGCATGCCGGATGTGGACCTGAGGGCCTCGCGACTCAATCGTAAGGTGTCAAGGCTTGTGGCCAGGTCCAGGGATCCTTGGGTGGATGCCTCGGATCCGTTGGTTGCCCTATGGGGTCATTATCACCTGATATACGTTATCCTCGGCTGCAGCTGCTTCCTCGCCTGCTGCGCAGGGTTATGGCCGAGGGGATTCCGGTGATCCTCTTGGCGCCGGGTGGGTCTCGGCGTCATTGGTACGTTGATCTGGTATGTCTCATCGCAGACGTTCCTTGGCGGTTGCCAATAAGGGAGAGGACCTTCTGTTTCAGGGTCCTACTTTTCATCCTGTTTTACAGTCTCGGGCTTAACGGCATAGCTATTGGAAGCCAGGTGCTGAGAGTCAGAGGTCTCTCGGATTCGGTAATTTCGACCATGTTCAGGGCACGGAAGTCTTCCGCTTAAAAGATATATCTCCGTACCTGGGAAGCTTACATCGCTATGTGCGAAGAGCTGGACTGGCGTCCACGGACGTATTCCGTCCCCAAGTGCTTGCTTTGAGCACCATTAGGGGTCAGTTTTCGGCCTTGGCCGTCTTCCTTCAGCAACCGCTAGCGGGTCATTCCTTGGTAGCACCCTTGTGCAGGGGGTTCACCATGTGCTCCCTCCTGTTAAACCTAGTCTCCCTCCTCGGGATTTGAATTTGGTGCTCTCGGTTCTCCAGGAACCTCATTTTGAAAATATCAGAGATATTCTCCTCTTGACCTTGTCTCAGGAGGTGGCCTTCTTGGTGGCCATTACTTCTTCAGACGGGTGTCTGAGTTGGCGGCATTGTCTTGCAAACCGCCTTACTTGGTCATCCATAAGGATAAGGCGGTGTTGCGTCCGCGACCTTCCTTTTGCAAGGGTGGTCTCGGCTTTTCACCTACATGGGGACATTGTCCTCCCGTCCTTGTCCTCCCGTCCTTGTCCTCCCGTCCTTGTCCTCCCGTCCTTGTCCTCACCCATTGCATTCCAGAGGGTTAGCGCTTCACACATTTTATGTGGTACGTGATATGACTCACTAGTTGTGTCGGTCTCTGGTCCGAAACAGGGCCAAGCGGTGTCGTCTGCCACCTTTTCTAGATGGATCAGACAGACTGTTATGCAGGCCTATGCCATTAAGGGGGTGGCCCCTCCCTTTCTGGTTACTGCGCATGCCACCAGGGCAATTGGTGCTTCCTGGGCTTTCCGACATGAAGCGTCGGTTGCACAAGTGTGCAAGGCGGCGACCTGGTCGCCTGTTCATGAGTTTTTAAAATTCTATAAGGTTGATGTGGCTGCATCTTCGGATGCTTCCTTCGGCCGCAAAGTGTTGCAGGCCGGTGCTTAATGTTGCAACTCCTCCGTTGAGCTCTGCTGGTTTGGAGTGAAGTTTTTGTTGTTCCTTTACTATTTGCTCCCACCCTTTTCTTATACTGCTTTGGAACGTCCCACACGTAAACAGTATGAGAGCTGTCAGTCCATGGATGATAAGAGAAAATAGGATTATTGTATTCACCGTAAAATCCGTTTCTCTGTCGTCCATGGACTGACACAGCACCCACCCTTCCTTTTAAGGTTTGTACTGCTTTGTTACGAACTGAGGCTGCTAGCTGCAGGTGGGAGGGTAATGTCCGGAGGGACCGCCCCCCTGGGCGGGGCTGTTAAGCTCTGGTTTTGTTCTAGAATGTTTCTAACATCTAACATTCTGCCTAGGTCTTCTCCTGCAAGCAGGGACATATACCCACACGTAAACAGTATGAGAGCTGTGTCAGTCCATGGACGTCAGAGAAACAGATTTTACGGTGAGTACAAAAATCCTATTTTTAACACTGGTGTCTGCACCCAATTGTAGTTCTATTTCAGGCACACAACAAGCCTAACATTTTTTTTGTTTTGTTTTTTGTAACTGTGTCATACTTTCTTTAATACAGCCATCAATGTCCAGGGCTCCAAAACGCCAGGCTTTTTCTCCAACTCCACCTGAGTTGGATCCAGATATGGCCAGCTTTGAAGAGAGACATATATTGTACAAGGGAATGAAGACAACTCAGAAGAGGACGTCTTAGAGGAGGATGTGGTAGTTGTCTCATTCCCAGACTCCTGTACTCCTGATATTGCACCTTCATGCAATATGCTTGTCATTGTGGATATAGTCGCATGTGACCCTTTTGGGTACAAAGAGACCTGCTAAATCTAGATATTACCCATTCATAAATAAATAAAATGGGAAATATATGATTGGGTAAATCCAGAAAAGATTTTCACTCCTCTGAAAATCATTACCAAGCTCTATCCAGAGGAAAAAGAGAGTTCACCAAAAAGTGGCCTGCACCAGTAGTAGATCCCAGTCTTTAAAAAAAAAAAAAAAAAAACTCAATCTGCCAATTGAAGATGTCCCTTCATTAAAAAAAAATCTTCAGATAGGAAATTTGAGACCGTCTGAAAGGTTTTCTGAACACGCGCTGTTCCAGTTTTGCAACCAGCTATTATTGTTAAAATTTGGGAGTGAGTGGCTGGTTAGTCCCTTTAGTAGATACGGCACCTCATCCCGATTAGGTATGAATACAGAAAGAGGGGATGTGGGATTAGAACGGTGCCAGAGAAAAAATACAAGAAAAAGTTCTAAATGTTAAATTTTTATTCTGTTTATCAAAAAATTTATAAATATGCATAAGAAAAAAGAGTGATAATAGAGTACATATATTGGTTACATACAATCATTTATCGTAGCCCAACATGTTTCACCAATACATTGGCTTCCTCAGGGGCAGTCGATTAAACCAATACAGTGTTAAAAAGGTCTAAAGAGAAGAACATACAATTAGTACATTACATAAATACAACATGTTAATCGCAGATAAAGAAGCAAAAAAGAATCCAAACCAGGACGTCACAGAGGAGCGAGAGGGCGGCTGTGTCACAGCGCATGGCCAATCATATCTGCAAAGGACCCCAGCAGCAGCAATCCACAGCGTCCAAAGGTAACCACCAAAAGTACTGACCATAAATGTGACTGCAGAGGGCTTAGGAGCGAATAAAATACAAAAATGTTATTGAAAATTATGGGGTTAACTTCCGGGGCTTACACCTCAACCAGAAATGAACCAGCATGGGCTAACATAGCCTCCAAGTACGTACCCATATAGTACATAAAGAAAATCAAAATAAAGCAGGGGCGCTGAGTCAAGGAACCTAATGTATACACAAAATGGTATGAATAGGCTTGACCTATAAGAAAAAAGAGAAGAGAAAAATAAGGAAAAAGCATTGCATCCCATCAATGAGGTGAATTTAATGTCTCAAAGAAGAAACAGAGATATGAGAGAATTATTTGATAAAGAATAAAAAAGGACTTACCGAATATAAACAACGTGTAGTTTGTATCAATTAGATGCACCAATTGACAAAATAAAACTGCCAATTCGTCCACAAGAGAGGAGATCACAATAATCCCAAAAGGGTAAGATTACATGCAAACATCAGGGTACATTGCACTTGATGTTAAATATCCAATCCGGGGAAGCCTAAAATCAACCAAATAATATCAAAGTTCAAGAGACAAATTCAACCCCAAGAGCGTAAAGCATGATGCAAAATCAAGAATTAAAATTGACCTGAACAGAGATACAGCATCAGCGCCCCAAACCAACAGACAAGTGAATGCTGGTTATGACCATTCATACCATTTTGTGTATACATTAGGTTTATGGTAGGTACTTTTGGCGGTTACCTTTGGACGCTGTGGATTGCTGCTGCTTGGGTCCTTTGCAGGTATGATTGGCCATGCTCTGTGACACAGCCGCCCTCTCGCTCCTCTGTGACACAACCGCCCTCTCGCTCCTCTGTGACCTCCTGGTTTGGATTCTTTTTTGCTTCTTTATCTGCGATTAACATGTTGTATTTATGTGATGTACTAATTGTATGTTCTTCTCTTTAGACCTTTTTAACACTGTATTGGTTTAATCGACTGCCCCTGAGGAAGCCAATGTATTGGTGAAACATGTTGGGCTACGATAAATGATTGTATGTAACCAATATATGAACTCTATTATCACTCTTTTTTCTTATGCATATTTATAAATTTTTTGATAAACAGAATAAAAATTTAAAATTTAGAACTTTTTCTTGTATTTTTTCTCTGGCACCGTTATAATCCTACATCCCCTCTTTCTGTATTCAGCTATTATTATTGTTTCTGTCTATTAAACTGCAGCTAAATGTACTAGGACAATGAACAACCAACATTATCTAGTATTCCAGAACTGTGCTTTAACTGAGCAATTACAGCAGTTACATTCTGCTCTTTTATGAGGATGCCCTTAAACAGGAATTGACACATTTCCAGAATCTCTCTAAGCTCCATTCACATGCGCAAAATCTCATCCAAAGCTGCCTATAAAAGACATCCCACACACATACCGTTTTGAAGGATAACTTGTCTTTGAGGCACCAGACAGATTCATCAATGATGTCCTAGAAGGGAAGGTTTTTCTTCCAGAGCTGAAAATTTCAACATCCCCCTCATCAGGAGCCTTTTCCCTCTTCAAAATGCAGAGTACCTAACTTCTCTACCCAAGCTTCAACTTCAAAACCTAAGATCAGCTCTTTTCGACTTAAGACATGGCTCACAAAACCCACAAAGTTTTCCCCAAGGCCCTCAGGGGATATCTGTTAGGCCTCACGCACACTGGACGTTATAAAAAAAAAGCCAGTAGCATTAGCCGTAGAAAGCTGTAGAATGAGGTTTTTGCAGAAGTTTTTTTCTGCGTTTTTTAGCTTTAGGCCCCTTTCACACTAAGGCGTTGAAAAAACGCAAAAAAATGAAATTTTTTACCACGATTTTACCGTGTTCGCGCTAAAATTAGCGCGAACGCGGTAAAAACGCATAGGCGTTAGCGCTATTTTTTAACATAACGCTTATGCCTATGCGTTTTTACCGCAAATCCCATTAATTTCAATGGGGATAGGCGTTTTTACAGCGCTATTTTATGAGCCCTAAAGTTGCTCTAAAAAAGCTGTTTGCAGGATTTTTTTCAACGCCCAGTCAGCAAAACGCCTCAATGTGAAAGCCCTCAGAGATTTCACATTGAGAATGCTGGGGCAGGATTATTTCAGGCGTTATTACAGCGCTATTTTTACCGCGAAAACGCAGTAAAAACGCCTCAGTGTGAAAGGGGCCTTAGCGTTGAACTTTTCTTTCTCGTACATCACGGGACACAGAGCGACAGTCATTACTAATGGGTTATATAGATACCTTCAGGTGCTGGCACTGGCAACTTCCAAAACCGGAAGTACCCTCCCCTATATAAGCCCCTCCCATCCGGGAGTACCTCAGTTTTTTGCCAGTGTCTAAGGTGTTGGCCAAGAAGTAACATGTGTTTCACTGAGCTTGCGTACAGGTTCTTTTGGGGCCTCAGTAAGCTATTCCGGATCCGACCAAAAAAGCTTCATAGCTAAACGGTCGGTACCCGGGCCTTGCAAGAGAAGAGCAAGGTTTTGCCTGTAATGCCTCTCTTAGGAGGGCTGGACCCTGGGATCCAGAGCTCTGGTCATACCCACGACCAAGATGTTTTCTGTGCAGGGTGCTATACAGGTCCAGGGGAGTGGAATCCTTGGGAACCTGGTCCCTGAAGGTTTGATTACAATGCCTGCCGTGATAGGTGAAGTTTGGGCTTCTGTGGACCAAACAGAGTCCTGCGGCGAGGAAAAGGTAAGTGGGGGCCCCCAGGAACTTGGTTCTATTGGGGGACCCCCAAGCCTATTTTGTCTTTCTGCCTGTTACCTAAGGTATTCCCGCTAAATATTCTGTGTATGCCTGTTACTACTGAGAAAATGTAAACATTTTTTATAGTAGGCAAGAAAAAAAAAATGTGTAAGACCGCGGTACCTGTGTTAAACACTAGAGGCCGCTATGGTTCTTTTTTTTCTTGTAATGTGGATTTTTTTCTTCCGAAGTCAAATCCAGGCAGTTGGTAAGTTCTCTGCGGGGAAGCTGTCTCCTCTGCCCTATTGCTGCGCTGATCCATCCCCGGGCCCTGCGGCAAGGGACCCTGGCTCCCATCTAGCTCCTGTTTTTTTTCAAAAAAGGCGCCGAAGGCGCACGTGCCCGCGCGCGTGCATGCACCTCTCTATATAGAGGCAATCTGGAAAGGGGCGGAGCGGGTGGATGATGCTCGGTGTGCGCCGCGGCGCTACTGCGCATGTGCGGGCGTCCAGCATGTTTTAAAAGCAATCAAGCTGGCTATTGAAGTGCACAAACAGAGCTAGCAACAGTAAAAAGGCACACAGAGGCGGTTGATGCAGGCATCCCCTAGAAAGGCACTTTAGTAGACACCAACTGATATATAGCAGCAATTGTGCTAGACTATTCTCAGTAAAAAGGGTGTATTACGGCTGGAATACCTCAGCTTTGGGCTTAGGAATATGCCGTCCAGAAGCTCCGGAACTAAATCTTCCAGGAAGCAAAAGGGGTCTCCATCGGGCTCTGAGGATCTTGGGCATGCTTCTGCTGCACCAGTCTCCCCTGAAAATTCAGAGGTTAGTGACCGTAGAGACCCCGCAGGAGTGCCTGGTACTGTGGCTGTCCTCAGTTCACCTGCTCCTGTGTATGTAACAGAGGAGGTTTTTTCCTCAGCTCTGGGAGGATTAGAGGAGAGATTGTCAACATTAATCGCTGCCTCCCTGTCACAGGGAAAGGCCCGATCTCCGTCTCCTCCTTCAGAGTACCTGTTAGCGGAGCATACAGGGATCGACCTGCCTGAAGGGGATCAGGAGGAGGTTGATTCTGTTATAGAGGAATCAACTGTGGAGGAACCTTTCTCAGCATCTCAAGCTGAAAGATTATGGGTTCAGTCTTTGACTAGCATGGTCCGATCAGCATTTAAAATGCACCTTGCGGAACCATCAACCACTACTGTCTCCTCGCTGGGGTCGCTAAAAGCTCCCCAGACTGTCTGTTCCTTTCCACTTCACCCTTTACTGGAAGGGCTCATGTACCAGGATTGGGAACATCCTGATAAAATATTTACTCCCCCCAAGAGATTTCCGGTGGTCTATCCCATGGAGGATAAGTTCATCAAAAAATGGAGGGTCCCTACAGTGGACGCAGCCATCTCTTGTGTGAATAAATCACTGACATGTCCAGTGGATAATGTCCAAATGTTCAAGGACCCAATAGATAAAAAATTGGAGTCCTTATTAAAATCTGCTTTTTCTACAGCAGGCTTGGTGACACAACCAGCAGTGGCAGCTATTGGGGTCTGCCAAGCAGTGAAGGATCAGTTGAAACAGGTCTTAAGGGACTTGCCAGATCAGCAGGCCCTTGCCCTAGCTGATCTACCTAGAGCCTTGTGCTTTGCGGTTGATGCCATAAAGGATTCAATCCATCAGGCCTCCCGCCTTACGCTGTCTGTAGTACATATGCACAGGCTTCTATGGCTAAAAAACTGGTCTGCTGAAGCTCCCTGTAAAAAATTTCTGGTTAGCTTCCCATTTCATGGTGAACGCTTATTCGGGGAAGACCTGGACAAATATATCCAGAAAATTTCCAACGGTAAAAGTACACTCTTGCCGGTTAAAAACAGAGTTAGAGGTCCCTCTTTTAAGAGGCCTGCTTCTCCAGTCCCTGGGGCATCGGCTGTGAAACAGTTCCGACGGCCTCCTGGGTCAAATCCCGGGGGTAAAAATCAGGGACAATCGCAGGGTAATAATAAAAAACCCTGGGTCAGGAGAGGTACAAAACCTCCCCCAAAGTCAAATTCATGAAGGGTTGCCCCCACTCAATCGGGTGGGGGGAAGACTCCAGTTGTTCGCAGAGACCTGGCGGGACATGATCAGAGACAGATGGGTGCTCTCCGCAGTAAGTCTGGGTTTTCAGATCGGAGTTAAGACTCTCCTCTTTCCCATTTTATGAGGTCAAACGTGCCAAGGGATCCCCGGAAGAGAGTCCCTCCTGTTGGCACTAGAACAACTATTGCTCCAAGGAGTAATTATGGAAGTTCCCCTGGAAGAATGGGGGTTCGGGTTTTACTCAAACCTCTTTACAGTCCCGAAGCCAAACGGGGACGTGAGGCCCATATTAAATCTAAAAGGGCTAAACAAATTCCACCAAAAATTTCTACGCTTTGCAGTAGAAGGGCGCCATTTTCAGTTCAGAGCCTTACCCTTCGGTCTGGCCACAGCACCGCGAGTGTTCACAAAAATTCTGGCCCCATTGTTGGCCAATCTAAGAACGCAAGGTGTAACGATAATGGCATATCTAGACGACTTGTTGCTGATAGACCACTCAGTGAAAAAACTAGAAGTGGTCGTTCACAAGACAATCAAGTATCTGGAATCTCACGGTTGGATTATCAACCGAGACAAGTCGGCCCTAAAACCAGTCAAAAGTCTGGAATACTTGGGGCTAAGGCTAGATTCAGGCCAGAAGAAAATATTCTTGCCTCGAAAAAAGGTGTTGTCTTTGAGAGATTTGATCCACTTAGTGGGTACAAAAAGACAGCCATCCATACGCCTGTGCATGAGGCTGCTGGGAAAAATGGTGGCATCATTCAAAGCAGTACCCTACGGTCAATTCCATTCAAGGAATTTACAAAGGGCCATGCTGTCAGCCTGGAACAAGAAAGTTCAGGCCCTAGGCTTACCAATGTCCTTGTCCCCTTCCGTTCGCAAGAGCCTCCGTTGGTGGTTGGTTCTCCAGAATCGGGAAAAAGGGAAATCCTTCAGTCCGATTTTTTGGAAGGTGGTCACTACAGAGGCCAGCCTTATAGGCTGGGGAGCAGTACTGGAGCAATGGTCTCTCCAGGGCAGATGGTCGGATGCGGAAAAGGCCCTGCCCATCAATCTCTTAGAGATACGAGCAGCCCGGTATGCCCTAGTAGCATGGACATCCAAACTCCAAGGGTCCCCTGTCAGAATTCAATCAGACAATGCCACGGCAGTGGCATATATCAATCATCAGGGTGGCACCAGGAGTTGTGCAGCCCAGAGGGAAGTAAATTACATCCTGAAATGGGCAGAAAGATATGTCCCAGCCATATCCGCGGTATTCATTCCAGGAGTGGAGAATTGGAAGGCGGACTTTCTAAGTCGCCAACAATTATGCCCAGGGGAATGGTCCCTTCACCCCGAGGTTTTTCGGACAATATGTCAGCGGTGGGGAACACCGGCGGATGCCCTAGTGTTCCCTTGGGATCAGTTCAAGCTGATATATGCATTCCCACCGCCACAATTGTTACCTCGATTACTCCGCAGAATCAGGGTAGAAAAGAAACCAGTGATTCTGGTGGCTCCAGCGTGGCCCCGAAGAGCATGGTACGCGGAGATTGTAAAAATGTCAGTGGGGAGTCCTTGGACTCTCCCACATCGTCCGGACCTGCTTTCGCAGGGACCGATATACCACCCTTCCTTACCAGCCCTAGGTTTGACGGCCTGGCTATTGAAGCCCACATTCTAAAAAAGAGAGGGCTCTCTAATCCTGTGGTATCTACCATGATCAATGCCAGGAAGCCGGTATCCAGGCAGATCTACTATAGAATCTGGAAGGCGTACATCGCGTGGTGTGAGGCCAAGAAATGGCATCCACGTAAGTACGTAATAGGTAGGATTCTGGACTTCCTACAGTGGGCTGTAGATAGGAAGCTTGCCTTGAGTACTATCAAGGGTCAGATTTCGGCCTTGTCAATATTTTTTCAAAGGCCCTTGGCTTTGCATTCACTAGTCAAAGCCTTTATACAAGGAGTGATGCGTATTAGTCCTCCGGTTAATATTCCCATATGTCCATGGGATCTAAACCTGGTTCTGTCGGTTCTACAGAAACAACCATTTGAACCATTACAGCATATTTCTTTGGTTCTTCTCACCAGGAAATTGATTTTTCTAGTAGCCATTTGTTCGGCTAAAAGAGTGTCGGAATTAGCAGCTATGTCCTGTAAAGAGCCATATCTGGTTATCCATAAGGACAGAGTAGTGTTACGTCCTCATCCAGCCTTTCTTCCTAAGGTGGTATCGAGGTTTCATTTGAACCAAGATGTGGTTCTTCCTTCTTTTTTCCCCAAACCTACTTCGGTAGAGGAAAAGTTATTGCATTCTTTGGATGTAGTAAGAGCAGTTAAAGCTTATCTAAAAGCCACTGCTCAGATTCGCAGAACGGATACTTTGTTTATTCTGCCGGAAGGCCCCAGAAAGGGTCAGGCAGCGTCAAAATCTACTTTAGCCAAGTGGATTCGACAGGTCATAATGCAAGCCTATGGCTTGAGAAGGAGACCGCCTCCGTTCAAAGTTAGAGCGCACTCCACGAGAGCAGTTGGAACTTCATGGGCAGCGCATCACCAGGCCTCCCTGGCTCAAATCTGTAAGGCCGCAACATGGTCTTCAGTACACACGTTTACTAGGTTCTACCAGGTGGACGTTAGAAGTCAGGAGGATGTCGCCTTTGGGCGCAGTGTGTTGCAGGCCGCAAAAGATCCTCATGTCTGATAGCGCTCAGCTTATGTATGGTGTATCCCCCCCCCCCCTCATTGGGCATTGCTTTAGGACATCCCATTAGTAATGACTATGTCGCTCTGTGTCCCGTGATGTACGAGAAAGAAAATAGGATTTTTATAACCGCTTACCTGTAAAATCCTTTTCTTGGAGTACATCACGGGACACAGAGCTCCCACCCCTCTTTGGGGACACTTATTGCTTTGCTACAAAACTGAGGTACTCCCGGATGGGAGGGGCTTATATAGGGGAGGGTACTTCCGGTTTTGGAAGTTGCCAGTGCCAGCACCTGAAGGTATCTATATAACCCATTAGTAATGACTATGTCGCTCTGTGTCCCGTGATGTACTTCAAGAAAAGGATTTTACAGGTAAGCTGTTATAAAAATCCTATTTTTTTAACAAAATTATACTCCCACAAAAGCTTATGGCTCAGAAATGCTGGTATATGCAGAATAGCCAAATTTTTCAGCATTATTTGTCATTTTTAAGCGTTTTTTTTTTTTCAGGTGTTTTCACAGTTGGAGCATATTTACAGCTGAAAAACTCCTCTCAAAACCCACTAGTTCTGGGGTTTTTCAAGCCAGAAAACACGCCTGCCAAAAACTGCTAACAGTCTGTGTGCATGAACACATAGGATAACATTCTAGGGAGTTTACTGGCTGCAGGAAAAAAACACCTGAAGCCAAAACGGCAGCTGTAAAAACATCCAGTGTGCATATCAGGCCTTATAGTTTGATTCTTTCTGGGTCACAGGTGTCTGAGAACTGTGGGTTCAGTCTGTGGTTTCAAAGGGGTACAGAGTAGTTCAAAATTCTACCCCATCACCTCTTTACTCTCTCAAATCAATGAAACTCTGCCCAATGTCAGTCAAATTTGCAAAATACTTTGAGGCTTCTTGTCCAAGGGAGTAGCTGTGCTAGTACCCCTACAGGAAATGTTCAAATGATTCTAATCCCATCTGTTCATGGTACGGAAGCACAGCAGGGGTATTTGTCCTATCCTAGACCTTAGCAAATACTTTGAAATTCCCAAATTTTGAAAAGTTTTTCCTTTTTAGAGAAGAAAACTGCTTTCTGTCAGAGCTCATACAAATGGACCTGAGGTCAGAGACATCCCACAATAAGATTCTCCATGAGAGTTCTAGGTCTACTGGTACCTTTCTTCAAGGCTGTTCTATTTGCCCAAGCATGGAATTCTCGAATATGGTTGATCTCTCGCCCAGCCTTAATAGGCAAGATTTTCCTATCTTATCACTGGAAAGTGATGACATATGCAAGTTTTTCAGGCCGGGGAGGAGTATTCAGTTCAGGGAAACAGGTATTCGCAAACTCCTTATCAACTTCCTGGAGCTCAGAGCTATACGGATGGCTCTGAAGCATTTGACCCCCCCCCCCTTCTGGAACACCCAATCAGGGTGCAATCAGACAACGGCTGTGGCACCAAAAGTATTAGGTTCTCTGCATTTTCTATATTTGCATCATCCAGCGTTTATGCCCTTAAACATTCCCGGCCTCCTATAATGGCAGCCTCCGAGCCACCACCATAGGCTATAGATGTTGGAGTTGTGGTGCTAACTGACCTAACTTTACTTTAAGCTGGCTAAACACAGATTGATAATTTTGTCAGTTTAGCAAGGACTGGCTGAATTTCAATCAGCGTGTGGGCTGCCCCACTTAACTGAAGATCATTGTTTATCGATTTGCCATACAAGCCGACTTATTTTCTCACATACTAATTACGACCAGCATTTGTTTTTTGCTTAATTTCTTTGAACCCCCAAACAATATACATTTTTGATTGCAAAGTCCCTGGAGAATAACATTTTTGGGTGATGCAATTTTTTTATGTCATACAATATTTGCACAGCTGCTCATCAAACAGATATTTTCAGGAAAAAAAGACGCTTTGTTGAATTTTAATGCTCACAAACACAATATAATACCCAGTTTTTGGTAATTTATAAAAGATGATTTTATGCCATATAAATAGATAACATGTCATGCTTTTAAATTGTATACGCCCATGGAAAGATGATTAACTACACTATCTAAAAATCTCCGTAGTCGATGCTCTAAAAGCATTTACAGGTTACCAGTTTACAGTTACAGAGACGATCTGAAAAATAGAATTATTGTTTTCGCTCTGACATTCACACAATCACATTTGCGCATGGAAAGGGGCGCTTAAAAAAAAAAGTTTACAGTATATACTCAAATATAAGAGTTTTTCAGCACATTTTTTTGTGCTGAAAATGCCCCCCTCGGCTTATACTCGAGTCAACTTTTTGTGCCTGATCTCCCGGACTTTAAGGACGCGGTACTGGCAAACTTAGCACACATGTAGCCCCACTCTTCCTCTACAAGTGTGCAAAGTTTGTTGTCCGGGGGACCTACGGCCAGGGAGCACCGATTTTTCAAAGCTGGGCACCCCTTCTATAGACTCCCATGTTAAACGGTCATTTCTCTGGTGATTTTGGGGACCCGGTACCGTCCGGCCGTAGGTCCCCTGGACCCGGACATTGGCACACATGTAGCCCCATTTCTCCTCTAAGTGTGCAAAGTTTGTCGGGGGGGCATGGGCACGGTGAGGCATGGACACAGTGAGGCATGCAGATAGACACCCTAGGCTTATACTCGAGTCAATAATTTTCCCATTTTTTTTGTGGTAAAATTAGGTGCCTCGGCGTATATACGGGTAATTTATTTACATTTATTTTTTTTACACTGTTCCTTTTATTTTAATTTTTTTTATTGCTATTAAAAGGGATGAACAACATACCTTGTGATACCAAGGGCAATTTCAGGTCTTCTTTATGGAGAGATCTGGGGTCTATTAGACCTAGATCTCGCCACTGCTCTCCAAAGCAGCCAGTTAAACCCAGATCGGTTTGGCTGCTTTACAGGCCGGTAACAGCCTGTAAACAAACCAAAACCAGAAGTAACAAAATGCTTGTTGCCTCCAGTTTCTGATACAGAAAAAAAGGAACATAATTCCTTCTGCTCTTCACAATGCGTCCAATGCGACCAGTCTCATCGTTCCTGGGCTCCCCGGTTGGATGGGGGGGAATCCACTTCCGCCACCTGTAAAAGTGATTGGGCAGCTGTATAGCCACTCCAATCACTTTTTCCCTAGAAGAAAATCACCAGCTGAAAAGCATATCACCACCGCTTCTCCAGGATGTGTATATATACATATAGGAAGTGGTTAATCGGCTTCTGTTGAAGAGTAATTATGGAAAGTTTTCCTTTGATTAGTGGCTGCAGCTGCTGATCAGCTGGTGCTGCTGTCGGGGTACAATGTCTACCTTGTTTGTGTGAATGGAAAAATGTTAGTTTAAGAAAATAAACCATGCATGGCCAGCTTTAGTCTCAGATACTGGACCTTCTAGCTCCTTCAAAGTGTTTTTTTTTTAACTCTGTGGCTTTTCCTGTGTGTATGGAGAGTTTTTTGAGTGGAAGCATGTCTTTGATAAGTGATGCAAAACTTTCCATTCTTATCACTTAATAGCTCCAAAAGCATTTGAATGATTTGTGAATTTTTACCATTTGTATCTGAATTTAAAGCTAATTATACTTTAGTTGGGTTAACCATTGGATACTCCAGTCTGTTGGAACAATTTTCAGCATCCCTGCAACTTGGTTGGGTAGGTTGATGTGCACAGTTCATTGCACTTTTTGTATTCTGTTGATTGTAAAACACTGATGCACAGTTTTCATATATTGGGGATAAAAGTTGCCTAAACACAGGTGCATGTATACAGCACTTTGTACAAAAATGCACTGAATATTAAGTAACTAGCCTTCAAGAGTCATGTTTCTCAAAATTCCTTTAGAATGCTGCCCCATGATAAAAAGAAATCCCAGACCTTGGTTTCACTTCTGTGCTTATAGACCTAAGCGTCATATGTGAATCCTAGAGAAAAAACCTTCTTAGACTAATAAAATTATTCCTTATTTTTTCCTGACGTAAAGTAAAACAAAAATACATTATTTATTATTATACAGGTTTTATATAGCGCCAACAGTTTGCGCAGCGCTTAACAAAATAAAGGCAGACATTACAGTTGCATTACAATTTGGTAAAGAGGAATCAGAGGGCCCTGCTCATTAGAGCTTACAATCTAAAAAGGGAGGGTCAATTGATACAAAAGGTAATCGCTGTGGAGGATGAGCTGATGGATGAAGTAAAACAGTGTTACTTAGAAGCAGGATAGGCTTCTTTAACTGCCTGCTGACCAGTACGTCCCCTTTAAGATCGTGGTATTGTGAGGGGTGCCCCCTGTGGCAGGAGCTACCCCAAGGGTAATAAAGTGCTAGTGTGCGTTTAATAAGATGTGCAAATAAACAGGCCAGTGCTGGATGGCCAAGAGAGACAATCATATGGACCAGTGAAAATTAAATGTGAGAGTGGTAAAAATTGGGATAAATCCAACCAAATAAAAACCTTTTTCAAATATTGCCACCGGGGGCAGTGTGTGATAAGTCCAGGTAGGCTAAGCAGATAATGGTTAGAAGTGCATAGTAAAACAAAGTATTGGAATCCAACATCAGATGCAGTCACAAAAACCCACTGAAATAAGGGTTCTCTGCTGCAATATGAGGACAAATGTCCGTACCAAAGTATAGCAGCAAATGTAACCTTCAATATTAAAGTTTGACAGTAAATGAGTTTCTATCCAGGCAGTTCATACAGCAGTTTTAAAACTGTAAATAAATGGTGACTTTCGTGTGTATTCCTTTGGTTCCTAGCAAGCTCCAGGTGACACTTGTGCTCCCCCTCAAGGTTCCCCACTCACCAGAAGTAGAAACCCCTGCAGGGGTATCGGGTACATAGAGTGAGTGGTTTGGTTCCTCCGATCGGCGTGAGTTCCTTCTCTCTTCCTCCGCTCGATTCCCAGAGGTTTCTATCCGTCTCCTGGGTTCACTGTGTCAGATAGCAGCTGTGTTCCTCAAGGGACCAAAAAACACGGGCCACCATAGCGTAATCCAGTTGGTTTTATTTAAAACTCAAATATCAAATAATAAAAGTGAAAACAAGAAAACCGCTTGTCTGCAAACATGCGGATGTGAAAAATTATTTTAAAAGTCCCGCACTCGCTGTTTGAGAGCAGCTGAGTCAGCGGCATGCGTTCCACCGCTTGGATCCAGACAACCGGAAGTGACGTGTCGACGTGAAGGACCAATCAACTGACGCGTTTCGTCATGTGACTTCTTCTGAGGTGATATGGTCCTATCACGTCACGCGTCTCTTTATAGCGAACGGCCAGTGGGGTCCTCCCCTAGTGGGGATGTGTTGGCACTGAAGAGGGCCGATTGCCGCCCAAAGTTACCTCCCATCGGTACACTTCATGGCTCAGCGCCAGTGAGTTAAATTAGAGGAACCCTCCCATCCCTGCTAAAGGTCTCCTGATGGTCAAATTGGAAAAAATTGCTTTCCACGGGCCGTTTGCTATATCTCGGCTGCCATTGGGGTTAATCACAAATTAGTCATATAGAACACATCCTAGATGGGTATTCATGTTTGTTATATGAAACTAAGTTAAAAAATGTAAGTTATAAAATATAAATGTGGGAGATACAGTGGGGCAAAAAAGTATTTAGTCAGCCACCAATTGTGCAAGTTCTCCCACTTAAAAAGATGAGAGAGGCCTGTAATTGTCATCGTAGGTATACCTCAACTATGAGAGAGAAAACGTGGAAACAAATCCAGACAATCACATTGTCTGATTTGGAAATAATTTTTTTTGCAAATTATGGTGGAAAATAAGTATTTGGTCACCTACAAGCAAGCAAGATTCTGTCTCTCACAGACCTGTATCTTCTCCTTTAAGAGGCTCCTCTGTCCTCCACTCATTACCTGTATTAATGGCACCTGTTTGAACTTGTAATCAGTATAAAAGACACCTGTCGACAACCTCAAACAGTCGCACTCCAAACTTCACTATGGTGAAGACCAAAGAGCTGTCGAAGGACACCAGAAAAAAAATTGTAGACCTGCACCAGGCTGGGAAGACTGAATCTGCAATAGGCAAGCAGCTTGGTGTGAAGAAATCAACTGTGGGAGCAATAATTTGAAAATGGAAGACATACAAGACTACTGATTATCTCCCTCGATCTGGGGCTCCACGCAAGATCTCACCCCGTCAAAATGATCACAAGAACGGTAAGCAAAAATCCCAGAACCACACGGGGGGACCTAGTGAATGACCTGCAGAGAGCTGGGACCAACGTAACAAAGGCTACCATCAGTAACACACTACGCCGCCAGGGACTCAGATCCTGCAGTGCCAGACTTGTCCCCCTGCTTAAGCCAGTACATGTCCGGGCCCGTCTGAGGTTTACTAGAGAGCATTTGGATGATTCAGAAGAGGATTGGGAGAATGTCATATGGTCAGATGAAACCAAATTAGAACTGTTTGGTAGAAACACAACTCGTCGTGTTTGGAGGAAAGAGAATGCTGAGTTGCAACCAAAGAGCACCATACCTACTGTGAAGCATGGTGGTGGCAACATCATGCTTTGGGGCTGTTTCTCTGCAAAGGGAACAGGACGACTGATTCGTGTACATGAAAGAATGGATGGGGCCATGTATCGTGAGATTTTGAGTGCAAACTTCCTCCCATCAGCAAAGGCATTGAAGATGAAACGTGGCTGGGTCTTTCAGCATGACAATGATCCCAAACACACCCCGGGCAACGAAGGAGTGGCTTCGTAAGAAGCATTTCAAGGTCCTGGAGTGTCCTAGCCAGTCTCCAGATCTCAACCCCATAGAAAACCTTTGGAGGGAGTTGAAAGTCTGTGTTGCCCAGCGACAGCCCCAAAACATTACTGCTCTAGAGGAGATCTGCATGGAGGAATGGGCCAACATACCAGCAACAGTGTGTGAGAACCTTGTGAAGACTTACAGAAAGCGTTTGACCTCTGTCATTGCCAACAAAGCATATATAACAAAGTATTGAGATGAACTTTTGATATTGACCAAATACTTATTTTCCACCATAATTTGCAAAAAAAATTATTTCCAAATCAGACAATGTGGGGGGCGCATGCGCGGCGCGATGCTGGACGGACGCTGCTGAGCAGAGCTCCGTCTGACCAGGTCTGCTAGGCAGGATTTCCGGGGCTATTCCAGCACACAATTCAGCCCAGAGTCACTCAGCACCCCTGTGAGACACCCAGGTACATGCCATCAGGCAAAAAAGGACGGAGAACCCGCTCACAACACTCGCTCACCAACTTTCTGTTGGAGACTGAGCGCTCCTGCACAGCAAGAAAGATGACCCAAAATGGCGCCGGCTCACACGCGGCCCCGAGCAGCTCCATGCAGGCTCAGACAGCAAATCCTCCAAACAGTGAGTACAATCCTCCCCTGACAAAAGCTGACCTAGATGCCAGCCTCACAGCCATTTATGAAAAGCTGGTGGGGAAGCTGGAGTCTGAAATACATAAATCCACCAGTGCTCTATCACAGGAGATAGCCAGCATAGGAGGAAGAACTGACATTTTGGAGGCTAAGCATGACGAGCTTTCCTTGGCTCACAATGACCTGAGAAAGGATTTTGAATCACTTGCAGACAGCTTTTCCTTTATGCAAGCTCACGTAGAAGATTTAGACAACAGGAACAGGAGACACAATGTAAGGCTGCGTGGTGTCCCTGAAACGATCACTGATCTTAACCAGACCATCACTAAACTGTTTCATAACCTTGTCCCAGACAAGCCCCTGTCTGCCTTTGCATGCGACAGAGTACATAGAGCTCTGAGGCCCAAACCAACTCCTGATAAACCCCCTCGTGACATAATCATCTGTATGAAAGACTTTGTCACTAAGGAAGACATCATGAGAGCGGCTAGAAACACTCAGAATATAGACCTAGATGGAATCAGGATCCAGATCTACCCGGACATCTCTCCTGCGACTCTAGATAGACGCCGCAGGATGAAGGAGGTTACCAGTATCTTACAATCTGCCGGTATTAAGTACAGATGGGGATTCCCCTTCAAGTTGTCTATTATGTACAATGGCACCACGTATTCTGTCTATAATGTTATAGAAGGAAAGGATCTCCTGGTCAAGCTGGGCCTCTTGGATCAGGCCCCTCAACGCCGATTCCCTACCACACCTAGATCATCACCCATTTGGTCCACCCCTAGGCGCTCACAAAGGGATCAGAGAAACCAAAGGGACCAAAGAAGATGGAACCCTCCCTCCCCAGATCATCATGCATGATCCTGCAAGTTCTATTCTCATAAACTGACCACACTATTCTTTTGAGATTTTGAGTCATTGCTCGCTGAATCTTATTTCCACTCCGTTTTTTTTTTTTTTTTTTTATCACTACAAATGCATGCTCTCATGACATGAGGTGCAGTCCTAGGTCACTATCTTTTTGTTCCCCCACCTTTCGAACCTCTACCTCTGGATCCACATTAACGAGCACTACTATATATATATTCAGCTGTATCTCCCCCATAGAGAATAGGGGGTCACCCAAATCTCACTATGCCCCTGGTAGAGACGTGCCTAAGTATTGGTACCCCTTACTCTCAACAAATTGTTATTGAACAGGTCAACTACAAATCTCTCCCACGGCTGAAACAACACCCACTGGATTTATCCTGAAGATTTCATAATTGGTTCGGAAATTTCTGAGTAGCAAGTTCCAACCCTTCTCAGACTACTAAATTGATCAATATTCTATAAACTGACCACACTAAACCTTCACAATTTTACCCCCCTTTTTCTTTTTTTTTTGCAATGTTCACACTGCAATTCTCCTTCCCCAACATACCACCTGCCCTAACTGGAGCTCATCCAAATATAACCAAAGACTTCCTGGGTTGTTGTACTGTTAAAGAAAAGGAAAAAAAAAAAAAAAGAAAATAATTTTTGTCATGTTTGTATCCTTGGCAGGACAAACACTCCCAGTTGAACCTGATCTTGCTATATGATCTCCACTCAATAACAAATCCTCTGGTCTCACGTGAGACCTTTCTCCTACTCCTTTTTTTTTTTTTTTTTTGTTATTCGGTTAATTTTTTACTGCTGCCCCTCAATTTTTCATGTTTTGTACCTTTTGTGATAACTACCATTTCTCACCATGTACCCTACACTGTGTTTTTTCAATGTTTTAAATTGCCTGGCGAGTCCGCCGTCGCTGGATTGTTCCCCGCTCTGCCTCCGTGGTTTGCTCCCTCATCTCATTGAGGTGGGGGGGCGCACCTCGTTGGTAGAATTAGGACAGATTTGTCCTCTACATATGGTTTTTGGGCCAGGTGGCTCCTTGTCTCCTGGCCCCCAGTTTCTTCTCGTTTATTTTTCATTTACTTTTGCCCTTTTGGCCTCTAGAATGTTCAGAAATGTTAATGGAAGACCACAATTGACCTTTCTCTATAATTGCAATAAGTTGATCATATTTTTAGTTGCTATAAGATATATGACGAAACTTCTATATTCACACTCTATCAAAATACATGTCTGGCATTATACAACTTTTCTACATAATTTCCCCCTCCCTGTTATACTTGAACTTCTTGGGAGTGCTCATTATTTGACGGAGCCTGTGATATCTTATAGCTTTAACTATAACTTTCCTAACAAAACTCTCTCTCTTTTACAACTATGGGTATTAGAATAATCTCCCACAACGTCCAGGGGTTTAATTCTCCCAATAAACGCAAAAAAGCATTCAAACATTACAAAAGATTGGGAGCTGACATCATTTTAATACAAGAGACCCATTTTGCCCAAGCCAACCACCCACAATATTTCGATAAAACATTTAGTCAACATTATTATACTACCTTTTCAAACAAAACCAGGGGGGTCGCCATCTTTATCAAAAACTCAATTATTTTTGAAGTCCAAAATATCTACAAAGATAAAGATAGCCGCTTCATTATTCTGAAGGGCACAATTAACAGGCGCTCAATTACATTAGTGTCAGTTTACGCCCCTAACGAGTCACACTCATCCTTTTTCAAAAATTTCTTCTCCATATTAGACCAACACACTTCGCCCCACATGATTGTAGGAGGCGATTTCAACTTAGCCGCCCACCCCTCTTTAGACAGAAGTAACACAACCCCATCCTCTAAAGCCTTCTCCAAAACTATAAATCACTCTCTGAATAATCTTCAATTAATTGACACATGGAGATCACACCATATAGGGATTAAGGCATTCACACATTACTCTCATCCTCACGATTGTTATGCGCGCCTTGACTACATTTTTAGCACCCCTATTCTCTTAGCAAACTCCTCTTCAGCCCAGATCCACCCTTGCCCTTGGTCTGACCATAATATGACCGCATTTGAGACCTCCCACATAGGAATGGCCCTAACTACCTTTAAATGGCGCATTAACGACTCTCTACTCACAGACCCCGCTACCTTTCAATTAATAAATTCCCATATTGAAAATTACTTCAAAGAAAATATAACAAATGAGACACCCCCCACATCCATATGGGCTGCCCACAAAGCTGTTCTCAGGGGCCATCTTATAAACATTGCTGTGGCTAGAAATAAAGCTAAAATTGCAAACATTAAATGTCTCACTAAAGAATTAAATGACTTATATAACAAGATGAGTCACTCAGTCTCCCCAGAGCTAACTAATCTAATCCAAATCAAGCGTCAAGCATTGAATACATTATTATCCGATGACACTGAAAAATCTCTACGCTTTTCAAAAGCCAGATTCTTGCTATTCAGCAATTCTTCCTCAGCAATGTTTGCTAAAAAACTCAAGCAAGACTCTAATCCTACACATGTCTACAAGTTGCGTAATTCGAATGGTAATTTCGTAACTCACCCCCAGGATGTGCTCCAAATATTCACAAACTTTTATAAAGACCTACTTTCAGGCCCGCAAACAATTCCCAACCCCTCCTCTCTAAGGTGGCTAGACAACCTCCCACTCCCTAAACTTAGCGATCATCAGACCTCCTCCCTTAATATACCCTGCACAGATGAGGAAATTTTGAACATAATCAAATCACTTAAGACATCCACAGCCCCAGGTCCAGACGGTTTTTCATCTTCATACTATAAAAAATTTGCCCCTCTTCTGGTACCTAATCTCACTAGACTATTCAATCATATTCTAAATGGAGGCCAATTCCCTGACGAGATGTTGATGGCTAACCTCTCCCTAATCCCAAAACCACATAAAGATCACTCCCTTCCTCAAAACTTTCGCCCCATATCTGTCCTCAATAATGATATTAAGCTTTTTGGTAAATTACTAGCCAACAGACTAGCTTCTGTTGTCACTTCCTTAGTACACACTGACCAGTCGGGCTTTATCCCAGGACGTCAAATTACGGATAACATCAGACTAGTATCCAACGTTATACAAGACGCTAATCTTCACTCCCGCCCAATCTGTCTTTTAAGCCTTGATATACACAAGGCTTTCGACAGCGTCAGCTGGTCATACATCAATCACCTCCTTCCTAAACTTGGCCTCTCAGAAAAATTCATACACGGCTTTAATGCCCTTTATCACTCCCCAAAGACTAGAATTAGAATTCCAGGTAGCAACTCCGAATTTTTCCCCATAAATAGAGGTACTAGACAGGGCTGTCCACTTTCCCCCCTCCTGTTCGCCCTGGCAATGGAGCCCCTTGCCATAGCTATCAGACAAAATATTAACATTAAAGGATATCAGAAAAACGTTACTCAATTTAAAATTAGCCTATATGCTGACGACGCTCTATTATTTCTGACCGATCCAATTACCTCCATTCCCAACTTATTAGATGAACTCAACTCCTTCCATGCAATCTCTGGCCTATCTATAAACACCAACAAAAGCTCTGCTCTACCTATTAACTACCCCCCAAACATGCTAAGCACACTCCAAAATAATTTTAACTTCATCTGGCCATCCAACTCAATCAAATACTTGGGAGTCTATATTACCCCCACCCACACATCTCTTTATAAAGCCAATTACATTCCTCTCTTCTCCCACATAAATTCACTACTTAAATCATGGTCCAATCATCATATCTCCTTCTTAGGCAGAATCTGTGCGTTCAAAATGTCGATCCTCCCCAAGCTTCTTTACTATTTTAGAGCGCTCCCCATTAATGTCCCCAAATCCAGAATAACATCCCTTCAAAGGGAAATTAATAAATTTATCTGGAACAATAAAAAACCCAGGTAGTTATGCGCTTATGCATAACCCACAAAACAAAGGCGGCATGGGCCTCCCAAATCTCTGGCACTATTATTTAGCAGCCAGACTCTCACATATGGCCCAATGGCATTCCCCCACTACACACATTCCATGGTTAATCTTCGAATCTTCTTCCATCTCCCCTTTATCATTAAAAGGCATTTTATGGTCCCCTATAACTCAATACCGCTCTCTTCTTAAGGAAAACATGATTATCGCCCACTCTTTGCAACTATGGAATAAAGTCAAAGACTATTACGCCTTGTCCTCAACTACCCCCCCCTTTGGCCAACTTCCTGGGAGATCCCAGATTTACCCCTGCGTTCCCAAACTACAATCTCTTTCACCACTGGATTCAACTTAAATTAACCACACTTAGATCACTAGTGTCCAACCTAAAATTCCCAACCTTCGCATCCCTACAATCTAGTCACAAATTCCCTGACTCTGAACTCCCCCAATATCTCCAAATCCAAAACTTTTTTGCCACTCACTATTCCCTTTCCATCGACACCCCATGCACCACTTTTGAGCGCATCTGCACTTCCTCTTACAGAGATAAGGGTGTCATCTCACAAATGTACAATTCCTTAAACGATCTACACCAGCCCGAGAAAACAGGCCCTATGTTACGTTGGGAAGCTGACTTGAGCTGCTCCCTCCCCATACAAACCTGGTTAAAGATGATAGACAACCTCCGCAAAAGCAATCGCGCTGCAGCCTTTAGGGAATCCCCCCTTAAACTCTTTATTAGATGGTATATGACCCCTGCCAAGATCCATTCATTTTATCCCTCAGTCTCCAATACCTGCTTTAGAGGCTGCCCTGATGAAGGGAACTATCTCCACATCTTCTGGAGCTGTAAACTCCTTGAACCTATATGGCAAGCAGTAGTAAACACTTTAGAACCCACACTCAAAAAAAAAATCCACCTCTCACCACAAATCTGCATTCTTTATGCTGAGGTTTCGGATATCCCCTTACCTTGTACTAGACTACTTCATTCACTGATAAGCTCCGTTCAATGGATGATCGCCCTAAACTGGAAAACACACAACCTTCCTTGGTCCCAGGTCTTAGCCAGAATGGAGGCTCTTAGATTATCTGAAAGGATCCACCATACTCTCTTAGATAGCATACACACATACAATGGAAAATGGATGTATTGGTCTCCAACTTAACAGAACATACCGCTATAACATACTATTGAGCGTACTACTATGGGTCCTTTTTTTTTTTTTCTTTCTCCCACACCACCCCACCTTCACACCCAAATGTTATCTTATCCTTATGGTTGATACTGATTGCATATGGATATAACCTTTGTTGCCATTCTCATGTACAATCTTTTGTAAACCCAAGCACTACCGTACTTTGTATATCACTTTATACTGAAGTTTGTCATTTTACTGTCTTCCAAATAAAACTTTTGTAAACAAATCAGACAATGTGATTATCTGGATTTGTTTCCACATTTTGTCTCTCATAGTTGAGGTATACCTATGATGACAATTACAGGCCTCTCTCATCTTTTTAAGTGGGAGAACTTGCACAATTGGTGGCTGACTAAATACTTTTTTGCCCCACTGTACATTATATAGAGGCGGAAATGTATTACCAAGGATTTGATATGTATACCCTAGGTGGAATCTATCATGGATACCAGAGGAAAAAATAATAACAATTTATTGATGTAGGGCCACTATGGTGATAAAGCCAATGGCTGGGGTCTTGCCCATTTTAAATCTACTACTGAATGGTAGGGGTGAAGGGAGTTATATTTGAGAGTTTTGATGATTGGATGCAAAGGAAGGGGGGGAGAGGGAGGGGATTGGGGTGTGAGGTAATGGGGGGGTAAAAATAGGTGCTGTATCCAATAACAGTCTCAGACATCCCTTGGTTCCAGATCATTAGTAGGCTCCAATTACACAATTTTATAACATATGGGCCCTGAAAGAATAATAAAGATAATAAAAGGATGGAAATGATTGAAGTGACAGAGAACTATGAAAACGGGAATAATCATGTGTTGATTGGGGCTGGTAGTGTCTAAATTGAAAGTAGATCTAAAAATTGGATATGAAACAGTTCAGGTCTAAGTTGAGTCCCCTAGGTGCAAGTGACCAGAATCTATGGATCCATCTTTTTTCATTTTGGATGTGTTCTGTGTTCTATATGACTAATTTGTGATTAACCCCAATGGTAGCCGAGATATAGAAAACGGCCCGTGGAAAGCAATTTTTTCCAATTTGACCATCAGGAGACCTTTAGCAGGGATGGGAGGGTTCCTCTAATTTAACTCACTGGCGCTGAGCCATGAAGTGTACCGATGGGAGGTAACTTTGGGCGGAGATCGGCCCTTTTCAGTGCCAACAAATCCCCACTAGGGGAGGACCCCACTGGCCATTCGCTATGAGACGTGTGACGTGATAGGACCATATCACCTCAGAAGAAGTCACATGACGAAACGCGTCAGTTGATTGGTCCTTCACGTCGACACGTCACTTCCAGTTGTCTGGATCCGAGCGGTGGAACGCATGCCGGTGACTCAACTGCTCTCAGACAGCGGGTGCGGGACTTTTAAAATTATTTTTCACATCCGCATGTTTGCAGACAAGCGGTTTTCTTGTTTTTACTTTTATTATTTGATATTTGAGTTTTAAATAAAACCAACTGGATTACGCTATGGTGGCCCATGTTTTTTGGTCCCTTGAGGAACACAGCTGACACAGTGAACCCAGGAGACGGATAGGAACCTTGGGGAATCGAGCGGAGGAAGAGAGAAGGAACCCACGCCGATCGGAGGAACCAAACCACTCTCTATGTACCTGATACCCCTGCAGGGGTTTCTACTTCTGGTGAGTGGGGAACCTTGAGGGGGAGCACAAGTGTCACCTGGAGCTTGCTAGGAACCAAAAGGATACACACGAAAGTCACTATTTATTTACAGTTTTAAAACTGCTGTATGAACTGCCTGGATAGAAACTCATTTACTGTCAAACTTTAATATTGAAGGTTACATTTGCTGCCATACTTTGGTACAGACATCTGTTCTCATATTGCAGCAGAGAACCCTTATTTCAGTGGGTTTTTGTGACTGTATCTGATGTTGGATTCCAATACTTTGTTTTACTATTCACTTAAAACCATTATCTGCTTAGCCTACCTGGACTTATCACACACTGCCCCCGGTGGCAATATTTGAATAAGATTTTTATTTGGTTGGATTTATACCAATTTTTACCACTCACATTTAATTTTCACTGGTCCATATGATTGTGTCGCTCTTGGCCATCCAGCACTGGCCTACTGTTTATTTGCACATCTTATTAACGCACACTAGCACTTTTTCATTACCCTTGGGGTAGCTCCTGCCACAGGGGGCACCTCTCACTGGTACTATTTTGCTCTTGCACATTGTCACTTTATCACAGAATATTAAGCTGTTTGATATCTTATAATAATCACGTTTATTTTTCCCTTACATGGGGACTTAACACCTTGATTTACATAAATATTTCATACCTGGGCACTTACCCCATCTTCAGAATATTTTCACAGTCATCAGTGCATTTTTATAGCATGATCGCTGTAAAAATTACAATGGTCCCAAAAATGTGTAAAATGTGTCCGCCATAATGTCAGTCACGATAAAAATCGCTGATCGCCGCCACTAATAATAAAATAAAAAAATATTAATAAAAATGCCCTAAATCTATCCCTTATTTTGTAGACGCTATAACTTTTGCGCAAACCAATCAATAAACACTATTGCAATTTATTTATTTTTATTTACCAAGAATATGTAGAAGAATATGTATCGGCCTAAACTGAGGAAAAAAATGTGTTTTTATATCTTTTTTGGGGATATTTATTATAGCAAAAATTAAAAAATATTGCTTTTTTTTTCCAAAATTGTCGCTCTATTTTTGTTAATAGCGCAAAAAATTAAAACCGCAGAGGTGATCAAATACTACCAAAAGAAAGCTCTATTTGTGGGAAAAGGACGTCAATTTTGTTTGGGAGCCACGTCGCACGACTGTGCAATTGTCAGTTAAAGGGACGCAGTGCCAAATTGTGAAAAGACCTCCGGTCTTTAAGCTGACAAATGGTCCAGGGCTGAAGTGGTTAAAGAGAAGAGTTTTCAGGGATCGTCTAATAATGGATAGATTAGGGGACAGATTGGGGTAGGGAAGTTCCAATGCATGGATGTACGCATTGTAAAGATCCTTTATGACTAAATGATAAACCGTGATCCGAACTCGGACTAAGTCACTGTTCCATCCAGACTGCTGCAGTCCTGCCATTTAGCAGCCAGTTCTTCCCCTTAGTAGTCCACTGCTGCCAAATAGATCACAGAACTGACATCAGGAGGTAGGATTGTTCTGGACGGCGGAAGCTGCTTGAGGTTACTTTTCAATTTACCTAGCAGATGTGTTGCTAGGGCGCAGGGCGGTCCTAGCAACCAATCACAAGCTGCTGTGCAGGTCTGGTCCTCTATTTAGAACTGTCCTGCCTCCCGATGTCAGCTCTAGACCAGTGAGCCTCCCGCCCTCCACCCTGCGTAAGATAAAACGGGGATGAGGACTGTCACTGCTGTAACGTATGGCTGAAATTCAAGGGGTGATGTGAAGGAGGAGGGGGCGATATAAAGGGGGTGCTGTGGACAGGAATGTGAAGGGGAGGCCTAGGACAGGAATGTGAAAGGGTGGGTAATGTAAAGGAGGGCCAAGGACAGTAATATGAAGGGGGCGGTATGAAGAGGGGCTAGCGACAGAAATGTCAATTGGAGTGATGTGAAGGGGGGGCCCCGAGGACAGGAATGTGAAAGGAGGTTAAGTGAAGTCGGGCTGAGGACAGGAATCTGACAGGGGCCAAGGACAATAATGTGAGAGGAGGGGGGGGGGCGGCGCCCGAGGACAGTAATGTGAAGGGGATGATGATGTGAAGGAGACCTGAGTAGTACAATGTGTGGTGAGAGAGGACAGGAATGTGGGGGAGATAATTTTTTCTGTAACTACATTTATCTGGATGTGGCACTTTTTTTTATTTAGGTCAGGCTACAGAAATGTATGTTATAAAGTGGGAGTTGAGGACACTGCTGTGAAGGAAGAGGGGGTGATGTAAAGGGGAGGGGGGCGAAGAACAATACTGTAAAGTGGTGGGGGGGGGGGTTTGATATGCAGGGGGACTGAGAATACTGATTTATTAATGGGATTGTGATGTAAAGGATTTGAGGCTACTCGCATGATTGTGACTTGCAATCATGCGAGTAGGCAATCCATTAATTTCAATGGACTGCATAACTTGCAGAAACAAAAGGAAAGTCCCTGACCCTTTCTTAAAGTTGTACTGTACTGAGCAGTACGGTGCTGCGGCACCATGTGGTTTGGCACTTTTAAAAATGAACCATATTTGCTGATGTGCGGAGGTGCCATTAGGAATCAAACATGATAGTTGCACGTCTGTTAGAAGAAAATGTTACTTTCTGGACCTCCTGTGAATTCTAATTCAATACCCCTAGCATAGGTATTCTAAACATATATTCTCTTCAATCTTTTATTGAAAAATATTGTTCGCTGAGATTGCATGCATTTTGTATTATAAAATGTGCATATTGCATCATTATACTTTTATGGAATTAAAACATTCCTATAACCTCTTGATTAGCTCAGATGGCATCTGTAATGTTACAGCAGTTTAGCTACTTGTTTTACATTTGTTCCAGACAGTACACCTCATCTTTACTCACCAAATGGGAAGAATAGCTGGAGAAATGCTAGGTACACAGAGCTGGCAATAACCAGGGTCACCATAAAGCCTAGGCCTAGACTGTGGATATTCCCCCTCTTGTGTTACTATATATAAATTCCATTAATCTGCAGTACACAACAGTTCACTGCTGTGGTGCAAACAGAGTGAAACAGTAGGACACTTCCTTCTTTACATAGCAGGTCCTGTTCCCCTGTGTTAGCCATTACTTTGTACCCTGTCATTACTCACCTAGCTGCTAGGAATGGCAGTGATTTGCTGTTATTGTTGTAACTTTTTAATGGGCTTTTTGAAAAGTCAAGTCATGCTAAGTGAAGAGTTCTTCAATAAACAACCTTTGTTGGATGCCCCTTTGTTTTCTAAAATGGGTAGAAAGGAACACGAAGATAGAAATCTTTAACTGATGTTTTGTGGCTGCTTTGTAGATGGAGTTAAGGTATGTACAGAGATAGGACAGTCTTTGCCTGGTAAATCTAAATCTGGCTGGAATGAGTGGTAATGTACACATCTCTTGTTAGCCTGCAGCCTGCACTAGACATCCTGTGCTGAATAAAAAAGTAAATCAAAGTGGACACCGTAGTAACCCCTAGCATTATTGTCAGTAAGTGCAATAATAATCCTCAACATTGATATCAGTGGACACAATATTAACCGTCAACATTGGTGCTAATAATTACTCAAAATTGGTATTGGTGGATACAAAATTAATCGCAAAAATTTATGTCAGTAATAACCCTCAACACTATTGAACGCAATAACACAATAATAACAATAACGCGCTGAATTGTGCACCACGTTGCCCCATACTGCAGCCAGGAATGGACCGCTGCTGGAGCATTAAAGCACTCTGGCAGCAGTGTGAACTCAGCCTAAATTTAACACTCACCCAACCCTGCATTTGTGGTCAGTGGCATTGAAAGTTTAGGCCTAGTTCACATCTATGCATTTTTAAGTGCATTTTCAGTTTTGCAGAAACACACTACAGTCTGTTTTAACATGGTTTCCTATGGGTCATGTTCACATCTATGCATTTTATGAAAAGGGCCAGAGACTTTTTTTCTGGTTCCATAGACTTCAATGGATCAAACATGTGTATTGGAAAACGCAAAATGCACCTGGAATATGCAGACTGCAACCTGCATAGGTGTGAACCAGGCCTAAGCCTCCCCATCCCACCTGCATTGGTGATGCTTCTGCACTTCTCCCTCCCTCTCTGTAGGCTTGGACTTGTACTGTACGTGGAGATTACTCTGCCTCACAGTCCCAGGCATTGGAACTCATGAAACCTCCCAACACCCTGCTGCCTAACTGGTGGCCTACAAAGGCCCGTGGGTTGGATGCGGCTTTCAAGCCACATGTTGGACACCAGGGGCTGTCTGCACATGGTCAATTTTTAGTAGCGATATCATGATTCTCAAATCTCTTGCAATTAATTGCTTGGAATAACATTGTGTGACCATTAGCAGTTAATTGATGCTACTTGAGTACCTCTTGCCATAAGAAACTAGGGATGCACCGAAATTTCGGCCACCGAAACATATCGGCCGATAATGGCCCTTTCGGCAAAAGGCCAAAACAGAATTCTTGCGGTTACTGGCGTCAAATCGCGCATGCGCAGTAGAGACGGTAGAATCAGCGGGTGACATCACTAGTTGTGTGGGCGGCGTGCACGTTCCTCGCGGTTAAGACGCCGCAACGCCACACCCGTAAGCACGTTCCCTGCTGAGACGCTGGCACCTTCCCTGCGGACGCCCTTCGTGCTTGTGAGACGCTGCTGGGACTAAAATTATGGAATTTATTGCATTAGACGACCAGCCATACTCTGTTGTGGAGGACGTTGGATTCCGTAGGCTCATGCAACATATTGAGCCGCGTTACTCAATACCAAGCAGACGCTTCTTTGCAGATACCAGTCTACATGAATTGTTTAGCAGCGTTAGAAAACACGTTCAGGAGCTCATGACTACCGACATCATAGCAATCAGTTTTACTACCGACATTTGGAGTTCAGATGTCAGTCCAAGGAGCATGCTGAGCCTGACAGCGCAGTGGATAGATGACAAATTTCAATTGCAAAACATCCTACTTAACGCACGTGAGTTTGTTGGATCACATTCTGCAGCAGCAATATCTGATGCTTTAAAATCCATGCTTGACATTTGGCACATTGAGAAGTCTAAAGTGCATTTGATTGTCCGAGATAATGCGCGGAACATGGCAAAGGCAATGTAAGACAGTGAACTTCAAAGCATACTGTGCATGGCGCACACACTAAAATTTGCTGTGAATGAAGGATTGCTGAGTCAGCGCACCATATCTGATATCGTATCAAAAGGAAGAAAAATTGTGGGTCGCTTTAAGCATTCTCCGCTTGCTTATTCCAGATTACAAGCTTTGCAGATGCTGTTTGGAATGGCACCGAAACGACTGCAGCAAGATGTAGCTACTCCTTGGAACAGCACCTACTATATGCTACAGAGTCTTTTTGAACAAAAGTGTGTTTTGGCTGCATACATTGCAGATTACGAGCTACCAGCAACACTGCGTGCACATCAGTGGACGTTGGTTGAAAACAGTTTGGCTCTTCTCCATTTGAACAGTTAACAAAAGAAATAAGCTCAACGAATGCTTGCATTGCTGAAGTTATCCCCTTGATTGATGCACTGAAGTGTCTGCTTGGAAAAGAGGTAGAAACAGACCATGGCGTAAAAACGGCTAAAACCACTCTACTGGAGGCCATTACCAAACGGTTTCAAGACACCGAGTCCAACCCTCTGTACTGCATTGCAACAGTTCTAGATCCTCGATTTAAAGAGCATTACTTTAATGTGGAGAAAAAGCAGCGTGCACGGGAAATGATACTGGCACAAATGGAGGCGGTGGAAGCATCTAGTCAAGGAGTTTCGAGGTGTCGCACAGGAAAGTGAGAAACGGTTGCATACTGAAGAGGAACACACTCCCTCCATATCTGATAGGTTTGAAGAAATTTTACACGAATGCACCCCAATCCATAGTGGTGCCACAACAAGTGCAGCTACCCAACAGCTGGACATTTATTTAGCCGAACAGCCCATTTCCAGAAGCGACAATCCCCTTGAGTACTGGCGCATCAACAAAGAACGTTTTCCCTTGCTTGCACAGATTGCGCGCAGATATTTATCTGCCCCAAGCACCAGTACAGAGAGTGAGGGACTATTCAGTCTAGCATCTCATATTCTTGATGAGAAGAACCGTCTCTCCTGTGAGAAAGCTGAACAACTTTTGTTCCTAAAGCGAAATCTGCCACTTATACTGAAATAGATTTAAAAATCCGTAGCATAGACCAATTCATTTACCATGTTGAACATAGTAAATGAATTGGTATTGGACTGTGCTATTGGACAATTGGAACATACAACATAGTATGACTGACTACCTAGTATGTTCCAATTGTCTAGTTGTGCCATTTGTTGGTTGTTCATTGTAGTTCTTCTACAGTTTTTTGCACTTGTCTTCAATTTAAGAGAGAACTCCAGCTTTTGAACTACTGTACCATAGTTTGTTGCTGTTGGGCCAAACTATGTCTCTCCCTAAGCTGTCAGCCCGCTGCATGTGCAAATACAAAACATACAGTTTTGCATCTGTGGCTGTCTACATACTACATTATTATCCCGCACTGTGTTCCGGGTATGGGCGATGACTTCCATAAACACAGACTAGTCTACATTGCTTGCTGTGATTGGCTGAGCACCGCTGCTGTAGACTAGTCTGTGTTCCAGGATGTCTCCGCACATACCCGGGGCCAGAACACAGTGCGGTCTACTGTATGACTGTGTGTGTAACCCGCAGATATATTATAGACTTATATATCGCACATCCAGCCACTGACACCTTAGGGAGAGAACTTGGGGGGGAAAAAAAATACTAGTTCTCATTTAAGTTGAAAGAAAATAATAAAAATGTTATTATAGCATAGTATAACTGTTGTACTATGTTATATTTACAGAAACTGTCTGAAACAAAATAACGGCCTTCTGCCATTTTGTTATGTTTAGTTGAGACTCTCGAGAGTTGTTCTTTAATAAGTTATACATAGTTTGTTGTTCTGTTGTTGGGCCAAACTATGTCATGTCATTGTCTCTCCCTAAGCTGTCAGCCCACTGCATGTGCAAAACTGTATGTTCTGTATCTGTGGCTGTCTACATACTACAGTACTATATTATACCGCAATGTGTTCCGGGTATAGACAGAGACTTCCAGAAACACAGAATACCTGTAGGCTATATTGCTTGCTGTGATTGGCTGAGTACCGCTGCTGTAGACTAGTCTGTGTTCCAGGATGTCTCCACCCATACCCGGGGCCGGAACACAGTCTACTGTACGACTAATATGTATGTAACCCGCAGCTTCATACATACACTTATCACACATGCTGACACCTTGGGGAGAGAGAACTCAGAATTACTAGTTCTGATGCAAGTTGGAAATAAAATATAAAAAAAGTCAGTCTTTAATATTAATATATAATCATATAAAAATGACAATTATTTTATTTATATTATTTATTTTATGCCTGTTTTATTTGGTATGGTGGTGCAATTTGCACTGACTGCAGTCTTTTATTTTTATCTTCTGTGTCCACTGTCCAATTTATGTGGGTTACTTTAATAAAGTACTTTTTGACATTACTGGATTGTACTATTCCTTTTCTGACTACAATTAATGTTTACGTTGAATATAAATAATATAACGAATACGAATGTATTTCCAATAATTTTTTGGGGTAATATTAAAAAAAGCATACATCGGTTTCGGGCCTTTTCGGTATCGGTTTTCGGGATCAATCAAGATTGGTTTTCGGTATCGGTTTCGGTACCAAAAAAAACATTCGGTGCATCCCTATAAGAAATAATTCCTTCCATATGTGGAGCATTTGATTACTATGATCACCACTCCTAGAGAGGTCTCTAAAAATAATAATCGTTTTGAAATGTGGTTTTCATTGAAGTTAACTGATTTAAATTTAATAGAGGTAAACATGTGGGTAGTGGTATTTGAAAAATGACTGTATTCTTACAGATTTTTGCAGAAGTGTCATGTTTGTTGGGTCTGGTTTGACACTTTTTTTTTTTTTTTTCAGCAGCATACATTGTGGATAACATAATGGTTTTGGGTGCATATGACATATATTTTAGGTATCTGTGTAGGGGAGAAAAAAAAACTTAAAGGTGAAGGTCACTTTTGGAACATGTTACATGTTCCAGCATTCCCCCTGCTGAACCCCCCCATGGCAGCAGACACCTGTTACTATTTAAAAACGGGTAACTGCCCAGTATGAGGTTGTGCCAACAGCTATGGTGAGAGTCTGCAAAAGCTGTACATTGCACCCATAATCAACTGCAATCAGCATGCTCTGCAGGCACCTTTGTACTTGCAAAAAAAGTGCATTTATTATTTATTAATTTTTTGTAGCTGGACGTATCCTTTTAAGCCAGTGATCATCAACCCTGTCCTTAGGGCCCACTAAGGCTGGATTCACACCTATGCAGCTTTAGTGCTTTTTGCATTTTGCAGATTTGCACTACAGTCCATTTAACATGGTTTCCTATGAAACACGTTCGGTAGTGCAATTCTGCAAATTGCAAAAAGCACTAAAACTGCATAGTGTGAATCCAGCCTAACAGGCCAAGTTTGCAAGATAACTGAAATACATCACCGGTGATATCATTTGCTGTTCAGTGATTGCAGTATTCTAGTCTACATCTCCCCAAGGTAATACATAAAACCTGGCCTGTTAGTGGGCCCTGAGGACAGGGTTGATGACCACTGCTTTAAGATGCTGCATAGCAGGCCACACATTGTCTGCGCTTACCTGCCACCCTTTCCTTGTTGGTACCACTTGCTTTGCCAGCTTTTTGTTGCCCTGTCTCAACTTTTTTGTGACATGTTGCTGCCATCAATTTCAAAATGACCTTATTTTTCTTAAAATGGTACATTTTCTCAGTTTAAACATTTGCTATGTTTTCTATTTTCTCCTGTAAATAGAACATGGGTTAATGAGATTTGCATGTAGATTTTACCGTGCCCCAGCTTTTTTGGAATTGGGGTCATACAGGTTTTTGGGTTTAGTACCCCTTCAGCTTGGGTACACACACCTTCATTGCAGAAACTGGGGATTTTTGGAGACCTGACAGTATTGTCAGGGCTTTTTCATCCAGACAAGAACAGGCAGGGCCTTAAACCGTGGCTAAAATTTAGCGGCCAATTGCATCTAAGTATTTTAATTCCCAAAGCTTCTTTTGAAATTGTAGCTCCCAAGATGGATTTTATAATGCATTCTTGAGTTATGTTTTTGAATGTTCTCATTTATCCAGGTCATGGTATAGCTAGTAGTGTTGTGCCAATTCAACCAACATGTAGAAGTGACTGTAAAACCTCTTCTGCATTACAGAGCAAGTCCAGTTGAATGTGACTATCACTAGCCATGCTTTAAATTTTGGCAATAATATTTAATAGCATGTTTTATTAAAAGTAGCTTTCAACATATTTTTTTTTAGAGGTTTCTCACCTTTTTTGGTGTTCAGTTGAAACCACAGCAAAGTTTCCTTAAACCGATATTAAACCCAAAACCAAACATTTTTTATTTTGCAGCTTACCAATTCTTAAAGGGACACTAAAGGTTCCTGTTAAAAAATAAATAAAATAACAAACATGTTATACTTGCCTCCGCTGTGCAGCTCGTTTTGCACAGAGTGGCCCTGATCCTGGTCTTCTGGGGTCCCTCTGCGGCTGTCTCGGCTCCTCCCCGCATCAGCTAACCCCCTTCATGGGAAGCTCTCTCCCAAGGGGGTTAGCTTGCGTGCGTGCTCCCATGATATAGACGGCAGCCATAGCCGCCGACTGTGTCACTCGGCCCCGGCGCGCCGCGTCATTGATTTGATTGACAGCAGCGGCAGCCAATGGCTGCGCTGCTATCAATCAACTAATGAATGAGCCGAGAAGCCAGCACGTTCACGGTGCGGGACTTTCTAGGGGTCAGGTAAGTAAACGGGGGGGGGGGGGGGGCTGGGGGGCCGCTAATCCTGCTTTTTCACCTTAATGCATAGAATGCATTAAAGTGAAAAAACATGTACCTTTACAACCCCTTTAAATGTGATGGGTTGCATTGGTTTTCTTTTTTGGGCTTTCTTTCCTTTTATTTTTACCTGGTATTCCTGCCAGTAAGTCTGTTGACAGGGGGTGTATACAATGATCAGCTTTTATTTATGTAAAACCTTTATCCCAAAAGAAAAAAAAATTGCTGTAACGTTTTAAAAATGTTAACTGGAGTTTGGCTTTAGTTTGATGGTGTATTTAAATATGCTAGTGCATCTAACACTACCCTCCCCGCAGATTAAAGGTGACCATAGATGGATTGAATCCAGAATAATAATTCTTATGAAAAGTCTGTATGAAAAGTTTGTATGAAAATTCTCAGAACATTCAAATATTCTAAAGATTTAATTTGCTTTTAACATTTGATTGTGGAATAAATGGACTTTACCGAATGAAAACCACATACACTGTTTAGAAGTTTGTTTGCTCAAGAAAATGTTTCCATCCCACTCCAAATTTTCTTGTCACTGCAGTTGAAAATGAACGTCAATTTGCCCCACTAATGATTAGAAAAACAAACGCACAAACTTTATTAGAACATTATTTTCCTAAGAATTTTAGTTTAAAATTCTCCCCATCTAGGGCCAGCTTTAAAATGCTGCTGTCTAAAGGTGTCTCTATTGCTCCTTCAGCCAGAGTGTAAGCACCCTAATACAGCAAGTGTGTTACTGGCCAGACCACCAGGTGAAAACAGGGAAAAAAGACTAATGCAGCCACCACATCCAAGAATTGGTAAGCTGCAATATATTATATATTTGGTTTTAAATTTAACCACTTGCCGACCGCGCACCATCATTTGACCGCAACAGAATGGCTCCCCTGCGTGAATCGCCGTAGCTGTACAGCAGCCGCTTTGAGAGGTATAGGGGGCATGCGCCCGCCACGTCGCTTATGTGCCCATGCGCGTGCCCACCGGCCACAATCGCTCCTGACAGAGCCAGAACGGGGATGTGTGTAAACACATCCCCGTTCTGGCAGGGTAGAGGAGACCGATCATGTGTTCCTAGTACATGGGAACAACAATCGGTCTCCTCCCCCAGGCAGTCCCATCCCCCCTACAGTTAGAACACACTGAGGGAACAAATTTAACCCCATGATCGCCCCTTAGTGTTAACCCCTTTCATGCCAGTGACATTTATACAGTAATCGGTAACTATTTTTAGCTCTGATCGCTGTATAAATGTCAATGGTCCCAAAAAAGTGTCAAAAGTGTCTGATCTTTCCGCCACAATGTCACAGTTCCAATAAAAATTGCAGTTTGCCGTCATTACTAGTAAAAAATAAATAAAAATGCCATAAATGTATCCCCTATTTTGTAGACAATATAACTTTTGCGCAACCAATCAATATACGCTTATTGCATTTTTTTTTTTTTTTTTTAACCAAACATATGTAGAAGAATACATATCGGCCTAAACTGATGAAGAAATTAGTTTTTGTAACAGAAAAATTGGATATTTATTTATTAAAGCAAAAAGTAAAAAATAATAGGATTTTTATAACAGCTTACCTGTAAAATCCTTTTCTTAGGAGTACATCACGGGACACAGAGCGACATAGTCATTACTAATGGGTTATATAGATACCGTCAGGTGCTGGCACTGGCAACTTCCAAAACCGGAAGTACCCTCCCCTATATAAGCCCCTCCCATCCGGGAGCACCTCAGTTTTGTAGCAAAGCAATAAGTGTCCCCAAAGAGGGGCGGGAGCTCTGTGTCCCGTGATGTACTCCTAAGAAAAGGATTTTACAGGTAAGCTGTTATAAAAATCCTATTTTCTTTCTCGTACATCACGGGACACAGAGCGACATAGTCATTACTAATGGGATGTCCTAAAGCAATGCCCAATGAGGGGGGGGATACACCATATATAAGCTGAGCGCTATCAGACATGAGGATCTTTTGCGGCCTGCAACACACTGCGCCCAAAGGCGACATCCTCCTGACTTCTAACGTCCACCTGGTAGAACCTAGTAAACGTGTGAACTGAAGACCATGTTGCGGCCTTACAGATTTGAGCCAGGGAGGCCTGGTGATGCACTGCCCATGAAGTTCCAACTGCTCTCGTGGAGTGCGCTCTAACTTTGAACGGAGGCGGTCTCCTTCTCAAGCCATAGGCTTGTATTATGACCTGTCGAATCCACTTGGCTAAAGTAGATTTTGACGCTGCCTGACCCTTTCTGGGGCCTTCCAGCAGAATAAACAAAGTATCCGTTCTGCGAATCTGAGCAGTGGCTTTTAGATAAGCTTTAACTGCTCTTACTACATCCAAAGAATGCAATAACTTTTCCTCTACCGAAGTAGGTTTAGGGAAAAAAGAAGGAAGAACCACATCTTGGTTCAAATGAAACCTCGATACCACCTTAGGAAGAAAGGCTGGATGAGGGCGTAACACTACTCTATCCTTATGGATAACCAGATATGGCTCCTTACAGGACATAGCTGCTAATTCCGACACTCTTTTAGCCGAACAAATGGCTACTAGAAAAATCAATTTCCTGGTGAGAAGAACCAGGGAAATATGCTGTAATGGTTCAAATGGTTGTTTCTGTAGAACCGACAGAACCAAGTTTAGATCCCATGGACATATGGAAAATATTAACCGGAGGACTAATACGCATCACTCCTTGTATAAAGGCTTTGACTAGTGAATGCGAAGCCAAGGGCCTTTGAAAAAATATTGACAAGGCCGAAATCTGACCCTTGATAGTACTCAAGGCAAGCTTCCTATCTACAGCCCATTGTAGGAAGTCCAGAATCCTACCTATTACGTATTTACGTGGATGCCATTTCTTGGCCTCACACCAGGCGATGTACGCCTTCCAGATTCTATAGTAGATCTGCCTGGATACCGGCTTCCTGGCATTAATCATGGTAGATACCACAGCATTAGAGAGCCCTCTCTTTTTTTAGAATGTGGGCTTCCATAGCCAGGCCGTCAAACCTAGGGCTGGTAAGGAAGGGTGGTATATCGGTCCTTGCGAAAGCAGGTCCGGACGATGTGGGAGGGTCCAAGGACTCCCCACAGACATTTTTACCATCTCCGCGTACCATGCTCTTCGGGGCCACGCTGGAGCCACCAGAATCACTGGTTTCTTTTCTACCCTGATTCTGCGGAGTAATCGAGGTAACAATTGTGGCGGTGGGAATGCATATATCAGCTTGAACTGATCCCAAGGGAACACTAGGGCATCCGAGCCGCAAGCTAGTGGATCCCTTGTCCGAGAGACAAACCTGTCCACCTTTGCGTTGAATCTGGATGCTAGAAGATCTACATCCGATGTTCCCCATCGCTGACATATTGTCCAGAAAACCTCGGGGTGAAGGGACCCTTCCTCTGGCATAATTGCTGGTGACTTAGAAAGTCCGCCTTCCAATTCTCCACTCCTGGAATGAATACCGCAGATATGGCTGGGACATATCTTTCTGCCCATTTCAGGATGTAATTTACTTCCCTCTGGGCTGCACGACTCCTGGTGCCCCCCTGATGATTGATATATGCCACTGCTGTGGCATTGTCTGATTGAATTCTGACAGGGGACCCTTGGAGTTTGGATGTCCATGCTACTAGGGCATACCGGGCTGCTCGTATCTCTAAGAGATTGATGGGCAGGGCCTTTTCTGCATCCGACCATCTGCCCTGGAGAGACTATTGCTCCAGTACAGCTCCCCAGCCTATAAGGCTGGCATCTGTAGTGACCACCTTCCAAGAAATCGGACTGAAGGATTTCCCTTTTTCCAGATTCTGGGGAACCAACCACCAACGGAGGCTCTTGCGAACGGAAGGGGACAAGGACATTGTTAAGTCTAGGGCCTGAACTATTTTGTTCCAGGCTGACAGTATGGCCCCTTGCAAATTCTTTGAATGGAATTGACCGTAGGGTACTGCTTCGAATGATGCCACCATTTTTCCCAGCAGCCTCATGCACAGGCGTATGGACGGCTGTCTTTTGTACCCACTAAGTGGATCAAATCTTTCAAAGACAACACCTTTCCTCGAGGCAAGAATATTTTTCTCTGGCCTGAATCCAACCTTAGCCCCAAGTATTCCAGACTTTTGACTGGTTTTTAGGGCTAACTTGTCTCGGTTGATAATCCAACCGTGAGATTCCAGATACTTGATTGTCTTGTGAACGACCACATCTAGTTTTTTCACTGAGTGGTCTATCAGCAACAAGTCATCTAGATATGCCATTATCATTACACCTTGTGTTCTTAGATTGGCCAATAAAGGGCCAGAATTTTTGTAAACACTCGTGGTGCTGTGGCCAAACCGAAGGGTAAGGCTCTGAACTGAAAATGGCGCCCTTCTACTGCAAAGCGTAGACATTTTTGGTGGACTGGAAAGATGGGAATGTGCAAATAAGCATCTTTTATGTCGATCGCGGCTAACCAATCCTCCCCCTTGTAGGGCAGTGGCCACCGATCGGATCGACTCCATCGGAAAGTCCTGATATACAGGAATTTGTATAGCCCTTTTTAGCATTAATATGGGCCTCCCGTCTGCGTTTGCTTCGGGACTGTAAAGAGGTTTGAGTAAAACCCGAACCCTCATTCTTCCAGGGGAACCTCCATAATTACTCCTTGGAGCAATAGTTTGTTCTAGTGCCAACAGGAGGGACTCTCTCTTCCGGGGATCCCTTGGCACGTTTGACCTCAAAAATGGGAAGGAGGAGAGTCTTTTAACTCCAAACTGTATCCCAAACATACTGCGGAGAGCACCTATCTGTCTTGATCGTGTCCCGCCAGGTCTCTTGCGAACAACTGGAGTCCTCCCCCCACCCGACTGAGTGGGGGCAACCCTTCAATGAATTTAACTTTGGGGGAGGTTTTGTACCTCCCCTGACCCAGGGTTTCTCATTACCCTGCTATTGTCCCTGTTTTTTTACCCCCGGGAATTGACCGAGGAGGCCGTCGGAACTGTTACACAGCCGATGCCCCAGGGACTGGAGAAGCAGGCCTCTTAAAGAGGGACCTCTAACTCTGTTTTTAACCGGCAAGAGCGTATTTTTACCGCTGGAAATTTTCTGGATATATTTGTCCAGGTTTTCCCTGAATAAGCGTTCACCATGAAATGGGACGCTAACCAGCCATTCTTTACAGGGAGCTTCAGCAGACCAGTTTTTGAGCCATAGAAGCCTACGCATATGTACTATAGACAGCGTAAGGCGGGAGGCCTGATGGACTGAATCCTTTATGGCGTCAACCGCAAAGCCTAAGGCTCTAGGTAGATCAGCTAGGGCAAAGCCTGCTGATCTGTCAAGTCCCTCAAGACCTGTTTCAACTGATCCTTCACTGCTTAGCAGACCCCAATAGCTGCTACTGCTGGTTGTGTCACCAAGCTTGCTGTAGAAAGAAGCAGACTTTCATAAGGACTCCAATCTTTTATCTATTGGGTTCTTGAACATTTGGACATTATCCACTGGACATGTCAGTGATTTATACATACAAGAGATGGCTGCGTCCACTGTAGGGACCTTCCATTTTTTATTTTTTTTGATGAACTTATCCTCCATGGGATAGACCACCGGAAATCTCTTGGGGGAATAAATATTTTCTCAGGACGTTCCCAATCCTGGTAAATAAGCCCTTTCAGTAAAGGGTGAAGTGGAAAAGAACAGACAGTCTGGGGGCTTCTAGCGACCCCAACGAGGATACAGTAGTGGTTGATGGTTCCGCAAGGTGCATTTTTAAATGCTGATCGGACCATGTTAGTCAGAGACTGAACCCATAATCTTTCAGCTTGAGATGCTGAGAAAAGGTTCCCCCACTGTTGACTCCTCTATAACAGAATCAACCTTATCCTGATCCCCTTCAGGCAGGTCGATCCCTGTATGGGACTGTTGCTCTGCTAACAGGCACTTTGAAGGAGGAGATGGAGATCGGGCGTGCTTTCCCTGACAGGGAGGCAGCGATTAATGTTGACAATCTCTCTCTAATCCTCCCAAAGCTGAGGAAAAAACCTCCTCTGTTACATACACAGGAGCAGGTGAACTGAGGACAGCCACAGTACCAAGTACCCCTGCGGGGTCTCTACGGTCACTTACCTCTGAACTTCAGGGGAGACTGGTGCAGCAGAAGTATGCCCAAGATCCTCAGAGCCCGATGAGACCCCCTTCGCTTCCTGGAAGATTCAGTTCCGGAGCTTCTGGACGGCATATTCCTAAGCCTAAAGCTGAGGTATTCCAGCCGTAATACACCACTTTTACTGAGAATAGTCTAGCACAATTGCTGCTATATCACAGTTGGTGTCTACTAAAGTGCCTTTCTAGGGGATGCCTGCATCAACCGCCTCTATGTGCCTTTATATTGTTGCTAGCTCTGTCTGTGCACTTCAACAGCCAGCTATAATGTGCTTTAAAACACGCTGGACGCCCGCACATGCGCAGTAGCGCCGCGGCGCACACCTGAGCGTCATCCACCCGCTCCGCCCCTTTTTCCAGATCGCCTCTATGAATAGAGGCGCGTGCACGCGCACGCGCGCGGGCACGTGCGCCTTCGGCGCCTTTTTTGAAAACAACAAGGAGCTAGATGGGAGCCAGGGTCCCTTTGCCGCAGGGCCCGGGGATGGATGAGCGCAGCAACAGGGCAGAGGAGACAGCTTCCCAGGAGAGAACATACCAACTGCCTGGATTTGATTCTGGAAGAAAAAAATCCACATTACAAGAAAAAGAACCATAGCGGCCTCTAGTGTCTAACACAGGTACCGCGGTGTTACATTTTTTTTTTTTTCTTGCCTACTATTAAAATTTTTACATTTTCTCAGTAGTAACAGGCATACACAGAATATTAGCGGGAATACCGTTAGGTAACAGACAGAAAGACAAATTAGGCTTGGGGGTCCCCCAATAGAACCAAGTTCCTGGGGGCCCCCACTTACCTGTTCCCCGCCGCAGGACTTTGTTTGGTCCACAAAAGCCCAAACTTCACCTATCACGGCAGGCATTGTAATCAAACCTTCAGGGACCGGGTTCCCAAGGATTCCACTCCCCTGGACCTGTATAGCACCCTGCACAGAAAACATCTTGGTCGTGGGTATGACCAGAGCTCTGGATCCCAGGGTCCAGCTCTCCTAAGAGAAGCATTACAGGCAAAACCTTGCTCTTCTCTGCAAGGCCCGGGTACCGACCGTTTAGCTATGAAGCTTTTTTGGTCGGATCCGGAATAGCTTACTGAGGCCCAAAAGAACCTGCACGCAAGCTCAGTGAAAAACACATGTTTCTTCTTGGCCAACACCTTAGACACTGGCAAAAAACTGAGGTGCTCCCGGATGGGAGGGGCTTATATAGGGGAGGGTACTTCCGGTTTTGGAAGTTGCCAGTGCCAGCACCTGACGGTATCTATATAACCCATTGGTAATGACTATGTCGCTCTGTGTCCCGTGATGTACGAGAAAGAAATAGTTTTTTTTTTTTTTTTTAAATTGTCGGTTTTTTGTTTTATAGTGTAAAAAATAAAAACCGCTGAGTAGAACAAATACCACCAAAAGAAAGCTCTATTTGTGGGAAAAAAAGGACATACATTTTGTTTGGGTACAGGGTCGCACGACTGCACAATTGTCAGTTAAAGCGACACAGTGCTGTATCGCAAAAAATGGCCCGATCAGGAAGGGGAGTAAAGTCTTCCAGGTCTGAAGTGGTTAATACTGTTCTAAATGATAGGCTGTCTGTGTGAACAATGTAAAAACTCAGAAAAAAACTATCCTTTCTGCAGTGTTAAGTGGTGTACATCATGTTCCTTTCTCTACTGTATCTGTATGCTTACCATAAGTAAAAAAAAAAAGTCAGCGACAACGTATAATATATTATGCCATTGATTGGAATGTCTTTAAAAGTATTTTCTCAAGTTGCGGATCGAACTAGTGGACATGCTGCAAAGAACCCTTCATGTTTCTTGGCAGGTAAATGGAAGTAGTTATTGGGCAATTCAGATTTTTGGAAGAGGTTTAAGGTTTTTCATGTCATCGGTACTCAACACTTATTTTTCCCACTGGTGTTTATTAAAATGCATTGAATGAGTTGTTCTGTATCTTAGCAATTGTATACACTGTACTTTAGTAATTCAAGATGAAGTGAACACCTGTTTTTATTTAACTTCAGTATGTTGCATTAAACCTAGAATTAATTGTTATTTTTAACGTTATTGTTTCCAGATTTCAACTGCAGACTTTGCATGTTTTATAAGAGCATGTACTGTAAGTAGGTATCCTAAGACTTTACATGTTAACTTTCTTTCTATAAGCCATCTGTTTGTTAATAGAGAGATCCTGCTTAAATTACTAGCTGCTTATAAATGTAGGGGAGCTGAAGCAGTGCCATGACTCCACACCCTTGATCTGTCAGTTGCTTTTTAGCTTCCTAAATAAAAGAAGCAAATTAAATTATATTGCATGTTAGTTAAAAAGTACCCATAATCATAACCTAGAAACATAGATGCCACTTCATCCTGCCAATAACAGTCGAAAGGATTGTATGTGTGTTGCCCTTGACATGTTTAGACACCTCCAGGATGACTATTCTTGCAGAATCAATCACTGAATGGAAATTTTCTGGGTGAAGGCTTCTGTTCTCTGAGGCCAGGAGAGCCTACACACGACATGTTTGCCTTGCTGGAGAGCAGGGATGAGCCGAACACCACCCTGTTCGGTTCGCACCAGAACCTGCGAACAGACAAAATGTTCGTGTGAACTTTAGAACCCTATTAAATACAATGGACTCGAACGTTCAAAATCTAAAGTGCTAATTATAATGCCTAATATGCAAGTCATTGTCATAAAAAGTGTTTAAGGACCCGGGTCCTGCCCCAGGGGACATGTATCAATGCAAAAAAAAGTTTTAAAAACTGACGTTTTTTCGGGAGCAGTGATTTTAATAATGCTTAAAATGAAAAAATAAAAGTGAAATATTCCTTTAAATTTCGTACCTGGGGGGTGTGTATGATATGCATGTAAAGTGGCGCATGTTTCCCGTGCTTAGAACTGTCCCTGCAAAAAATGTCATTTTTGAAAGAAAAAAAGTCATTTAAAACTCACTCGCGGCTATTAATGAATTGTCGGCTCCCGGCAATACATACAAAAGTCATTGATAAAAAAATAAAAAATAAAGCGTGGGGGTTCCCCAAAATTCAATTACCAGGCCCTTCAGGTCTGGAATGGATATTAAGGGGAACCCCGCCGCAAATTAAAAAAAAAATGGCGTGGAGTCCCCCTAAAAATCCATACCAGACCCTTATCCGAGCACGCAACCTGGCCGGCCGCAGGGGAAGAGGGGGGGGGGGACGAGAGAGCGCCCCCCCTCCCTCCTGAACCGTACCAGGCCACATGCCCTCAACATGGGGAGGATGTCCCCATGTTGATGGGGACAAGGGCCTCATCCCTACAACCCTTGCCCGGTGGTTGTGGGGGTCTGCGGGCGGGGGGCTTATCGGAATCTGGAAGACCCCTTTAACAAAGGGGACCCCCAGATCCCGGCCCCCCGATGTGAATTTCACGAAGAAAGCGTAATTTTTTTTTAAAAAAACACACAAACACCTTGAAAAAGTCCTTTATTAAAAAAAAACAAAAAACATTCCAGCGGTGAAATCCAGTGTCCCGCGGCGATCCCGATGTCCAGCGCTGTCCGTCACTGGTTGTGCCTGAGCGGACCTGATGGGGAACTTCCTCCTCAGTGTTTTAAATGTATAGACCCGCCCCGTCTAAAGTTCCCCATCAGGTCCGCTCAGCGGACCAGATGCGGAACATGACAAGGGGCGGGTCTATACATGTATTACCAAAATGAGCGAAGTTCCCCATCAGGTCCGCCCCCTCGGTATGTCGGACCCGCCTACGTCATTGGCCTGAGCGGGGAACTTCCTTCACTGTGTAATTTAAATTACACAGTGAAGGAAGTTCCCCGCTCAGGCCAATGACGTAGGCGGGTCCAACATACCGAGGGGGCGGACCTGATGGGGAACTTCGCTCACTTTGGTAATACATCAGGTCCGCCCCCTCGGTATGTCGGACCTGCCTACGTCATTGGCCTGAGCGGGGAACTTCCTTCACTGTGTAATTTTACCTGATGGGGAACTTCTCTCACTTTGGTAATACATGTATAGACCCGCCCCTTGTCATGTTCCGCATCTGGTCCGCTGAGCGGACCTGATGGGGAACTTTAGAAGGGGCGGGTCTATACATTTAAAACACTGAGGAGGAAGTTCCCTATCAGGTCCGCTCAGGCACAACCAATGATGGACAGCGCTGGACATCTGGATCGCCGCAGGACACTGGATTTCACCGCTGGAATGTTGTTTTTTTTTTTTTGTTTTTTTATAAAGGACTTTTTCAAGGTGTTTGTTTTTTTTTAACATTTTTTTTACGCTTGCTTCGTGAAATGGTAGGGGTACAATTTACCCCTTACCAATTCACATTTGGGGGGGCCGGGATCTGGGGGTCCCCTTTGTTAAAGGGGTCTTCCAGATTCCGATAAGCCCCCCGCCCGCAGACCCCCACAACCACCGGGCAAGGGTTGTAGGGATGAGGCCCTTGTCCCCATCAACATGGGGACATCCTCCCCATGTTGAGGGCATGTGGCCTGGTACGGTTCAGGAGGGAGGGGGGGCCGCTCTCTCATCCCCTGTGGCTGGCCAGGTTGCGTGCTCGGATAAGGGTCTGGTATGGATTTTTAGGGGGACTCCACGCCATTTTTTTTTTAAATTTGGGGTGGAGTTCCCCTTAAAATCCATGCCAGATCTGAAGGGCCTGGTATGGATATTTGGGGGAACCCCACGTCATTTTTTTTTTTAAATTTGCGGCGGGGTTCCCCTTAATATCCATTCCAGACCTGAAGGGCCTGGTAATTGAATTCTGGGGAACCCCCACGCTTTTTTTTTTTTTTTTATCAATGACTTTTGTATGTATTGCCGGGAGCCGACAATTCATTAATAGCCGCGAGTGAGTTTTAAATGACTTTTTTTCTTTCAAAAATGACATTTTTTGCAGGGACAGTTCTAAGCACGGGAAACATGCGCCACTTTACATGCATATCATACACACCCCCCAGGTACGAAATTTAAAGGAATATTTCACTTTTATTTTTTCACTTTAAGCATTATTAAAATCACTGCTCCCGAAAAAACGGCCGTTTTTAAAACTTCTTTTTGCATTGATACATGTCCCCTGGGGCAGGACCAGGGTCCCCAAACACTTTTTAGGACAATAACTTGCATATAAGCCTTTATAATTAGCACTTTAGATTTCTCCCATAGACTTTTCAAATTTGCCGCGAACACCCCAATTTGTTCGCTGTTCGGCGAACAGGCAATGTTCGAGTCGAACATGAGTTCGACTCGAACTCGAAGCTCATCCCTACTGGAGAGATTATGTATACTCCTGTCATGATTGTTCTATGGAACTAAGACCCCTTTCAAACTGGGGCCGCCTGTGCTTTAGCGTTAAAGCGCTGCTTGTTTTAGCAGCGCTTTACCACTGTTTAAGCAGCGCTTTTGGACCGCTAGCGGGGCGCTTTAACCTCCGCTAGCCGCCAAAGAAGGTGTTAAAAATGTCTGTTGTGTCGCTTTCTAAGCTCTTTTCAGGCATTTCGAAAACGCTGCTCATTCATTGCAATAGGCAGGGGCGTTTTGGGAGTGCTGTATACAGCTCTCCCAAACTGCCCCGAAGATGCTGCTTGCAGGACTTTTTCTAACGTCCCGAAAGCGCACCGCCCGGGTGTGATAGCTCTCAGGCTTTCACATTTGGGCGGCATGGGAGGTAGTTTTCAGTCACTATTTCTAGCGCTAAAATGCCTGAAAACTTCCTTAGTGTGAAAGGGGTCTAAACATGTACATTTGGCTGCTAAGATTATGCATATTAATGCCATGGTCGTTGTAAAGAGCCGGATTTTGTTATTGCCCGGTTTGTCTACAGACATTTGTAATTTATCCCAGCTTCAGTCTGTCTCAAATTGCCCTTGCTATAGTGTATTTTACAGTTAAACATTGATTTTAAATGTTACTAAAGGCACTGGGGAAAGGGAAGTGACCGCTCCAGATAGGTGTGCTTGGCTGATCAATCTCCTCCTGAAGACCACGGTTGCTGGCAATGCATATTACAGAAAAAGAAAAGAATGTTTGGACAGCCGCACTCAAGAAAAAAATTCCTTTAAGTGTCCTTTATTGGTAAAAATGGAATACACTACAATCCACAGCAAGCAGAAAATCGGGACACACAGCTGACGTTTCGCACTGATACTCAGTGCTTACTCATAGCTGACGCTCTAAAAAAAATACATTTAAAATATATACTCAGCCATGATGGTCACATGATCAGAAGGCAGCGAATAGTAAATTGTCATTTCTAATCTAATGAAATACAATCGCATGCGTACATGATCAGAGAAAAGGGTGGCACATCATTATAACACAATCACAACGAATTACGATGAAACGTGTGTGTGTGTGTGTATATTCGAATGAATATATGTGTAACAAGACCACTAAAACCGGGCAATGTTCCATACAAAACATGAATCTAATTAAAAATTCTAAATTAAAGCTGAAAACTACAAAAATTAACTAATGTGTGTACGTGAAAAATTGTGCATACAATTAAATAAAGAACTTTATATATCTGAAAAAATAAAACCAACACATAAAACTAAAACTAAAATTAAATAAAACTAATTTTTTGATAAGCCACATTTTTGTAGATTCCTGCGATTATACATTTTTTCCATTTTTACTTACCGTAGGTACATATTTATCTTTTACTTTATATTTACCTCACTACACATTTACTAATGTACGTCTATACACCGCATAACAATAAGAGTCGGTTCACACAGGGGCAACACGACTCTTTGGAGGCGACCTGAGCCTGCACCACAGCGCGACATGGGGCGACTTACAAGTCGCCTCCAGGACAGGAGACATTCCAGTGGCCAATCAACCTTGAATCCGTTCTGTGGGAGAAAGCGACACTTACCTGTCCAGGACGCCCGTGATGTCCTCCGGCGAAGCCGACCTGTCCCTCAGCTCCGGGTGGAGATGCCAGCATTGCCTTGCGGCTTCACAGCCTGGTTCCCTACTGCACATGCACGAATCGCGCTGCGGCTTCTGAGAGTGGTCCTTGCTGTCTTCTGCTACCTGTGTCTCCCAGAAGACAGCGGGGGGGGGGTACAGAGGAGGGGCCAGACATGGCGTAGATCACTGCGGATACTGCAGCAATCTTTTTTCGAAGTGGTAGCAAATACCTGTATTAGACAGGTATCTGCTCCCCCCTGAAAGGTGCCAAATGTGACACCGGAGGGGGGGGGGAGGATTCCGTACAGCGGCAGTTCAATTTTTGGGTGGAACTCTGCTTAAATACAGCCATCTTTGTACTGTGCTCAGTGTTGGATAAAGCTGTAAAAAGATTTCTCTCCCTCATGTTGTCACTATATTGAAGTAGAAATCAATTGCTTCATGCAACATGCTTTTTAACATTGATGAGCTCATTTGTCTGCAAAAGCCTTAGCATTGCGCAAATTGATTCTCCTCCGAAGCTGATTGGTTTCTATGCAGAAGTGAGCCTGATTTTTGCACTGGGAGCCTATAAAGAAAATAGCGTATCTCGCCCCCTACCATATAGCCCTGTTTTCCTCTTCTGGGTCCACTTTATGCTGGCGGGCATGTGGACAAGTGGGAAATCGACTTTTATTTTTTGGACCTGTAGAAGATCTTCCAAATCCTCTCGGATGTCCCGAGCATTTTGACCATCCCAGATCCCCTTTTCACAAATTTAGGAATTAAGATCTTCCCACATGCTTTTTGCATACTAGTGTGCTGGATATAGTCTGAGCAATTAGAGCTGCTGCTTTCATTAGACAAACTGATTTTTCTGTTTATTTCTTCAGGACATCACAAGAGGAACCCCGTTTTTAAATTTTCCCATTGCACAGTAAATAAGGAACTTGCTTTTAGGAGGCCATGCTAAATAAAAACCTCCTACGTTGTTGTGTGCCCACTCCACCTGGTCTGTAGAGGTAGCCCGGGACAGTGTCACCATAGTGACCCTGTTATGCTCTGGGGAGGTGATCAGGATTTAAAAAAAAACAAAAATTTTTTCTCTTTCGTCCATGGACGGACACAGCTCCTTTATTCTTGACAGTAGGGTTTATATGCCGTCTATCAGGCAGACATGTTAACAGTTAAAAACCTGTGACAACAGCAAAGCTGAACAGTTCCGCCCAGGGGGCGGTCCCTCTGGTCATAACCCCTCACCCTGCATCTAGCAGCTCTGTTTTTTTCTGCCTAGCATAGAAGGACTTGGCTCCCGGTCAGGACCATGGTCCTGGAGATTAAATTTTTTCTACTTTTTTGAGATCCACTATCAACTGCCGGCTGGGTGACAGGCTGGATAATATAGATCCTTGTAGTCTCCCCAGTCCGGCCATCGAGCGTGAGCAGAACTTTAGCTACGCGCTGGCTCGGCCACGACATACCCCGTTTGCTCCAGGGTTGGCCGGTGAGCTATATGCTCCGGGGCACACACATGACCAGGCTACTGTGGTCCGAGTGAAGTGGGCCGTGGCTGACAGCCACTCCATACTGCTCGGGTGATAGGTCTGTCTGGAATGTGTCCAGCAGTCCCCGCAGGACGGGTAAGTAGGCTTCCACCTGTTTCGGCAGGATGGAACAGCTGGGCACTCCTGGGGAGGTCGACTAGGGGGTCTCTCACTCTCCCTTTCTTCTCTCCCTTCCCTCCTTCCCATGCATCTGTGGTGGCTGGGCCTCCGTGTCCTGGCTGGGGGCTGCGCTGGGTGTTTTTGGGTCCGCTCTCCGTTGTGGGTGTTGTCTGGTCTGTCATGTGGGGGGCCTCCGTTCGGACGCCTAGCGCGATCGCGGCCTTTTTAATTTGACCTCAGAAACCATCAGCGGTCATTTTGGCGGAACCGGCGCCATTTTCTTGTAGCCGTGTTGGTTCTAATGCTGAAGCAGCTCGCGCCCATTTTCTTGTAGCTCGCGCTCTTTATCCTGAGGCGGCCATTTTCTTGTAGCCCCAGCTTAGTTTTGGCCTCTAGCACTGGGAATGTCTTTCTGAATGGCGCGAACAGCTCAGAACACCTCAGACACAAAAGAACACCTCAGGCACAGGCAGCGCAGGAGAGAGAGCGGACCGCAGCGCTGTGCAGTACCTGGGTCAGGGTGGTGAGTAATCTGGGTGGCCCCTCAGTCTGTAAGCAGCTAGGAGGGTGGACCTTTGTGTACCTTGCCTTAAGTCCCTAAGTGGATGTCAGATGAGTGTAGGTCAGCATGGCATCTGAAGCTGGCGCTTCTTCTCCAGTCATCCCTGTGGTAGCAACCGGTGCCCCTGCACCTGCGGTGCCTATGGACGCTTTGTCGGCGGTCCTGGAGTCCTTTGTTGCCAAGGTGTAAGCGGTGTGCAAGCGTAAGGGGATAAACGCCCCCTCCCCACACCATCTTCTGGGGAAAGCTCTGATTCAGACCCTGGCCTGGCCTGGCCTGTTCTGATGTGTCAGAGGATGCGGACCAGGACCATTCGGACAGTGAGGAAGACTCCGTGTCCGGGTCAGTGCAGGAAAAGGCGCTTGTTGGAGCACTTATCACCGCAGTGCGGGAGACCATAAAATTGGAGGATACGGCGGGGGCATCTACTGAGGTGTCTGTCCCTTTTGGGTCCTACAAGCCGGCCCGCACTGCTAAGGTTTTTCCCTACCTAACTTGGTTCGATCAGTTTATATACAAAGAATGGGAACGACCGCAGAGGGCCTTTTCGGTCCCAAAATGCATGGCGGCCCGTTACCCCTTTGAGGAGAGTCTCCTGAAAAAATGGACCTCTCCCCCGATTGTGGACCCCCGGTATCCAGGTTAAACAAGGTAACCACGATTCCGGTAGAGGGGACCCCTGCTTTTAAGGACCCTGCAGACAGGAGGGCCGAGGCGGTGGCCCGGTCCATGTTCAGTGGTGGGGTCAGCATTGTGGCTAGTGTTGGCCACGGCCGTGGTGTCAGACACTTACAGAATGGGCAAAATTGTTGCACCACGAGTTGGTAGAGCAACAGGTTTCCCTGGTCTGCGTGGAACTGGCCGACCAGTTGGTGCATGCCCTAAGCATGTCTGCGATCCGGCCTTCGATACAGCTCCCTTGCTTTCCAGAGCCTCAGTGTCTACTGTGGTGCTACGTCGCTTGATTTGGCTAAAATGCTGGTCCGCGGACCAGACTTCCAAGAAGGCTCTGGCTGATTTGCCCTTCCAGGGAGAGAGGCTATTTGGAGCCTCGCTGGATGACATTATTAATGTCACTGGGGTTAAGAGCATGCTGCTCCCACAATCTTGAAAAAGTAAGGAGCCGCGCCGTAGGCCGGAGGCCATCCTTTTCCACTCAAAAGTCTTTTTTTCGGCGCTGTAGGCCGGGGCCCTTTTTTTTCCCCACTCAAAGGCGTTTTTTTGGTCAGCCTGGGCCCGCAGGTAAACGTTCCCAGGCCGACAAGGGGCCAACTGAGGGACAAAAGCGTCCCCGGTTTTGCAAGCCAAACAAGCCTGCAAACAAATCTGCGACAGCGTGAAAGTTTGCCCCCGCCTGACTCTCGGGTGGGGGGTCGCCTTCGCGAGTTTGCAGCTCGGTGGGCCTCCCTGCTTTCCGACCAGTGGGTTTGCGAAGTGGTTTCATCAGGGTACAAGATAATTTCTTTCTTGTCCACTAAACAGATTTTTTTCCCTCAAACCTTCATCTTCTTCTGGCTCGTCAGAATGCCCTGTTTGGGGCAGTGCAGGACCTGCTGATGTGCGGGGGGATTGTACCTGTGCTGCTGCCGGAAAGGTTTCAGGATTTCTACTCCAATCTTTTTTTTGTAGTCCCAAAAAAGGACGGGGTCTGTCCAATCCAGGATCTCAAGGCCCTCAACACCTTTGTAAAAGTACGAAGGTTCATGATGGAATCAGTTCGCTCTGTGGTCGCTGCACTCCATCCGGGGGATTTTCTGGCGTTCTTGGACATCAAGGACGCATACTTGCATGTCCCCATATACGTCAGGCATCAGAGATTTCTGCGCTTTGCAGTTCGGGACGATCACTACCAATTTGTATCTCTCCCTTTTGGCCTGGAGTCGGCCACCAAGGGTTTTCACCAAGGAGCTCGCCCCGATTCTGGCTCTGCTGAGACAGAGAGGTATCGCCATCTTGGGCTACCTGGATGACCTCCTTCTGGTGCCGACTCGGCGCCTGGAATACCTGGGCCTGATTCTGGACGACTCAGAGGCAAGAGTTTTTCTCCCTTTGGAAAAGTTGCAGACTCTTTGGACTGCGGTGAGGTTGTTGGCATCCCGCAGGTGGTCGTCGCTGCGCTTTTGCATGCGAGTCCTGGGTCTCATGGTAGCCACCTTTTGAGGTGGTACCGTATGCTCAATTCCACACTCGAGTCTTGCAAAAGGAGATCCTGTCCAAATGGGACAAATGTACATTGTCCCTGGATTGTCAAATCCGGGTGAGCCAGCTAGTCAGGGCTTCCCTGGTATGGTGGCTGAGATCTCCAGCCCTTCAGTCCGGGAAGTCATTCTTTCCCTTTCACTGGACGGTGATCACAACGGACGCCAGCCTGACCGTTTTGGGGGGAGTTTGGGCCATACAGTCGACACAAGGTCGCTGGACGCAGGAAGAATCCCGCCTGCCGATCAATGTGCTGGAACTTCGGGCGATCAGGCAGTGCCTCTCCACATGGTCACAGAGGCTGCAGGGACGTCTGGTCAGGATCCAGTCGGACAACGCCACGGTGGTGGTGTATGTCAACCATCAAGGAGGAACAAGAAGCTTGGCTGCACCATTGGAGGTCGCTCACATCCTGCGGTGGGCGGAGCGTGCTGGCTCTGTCGGCCGTATACATTCCGGGCGTAAAAAACTGGCAAGCGGACTACCCAAGTCGTCAGATGCTGGACCAAGGAGAATGGTCGCTACACCCGGATGTTTTTCGACTCCTTTGCCTGAGATGGGGCACGCCAGACGTGGAGCTCCTGGCTGCTCGACTCAATCGGAAGGTATTGAGGTTTGTGGCCAGGTCCAAAGATCCCTGGGCGGACGCGACAGACGTGTTGGCGGCTCCGTGGGAACAGTATCGGCTAACTTATGTCTTTCCCCCGCTAAAACTTCTTCCTCGTCTGCTTCGCAGAATGGAGACCGAGGGGATTCCAGTGATTCCAATTGCCCCAGATTGGCCTCAGCGTCCTTGGTACGCCGACCTAGAACGCCTGGTGGCGGATGTTCCTTGGCGATTGCTGATGCGAGAGGACCTTCTGTCGTTAGGTCCTATACTTAATCCTTCTTTACAGTCGCTGGCTTTAACGGCATGGCTGTTGAAAGTCAGGTACTAAGGGACCAAGGCCTGATGGATTCAGTAATTTCCACCATGCTGAGGGCACGGAAGTCATCTTCTCGGTAGATCTATCATCGCACGTGGAAGGCCTACATCTCTATGTGAGGCGATGGGGTGGCGTCCACAAACTTATTAACTTTCCAGGATCCTGCTGTTTTTACAGCGTGGAGTGGATCAAAAACTTGCCTTAAGCACCATTAAGGGACGGATATCAGCCTTGGCTGTCTTCTTTCAACGACCCTTGGCGACTCATTCACTGGTGAGTATTTTTGTGCAAGGGGTTCGACATGTGGTTTCTCCGGTTCGACCATCACTGCCTCCGTGGGATTTGAATCTGGTGCTCTCGATACTTCAGAAACCTTTTGTTTTGAGAACATCAGAGAGATTCCTCTTTTGACACTCTCTCTCTTTCTGGTGGCGATTTATATCAGTCAGGAGGGTTTCTGAGTTGGCGGCCTTGTCTTGCAAGTCTCCCTACTTGATCTTCCACAAGAATAAAGCGGTGCTACGCCCGCAGCCTTCGTTTCTTCTGAAGGTTGTTTCGGCCTGTCATCTAAATGAGGACATTGTGCTTCCATCTTTGTGTCCTCGGCCGTTGCATCCCAAAGAGGTTGCTTTGCATTTCTTGGACGTGGTCCGAGCTCTGCGGGTGTATCTGTCTTTTACAACTCCGTTTCGCAGGTCAGACTCACTGTTTGTGTCCGTGACTGGTCCAAAGAAGGGCCTGGCGATTTTCGTCGGCCACCATTTCTCGGTGGATCAGACTTTTCCTGTCACGGCGCATTCGACCAGGGCAATAGGTGCCTCCTGGGACTTCCGACATCAAGCGTCTGTCTCCCAGGTGTGTAAGGCAGCGACCTGGTCGTCCGTTCACACTTTCACTAAGTTTTACAAGGTTGATTTGCATGCATCTGCGGATGCTTGCTTCGGCCGCAAAGTTTTGCAGGCGGCTGTTTAAGGTTGCAACACCTCCGTTGAGGAGCTCTGGTTGTTTTGGGTGGAAGTTTGTTTGCTTGCTATTCCCACCCCTCGTTTTTACACTGCTTGAGGATGTCCCTACTGTCAAGAATAAAGGAGCTGTGTCCGTCTATGGAAGAAAGAGAAAATTGGATTTTTGTACTCACCGTAAAATCCTTTTCTCTGAAGTCCATGGACGGACACAGCACCCACCCCTCCTTTTTATGTTTGTACTGCTTTTTGACGATCTGAGCTGCTAGATGCAGGGCGAGGGGTTATGACCAGAGGGACCGCCCCCTGGGCGGTACTGTAAAGCTTTGCTGCTGTTACATGTTTTTAACTGTTAACGTGTCTGCCTAGTACTCTCCTGATAGTTGGCATATAAACCCTACTGTCAAGAATAAAGGAGCTGTGTCCGTCAATGGATTTTGGAGAAATGGATTTTACGGTGAGTAAAAAAGTCCTATTTTACGCTATGATTTCCTATTACAGTAATGATCTCTGTTATAAGCAATAATTTTTTATAAATGATATCCATTCACGTGTCATTGTGTACAATTGTGATAGCTGTGATTGGCCCTGTACCATGTGATCACTGTGACCAATTACAGTAATCACAATAGTACACAATGAAAGGCTGAATGAAAACCATTGTATACAATTGACATTGGTCACATAGATCACATGGTACCAGGACTGGCCCGGTACAGTGATCTTTCTTCCACTGTGTGGCCCCTGGGGCACGCATGAAGCATGTGAGTGGGAGGCTGTCATATTATGCACTCCTGGGATAATGGTACTCACACCCAGCTGTATTATTATAATCAGCTGGCCAGGAGGTGGTTAAATAAGCTGACTCCCTAATTACAGAAAACAGTTTGAAATAATTTGAAATCTTTTCTCGAGGTATCGCCAAATCTATCCAGACCATTTTAGCATGTCTTTGTAGAATAAGTAATCTGTTATCCCTCTTCATGCTTTTTTTGCTTACCCTGACATACCAAAGACATACAGGTATAAAGTACTTAAGACAATTGCTTTTTTCTATTTGTAGCAGAAATTGAGCAGTGTTTCTATGAGCTGTAAGGGGAAGATTTCTGCCTATATACAGTACCTTGAAAAAGTATTCATTACCCTTGAAATTTTCCACATTTTATCATGTTACAACCAAAAACGTAAATGTGTTTTATTGGGATTTTATGTGATAGACCAACACAAAGTGAAATATAATAGTGAATTGGAAGGAAAATTGATAAATCATTTTCAAAAGTTTTTGCAAATAAATATCTGGCGTGCATTTGTATTCAGCCCCCTTTACTCTGTTACCCCTAACTAAAATCTAGTGGAACCAAGTGCCTTCAGAAGTCACCAAATTAGACCCCTTTCACACTGGAGCGGTTTGCAGTTGCTATTGCGATAAAAATAGCGCCTGCAAACCGACCCTAAACAGCCACTGCTGTGTCTCCAGTGTAAAAAGCCTCAAGGCTTTTACACTGGAGCGGTGCGCTAGAAGGACAGTAAAAAAAGTCCTGCTAGCCGCATCTTTGGAGCGGTGTGTATACCGCTCCTGCCTATTGAGATCAATGGGACACCGCGGCTATATCGCCGGCAATACGCCGCTGTAGCGGCGCATTGCGGGCGGTTTTAACCCTTTCTCGGCCACTAGTGGGGGTTAAAAGTGCCCTGCTAGCACCCGAAATGCGCTGCAAATCCGGCGGTAAAATTGCGGCATTTTACCGCCGACGCTATGGGCGGCACCAGTGTCAAAGTGATCTTAGTAAATAGAGTTAATTTGTTTGTAATTTAATCTCAGTATAAATACAGCTGTTCTGTGAAGCCCTCATAGGTTTGTTGGAGACCCTTGATGAACAAGCAGCATCCTGAAGGCTAAGGAAGATAAAGTTGTGGAGAAGTTTAAAGCAGGGTTAGGTTATAAATCAAATATCCCAAGCTTTGAACATCTCACGGAGAACTGTTCAAGCCATCATCCAAAAATGGAAAGAGTATGGCACAACTGCAAACCTACCAAGACATGGCTGTCCACCTAAATTGACAGGCCGGGCAAGGAGAACATTAATCAGAGAAGCAGCCAAGAGGCCCATGGAAACTCTGGAGGAGCTGCTGAGATCCACAGCTCAGGTGGGAGAATCTGTCCACAGGACAACTATTAGTCGTGCACTCCACAAATCTGGCCTTTTTGGAAGAAAGCCATTGTTGCAAGAAAACCATAGGGAGTCCCGTTTGCAGTTTTGCAAGAAATCATGTTGGGGACACAGCAAACATGTGGAACAAGATGCTCTAGTTAGATGAGACCAGAATTTAACTTTTTGTCCTAAAAGCAAAACGCTATGTGTGGCGGAATACTAGCACTGCACAACACCCTGTACACACCATCCCCACTATGAAACATGGTGGTGGCAGCATCATGTTCTAGGGATGCTTTTCTTCAGTAGGGACAGGGAAGCTGGTCAGAGTTGATGGGAAGATGGATGGAGCCAAATACAGGGCAATCTTAGAAGAAATGGGGAAAAAATTGTGCTACCAGTGAAGGAACTGTGAAGTGAGTTAGAGCTGCTGACATAAACAATAAGACAGTATTGCGATGAGAATATAAAGGTGAAAAATGCAGCGCTAAAACTGGGAGCGCTGCCAAGTAAGTTTCTATGAAACTAAATTCAAGAAAAAATACTCAAACGTGACTCCACTGAAAAGACTCAAACTAGTAATGGTGAGGTGGACATACAATAATGTACATAAAAACATATATTGCAATGGCGCGCCTAATTGAATAGACCAAACCAATATATATAACACACAATAAAGTGTCCTATAACGAATGTGGATAAAACAAAGTCTGTTATTCCACGATGGACGTGCTGAATCCACTGTGAAGCATGGAATATCCACATTGCAGATGTGTTGCGTGAAAACACCCAGAATGAGTTTGAAGTACGTTCCAGTATCCACGATAGACAGGTAATAAATACTCTTACCGTGAATCAGATGTAAGAGTAAGTAAGTGTGGACGGGAACTCCAAGGTAGGTACTCCAATGGGGATGTCTCAACTCCAACTTCCAGAAAACACCGGAACTGTGATTAAAAGAACCTCTCCCGATGGTTCTTACATAAGAGGTGTACACTTCTGTAAGCTTTCCAGTTTCATTGCCAATTCTTGAGCTTTCAGACTGGTCTTTGGATTGTTGCAGGAAGCCACTAGTGGAAAAACACATAAGGTGATACCCCTAATTGAAAGCTTACAGAAGTGTACACCTCTTATGTAAGAACCATCGGTTCTTTTAATCACAGTTCCGCAGTTGTTTTATATATTGGTTTGGTCTATTCAATTAGGCGCACCATTGCAATATATGTTTTTATGTACATTATTGTATGTACACCTCACCATTACTAGTTTGAGTCTTTTCAGTGGAGTCACGTTTGAGTATTTTTTCTTGAATTTAGTTTCATAGAAACGTACTTGGCAGCGCTCCCAGTTTTAGCGCTGCATTTTTCAATCTTAGAAGAAAACCTGTTAGAGTTTGCAAAAGACTTGAGTTTGGAGCGGAGGTGCACCTTCCAATGGAACAACGACCCTAAAGATACAGCCAGAGCTACAATGGAATGATTTAGATCAAAGCATATTCAAGTGTTTGAATGGCCGAGTCAAAGTTCAGACCTGAATCCAATTGAGACTCTGTGGCAAGACTTGAAAATTGATGTACACAAACTCTTTCCTTCCAATCTGACAGAGCTTGAGCTGTTTTGCAAAGAAGAATCAGCAAAAATGTCACACTCTAGATGTGCAAAGCTGGTAGACACATAACCAAAAAGACTTGCAGCTGTAATTTCTGCAAAAGGTGGTTCTACAAAGTTGTCTCGGGGGCGCCATACTTTTCAGATATTTATTTGTAGAAAAAAATTGTAAACCATTTATCATTTTCCTTCCACTTCACAATTCTGTGCCCACTTTGTGTTGGTCTATCACACAAAATCCCAATAAAATACATTTACGTTTTTGATTGCAACATGACAAAATGTAGAAAATTTAAAGCAGTATGAATACTTTTTCAAGGCAGTGTTTTGCAGTTTGCCCAGGAGAGCAGGCAGTTGGGTTAAAATACACCAAAACTGACCCCAAATCCTTCCCTGAGAGGGAACTATTCTCCTGAAATGCTCTTGATTCTGTCAGTAATTTGACTGATTCAAGCCTGCCAATGATCGCCCAGTTATGACATATTATCATGTACAATAATTTACCTTTGATGAATTACAAATTTGTGTTTCCAGGATGGATCAAAAACTTGGCAATCTGAAAGACTGTGTGCTTGATTTCCTGCAATATACTTCCAGCATACTGGAAAATCTTTGTTCACCGATTTTAGGACAGTAAAATTATCCAGTAAACATTAATCTGCTGCATTTTAGGTAGTTAGTGCCTAAAAGTGTCAGTGATTATAAAAAGAAAAAAAAAGATCTTGTGAAAAATAATTTTGGTGTTGATAATTGTGAAAATTGACAAATATCAGATCATATGTCATTTTGGATGAATAGTTGTTCCACGGATGTTTCAACAATAATTTCTACTATTAAAAAGCAAAGTCTACCCATATGTAATTTAGGACTGCAGCTAATGATTATTTTCATAATCGATTAGTTGGCTGATTGCTTTGAATAATCGGATAAACACCTAAAACCTTTTTGCATATTTTCAGACAGGACTGTAATATAATATTCATGACAGACAGCATTTTCATAGGTAGCTTGATGTAAGCTACCTGTGCCTGATGTCACTTATGCTTGCCATACACAAATTCATTTTTCCTAAAAATAAAAAATAAATTGTTTTAAGAACATTTCGTTCAATTTTCTAATTGTTGGCGGGGTCAAATTGGCATTTGTTTTCGACCACAGTGATTTACTTTCATTTTAAAGTGATTGTAAAGTTTTTTTATATATATATATATATATATATATATATATATATATATATATATATATATATAAAATGTATGTAGCGCCCATCCCAATTTATGGGACGCAATGTGTGCAAATTTAGGGGTGGTCTGAGCTAATAGTTGGGCTCAGACTGTTAATTTCCTAAAAACTTGCTTCTGCTCTGGTGTGATTATTGCCTGGCTGTAGTGTTCCCTGTAGGTGGCACTGTCATCTCCTGCTCAGGTAGAACCACAGGGAGTATCACAACACCATTGGGTGTCCTCTCTCGGCAGTTGTGCAGTGGGCGTGGTCAACCCACTGTTCATGCTGGGAGAGGGTACAAAAGGGGCAGACGTGATTATTCGGGAAGGGAGAAGAGGAAGCAGTTCGCGCCTCCCGGCCAGGGGTGCGTGCGTGTGTTCCAGCCTCAGGCACCTTTAGCCTGAGGCTGCATCGCTGTAAGTAGACCCAGCTCCTTTGGCTGAGGCTTACACCCGAAGACGAGTCCCAGAGTACCGAAGTGAGGGGTGACCCACTCTGAAGGAGAGGAAGCCAGGGGAGGTACGATCCCAAGGAGATTAGGGAAAGATTTGCTGTCTTGGGAGAGGCCTGGCTACCTGACAGAGGGAAGGATTCCTATCCGCCAAAAGCTTGGTAACGTGCCCCATTGGCACCTAAGGTCTTATTGTTACTAGGCCGGGAAGTTTGGGACTTAAGGATTCTGAGGCAGAGGATCTCCTGATCATATCCCAGGGAAATTGCGAGTAGTTTCGTTCTCCACACCGGCTGCTAGGACCACTGTAAGGGGGACTATCCGGGGGTGAGCAAAACCCACTCGGGCTTGAGTAGCGACGAGTGTTGCTTAAGTGTTGCGTGCCTGAACCTTCCCCTACTCTGTTTCTACTCTCTCTTCCAAGTTTACCTCAACAAAATAATAAAACCTTGCTGCTTAGGTTTTACACCTGTGTGGACATTGGCTTTATTACAAAGGGACTTCTGCCTAGACAACATAGACCAGGGATCCACTCTGGAGAGGTAACTCGCCGCAAGACCCAAAAACATTAACACTGCTCGCCCCTCTCTACACATAAGGGGGGATACCGGGCAAGTAGCAGGTGTGCCTTACTGCAAAAAGAAATGGATGGACCAGAAGGGTCTGTGTGCTACATATATATAATAATAAAAAAAAAAAAAAAAAGTTATACTTGCCTGCTCTTTGAAATGGTTTTGCAGAGCGCCGCCCAGATCCTCTTCTCCAGTCCCTCTTCTGTGCTCCTGGCCCCTTCCTCCAGTTGAGTACCCCCACAGAGATCAGCTTGCTATGGGGGCACCCAAGCCAAGCTCTGTGTCCATTCAGACACAGAGCTGTGGTTCTGCCTCACTCCTCTCTCTCTCTCCTGATTAACTATGACAGCAGCAGGAGCCAGTGGCGCCAAAGAAGGAGGGGGTTCGTCCAATCTTGGATCTGAGCCCTCAATTGCTTTGTGAAGGTACAAAGATTTCGGATGGAGTCGGTTCGATCTGTAGTCACGGCTCGCCATCCGGGGGACTTTCTGGCCTCCTTGGACATCAAGGACGCATACCTGCATGTCCCCATATACTCCAGACACCAGAGGTTTCTGCGATTTGCTATCGGGAAGAACCACTACCAGTTGGTGGCCCTCCCGTTTGGCCTTGCCTCAGCACCCAGGACGTTCACCAAGGTGCTCGCTCCGATTCTGGCACTTCTAAGACAGCGGGATATCGCGGTCATGGGCTACTTGGACGACCTTCTACTGAAGGCCCCTTCAAGCTCAGAATTAGAGGTAAGCATGTCCATTACCTGTCAGACTCTTCGAGACTGTGGTTGGATACTAAACACGCAAAAGTCAGTATTGGTGCCCACTCAACGCCTAGTGTACCTGGGGTTGATTCTGGATTCCTCAGAGGCAAAGGTATTCCTCCCTGTGGAGAAGTTGCAGACCCTCCGGGCTGCAGTACGGCAGCTTACTTCCAGGAATTGGTCGTCACTCCATTTTTGCATGCGAGTGTTAGGCCTCATGGTAGCCTCCTTTGAGGCGGTCCCATATGCTCAATACCACACTCGAGTGTTACAGAAGGAAGTTCTGTCCAGATGGAACAGATGCCCATCATCTCTGGATTATCAGATCTGAGTGAGCCACCTAGTCAGGAGATCCCTGGTATGGTGGCTGACAGCACCGGCTCTAATGGCTGGGAAGTCATTTTCTTCCGGTTTACTGGAAAGCGATCATGACGGATGCCAGCCTTACAGGTTGGGGGGGGAGTCTGGGGTGTTCAGTCGGCGCAAGGTCGCTGGACCCCAGAGGAAGCCCTCCTGCCAATCAGTGTCCTGGAAATCCAGGCGATCAGGCTGTGCCTCTTCAAATGGTCTCAGAGGCTGCAAGGGCGTCCAGTCAGGATCCAGTCAGACAACGCCACAGCAGTGGCATATGTCAATCATCAAGGAGGAACAAGAAGCTCAGCTGCAGCATCGGAGGTCGCTCGCATCCTGAAGTGGGCAGAGAGGAGCGTACCGGCACTGTCGGCCGTGTACATTCCGGGTGTGGAAAACTGGCAGGCGGACTACCTGAGCCGCCAGATGCTGGACCAGGGAGAATGGTCCTTACACCCAGAGGTTTTTCAACTCCTCTGCCAAAGATGGGGCACACCAGACGTAGATCTTCTGGCTTCCCGACTCAATCGGAAGGTATTGAGGTTTGTGGCCCGGTCAAGAGACCCATGGGCAGACGCAACGGATGCGTTGGTGGCATCGTGGGGTCAGTATCGGCTAATCTATGTCTTCCCTCCCTTAAGGCTTTTTCCTCTTCTGCTTCGCAGAGTGGAGGCAGAGGGAATTCCAATGATCCTAATCGCTCCAGATTGGCCTCAGCGTCCTTGGTACGTCTGGTAGCAGACGTCCCCTGGCGCCTACCACTACAGAAGGACCTGCTATCGCAAGGTCCCATACTCCATCCTGCTTTACGGTCACTGGCTTTAACGGCGTGGCTATTGAGAGCCAGGTACTGCGAGACCGGGGCCTATCAGATTCAGTAATCTCTACTATGAGAAGTGCTCGGAAACCGTCCTCTAGGAAGGTTTATCACCGCACTTGGAAGACCTACATCTCCATGTGTGAGGAAATGAAATGGCATGCGCGTACTTATTTGGTTTCCAGAATCCTGCTGTTTTTACAGCATGGGGTGGACCAAAGGCTTGCCCTAAGTACGATTAAGGGACAGATCTGCCCTGGCTGTCATTTTTCAGCGACCCCTGGCGGCTCACTCTCTCGTGAGCACATTTGTGCAGGGGTTTCGACATGTGGCCCCTCTGGTCCATCCCCCGCTACCTCCATGGGGCTTGAACCTGGTCCTCTCGGTGCTTCAGAAGGCACCGTTTGAGAATATTAGAGATATTCCCCTGTTGACACTTTCTCAGAAGGTGGTCTTTTTGGTAGCTGTTACGACAGTTAGACGAGTCTCTGAGCTGGCAGCCTTGTCCTGCAAGGCTCCCTATTTGATTTTCCACAAGGATAAGGTGGTGCTGCGGCCACAGCCTTCCTTTCTTCCGAAAGTCGTTTCGGCTTTTCATCTCAACGAAGACATTGTACTTCCATCCTGGTTTCCTCATCCGTCGAATCCTAAGGACTCAGCGATGCATTCCTTGGAAGTTGTCCGAGCTTTGAAAGTATACCTATCTGCTACTCACTGATTTTCGGTGGCTGGTCCCAAGAAGGGCCAAGCAGTCTCGTCGGCCACCATCTCTAGGTGGATCCGACAGTAATCCAGGCTTATGCCTTAACTGGTCAAGCGCCCCCCTTTCCGGTCATGGCGCATTCGACCAGGGCAATAGGTGCTTCTTGGGCTTTCCGACATCAAGCGTCTGTTTCCCAATTATGTAAAGCGGCGACTTGGTCGTCGGCTCACACTTACACCAAATTCTACAAAGTTGATGTAGGTGCATCTTCGGATGCCTCTTTCGGCCGCAAAGTTTTGCAGGCTGCTGTTTAGATTTGCAACTCCTCCGTTGGAGGAGTGCTGTTTTGTGTTTGGGGTTTAGTTTATTTTTATGCTGTTACCACCCCTCGTTTTTTCTCTGACACTGCTTTGGGACGTCCCACTTTGTCAATAGAGAAGCTGTGTCGGTCCATGGACGAAAGAGTAAATAGGATTTACCGACACAGCACCCACCCCTCCTTTTAAGTTTGTACTGCTTTTTGACGAACTGATCTGTGAGATGCAGACAGAGGGGATATACCCAGAGGGTCCGCCCCCTGGGCGGTACTGTAGGTGTGATGCAACACTTTTTACAAGTTTTCTGCCTACTCACTCCTAATTAACGGATAATACCCACTATGTCAATAGAGAAGCTGTGTCGGTCCATGGACTCAGAGAAAAGGATTTTACAGTGAGTAAAAAATCCTATTTTTTTTAGGGTGGACCTCCGCTTTAAGAGGTCCTGTCATGCTTTTTCTATTACAAGGGATGTTTACATTCTTTGTAAAAGGAATTAAAGTGACACCATTTTTTAAAAGAAAAAAGTTTTTAAAAGAACAGTGTAAAAATAAAAGGTAAAATAAATGAGAAAAAATAAAGAAAAAATTAAACGCGCTCGTCCCGCCGAGCTCGCGCGCAGAAGCGAACACATACGTGAGTAGAGGCCGCATATGAAAACTGTTCAAACCACCCGTGAAGTATCACCACGATCGGTAAAGTGAGATCAATAATTCTAGCTCTAGACCTCCTCTGTAACTCAAAACGTACAACCTGCAGAATTTTTTAAAAGTCGCATATGGTGATTTTTAAGGGTAAAAGTTTGTCGCCATTCCACGAGTGGGCGCAACTTTTGAAGCTTGACATGTTGGGTATCAATTTACTCGGCGTAACATCTTTCACAGTATAAAAATAAATTGGGCTAACTTTACTGTTTTTTTTTATTTTTTAATTCCCAAAAATGTGCGCTTGTAAGACCACTGCGAAAATACGGTGTGACAAATAGTATTGCAGTGACCGCTGTTTTATTCTCTAGGGTGTTCGAAAAAAATATATATAATGTTTGGGGGTTCTAAGTAAATATCTAGCAAAAAAAAAAGATTTTAACTTGTAAACAACAAGTTTGAAAAATAGGCTCGGGGCTGAAGTGGTTAATATATACTGATACACTCAATGTTTACTTGATCTGGCAATCTGGGAGAATCTTGCATGCTTTTCTATTTTTCTTATGTGCATTTCTATTGCCATCATTCTCTGGATATAGGTGTCTGAGATATTTTTCAGTCTTAGCGTGTGCTACCATGTGGTGTTGGTGTTTGTAATTTTCCATAAGTAATGAATTATCAGCTGTCCTAAAATAGTACAGTTCAAAAATCTGCAGTCCTGTAAAGTCATTAAAAAGTTTTTGTGGATTTGTACAGTTTCAAACAAAACTTGTTTCTTTCATTATAGGCTGTAAACATCCACATAATATCTTCATAACATGTCGCTGTTTGTAGTCACTCATTCACAGATGCGGCACAGGTTAGATGCTGTGTGTGTGTTTTGGCACTGTGGGTAAAAATCTGTGGCTGGCACTGCGAGGACCACTGGTGAAAGTCCTTGCTCAATAAAAACGTAATATATAAAGCTGTGGAAGACCATTGTGATTTGAAATTATGTGTGTCAGTGTTTTTTAATTTCCTTTGTTAATGTCAGATATTTTTTATTTCTGTAATCGGCAGTTATATCCACTTCCATAGTCTAATTGAAAGTAATGAAAAAATGTCTGTTTCAATGAGGATTTGCATTCCCTGCTCTTTGTACCACTCTCATTGCTAAAAGGGCTAAGTTAACATAAACCTGAGTGGGCTGTTGACCTTCTTTCTTTTCTGGACATGTAGATGCAATTACATTTGCAGCTGAAAGGGTCCTTTCCCTGTTTGTAATGTTCAAGGATTGTAAATGAACCATTTTGTCTCTTGTGTCGCCTCGAGGTGTTATGCAGGAAAACACAAGAAGTTACTGGGATTAATTCCACAGGTTCCTATTCTTATGTAAAAAGCCAAAGCAGCTTTCAGTACCATAAAGTAAAATACCAGCAGTGTGGGCAACATTCAGGGAAATTGCATACATTTCATTTGTTTGCTTTCCTATATATTGTAGAGCTATTAATTCTCACAATGCAGCTGAAGCTGCCAGTCTTGTTTGGGAATGTTCTATGTGTTTGTGTGTTTTCCCCATTCATCTTAGGGTTTACTAGTCGAAGACATTCAGCTTTTGGTCATATATAATCCTAATCATTAATATTTACCTGTCAGTAAAAGAAAGATCCTATAACATTTATGTCTTTTTATTTTCATAAAATGTAATTGACTCTAGTATAAAAAAATAAAAAAAACACTAATATGAAGAAGGGGGCATGCTTGGGAATTTTCAGAAATCTCCTTAGGAAACAGGCCACCAGTGATTTTAATCAATTTTAAATACTGTGGAACACTTGTCAGGGTTTTGTAAAGTACAAAAACTTGAAATGGGACTTTGAATAGGCACCCAGAGCCATACAAAATTAATAACAAATGTATATTTCTTAGCACAGGTTAAAACCATCAAGTTTAAAAGTTTATATTCAATACATTATAGTAGAGCTGCACGATTATTCCTTATAAGATCGCGATTTCGATTCTCCCCCCCCCCCCCCCCTCCCCGCGATGTCCAGGCTGGATTGGCTTGATTTTTGTATTTCCGCGCCGGAACCAGCGTGGAACGCAAATGGCGCTGATCGGAACTGACGTCAACAATAGGAACTGACGGCAGTCAGCAGAGAGCGTGATGTGCCGCAGGGCCGCTGGATGATGCCTGGGCGTGGGCGGTACCACCACGTTTTTTCGCCGGGAAATGAAACACCACAGTGACTGCGCATTGCACACTGTGAGTCTGTGTGTGCACCAGCATTGATCTGATGATTCCAACACACACATGAGTACTGGCAACCACTGGCACTGTCCCTTTATAAATTATTATCAATAATACCACAGTCTGAGTCAGCTACCCATATTATCACAGTCAGCTACCCCAAACTCTGGGGTAGCTGACTGTGGTTATATTCATAATATATTATAAGGGACAGTGGTTGCCGGTATTTTAAGTCCACTCCTCACAATCCCCCTTTGAACAGCCTTTCTGACTGTCATCTGCAAGATCTGGGGCCCAGACCTTGCAGATGACAGTCAGACAGGCTATTAAAGGGGGGCATGTGAGGAGTGGACTTAAAATACCGGCAACCACTGTCCCTTATAATATATTATGAATATTACGACAGCACTGTCTGAGTCAGCTACCCAGACCTTGCAGACAGGCTATTAAAGGAGGACTTAAAATACCAACCACTGTCCCTTACAAGACTGCGCACAGATATTTTATCTCTCAGGTTCAGAGGTTGTAAATCTGTAAAATATATATATATATTTTTTTGAGAATCGTGAGAGAATTGTGATCTTCATTCTATGCAAAAGAATCATAATTCTCATTTTTCCCAGAATCGTGCAGCTCTACATTATAGATACATCTCCTATCTGGATGTCATCATATAAAGTTATCCTCAATGATACATATTTAGTGGTATTGAACCTCTTTACATAATCTGGTTTGGTGAAAAACACAATTTCTCTTATCGTCCATGGACTGACACTGCTCTAATACTGAAACACGTGGGTAAATGTCCCTGCTCGCAGGAGAAGATCTAGGCAGAATGTTAGATGTTAGAAACATACATTCTAGAACAAAACACAGCTGAACAGCCCCGCCCAGGGGGGGCAGTCCCTCCAGACATAACCCTCCTACCAGCAGCCTCAGTTTTTTTCTGCCTAGCAGGAGGAGAAGACGTGGCTCTCTCAGGAGCCAGTCTCCTGGAAGATTTTATTTTTTATTCCTTTGAGAATTTTATTTTATTTTTGAGACCTTCAATCAACTGTCGGCTGGGCAACAGGTTGGGTACACTAGTATCCTCGAAGTCTTCCCTGTCCGACCATCGAGCGTGCTGATCCTCACCTTGTGTGCGTGAGACTCAGTTCACGACATGCCCCATGACTCCAGGGGTGGCCGGGTGGCTTTTATGCTCCCGTGGTCCTCACAAGATTGAACAGTGCCTGCTGTATCTTTCGCGGTGGATCGGGCCGAGGGCTACTCAGTACTACTCTGTGATAGGTCTGTCTGAAACACGCCAGTGGGTCCCTCTGGGACGGGTAAGTAGTTTCTCCTGCATTAAGTGAGTACATGCTGGCTGTGTTTCTCTGTATGGGGGGGTTGTTCCCTGTCTCCCTCCCTGTATGCTGCTCTCTGCACCCTAATCTGGCGCTGAGCTGTGTGGGGGCACCTGGGGGTCACTCTGGCTTGGCGGGGGGGGAGGGGGCGCGCTCATGTTCTGTGTGCTGGGGCTGAGAAAACGTGGGGTATTTGGAGCCGCCATCCGAGGCGCTTTGGCTGTAATTTTGCTGCGCTCGGCAACCATCTTGCCGCGGATCAATGGCGCAGTATTACACGCGGCCGGCGGCCATTTTCTTGAAGCCGCGGCGCTTTCTCTTTGGTTTTTTGGCCTCTATCGTTGCTGCTGCGGCGCGAATCTCCTCACACTCTCCTCAGGCTTCACTCGCGCTGGCAGTGCGGTGCATACAGTGGAGCTGAGCGGTCCTCTAAAGGGTTGGTGAGTCCTTTGGGTATCCCCTCCTCAGTCAGCACAGCCAGTGGGTGGACGGTTTATTCACTTTAATGTGCATAAGGTCTGAGGGTGGCGAGTATGGAGTCTGGTTCACCTGCTTCCCCACACTTGTCAAAGGCAACAGGCAATGCTCCAGCACCTGCTGTCCCTATGGACCAGTTGTCCGCAGTCTTGGAAACATTTCTTGTCAGGGTGGAAGCGGTGTGCGAGCACAAGGGAGCTATAAAGCGCCCTCTCCCCACACAATCTCCAGTAGGGGGGAGTGCTCTGATTCAGATATGGGCCTAGCTGCTGCTGCTCAGGACCCTAGCTCTGAATATTTTAATGTTTTTTGAACAGGACATTCCTTGCGAGGAAGACTCCAGTTCTGAGTCAGTAAATGACAAAGAACTCATTGATGCTGTGAGGGACACTCTCAAGCTGGATGCTGTGGCACCTCAGGCGGACACTTTCTCCTTTTGGTTCTTTTCAAGCTTTTCTTTTACACAGCTTCCTCACTGTTTCCTCACACGCTGCGTCAAGAGCAGCATGGATGATACAGTGGTACACAGTGCCCCCCCCCCCTGGTTGGTGCAGCATGGTGGGGGGGGGGGACTTTATTCATTGATTTCTCTAGTCCCTGTGAGCTTTGTGTGATGTCTCTGAGGCAAGAACAGGGTCTCTGCACCTGTGGCTTCCCACCATTTCCTGGGGAACGCTCTGAGCTCTGACAGGACCACAGTCTGAGGTTTTAGAAGTTTCCCTTTACCTGCATGCTGTTTCGGCAGCTCATTTAGGCAGGTTGGAACGATACAGAGAAGTTTATGCGCCTCTGCGCCATAATTTAAACTTGTCCTATAAATCTACACTGGATACATTCACAGTGTATGTGTTATTGGTCTCTGTGTCTGCGTGGGTTTCCTCCCACGTTCCAATGCTGTGTCTTCAGTGCCATACACAATATAAACATACACAATATAAACATACACAATATGTTTATATACGACTCTAAATATACGACTCTAAATATTACATACCTATACTGTGAATGTACATGGATATCCGACTCTAAATATTCATATACATGGATTTAAAACTTTATCAAACTTAGTTTTGTGGTCTACATACACACACACACGTGGTCTACATACACACACACACAACCATATATTATAAGTTGACATCTCAATAACATTACCATGAAGATCTGCAAAAAATGCGATACGTGATTGTATCTACACATTATTGAATAGATGAGATATATATATATATATATATATATATATATATATATATATATGAACTTGAAAGACTGAACTGTCTCGGCATCTTAAGGGTTAGAACTCTACGCGTTTTGTGAATCACGTTCACTCATCAGGAGTATGGATGCAAAAAACATATCACTGCAACTACAGAAAATTGGTAGGTAGATTACTTTGTACATGAAATGTGCCCTTTAAAAGAGGGAAGAAACTCGTGTAGATCTGAAGTGAAGGGAAAAGAATCTGATAGGGGTTATAACCCTGCCTTACTCCATCCAAAATGAAAAAAAAAAAGTTTTGCCTTTTAGTTCTACTTTAAATAGATTTTGGATGGTACATTTGATGTCCTTGAGTTTAGACCAGCCTTTTTCAGTTGGGTTTCAGTGGAACCCTTGGATTCTCCCAAAGGTGGTTGCTTAGGGGTTCCTTGGGCAATGAGCGGTTTCCACCTCTTAGATAAGTTATCAATGACACCAGTGAACTTTTCAGCGATCTGTAAGGTTCATCTTCCTGTTTTTGTTTTATTATTGTTCTCATTACTGAAAACATCTTGCCCAGTTAGAGCAGCAGCATTAGGTGTCAAATGCACTATGCGAAGTACACAATGTCCATTTATTTTTTTTGCTATACCCACAACTTATTGTTTATGGTATTGTCACATGAGCTGTAGATATAATTTATTGGCAGGGGTTCCCTGAGACCTGAAAGTTTTTTCCGGGGTTTCTCTGTGTAAATTAAAAAAAAATAGGTAAAATCCTGTTTAACTTTCATCTAATAAGGTGTCTGCTGATTGTTGCCAAAGTACTTTTTATGCAAGTTAGAATCGTTATTTTATTTTTGAAGTCTGCAGCTGAGACAAATGATTTTTTATCATTTGTCCTCACATAAGCCACAGCAACCTGTGGCAAAAACTGAAGTGCCGTTTTTGGATTGACAGCTCTAAACCTCACTTTATGTGAATGGATGAAGCTGGTTACTGTAGTTTTAGAAGTGGTGGGCACACACACCTTGGATTACTTATATAATCTTCTAAATTAAAAAAATAGTTTCCTATACTGACCACTAAGGCTTCATTCTTTACTCTGGAGAAATTAAACATCCCTGATTTAGCCACTACGAGCATCCAATTTTTTTCTGTAATTGGGTACCACGGATTGTAAAATGTCATAGTGTGTTCACTTATAAGCAGCTTTCCCACTGTAAATGCCATACATTTCTGGTTAAAATTCTATTTATTTAACCATATATTGTGCATTATGTAAATATTTTGCTTGGCATTTTTTTTTTTGTATCGTGTGGCTTTTATAATATTTAAAAGGTTCTTAGAATAATTTGTTTTATAGTGCTATTTAGCAATGCGGTTGTTGCACCAATTATGATTGCAATATCTAGTTTCTTTAGTGCCAGAATAGCTTGGAGAGTACAGCAAGGAGCTGAGTAAGTACGATTATCTTGATGTCAGAGCAAAGGTGGCCATACACTAGAAGAATTTTGTTTGAATACTTATACAGTGGGTACGGAAAGTATTCAGACCCCCTTAAATTTTTCACTCTTTGTTATATTGCAGTCATTTGCTAAAATCATTTAAGTTAGTTTTTTTTCCTCATTATTGTACACACAGCACCCCATATTGACAGAAAAACACAGAATTGTTGACATTTTTGCAGATTTATTAAAAAAGAAAAATTGAAATATCACATGGTCCTAAGTATTCAGACCCTTTGCTCAGTATTTAGTAGAAGCACCCTTTTGATCTAATACAGCCATGAGTTTTTTTGGGGAAAGCTGCAACAAGTTTTTCACACCTGGATTTGGGGATCCCCTGCCATTCCTCCTTGCAGATCCTCTCCAGTTCTGTCAGGTTGCATGGTAAACGTTGGTGGACAGCCATTTTTAGGTCTCTCCAGAGATGCTCAATTGGGTTTAAGTCAGGGCTCTAGCTGGGCTATTCAAGAACAGTCACAGAGTTGTTGTGAAGCCACACCTTCATTATTTTAGCTGTGTGCTTAGGGTCATTGTCTTGTTGGAAGGTAAACCTTCGGCCCAGTCTGAGGTCCTGAGCACTTTGGAGAAGGTTTTCATCCAGGATATCCCTGTACTTGGCCACATTCATCTTTCCCTCGATTGCAACAAGTCGACCTGTCCCTGCAGCTGAAAAACACCCCCACAGCATGATGCTGCCACCACCATGCTTCACTGTCAGGACTGTATTGGACAGGTGATGAGCAGTTTTTGGTTTTCTCCACACATACCGCTTAGAATTAAGGTCAAAAAGTTCTATCTTGGTCTCATCAGACCAGAGAATCTTATTTCTCACCATCTTGGAGTCCTTCAGGTTTTTTTTTTTTTTTTTTTTTTTTTTTTTTTAGCAAACTCCATGCAGGCTTTCATGTGTCTTACACTGAGGAGAGGCTTCAGTCGGGCAACTCTGCCATAAAGCCCCGACTGTTGGAGGGCTACAGTGATGGTTGACTTCCTACAACTTTCTCCCATCTCCCGACTGCATCTCTTGAGCTTAGCCACAGTGATCTATGGGTTCTTCTTTACCTCTCTCACCAAGGCTCTTCTCCCCCGATAGCTCAGTTTGGCCGGATGGCCAGCTTTAGGAAGGGTTCTGGTCATCCCAAATGTCTTCCATTTAAGGATTATGCAGGCCACTGTTCTCTTAGGAACCTTAAGTGCAGCAGAATTTTTTTTGGAACCTTGGCCAGATCTGTGCCTTGCCACAATTCTGTCTCTGAGCTCTTCAGGCAGTTCCTTTGACCTCATTCTCATTTGCTCTGACATGCACTGTGAGCTGTAAGGTCTTATATTGGCAGGTGTGTGGCTTTCCTAAAGTCCAATCAGTATAATCAAACACAGCTGGACTCAAATGAAGGTGTAGAACCATCTCAAGGATGATCAGAGACGGCACCTGAGTTAAATATGAGTGTCACAGCAAAGGGTCTGAATACTTAAAACCATGTGATATTTCAGTTTTTCTTTTTTAATAAATCTGCAAAAATGTCAACAATTCTGTGTTTTTCTGTTAATATGGGGTGCTTTGTGTACATTAATGAGGAAAAAAATGAACTTAAATGATTTTAGCACATGGCTGCAATATAACAGAGTGAAAAATTTAAGGGGGTCTGAATACTTTCCGTACCTACTGTATTTCAGAACAACTTTTTTAAATTTTCCAATTGTTAGCGGGGTCAGATCAATGTTTTGAACATTTTTTAACTAATTTCTATCGGTGAATGTGGTCATCATTTGGGAAATTAACATGCATTCCAAAATTGAATGTAAAAAGCACAACAATTTCTTATACTTTCAAACAAAATTCAAATGTACTGGTGAAAAACAAAAGGGGGGGGAGGGGTGGGGGCAAGAGGATAGTTGCTGAGGCTAAACCTTGAACAACCCACCCAAATAATTTATGGACTATCTCGGTACTAGTACACATGATAAACATAAACATTGTTAGAATAAAAGATTTTTATTACAGATAAAAATTGTACAAAAATGGACAGTAATGCACATCAAAGATTGGTTGAAGTCTCTACTAGTTTCGCGGGAGTACCGCTTCTTCAGGAGAGCCAATCTATACAATAAATGATATAAAAAGATATATAATACAATTCAGCAATAATGTAAATAATGCATAAGAAAAATTGAGAGCTTACCCGATGAGTAATAGAACAGGCGTGGGAATGGGCCGCCCATGTAGTGCCCCCTGCGGCGGACAAGGGGGGTGGTGCGTCGACTCTAGGTATAAGGCGTATAATTAAATTATTTAAGAACCCAATAAGTAACCCATACTGAGGTGGGGGGAGGGGGTATAAGAAGGAAGAGTGCAGGCGGAAGAGGGAGGGGGAGAAAGGAAGGGTAAAAGAGGAAGAAAAGGAGGGGGAAGGGGGGTGTTGTTAGGTGGTGACGAAGGGGGGGGGATTTGTGGGAAGGGGAGGGAATCACAAGGGAGAGAAGAAAATAGGAAGGGTAAGGAAAGGAAGGTAGGGGAGGATAATGGGAAGAAGAAGAGGGGGGGGGCGGAGGGGGGAAAGGGGGAAAAATGTACTGGTGAGAATTTGTGTTCAAACTTGTTTGAAAATCTATGCATGACTAACTTTAGTAAACCTTGTCTTGTCACTTATGTTGCTTTTTTGACAATGTGCCATGTGCAGTATTTGATATCTTTATAATGCTTGTCACCATGAGAAGTAACATTGCTGCAGTTTTTTTCTGTAGTTTAAAGTGTGTATTATTGAAAAGGTCGGAGATGTTGCTCAGTTCCAGGTGTCACAATAATCCAATAGTAATTTTATTTCTGGTGCAATGAGTTTTTCTTAGCAGTTTAGTAACTGCTTACCATACAAATTTTGCAAATCTAGTAAATGGGACATTTTAGCAAGCAGGGAGGATTCCAGTCATTTATTTTCATTACACAAAAAAAAAAAAAAAAATCATCTCTGGGCTGCCTATGGAACAGTGCAAAATATGTGCAACGTGCTTAGCTAAATTACATCCAACATAATAAGTTATTATATGAAAGCATTTATTTTATTTACCTAAAGTAATCTGTCAGACAAACATGGGAAATGCCGTTGCTGACTTATTTTTTAAATGATTCTTTTAATCCTTTAACTACTTAAGGACCGGAAAGATTTGCCCCCTTTAATGACCAGGTAATTTTTTGCAAAATGGCACGGCGTCGCTTTAACAATTGCACGGTCCTGCAACGCTGTATCCAAACAAAATTGACATCCCCCCCCCCCCCACAAATAGAGCTTTAATTTGGTGGTATCTGATCACCTCTGCGCTTTTTATTTTTTGCGCTATAAACAAGCAAAGAGCGACAATTACAAAAATTTATTTTGCTATAATACATATCCCAAAAAAAATATATATATATATATAAAACGAATTTATTCATCAGTTTAGGCTGATCTATATTCTACATATTTTTGGTAAAAAAAAACAAACGCAATAGGCGTATGATTACCGTATATACTCGAGTATAAGCCGAGTTTTTCAGCACTTTTTTTTTGTGCTGAAAATGCCCCCCTCGGCTTATACTCACGTCTGTGTCCATCTTCAACTTTGTGCGCCTAATCCCGGCCAGCCGTAGGTCCCCTGGACCCCAAACTTGGCACACATGTAGCCCCACTCTTCCTCTCTACAAGGGTTATACTTGAGTCAATAAGTTTTCCCATTTTTTTGTGCTAAATTTAGGTGGGTCGGCTTATACTCGAGTATATACGGTAGTTTTTAGATGCAATAACTTTTGCGGAAACCATGGGATAGATTTAGGGACTTTTTTTTTTACTAGTAATGGCTGCGATCTGCGATTTTTAGCACAATTGCGGTGGACAATTCTGACCCCAAATGACACTTTGCAAGTGGTTAAAGTGAACCCAAATCTAAAGTAAGTGATACCCAGTTGCATGTATGACTCCACACCATAACCAAAAATACAATTGTTTATACAGGGAAATTTCGTTATTAAAATGGTTCCTTGGCACTTTATGCTTACAAGTTGCCTAAAGATGCAGTTGGAACATCTAGATATAGTATTACCAGGTAATGCTGTCCTATGACTTTATCTTATTCATCTGAACCACTTGCCGACCGGCTCACGCCGATATACGTCGGCAAAATGGCACGGGTGAGCAAAATCATATACCCATACGTCGGCCCTTTAAGGGCCACCAGAGGGGGCACGCGCGCAGCTGGAGGCCCACTGTTCGGCGGGGGACCCGATGCGTGTGGCCGGCGGGTGCGATCGCATTAACGAGAGCCAACACAGAGATGTGTGTGTGTAAGCAAACAAATCCCTGTGCTGTCAGAGGAGAGGAGACAGATCGTGTGTTGCTACAAAGTAGAAACCACGATCTGTCATATCTCCTAGTTAGTCCCATCCCCACACAGTTAGAACACAGTGAGGGAGCACACAGTTAACCCTTTGATCGCCCCCAGTGTTAACCCCTTCCCTGCCAGTGACATTTATACAGTAATCAGTGCATTTTATAGCACTGATCGCTCTGTAAATGTTAATGGTCCCAAAAATTTGTTTACTAATAAAACAAAAATTCATAATAAAAATGCCATAAATCTATCCCCTATTTTGTAGACGCAATAACTTTTGCACAAACCAATCAATATACGCTTATTGCGATTTTTTTTTTTTGATTGTTTTACCAAAAATATGTAGAATTCATATCTATCTAAACTGAGAGAGAAATTGTTTTTTATATATATTTTTGGGGATATTTATTATCGCAAAAAGTTAAAAATAAAGCTTTTTTTTTTTCTTCAAAATTGTCACTCTGTTTTTGTTTATAGCGCAAAAAATTAAAACCGCAGAGGTAATCAAATACCACCAAAAGAAAGCTCTATTTGTGGGGAAGAAAAGACGTAAATTTTGTTTAGGTACAGCGTCGCACAACCGCACAATTGTCAGTTAAATTGACAGTGTTGCATCGCAAAAGGGGCTTGGTCAGGAAGGGGGTAAATCCTTCTGGGGCTGAAGTGGTTAATATACGATGCTAGTTGAAAGTTCCTAATTTTATAGATTTAAAATTATTGTAAATGTTGGTGGGTACTTTTTCCTATGACTGTACATCAAAGCAAATCACGTTGTATAATGACATTGTTTAAAGTTTTGTGACACACATGCATATGTGTATAAATCCATGTAAATGTTATAGTAGTGATGTCAATCTTGGTACATTTATTTTAAAATTGTAGCAATAATAAAAAAAAAAAATTGGGGTTCTTTGCTTCTTTTGTTGTGTATTGGTTTCCAAGGAGCGGGGTGTAACTGGGTAATAATGAAGGATATAGTGGAACAAATCTAAATCCAGGTATATGCACACATTACAAGCACATACATATCTTAATTTTTTTTTTTAATTACTATTTAATTTTCCCAATGGCATATCCCTTTATCCATTTAATATTTTTCTTATTTCAGCCAAGAAATGTGCTGATTGATGTTGCACATCATTTGCTGCTTTAGAGTGTATCTTTTTATGAGTGACAGATGTTTACATAATATGAGCAGTGTTGTTACACATTAATGGTTAATGTAATCTACAAGCCCATTACTGTTGCTCAGTATGTAAATGAGCAGCTCTCTTGTCCGTCAGGTGTTGTATTTGTTTAGCTGCCACATTTCATGAGCTGTTCTCTTCTAAGGTGTTTGCATACTAATGAAACAGGAAGACACATTCCACTACAGATAGTATTTAACAGTTAACACCAACACAAAAATGTGTATTTAATGAATAGGCAAGTTTGACTAAGGCTAAGCAGTTTTATAGTTCCCCATTTCTTTAATTACATTAAACTCTGTGTGCTTTATTTTAGGGTTCCTTAGATGTGTGAAACCACAGCTAACACCTAATATGTTTTTGTAGTAAACGTAAAACTGTCATTGTCTCCACAGGCAGCAGAAAACGTCACCTTCATTGGACCTGACACTCATGCTATTCAAGCTATGGGAGACAAAATTGAAAGCAAGCTATTAGCTAAGAATGCAAAGGTCAACACCATCCCTGGCTTTGATGGGGTGGTCAAGGTGAGAAACTGTACATTTATCTGGCTAGATCTTCTGAACTAAGACAATCTCACGGTTATTGCTGCTGTCATATATGGTGTTTCTGCAGGTTTTCCTCTTTAAAAATACTGTGCTTGTTATGGGGGATGAAATGGGTAATTTTAAAATATGAGCATGGAATTCCTATGTGCAGTCAGAATTACTAGTATTAAAAGGAACCTGTTAGATCTGGCCTAGCCAAAGCAGCTTTTCTGTGCAGGAGGCTGCTGTAAACAGACTCCTGGAAGTGGTGCTCATTCTATGCCACTGCACATGTCAGGACTCTTAAACAGTGATGCACCTGCCCCAGAGGTACCTCTTGCTGGTATGATATCCGTTGCTCGTTGGGTGCTTTGGATAAGTTCTACTTTGACAGGTTTTACCGAACCACTGTAAATATTGCATCAGGATGCTTTCTGTGGAATAATTAGAACGCCATGATTATGAAGCTCCTGAAAGAATCTTACGAAGATATGCAGGGTGCCAGAAACAGTTTGAGAAATGCAAAGATTCCTAAACGAACATATGGAACATGCTGTTTTATGGAACTTTATACTGTATATATATATGTGTGTGTGTACACATATGCCACTATACTATAGATGCCTACAATAGGTTTCTAGTTTAAACAATTTGTCTTTTTACCATTATCCATGAGTTTCTACACCGCTTTACCTTTTCCTCCAACCGGAAGTTGTGTTTTTTTTTTTTTTTTAATACTTTAACGAGCTACAAAGTTTAGTAGAAATATATGCCCTATGTGATATAAGAAATGGCCTATGAGGACCATCTGCTTACTGTACTCATAAGAGGTTGACAAAACCCATTTAAATAGTCATGAGGATGCTTGCAATAAATGTATATACCGTACTATGTCACAAGTATGGATGGTTTTGAAGTGATGTATATGTCGATTTTAGTGCATTTTCTGCTTTGACATGTAGTTTTAGCCATGGTAAACACACCATTGACATGCATCCACTTAGTTCTAGAGCAGTAATATAGGAAAAGTATGGCTTCACTGCTGTTTTCCCTTAGTGGAGACGGTGATGGCAGCACCCGATAGTCGATTGAAAAATCAGCTCGGGAGAGGAAACCGCTGGATTCCTGCACAGGTAAGTGTCCTAATATTAAAAGTACTATTAAAATACTGTAGGTTCTGACTTTTATTTTTTTCAGAAGGAGCCTGGAGGTCCTTTTTAACCTCTTCTCGATTGCCTACCGCAGATGTACTGCAGATATAGTGTGGCAGGTCGGCTTTATTGCGTGAAACTACATACCTGTACGTAATTTCGTGCAAATAAAAAAAAAGGGCACGTGTGTTGATTGGACAGAGGGGGAGCCAATCGGCGGGGCCTGCGGGCCCGATGTCCGCCGGCCACCCACGATTATTCCCGAGCAAGGCAGAACAGCGATCCGCCTATGTAATGGCAAATCGCCATTCTGACACAGGAGAAGATGGAGATCTTGTGTTCCTGTTATCCCTCACACAGTTGGCAAGCACCCCCTAGAGACACACGTAACCCTTTGATCGTCCTTGATGTTAACCCCTTCCCTGCCAGTGCCATTAGTACAGTAACAGTGCATATTTGTAGCACTTATCACTGTAATAATGTCACTGGTTCCCCAAAAAAAGTGTCAGGTGTGCGATTTGTCCCCTGCAATGTCACAGTTCCGCTAAAAATGGTTATTCGCCGCCATTACTAGTAAAAAAAAAAAAAAAAATGCCAAAAAATATCCCATAGTTTGTAGATGACGTTTGTGCAAATCAATTAATATACGCTTATTGGGATTTTTTTTAACACAGATATGTAGCAGAATACATATTGCCCTAAATTGATAAAAAAAAAAGATTTTCTCTTTTGTTCATGGACGGACACAGCCTTAATCTTGACAAAGTGGGTATTAGCCTTCCTTTAGGAGTGACTAGGCAGAAAGTGTTAACAACTTCAAAGCTGAACAGCCCCGCCCAGGGGGCGGTCCTACTGGCTATATCCCCTCAGCCTGCACTAAGCAGATCATTTTTTTTCTGCCTAGTTAAGGAGAAGACATGGCTCCCTTCGGGCCCACAGGCCTGGAGGTCTATTATTCAAGATTGAAATTTTATTATTTTATTTTTATTTTTTGTTCCTGTGATCAACTGCCGACTGGGTGACAGGCTGGATCCCAGATCCTTGTAGTCTCCCCAGTTTCGGTCATCGAGCGTGTGCCCACCGTAGCTACGCGCTGGGTCGTCCACGACATGCCCGTCACTCTAGGGGTGCTCCGTGAGCTATACGCTCTAGGGCATGCATAGGACGGTCTATAGGGCCGAGTCGCAGCAGCCGGGCCGACAGGCACCTCCGTCACCATGCGGAAGGTGGTCTGTCTGGGATGCTTCTAGCACAATCCACGCAGGAAGGGTAAGTAGTAATCCCCTGCTTCGGCAGGAAGACATAGCTGGGCATTCCTGGAGAGGTGAGTAAGAGGTTCTATCCTTCCCTCCTCCCTAGACTCTCTGAGCTAGGCTGGCTGCTGGGGCGGGGTTTCACTGTGCATGTACGTCCGCTAGATAAATGTTATGAGCTGCCATGAAAAAAGTTTGCTTATCTGTGTGTTCTTCTCCATGCTGTCGGCGACCATTTTGCTGGTGATCCATTCTGTGTTTGGCCTCTTCTGCGCTGACGGCCATGTTTTTGTGGTCTGCGCTGTGTTTGGACTCTAGCTGCCGCTCGGCGGCCATTTCTCTTGTGAGCAATGCTGTTTTTGGTCTCTTCTGCGCTGGCGGCCATGTTGTTGTGGTCCCTGCTGTGTTTGGCCTCTATCGGCCGCTCAGCGGCCATTTTTCTTATGATCATGCTGTGTACCGCTCGGCGGCCATGTTCTTGTGGTCCGCGCTGTGTCGGGCCTCTAGCTACCGCTTAGCGGCCATGTTCTTGTGGTCTGCGCTGTCCGGCCTCTAACTGCCGCTCAGCGGCCATTTTTCTTATGATCACGCTGTGTGCCGCTCGACGGCCATGTTCTTGTGGCCCACGATCGTTTTTTGGCTCTATCTGCCGCTCGGCGGTCATTTTCTTGTGGTCCACACTGATCAAACAGCATTTAGACGGCGCAAGCCTACAGACGCACACCGCTGAACAATACAAATGAAAAAATTATATTTCACACCGCTATTCTGATTAGCAGTAAATGACTCCTAAGAAGGACTCCTTTTTCTTACATATATCTCCGGTTCCTGAAATATCACCATGCAAATGTAAAAAGAAGAGAAACAGATCATTGCGCAGTGTATCATACACAAGACACAACCTGTATCAGCTGTGGCTCTGCCGTCCTCTACAAAAGGGCACGGAGTTGGGTCACATGTCACCCATGATTAAGTCATGTGCCAGTGACGCAACGCGTAGGGGAAGGAGCCTAGTGACGCTCGCAGCAGTCTGAGTGAGGAGCACACTGGAAACTGAGCAAGCGCTGTTTTTTTCGGAGGTTATGTGAGTGCAGGCCACAGCTGATACAGGTTGTGTCTTGTGTATGATACACTGCGCAATTATCTCTTTTTTTTTTTTTACATTTACATGGTGATATTTCGGGAACCAGAGATTTATGTAAGAAAAAGGAGTCCTTATGAGTAATTTACTGCTAATCAAAATAGCGGTGTGAAATAGGATTTTTTCATTTGTATTGTTCAGCGGTTTTGTATGAATGTGGATTTGGGGACAAGCTCCATAAGGATTTGATGTAGCCCACATTGAAATGTATGCTACCCCTGGACATATAACACTGCACTTTATGAACTTTGTGGATTTGGGGCAATTTATATATTTATTATATAATTATTATTATTATACATTTATAATTGTTTTCACTGCAGACTTTTCATATGCAATATTCAGCACGGAGCATTTGTTGAATATCACTTGTGCACTTTTCAAATAGGTTGGTGTTTAGCACATCATTTATTTGTCTATATTCACCTTTGCAAGGAAACAGAATCCTTTTTGTTTGATTGCAGCTTTCACCATTTGGTTATCTTTTTGTTGTTTTTAACTATTTTATTTCATTAGCGCTTTAGTAATTTATTAAATGATACACACGGCAGGACTTTTGCTGCCAACTTTCACCAAATCACGAGGTTTTTCTGCTCTTTACCGCCAGCCTGTGGGCAACTTCTGCTATTGTTGTCTGATCTTTAGCATTGGTTCTGAGCATGCGTGTTTGTACATTGGACTTTAGTCCGATGGACTTGTGTACACACGATAGGATTTGCTCCATCGGACATTTGTTGCCGGAAAGTTTGTCTGTTCTCACAGCGAACATTTGTCCGATGAAAAAGCAAAAAAGTTTGTCCGATGGAGCGTACACACGGTCGGATTTTCCGATCAAACGGGTCCGTCAGAGGTTTGTTGTCAAAAAGTCCGATTGTGTGTATCGGCCTTTAAAGGACTTGTTATTGCACACATACTTGTAGTAAATGTCCAAGAAATGCTCAGATTTGCTGCATGGCTTGTTTTTTTTAATTTTTATCTGTCAGCATATGACCAGTGTCTGTACAAGGTTTGCCTTGTAAAAGTCCACATGGTACATGTCATCTATACAGCCTTAATAATAATAATAATTTATATCAAATGCCTCGTGCGTTAAAACAGCCTAAAGACATAAATTAGGCAAACAATTCTCCAGTAAAGGAAAAGTTGTATTCCAAAATGTTCAATTCATTTAGCTCTATTTTAAAGTGCAAAACAAGCAGGTAGCAGTGTGTTGGAGTATAATCTTTCTTTTTAAATCGGCAAAGTTTTGAGCCAGTAAATGGGTTCTTTTTCAAGCATGGAGTACCAATTACCTACTCCATGCTTGAAAAAGCCCATTAGGTGGCTAGAAACATTGCTGCTTTATATAGAGGTTTATGCACTTTAATTTACTGCTGCCTGCTTGCTTTGCACTTTACTAAAGAGCTGTATGGATTGAACATTTTAGCATACAAATCCTCAAGGCCTTTTTAACTATAAAATATTTTTTTGTTTTATTTAACCTGAATAAATATACAGCTGTCTGTAAAGATAATTTTTTTTTTTTTTATTACTTTTCATGTTTTTTTTATACTAAGTACTGAAATAAAAAGTGACTTGCTAATTACTGTTTTCTACGTGTGATCAAATTTGCAAGCTAAAAAATATGCGGAGAGAGTTCCCAACTAGAGCTTTAATCATGGCTCTTCATCAGTCATCGCTATTGCTGCATTTTGCTGGAGAGGCTCTAATTGTCTGCATTTGGAAGGTTTAACACTTCCTGACAGAGAGGGGCTATTAAGGGGAAGTATTCTCACATAACTGTCACGGGCAGGAACAAAGGGCCTTGCAACTCAATGTGTACAAACCACTAACATTCTTAAATGACCCTTTTTTCATGAATTTCATCCCTTTAAGTCAAAAGCCCATGGAAAGAAGCAAGGTGTAATAAAACAGTAAACCTATACATTCTTCTGGGCAAATTTATCTGTGGCTCAAACAATTGTTATTTTGTAGAAAAAAAAATCTCATTAGCAGATGTGAGTTGCTTGGAGTAAAGAGACTTAAAATTAAGGTTGCTCTCAAGACTGCTTTGAACTTAACAAGCACCGATTGTGGAGCAGACTAGTTAATGAAAGGAAATTAAATTTTTTGCCAACTTCCCCTGCTTGCTTCTGAGCCTGTAACAAGTTACTGAACCTTTTTTTTTTTTGTTTTTATTTTAGAAGAAAAAATTGGTCTGTTTAAGGAGGAAAAATATATTCATTGAAGTTGTTCTATTAGTCTATATTTCTAGATTACAATATATTTCTAAATCACATGTTCGTTAAACAAATGTTATGGTAAAATAGTATTACTATGATGCATCTTTATATAAAACCATATACAAATTTGATTAGTTTAAATCTGTTTTTCCATCAAGTATTTTCACAAACTTTTAATCAACATGTTTTTATTCTTGTGCACCACATCTTTTATATTTGTTTAGACCCCCCCCCCCCCCCCCTCCACAGTTTACCTTGTAATGATGTTTTATTGGCTATAAAATGGTTTGAACCACATTTTTATGACAGATGGTATTGAGTTTTTAGTGCAGTGTTTTACTTGGTTCTCTCCTTTTAAGTGGCTGGTAAAACCAACAGCATTTCAAACAAAAGAGAATCGTCTCCCCCTGCTGACAGCTTCATGGAAAACATGACAGGCAAACAGAAGAGGAGACAGAAACAAGCTGCAGCCGACAGGCTGTAATGCTCTGATTTATGGCCCATTATGGATTGTAAACTCTGAAATTTAATCACTTCATTTTAGCCACTGCAGAAAGCCATCTCTCAATAGTAACTTGGCTTCCTGTCAGCTGATTGGGGTGCGCTTTGAGTTTTCCTCTTTGTCGTATAATAATGATCAGGTATAATTTACATTCCACTTATGGTATTAATTTTACATTCCTCTGAATGAGCAGGGTCAGAAGGTTGTAAAATCAAACATTAAATGAATCGGAGGAGACAGTAGTGCAATATACGACTGCCCTAAGGACACAGTGCAGTGGCTGATGGGATTAACGTGAGTCTCATTTCCTGCTTTTACAGGATGCAGATGAAGCTGTCAGAATTGCAAGGGAAATTGGTAAGTTCTTAAATTGGCTATGGTGGGATTTGTATGCCTCTCAGTAGACATGCTTGACTAAATTAAATGTGTAATAGGTAATACCTATAGAACAAATAATGTTTTAATAGTTTAAGATCTCATTTGTTCATTGCTTTTGAAGACTCCGAGCTCCAGCTTCTTATTCTTTAGCCAGTACCATATGTTATCTCAACAATTTAGTATGACATTCTAGTCAAAGTTTCAGTAAGGTAGATTATTTACTATATAAAGATGTCATGTGATTTCTTGCTTATTTTTTAATTTTTTTAATGTTCACATAGATGTTTAATCCTGTCATGCCTAAGCCAATTTCTGACATTTGTTGCTTACAAGTTAAAATCAGTCTTTTTTGCTAGAAAATGACTTGGAACACCCAAACATTTATATATATATATATATATATATATATAAAAAATTTATTTTAGCAGAGACCCTAGAGAATAAAATGGTGATTGTTGCAATATTTTGTGTCACACGGTATTTGCGCAGCTGGCTTTCATGAATAAAAAAAATAAACAGTAAAGCTAGCCCAATTTTTTTTTATACAATGTGAAAGATGATGTTACGCCAAGTAAATAGATACCTAACATGTCATGCTTTGAAATTGCGCACACTCATGGAATGGCGTCAGACTACAGTACCTAAAAATCTCCATAGGTGACACTGTAAAAAAAGTAACGGTTACCAGGTTAGAGTTACAGAAAAGGTCTTTTGCTAAAATTATTGCTCTTACTCTGACAATCGCCGCGATACCTCACATGTGTGATCTGAACACAGTTTACATTTGCGGGCACGACTTATGTATGCGTTTTCTTTGTTGCACGGGTATGGGGGCATTTAAAAAATAAAAATCTGATCACTTTTATTGCTGTCACAAGGAATGTAAACATTCCTTGTAACAATAATAGGTGGGGACAGGTACCACTAAAAGACCCCAAATCCCTTCTTTGCACTTAAAGTATTGAGATCGCCAAAATTGGCGATTCAGAATACTGTCTTTTTTTTTAATTGGTGCCATTGGCAGCCGAGTAAACCGGAAGTGACGTTGTGACGTCGCTTCCGGGATTTTACATCGGAGACCCGATCAGAGCCGAATCTGGTTTTGTTTGTGTCTCAGCCTAGCTGGCGGACGCACGACTGGTGGCTCAGGTCTCCCGGTGGGATAGTAGGCCCGGGAAGAGCGGCAAAGGTGGCGGGAGGGGGGCCGCATCAGTTGTTAACACTAAAGAGCCAACCGCCCGCTCTAAAAAAAATAGTACCAGGGTGATGCCTGCAGCTGCATCATCCCCATATAACCCCTCGAAGGGGTTATATAATGGACTAATGTTGAGTAGCACATTCCTTTTCTATAATTTTACCATTGACATGTGCATATGTTCAGTAATTTGTTGACTATTTCCCTTTTATGAATTTCAGAACTTTTCTAGGCTGCTAGTTTTTATTTTTTTTGTATTTGTTTAAACCAAGTGTAAAAATAATGCCTGTATACAGAGCATATGCCCCCACTCCCTCCTCAAAAGGATTTTACTGTCAGCAGCGGGAGCCTGTCGCTCATGCTTCTCCGAGTCTCCTGGGAGGCCAGGGTGAGAGAGCAGCTAAGCACAGCGCTGGATTGAGAGAAGACTCATTTAAGTATTTAGCGGTGGGTGACATGTAATGGAAGGCTTTTATCACTTTTCATAGAATCTTTAAAAACTTTTGAGTTTAGAACCACTTTAAACACTTAAGCCCCGGACCATTAGGCTGCCTAAAGACCAGAGGACTTTTTACAATTTGGCACTGTGCTGCTTTAACTGGTAATTGCGCGGTCATGCAATGTTGTACCCAAACAAAATTTGCGTCCTTTTTTTCCCACAAATAGAGCTTTCTTTTGATGGTATTTGATTGCCTCTGCGATTTTTATTACTCTTGCGTTCATGGATGGACACAGCTTCCTATTGACAAGTGGGTATTATCCTTCATTTAGGAGTGACTAGGCAGAAAAACTTGTAAAAAGTGTTACACATCACACCTTCTACAGTACCGCCCTGGGGGCGGACCCTCTGGGTATATCCCCTCTCTCTGCGCCTCACAGATCAGTTTTTTTCTACCTAGTAAGGAGAAGGACATAGCTCCCTTTGGGCCCACTGGTCCGGGGGATTTTTATCTACCTTTCTACGTTGGTTTTTGTTTCCTGCTATCTTCGATCAACTGCCGACTGGGTGACAGGCTGGATCCCAGATCCTTGTAGTCTCCCCAGTTTCGGCCATCGAGCGTGTGCAGACCCTAGCTACGTGCTGGGTTTTCCACGACATGCCCGTTTCTCCACGGGTGGCCAGTGAGCTTCGCGCTCCAGGGTATGCATATGATCATTCGCTAGGGCTCAATCACAGCATGCCGGGCCGACAATCACCTCCGTGCGCGGAAGATGATCTGTCCGGAATGTCTTCCAGCATAATCCATGCAGGAAAGGCAAGTAGCTCCCCTGCTTCGGCAGGGCGATTGACTGACTGGATATTCCTGGAGAGATCAAGTAAGTGGTTGTGGCCCTTTCTTTCCTCTCTCCCTGCCTTCCCTCCTCCCTGGGCTCTGAGCTTAGGCTGGGTGCTGGGGGTCACCTAGGGGGCTCCATCTGGAGCGGGGCTGCGCTGTAGCTGTCATTAAAAATGCCATTTTTCTGCTTAACTGTGTGTGCCTTCTCCCTTCATGCTGTCGGCGGCCATTTTCTGGTGGTCCACGCCTGTTTGGCCTCTGGTGACTGTCCGGCGGCCATTTTCTTGTGGTCCGTGGCCGCTACTGCCTCTATTGACGGCTCGGCGGCCATTTTCTTATGGCCCGCATTGGTTTCAATACGGCCGCTTGGCGACCATTTTGCAGAAGTCTTCGGCCTCTAGGGTGCATTTCACTGGCGCAAAATCATACAGAGAAACGCTGATAAGGATCAGACTGACACAGGCAGCGGTGGGAGAGCATCTCATGTGGGAGCAGACGGCCGCAATAGAGGTACCGTTTCTAAGGGTGGTGAGTCCCCTGGGAGACCCTGCATCTCTGTAGCAGCTAGAAGGGTGGCCTATTGATACCTTGCCTGGAGTCCCTGTGGGTGTCAGACGCGTGGGTCAGCATGACGCCAGAAGCAGACGTCTTCTTCCCTGAAACACCGGAGTTAGCAACTGGTGCCCCTGATGTATCTGTGGACGCTATGTCGGCAATCCTGGAGGCTTTTGTTGCCAAGGTGGAAGCGGCGCATGTGAACACGGGGGGTGATAAACGCCCCCAGCCATCTTCTGGGGATAATTCTGATGCAGAACCAGGCCCAGCTTTGGCTTATGGCCCGGATTCTGATGCTTCAGAGACTGCAGACCGTGACCAATCGGACAGTGAGACTGACTCCAGGTCAACACGTGAAATGGCTTTGGTATCTGACCTTATCACTGCAGTGCGGGATACGCTAAAATTAAAGAATGCTGCAGAAGCAGCAGAGACACCAGTCCCCTTTGGGTTCCGTAAACCTGCCCGCACTGCTAAAGTGTTTCCTTGTGTGTCTTATTTTGATAAAATCTTATACAAGGAGTGGGAATACCCACTAAGGGTGTTTACATCCCCAAAGAATTTTGCGGTACCCCTTTGAGGAGAGTTTTCTGAAAAAATGGACCTCTCCCCCTATAGTGGACCCTCCGTTGTCCAGACTTAATAGAGCTACCACAATTCCAGTGGAAGGGGCTCCTGTTTTCAAGGACCCTGCAGATAAGAAAGCTGAAGCGCTCGCTACTTATACTCAGTGGTAGGCTCAGCGGTGCACCCGGCTTCGGCTGGGGCCTTACTGTCTCAGACACTTACTGAATGGGCAAAATTTCTACTCCAGGGATTAAAGGAGCGAGATGCTCCTCCTAATGAAATAACTTTGGCCGACCAGTTGATACAGGGCCTTAAGTTTGTCTGCGAGTCAGACATGGATACAATTCCCTTGCTGTCTAAAGCTTTGGTTTATGCGGTAGTAATACACCGCCTGATCTGGCTGAAGGGCTGGTCTGCAGACCAGGCTTCCAAAAAAGCCCTGTTGGATCTGCCCTTTAAGGGCGACAGACTTTTTGGGGTCTCTCTGGATGACATCATCAAGGATGCTACAGGAGGTAAGAGCACTTTGTTTCCTCAAACCAAGAGGGGTAAGGGGCCACGCCAGGGGCAAGGCCCCTCCTTTTCTGCACGCAAGCATTTTTTTCGTCCGCCCAGGGCGACAGGGAAAAGACCCCAGACTGACAAAGCGCCTGCTCAAGGACAGAAGCGTCCTTGGCCCCACAAACCCAATAAGCCTGCGGACAAATCTGCGTCCGCATGAAGGTCTCCCCCCACTCATCTCTCGGGTGGGGGAGACGCCTTCGCGAATACGCGACTCAGTGGACATCTCTGATCTCCGACCGGTGGGTTTGCGAAGTGATCTCCTCAGGCTACAAGATAGTTTCTCTCTTGTCCACCGGACAGATTCGTTCCCTCCAACCTCCAGCTACAGATAACCCATCGGGAGGCCCTGTACGGGGCAGTCCAGGGTCTGCTGGAACGCGGTGGTCATTCCAGTTCGAGAGCAGGAATGATTTCAGGCTTTTAACTCAAATCTGTTCATTGTGCCAGAGGAGGAGGGGGTTCGTACTATCCTGGATCTCAGGGCCCTCAATTGCTTTGTGAAAGTACAAAGATTCCTGATGTAGTCGGTTCGATCTGTAGTCACTGCTCTCCATCCAGGGGACTTTCTGGCATCCTTGGACATCAAGGACGCATACCTGCATGTCCCCATATACTCAAGACACCAAAGCTTTCTGCGATTCGCATATGGGGACAACCACTATCAGTTTGTGGCCCTCACGTTTTTGGCCTGACTTCGTCACCCAGGACATTCACCAAGGTGCTCGCCCCGATCCTGGCCCTTCTAAGACAGCGGGGCATCGCTATCGTGGGCTACTTGGACAACCTTCTTCTGAAGGCCACTTCAAGCTCAGAATTCGAAGTAAACGTGTCCATCGCTTCTCGGCCTTTTGGCTAAGATCAAGTGTAGTATCTGTTCTTATCAGTTGCCAGAGGATGCGCTGAAGCACCTCCTATATGGGGAGGGAGGATGCAAATCCAATGGCGTCATTGCACCTGGAAGTATGGTTTCGGTAGGGACTATGCCGGCTGCCCGACAGTAAACTGGGGGCCGGCCTATGGTTGAGTCTGAGCCGTCTGGAAGGGTGCTCCTGGTGAGTATGGGTGGCTGCATTTGGTCTGGTCTTTTTGCCGAGTCTTATTCTGGCCTTCTGGCCGGATGGTGTAAGTGCTGTCCTTGTTGGCGATCTGGAGGGAGGAGCTGGCTAAGACTTGTAAGATGTGGCAGGGCAAGGCCATGCAAATCTGCCAGGTTGATGGGAGCCTGGAAGGGCTAGTATCGGTGGAGGCTGTATGAGTGTGCAGCTCTCCCTGAGAAAACCTTGAAGGACTCTCTATCAGCAGGGACAGAGGGCTGCACTGACCGGTCGGGGGGCCGGATAGGAACCGAAAAGCCCATGGTGTATGTGCCCTTGGAGTGGCAGTCCAAGGGTGCCAGACGATCACTGCAAGGGTGCCAGACGATCACTGTGAGGGTCACATTGATATATGGCATCGCGGTCACTGCACCATGAACACACTTTTTTAGCACCTGCCTCCTGGGCTGGGCCTTTTGGCTGGGACCGGAGGAATTTTTTATTCCTGGCCATTGTATTACACAATGGCCACTTTTCACTCTCCCACCTTCCTTCTCCCCACTTTCTTTTAATTTAACCCCGTGTTTGTCACTTTTTTGTATTTTTTTGTTGGTTGTCTGCACGTTTGTCACAGTGTGTTTAGTAGGGTGTAGGTCATCGGGCCTGCCCTGAACGACTTGGGAGTCGGTGGACATGGCCTTCTGGCTTAGTTCACCTGCTCTCATGGGGTCTCCCTTCGGGGGAGCCCCACCTAGTACTTGGGTGGGTCTGTTTCGGCAGACCCTCCAGAGAAAGGGGTCTGTCTAGTTTCGGCCAGATGGACCACGTGATGTACCTCAGTCCCCGTCGGGAGCCTAACGCCCGGGGGGATCAGGGTTAGGTCCTTCCTAGAGGAGGACAAGTGTAACACCCGTTTCACACGCCATGGGCTTTTAAAAAAAAAAAAAGCGTGTCCATAACCTGTCAGACTCTGAGTCAGTTTTGGTACCAACTCAAAGCCTAGTGTATCTAGGGTTGATTCTGGGTTCCTCAGAGGCAAAGAGTATTCCTCACTGTGGAAAAGTTGCAGACCCTTTGAGCTGCAGTGCGGCAGCTGACATCCAAGAATTGGTCGCTCCGTTTTTGCATGCGAGTTTTGGGCCTCATGGTAGCCTCCTTCGAGGCGGTCCCATATGCTCAATACCACACTTGGGTGTTACAGAAGGAGGTTCTGTCCAGATGGAACAGATGCCCATCATCTCTGGATTATCAAATCCGGGTAAGTCATTGTGTCAGGAGATCCCTGGTGTGGTGGCTGACATCACCGCCTCTGCTGGCAGGGAAGTCATTCCTTCATGTTCATTGGATAGTGATCACGACGGATGCCTGCCTTACAGGTTGGGGGGGGGGGGAGTCTGGGGTGTTCAGTCGACGCAAGGTCGCTGGACCCTGGAGGAATCCCACCTGCAGATCAATGTCCTGGAACTCCGGGCGATTAGGCTGTGCTTTTTCGGATGGTCTCAGAGTTTGCAGGGGCGTGGATCCAGTCAGACAACGCCACGGCAGTGGCATATGTCAATCATCAAGGAGGAACAAGAAGCTCAGCTGCCGCATCAGAGGTCGCTTGCATCCTGAGGTGGGCAGAAAGGAGCATGCCGGCACTGTCGGCCGTGTACATTCCGGGTGTGGAGAACTGGCAGGCGGACTACCTGAATCGCCAAATGCTGGACCAGGGAGAATGGACCTTACACCCGGATGTGTTCCAGCTCCTCTGCCAAAGATGGGGCACGCCAGACGTAGATCTTCTGGCGTCCCGACTCAATCGGAAGGTATTGAGGTTTGTGGCCCGGTCAAAGGACCCATGAGCAGACGCAACGGACGCGTTGGTAACAACGTGGGGTCCGTATCGGCTAATATATGCCTTCCCTCCCATGATGCTCTTTGCTCATCTGCTTTGCAGAGTAGAAACAGAGGGAATTCCAATGATTCTGATCGCTCCAGATTGACCTCAGCATCCTTGGTAGGCCGATCTAGTATGTCTGGTAGCAGACATCCCCTGGCGCCTACCACTACGGAAGGACTTGCTATCGCAAGGTCCCATACTCCATCCTGCTTTACAGTCACTGGCTTTAACAGCAGGGCTATTGAGAACCAGGTACTGAGACACCGGGGCCTGTCAAATTCAGTAATCTCTACTATGAGAAGTGCCTGGAAGCCGTCGTCTAGGAAGGTTTACCATTGCACTTGGAAGGCCTACATTTCCATGTGTGAGGAAATGAAATGGCATCCGCGTACTTATTTGGTCTCCAGAATCCTACTGTTTCTACAACATGGGGTGGACCAAAGGCTTTCTCTAAAGTACGGTTAAGTGACAGATTTCTGCCCTGGCTGTCTTTTTTTTTTCAGCGACCCCTGGCGACTCACTCTCTCGTGAGTACATTTGTGCAGGGGGTTCGACAAGTGGCTGCTCCGGTCCGTCCCCCGCTACCTCCGTGGGACTTGAACCTGGTCCTCTCGGTGCTTCAGAAGTCACCGTTTGAGAATATTAGGGATATTCCCTTGTTGACACTTTCTCAGAAAGTGGTCTTTTTGGTGGCTGTTACGTCAGACGAGTTTCTGAGCTGGCAGCCTTGTCATGCAAGGCTCCCTATCTGATCTTCCACAAGGATAAGGTGGTGCTGCGTCCGCAGCCCTCTTTTCTTCCGAAAGTCGTTTCGGCTTTTCATCTCAATGAAGAGATTGTACTTCCATCCTTGTGTGCTCATCCGTCGAATCCGAAGGAGTCGGCGTTACATTCCTGGGACGTTGTCCGAGCTTTGAGAGTATACCCATCTGCTACTTCCTCGTTCCGGAAGTCAGACTCACTGTTCGTTTCGGTGGCTGGTCCCAAGAAGGGCCTAGCAGTCTCGTCGGCCACCATCTCTAGGTGGATCTGACAGATAGTAATCCAGGCTTACATCTTAAAGGGTCAAGCGCCCCTCTTTCCTGTCACGGCGCATTCGACCAGAGCAATAGGTGCCTCTTGGGCTTTCTGACATCAAGCGTATGTCTCCCAATTATGTAAGGGGGCGACTTGGTCGTCCGCTCACACTTTCACTAAATTCTACAAAGTTGATGTAGGTGCCTCTTCGGATGCCTCTTTCGGCCGCAAAGTTTTGCAGGCGGCTGTTTAGAGTTGCAACTCCTCCGTTGGAGGAGTGCGGTTTTGTGTTTGGGGTGAAGTTTTTTTTAGGGTTGTCCCGATACCACTTTTTTAGGACCGAGTACAAGTACCGATACTTTTTTCCAAGTACTCGCCGATACCGATTACCGATACTTTTTTTTCAATGTCATGTGACAGTTTGAAAGATGGGGACTGATAGGTGGCACTGACAGGTGGCACTTATGGGCACTGACTGGTGACTGGCTCTGATGGGCACTAATAGGTGGCTGGCACTGATAGGTGGCACTTGTGGGCACTGATAGGTGGCACTTGTGGGCACTGATAGGTGGCACTTGTGGGCACTGAAAGGTGGCACTTGTGGGCACTGAAAGGTGGCACTTGTGGGCACTGATTGCACTATCAGTGCCCACAAGTGCTACCTATCAGTGCCATCTACCAGTGCACTGATAGGTAGCACTTGTGGGTACTGATAGGTGGCTGGCACTGAAATGCTGCGGGAAAAAAAAATGACACAGGATTTAAAATAAAAAAAACTTGTGCAACGCCCATCTTGGTACACCCTGCACTCGGCTGAAGTAAGCAGCAGCAGACATCTTGTTACACCCAGCCCATATAGCTCAGGCTGGGTGTAACAAGATGTCTGCTGCTGCTTACTGCAGCCGAGTGCAAGGTGTACCAAGATGGGCGTGGGGACGTTCAGCCGCTGACGGCGACCGAATGCGACAGCACCGGTCACCGATCCTGATGCGGCTGCGCCCTGCACCCCTGCCAGCTTACCAGTTTCAACTGCAGGTGAGGGACTCGCTCTCCGCCCTGGTCTCCGACCCCTGCCGCACTCTCCGTCCCGCTCTCCGTCCCGCTCTCCGTCTTGGTCTCCGCCCCCCGCCCCACTCTCCGCCTTGGTCTCCGCCCCCGCCCCACTCTCCGCCCTGGTCTCCGCCCCCCCGCCACGCTCTCCGTCCTGCTCTCCGCCCCCCGCTCTCCACCCCCTCTCTGCGTCCGCTCTGAAAAAAAAAAGTATCGGACTGGGCATCGGGAGCATTTGCGCGAGTACATGTACTCGCGCAAATGCTTGGTATCGGTCCCGATACCGATACTAGTATCGGTATCGGGACAACCCTAGTTTTTTTTTATGCTGTTACCACCCCTCGTTTTTTTTGACACTGCTTTGGGACGTCCCACTATGTCAATAGGAACCTGTCGGTCCATGAACGAAAGATTAAAAAGGATTTTTTACTCACCGTAAAATCCTTTTCTCGGACCGACACAGCACCCACCCCTCTTTTTTGTTTAAGTTTGTACTGCTTTTTGACAAACTGATCTACGAGATGCAGAGAGAGGGGATATACCCAGAGCGTCCGCCCCCTGGGCGGTACTGTAGAAGGTGTGATGCAACACTTTTTAGAAGTTTTTCTGCCTAGTCACTCCTAAATAACAGATAATACCCACTATGTCAATAGGAAGCTGTGTCGGTCCATGAACTCAGAGAAAAGGATTTTACGGTGAGTAAAAAATCCTATTTTTTGCAATATAAACGGAAACAGACGAACATTTTGGGGGGAAAAAAAATTCTCTTTTCGTCCATGGACAGACACAGCCTTCTTAAGTCTTGACAGTTTGAACATAACCCAACTGTCAAGACTTAAGGCTGTGTCTGCCCATGGACGACAGAGAAAAGGATTTTACGGTGAGTACAAAAAATCCTATTTTTGTACCAGCATCTGGCCTTAAGGGCAACTAGGTACGGTGACAACAACTGGTCGTTGAGGTCCACCCCTCCTATGTTTTGGTTATATTCGCGGACACACAGGGGTTTCTCCACAACACCGGTCACCGTAGAAATTAGAACCGTCGTGTCTGCGTGAAGGGAGGACGGAACGAAAACATTCTTCTTATCCCTCCACTTCACAGCGAGCAAATTATTACACTTAAAGCAGGCTCTCTCCTCCAGCCTAAGATGGGAATCTACAAGCCTCTGAGGTAAGCCTCGGCGATTAGACCGCAAAAAATGTCATGCTCGTGTAGTAATTGTCCACATACAAATGGTACCCCTTTCTGAATAAGGGTGACACCAAGTCCCACACAATCTTGCCAGCGCTCCCTATGTAATCTGGACAGTTCTCCGGCTACGTGACTATCTCTTCCCTCGTAAACCATAAAACTACATGTATAGCCTGTTGCCCTGTCACAGAGCTTATACATCTTAACCCCATATCTGGCACGCTTGCTGGGAAGATACGGTTTGAAAGACAAGCAGCCAGAAAATTTAATCAGGGACTCATCAACACAGACAACTTGATGGGGAGTAAACAAGGCTGCAAAATGGTCGTTGAAGTGGTTTACGAGGGGGCCCAATTTTGTAGAGCTGATCGTATCCAGGGTCTCCACGAGGACGACGGAGTTCATTGTCGTTAAAGTGCATGAAACGCAAGATCTGCTCGTATCGTGCCCTGGTCATGGAGGCAGAGAAGAGGGGCATATGGTAAACTGGGTCAATGGACCAATTTGACCGCAACATGCTCATTTTAACTATGCCCACTTCGAGAGATATGCCCAGAAAGGTCTTAAATTCGGAAACCGTAATTGGTTGCCATTCTCTGGCAAGGGAGGACTGGGGATTAGCGGCAATGAATTGACCAGCATACAAATTACTTTGGTCCACAATAGATCTATAGAGCTCTGACGTGAAAAACTGGAAATAAAAATCAAGTGGCGTAATATCGTCTTTTTCCACCTGAATTCCGGGTTGGCCAGTGAAGTACGGGTGCTGCAGAAGTGGTGGGCTCCCAATTAGGATTGGGGAATTCTGCAGGAAGGACACTATGGGCACGACGGGCCTGTCTTTGTCTTCTTGGTGGCAGCGGGACACTACTTGTGCTTGCCACCTCGCCAGCTTGAACTGCACTTATGGGACTGTCCACGTCACCATGTGATACTGCAGTGCTTGGTGTACGACCAGGGTGTACTAGGCCGCTGGTGCTTTCCAGTTCACCAGAAGGATGAGCGGCGGCACTAATACTTCTCTGCTCCATACAGGAGCCCTGCGGTTCTTGCACCTCAACAACAGCAGAAGAAGAACGGGGTCGAGTACACCTGACCTTAGCCTTGACAACCGAGTTGTGGTCCCTGACATCTGTCATGGAGCCACTATCGTCTACAGGATCGTATTCTAAGCCTGAATCTGGAAAATGTGTGACTTCCTCTTCACTATCTGTCATGCTCCAAAACGTGTAGGCCTCTTCACTAGTGTGCTTTAGATTTGCCAAAAACTGTTAGCGATCGCACGGATCAGGCCTGACTCTGCGAACGCTGGCAGTTATGTGTTTTGTAAGTGACAGTAATCGGGCGGAGGGGCAAAATGCAGGTGCTAGCAGGTATCTGGGCTGATCCTGCTAACACAGCGTTTTTGGGAACCCTAAACTGCTGGGCATGCTAGTATAGATCAGATATTGATCCGTTCAGACACTATACCACTAAGGGAGGTGTATGCTGCGTGCGTGGGTGTTGGCGCTACTGGCACTAATCTGATGCTGTCTGGGGTGACGCAGACCTTAACTGACCCTAAAACCTAACTGATATCACCCGCCGGGTGATCAGGGGGTTAAACCTTTATTGGGTATTAAACGGCAGGTGCCCTGACGTTATAAAAAAACAAACTAACCAGCGTCACCCGTAACACTTATACGGTGATCACTGTTGCTGGGGTCAAAAGGTTAACTAGGGGGCAATCGGGGATTAAAACCTTTATTAGGTAATATTTGGGGGTGTCTGACGTTATAAAAAGCTGACAGTGAACCTACATAACTAACTGGCTAACTAGCATCACCAGTGACACTTATACAGTGATCACTGGTGAAAGGGTTAACTAGTTGGCAATTGGGGGGTTAAAACCTTTTTTGGGTAGTATATGGGGGTACCTGATGCTATAAAAAGATGACTGTGAACCTAAATAACTAACTGGCTAACTAGCGTCACCTGTGACACCAATATGGCGATCAGAAAAAGGATCGCTTGGTGACACTGACGATGGGGTGAAAGGGTTACCTGGGGGGCGATTAATAGGTTAAACCAGGGCTCGACAAAACCCGGGCGCCAGGTCGCCATTGCGACTAGAATTAGCGACCTGGCGCCTAGGGCAGCACAGCTGGGGTATCCTGTGTCTCCGTGCCCCCCCCTCCGCGCCGCGGGATCGCGTCGGGCCATGCCGGCTGGTAATTGAGGCCGCGGCCTTCTGCAGGCGTATGCTTCCTTCTGTGATCAAGCGCCATCTTGTGGTGGCCGTTGGTATGACAGGACAAGCAGCAATGCTAATGGAGCTTCCCCTGTATGTTTTCACTGCCATCTCCTTCCCTCTAATTATAACCCCCAAACATTATATATATTTTTTATTCTAACACCCTAGAGAATAAAATGGCGGTCGTTGCAATACTTTCTGTCACACCGTATTTGCGCAGCGGTCTTACAAGCGCACTTTTTTGGGAAAAAATACACTTTTTTTTAATAAAAAAAATAAGACCACAGTAAAGTTAGCCCAATTTTTTTTTATATTGTGAAAGATAATGTTACGCTGAGTAAATTGATACCCAACATGTCACGCTTCAAAATTGCGTTCGCTCGTGGAATGGCGACTAACTTTTACCCTTTAAAATCTCCATAGGCGACGTTTAAAAAATCTATAGGTTGCATGTTTTGAGTTACAGAGGAGGTCTAGGGCTAGAATTATTGCTCTCGATCTACCGATCACGGCGATACTTCACATGTGTGGTTTGAACACCGCTTTCATATGCGGGCGCTACTCACGTATGCGTTCGCTTCTGCGCGCGAGCTCGGCGGGACAGGGCGCGTTCCTGGCTCCTAACTTTTTTAGCTGGCTCCCAGATTCCAAGCAAATTTGTCAAGCCCTGGGTTAAACCTTTATGAGGGGGGTAACCTAGACCTAAAGGGGCCTACCACTAACTGCCCTAACACTTTTTACAGTCACAAATGACACCAAATGCAGTGATCAGTAAAAAAATGAACACTGCAATCGGTGACACTGTGACTGGGGGTTGCAGGGGGTGATCGTGGGGTGGGGATGAAAAGTGTGCTTACGTGTACTGGTGTCAGTGTACTGTTGGTGCACTTACTCTGAGATGTCTTCTCTCCTCGGCGCCGGACGAAAAGATCAAAACGAGGAGAGTGACATCACTTCCTCTGCTTCTGTTTACAGTTAAAGAAGCAGAGGAAGCTTCTCATTCGTCAGGAGCGATCGTGCGGGGGTGGGCATGAATCGTGGCCTCCCCCTCAGCACGGATTGCTCCTGGAAACGATTCTGACCACCGCAGACACCGGGGCGATAGGGCCTGCCACCCGCTGGGAGGCAGGGACGTACAGGTACACCCATCTGCCTGCCCATGCCATTCTGTCGATGTATATTGTTGTGCGGTGGTCGTCAAGTAATTAATTAGGACAGCTTCATCTCCCACTGTCCTGCACCCTGATACCCATCAATTTTGCCATAGCATTGGGCAGTTCCTTTTTCCATTTCATTATATTTTTAAAGTTCCTTTTTCAAATGTTACCATTTATCAAATGATTGCACTTAGCATTACATGATTCTTAGCATATGGACCAAATTCATGCAAATATTAATTTGACGGTCAATTTTGCAAATTTACCAGATTTGTCCGATGTATTTGTGTTTTTTTTAATCAAATATTCTTTATTTCTTTTATATAAAACATTCTTTTACATACAATCGTTTTCTTCTATATGCAGCAATATATATATCAATTAACCACAAGCAGTAAAAAAAGGAAAAAAAAAAACTACTATTCTCCCTTTTCCTACCCCACCCCTGTCCTCCCATTCGTACTTCTGCTTCCTCTCTCCTCCCCTCCCACTCATTCCTCTCTCTCACCCTCATACTCCCTCCCCCCATTCTCTATCATGCCTCCACTTCTACCCATTGTTTCCATATATTTTTACATTTCTTCCTATTTCCCCTCTTATTATATTTAAATTCTTCTTTCCTAATAGTATTGTCTATTACCCTTCTCCATTCTGTCCCTGTTGGGGGGTCCTTTGCTTGCCACTTTTGCACGATAAGTTTCCTACCTTGGAACAAGCACCTCGATATTGCCGTTTGTATGTCTCCTGGGATTCCCCTTCCCTCCAGCAGGCCCAATACGCATAGCCTGGCCTCTGATTCTAAAGATGTCCCACATACAAGATCTCTTTCCAATACAGTTTGGGGCACCTCCAGACTATGTGTATCAGGTCTCCCTCATCATTTCCGCATCTCTGACACTTCGCATCCGGTCTCCTGCCAAACTGGAACATTCTTTGGGGTGTGTAGTATGCTCTATGTATTAGATATAATTGGGATACCATTTGAGAGGGGGAGAGTGAAACTCTGGCACCTGCTTCTAATATACTCTTCCACTGTTCATGTGTTATTGGACCCGCATCTCTCCCCCATTTTTTCTTGTTCTTAATGTCATATCCCTCTTCCTGATCCACCTCGCTTATACACCTATACATCTCTGAGATTATCCCACTAGATGTGTCCGCGTTTACTTATCTCCGAAGCTGGGGCATTTCGTTCCATATTGGTAGCTCCTGTCCGAATTGTGCATTCAAGGCATGCCTGACTTGCAGGTACCTGTAAACAGATTTATTTGGGACTGAATATTCTTCCCTTATCTCCTGAAATGATTTTATTCTCCCTGTCTTCAAAGGCTGTATCAGGAGGTGTACACCACACCTATCTCATTACTCAATTTTTCCCATAGTTTTAAGCTCATTTAAATTACTATTATCCCATATGGGGGAGAATTCTGAGAATCCTCTATACCCCAGCATCTCTTTGATTGTTTTCCAACATTTTACCATCAGTTGTACTGTGGGGCCCCTGGAGCAAAAAGAATCCGCCTCCACTGCCTCTACTTCTGTTTCATGACTAGTGTCATTCAATAGTAAGCTTTTCCCAAACTCCCTGCCCACCGATGGATTACCTCCTCACATATGTTGCATTTGTGCAGCTAAAAAATATCTTGGGTTAGGAAGTGCCCAGATCCCCCTTCTCTCTAGGTTGTTGTAGGGTTCGGAGGCGAATTCTTGCTGCTCCGTTTCTCCATAGCAACTCCCTAAACACACTGTCCTATTTTTTAAACCAATACTTTGGAATCCATACTGGGGAATTGAGTAGGACATATAAGATCTGTGGCATCCACACCATTTTAACCAAGTTGCAGCGTCCAGCCACCGAGAGTGGAAGCCTGTTCCAAACTCGGCACTTCTGTTTTAATTTTGTCATTAATGGTACTAGATTTCCGGTTATATATTGCCCTGGATCTCTTGTTATGTTTATTCCCAGATAGCTCATCTGGCTTACAACTTTAACTTGAGTTATCGGCTGTGTTAATGGGTCTATCGGTAAAAGTGCAGATTTTTCCCAATTAATCCTCAACCCTGAGAACTTACCAAAGTCCCCAATTATCCCCATTGCTGCATCCAACGAGGACTGCGTGTCCCCCAAAAAAAGCAACACGTTGTTGGCATACATAGCAACCTTTTCTTCCCCCCAATCTCCTCTTAAATTCCTGTACTTCCGTGGATGCCCTTCTTGAGATGGCCAAGGGTTCCATTGCGAGGGCGAAGAGCAGGGGCGATAGCGGAAACCCCTGCCTTGTACCCCTCGCCAGCTGGAACCAGTCCGAGCACTCACCATTCTTACTTTAGCCCTTGGTCCCTCATACAGTATTTTGATCCATTGGGTGAACCTCGAGCCAAACTGAAACTGCCAGTACCTTCCACAAAAAATGCCACTCAAGGCTGTCAAACGCCTTGGTTGCTTCTAAAGACCAAATTGCTCTTGTCCCTCCTTTTTCTATTGGCAACTGGATATTTAGATATGTTCTTCTTATATTGATACTTGTGGATCTTTCTGGAATGAATCCAGTCTGGTCCGGGTGCACCAGTTTCACGACTATTCTGTTCAGTCATGTTGATGTACTATGATAGTTGCCTCCGTCATAGACAGTGGCAACTTCCCTTCTTCGGCTACCCAGTTAAATACCTCAACGTTTTGGAAGCAGCACCTCGCTGTAAGTCTTATATATTTCTGTTGGCAAACCATCAGGTCCTGGGGCCTTTTGGTTCGCCATATCTGCTGTTGCCTGTCCTAATTCTTCCAGCGTCAATGGTGCCCCCAATCCCTCCCCATCTTTCATTGATAGCGGGGTTATCTGTAGCCCTTCAAAAAAGGTTCCCATCTCTCTCTACATTTTCCGACGGTGTACTACTAATACAGATTTTTGTAATCGTTTTTAAAGACCTCTATTATTTTCATGGTACCTCTCCTAATCTCCCCTTCCTCGTCACATATAGCCGAAATGACAGAGGAGGGAGTGTTGGCCCTAGCATTTAGGGACAACATTCTCCCCCCCTCTCTCCCTCCCCAAAGAAGCTCTGTTTTTGAAACAGGGCATCCTCACTACTCAGTACCAAATCTATCCTGGACAAGGTCGTGTGTGTCTTCGAGTGGCAGGACTGCCTTTCCTCCGGATGTGTCTCCCTCCACAAGTCCACCAGCCCCGTCTCTCCACAAAATTGGAGGAGGGGGCTGCCAGACGTGCCACTAGGGGAGACCCCGGACGGGAACCTATCCACCTTTTTATTCATGGTCATATTGAAGTCTTCCGCCACTATAACCGGCACCCCCTCCCTTGTCCATGGTAAACTCCATTAACTCCTACAAAATTCCGTACTGAACGGAGGGGGGGATGTAGACATATTGCTCTGCCTGCAGGAGAACACCATTCCAGAATTAATCAACAAGCTCACACCCCTTGAATACAAGATGGGGAGTAGCATGATATTGTACTTGATATTGTCAGAAACCATGAATCAGACCGAGACCGAAGTACAGTTAAATCACACTAGTTTAATAATAAATAATAAAAACGTAAACGGAGTAAACATAGTCAAAACATAGCCAGAGTTCAATAACCGGATCGGGTTGTCGGCTAAGCCAAAGTTCAAGAGCCAGCAATAAAGGTAATAGAACAGCAAGCAGGATCCGTAGCCAGAAAGTCTCTTGTGATGTTAACACAGGCAAAGGCGAAGAGCAAATTAACTGGAAGTCCTTAAGTAGGCAGAACTGACGAGCGGATCATCAACAGGTGGATCACTGTGGAGAGATGGGAGCTGGCAATTAGCTGACAGCTGAGCTGCCAGCACAGAGAAGGAAGGGCTGAACCCATCCCTGACAGATATTTTCTATGTTTTAGTGTATTAATAGTTCCCTTTCCAGGTGCATCTCCTGCAGACACAGTATTCCAATATTACCCATTTCCGCCTTTGAAAATTTTGTCCGTCTTTTGGCAGGATCTCTTAACCCCCCGAACATTCCAGGAACATATTCTTCTAATCTGGTTTGGGAATCCCCTTTTATCCAGTTTATGAATTGTCATTATCCCAATTTATCAGTGTACTTCCCATTTTGTGATTCTGTGCCTCAAAAGTCTTTTCCTCTTGGTCTTTGTTTTTACTTTCCTTTAAAAAAATCATGTTTTAGTGGATTCTAGCATTCCCCCTCCCTTCCTCCCCCTCACCCTATACCCCTCCCCTGCCCTCCTTTGGGCCTATGTTGAGGGCTTCTAAAGTGACCGTATCTTCCCTTTAAGGTGCTTGGTGCTACTTTATACTTCAATGTGTTTCCCCAAATTATCCGTTCCATCCAAAAAAAAAGAGAAAAAAAGAAAGGGTGGAGAGATGGGGGGCAATGGGATCTAAGATTGAAGTCTTTGTCCTTTACTTTCCCCTTTTATCCTTTTCCCTCTCCCTCCCCGCCGTGTCCTTCCCTCCCTCCTATTCAACCATAGTATCACTTCAACAGGTGTGTTGAAAAAATATATTCCCCCATGTCTGTTATCTGTAGACTCGCTGGATAAAATATTGCATATTTGAGTTTATTATGCTGCAGCCTACTTTTGCAATCCGCAAATTTTGCCCTTTGTCTCTGTAGTTCGGGGGAAAAGTCTGGGTAGATTGAGATTCTTGCACCGTTATATTGTATCTTTCATCTCTCTTGCCCTTCGAAGAATAGTAATTTTATCCCTGAAATGGAGCAGTTTGATGAGGAGAGGCCTTGGCTGGCCTCCAGGGGCCGGGATCATTAATGGGACTCTATGAGCCCGTTCAATTGCAAAAAACTTTGATAGACAGTCTTTACCAAACATTTTTCCAAGCTAGTCTTCCATAAATTCTGTGGGATTGTTATCTTCACTTTTTTCGGGGAGACCTAGTACCCTGATATTTTTCCTACATAATCTATTCTCCATGTCATCAATTTTATGGATGCACATATTCAACTGTTCTCTCCATTGCTTTTATCAATTTTTTAAATGGGTCAACATCATCTTCAACCTGGCTAAGTCTCCCTTCTAAGGCAGAAGTCCGTTCCCCAATCCCCTGCACATCTTGTTTAACCGCTGTCATGTCCTCCTTTTATATCTTTTTTTTTCTTTTTGGCCAACCTGTAAGAGAAAGGCATAATGAGCTATTATGACTAGCATAATAGCTCATTATGTACCACTTACCTTAGATCGTGGCCCCCGAGGCAGTCCGCGTCCCTCTGTCCAGCCGCAGACATCACTGAGGCGATAGCCGGAATGTTACTTCCGGGTATCGCCGCACCAGCCAATCACAGCGCCGCTCCGGCACTGTGATTGGCCGGAGCGGCGGAGACGTCACTCTGCGCATGCGCGCGAGAGCATTTTTCATTCGGCTACGCCCAGCGATTGCTGGGAAGTAGCTGATTTTGTGAATGGGATTAACCCCATGAATGCGCCGTTGTCTACGGCGCGCATGCGCTGTAGACAGCGGCGCCTGTCTTTTTAGTAAATATCTCCTAAACCGTGTAGGTTTAGGAGATATTTCTTGCACCTACAGGTAAGCCTTAATCTAGGCTTACCTGTAGGTGCAAGTTGAAAAAGTGGGTTTACAACCACTTTAATTGACCAAATATTTCAAGTAATGAAGACTGCTTGGAGAATCTCTCTCATGGATGGTTCGTCCTCTTTCGCCGTTTCTGCGGTTGACACCATATTTTCTTTCTGTTTTTTTTCTTGGTCCCCAGGTTATTAGCTGCGTTTGCTGATGTCTCTGTTGCTAGTACCTGGTCCTGGCTTCTCCTCTGGGTGTTAGGTTGTTGCACCCCCTGTACTTTCTTGGGTGTCTGGCCCGCTGTATGACCCGGCGTATGCGCAATTTTTTCCAGCCTGGCTTGCCTTAGTTCCTCGTACTGGCTGTCTGTGACTGCATCTGTCCCACGACACCTGCACAGGTTCCCTCCTGAGAGGCAGCTTCCTCTCCTCTTTTCCTTGTCATCACCGACAAGGTACCCGGCATTTTCAGCTAGTTGTTGGGGGCTATAGGGTTATCCAGTCCCCCTCTCACCTCCTCCATGGTCTCCGGATGTCCCCTGCACCTTCCTATGCTCAGGGGCTCTTACTCTCCCGAATCACCCTGCTGCCCAGTATCCGCACTATGTGGCTCCACCCCCCGGTCTCGTTGTCTCAGACCTCCGGGAACCGAGTCCTTCAGTGTCAGATTATCACAAATACCTGCAGCGTTTCCCGCCTCACCGGTCTTTGCCGGCTGGATAAAGAGCCAGGTGGGCATCAAAGAAGAGGTGCCGGGAGATGTGTCCAAACACTACTGATGTCCCAGACTGTCAGACTATCAATGAGCAAAAACAAGGCATAGATTGCATATGTCGGGCGCAGGTCAGTCCGTCGGGCTTTAGGCAGTATCATGTGAGCGTGAGCCTACCGCAGCATAGGCTGTGTTGCGGCGTCTCTGCTTCTCAGCTTCTCTGCTATACGGTCTCCCATCCTCCTCCATGCAGGGCTATTTAGACGGCGTTCAACGTGGGAGCGGGTGTGAGGTCTGTGCTGCTGCGGCCTCTCTCCTCTACATCCGGTCACGCCCCCTCGTATTTGTGTTTTTGATTAAAATTAGAGCTCCACGACTCTGGGGAAAATGAGAATCACAATTTTTTGCTTAGAATAAAGATCACGATTCTCGCTGCGTGTCATCTTTCACATTATACAAAAAACTTGGCTAACTTTTACTGTTTATTTTTTATTCATTAAAGTGTATTTTTTCCCCCCAAAAAAATTGCATTTGAAAGACTGGTGCGCAAATACAGTGTGACATAAAATATTGCAACAACCATCATTTTATTTTCTAGGGTCTCAGCTAAAAAAAAATATATATGTTTGGGGGTTCTAAGTAATTTTCTAGCAATAAATAGATTTAAACTTGAAACCATCAAGTGTCAGAAAAGGCTTTAATCTTTAAAGCGGAACTTCAGTCATTTTTTTAAACTTTCCAGCTATTAAATTTTCTGCCTTTTTTTTTTTTTAACTTTGGATAGTAAATGTTTCCTGTTTTTTTGTCTGGTAAAAAGCCTAGGCTTATGACATGCACAGCTCTCTCTCTCACTCTCCTGAGAGTTTGCCAGGAAGGGAGGGAGGTGAGTCATAAGAGGGCCAATGAGAACTGTAGAGCAGGAGGTGTGCCTCCGTGTAAATCCAGGAAGGGAACAGGCAGCAGCTTCAGCTGCCCACAGTTAAAATCATTGCAGCCAGACTCAGTGGAGGGAGATTTCTGCAGCATATTTGTCAAGTACAGAATCACAGTATATATAAAATATTATGCAAAGTGGTTGGAGGGAAGCTTCAGAATGGCAAAGATGTTTTTATTACAAATTATGTGAGCAGACTGCAGTTCCTCTTTAAGTGGTTAAAATTCCCTAATTTACAGACCGAAGTTCATTCCTTTGATATAAAGAACAAAACGTTACTATGTTAATAGTTAGCTCAGCGGCTGAGGAATGTTGTAAAAATTGGCAGCGGTCGGCTTGAGCAGAGAACTTTGCATAGAATTGGGAAAATGCCTTGTTAAGATCACGAGGGGGAAAGAATTGCGATCTCGATTCTTAACGATTAATCGCGCAGCTCTAATTAATATACAACGGCAGGCAATACATACTATCCAAGTAGATCAGTGGTTCTCAACGTGGGGGTCAAATGACGTTTTGCCAGGGGTCACCGAATCCTGGGCTGCTCCTGAAGCTCGCTCCGCTCTTCCAGCCTCTTCACATCCGCCGACTCAGTTCACGACATGGCTGGGGGGCAGAGACTAGAGTCCAGCTGACTGGTGAGGAATGTGAAGTGGGAGGGGCTGGAGGAGACCCCAACTCCTGATTTTGGCATAGGTGTCACTGCTGCAAGACACTACAAAGTCGGAGACACAGTGAGTAACACTACCTGTGATTATAGTTGCC